>CM029629.1:7683328-8894266 GCA_017311315.1 Dendrocalamus latiflorus | reverse complement strand
GCAGTTAGAATGCATTGACAAGAACAAGAGTTGCAAGCACAAGTAGAAATCCACACTACATGCACGGAAATGGAATCTAAAGGATCCATGGACACAAACAGAGATAGGGGGAGGACGACTAGCCACCTATAGCAATACAAAAGGAACCTACCAGCAACCAATTTCATTTTCACTTCTCTTCCAATGAAATACATTTTTAACCTTTTGGATGCAATGAGCCACTGATGCAGCAAATAAACATATCAATCATATATATGGATGCTCCTAGTTCACTACAGGCCCTTTCCTCTAACCGTCCATCTGTTCCCATATGCATAATATATGCCAAATCAGATAGTAGATCTTGAAACATATGACGGCTCGTAAAACAATTATTATAACATTAACTCTATCTTTACTCTGAATCATACAAAAAGGAGTTGGTGGTTGTGATGGTGGGTCCTACCATCCCTCTCATCTCCTCTCCTCGCTTCAAAAGATATTTTGTGGATGTCTAAGTAGACATGTGTGTGTTATTTGTAGGATCTGTTGTAAAAGGATTGCATTGTTTGCAAGTGGCCGGTTGATCTGATGTGAATTATGTATGCAATACTTTTAGATTTAAGGATAATTACTTTTGCATTTTTTAAGTTTAGAAGCTATGATATATTTATTTGAGATTTGTCACAACACACAGGCACTATGCTAGTAAACATAAACTTCAAACACATCAGCAATGGGCAGGGACGACTGACGAGTCTGTTTTCATGAATCAAATATTTACCTATCAAAATAGGTCATGTCCATAAGTGATATAACTCATAGCAAAGCTACTGATAATATATAAGTTTGTCTAATGCATCAGTAGTGATCTTTAAAACAACCAGTTGCACAGGACCACTCACTTTGACTTGCAGTCTGCGCATTCTCTGTTCTCGGGCAGCCGAAGAAGGCCTTCCAATATCTAGAAATCAATGGAGAAGAAAAGGACAATGGATAATGAAGGCTACAGGTCAAATAAGACAAACGTACATAACAGAAGATGCAATCGCAACATAAAACAACACATGGTATTGTTGAGCGGGTTATCGCGATGGCAACTTTTTTTGCCGTGGCAACGAAGATAACTAGTGGGATTACTCGTACTGTGGACAACAATATAAGAATGCTAAGCATTGCTTTTCCTTTTTATTTCCATACAAGAGATAGAAGTCTGTAACAGACAGATATTTATTAGAAATTTTTAATCGAATTGCCGATGGCGAATAGCGATTACAATCGGTCGAATAAATTCGCCAAAGCTTTATAATGGAGCACCCCTAAACTTAAACTAGCAGCAGCGTCCGTTTCTTGATTCTCAGATAATCTCAATAAAAAGCTATAACGAAACGGCGCAACTTCGGATCTGCGCTCTAAGTAACACACCCAAGAATTGCAAAGCGACTACACAGATCAGGGTGCGGCGCATCAAATATTGGGACGAGGAACTCAAGAACCCGCAGCATCGCAGATCCCAAATCCCCAACCGAGGAAAAGGAAATTGCAACATCGTATCGATTTTTCCTTCGTTTTTTCGTTTCCGTTCCGATCGAGGCAGCACCATACAGTCCGATCCAAGAAAACAAGAAACCAGAAATCGTCACGAAGGAAACGAACCTTCTTGTGCTTGGCGTTGAGCTCCTTGGAGACGGAGGCCTTCTCGTTCATGGCTGAGCCCCGAATCCTCCAACCCGAACGGAACTACTCACAAATCCGGGGCCAAGCGCAAGAATACACCAGGATTTGGATTTGGGTTCGGGATTTCGGGCTCTCCCTTCCTCTCTCTCTCTCTCCTCCCTGTTTTTGCTTTGCCGCGTCGAAGGGTCGGGGAGGGGGGTTGATCTCGGCTTGACCTTCCTTCTCTCTCTCTCTCTAAATTTCCTTTTCTTTATTTTCTTTCTTTTGTTTACGATGATGGCCCGTTTCAAATAGCTTTTGTGTATGTATTTTTTTGCTTTTTTATTATTTTTGGTATCGGCCTTCGTGGAAGTTAAAAAAAGGTAGTTTCTCCGAGCTTCAAAGTCAGATTTTTAAATGATAAGTCAGATTTTTTTTAAGGAGCGGAGGATGTTTCCCACCCCTCCACCTCCCGACGCCACCCTCCAAAGGCCACCGCCGGAACCTACTCCGGGTCTGGCGGCCACCGTCTCGGCCGCGTCCTCCTCCAGGCGGGCCACCCCTCCTTCCCAGTCGCCGGGCTCTCCTCCCTCTCCCCCTGCTCAGTCGGGACGGTCCAAGGCACAACGCTGGTGTGACTCCAGCCCGTCCAAGGAGCAGTGTGGAGTCTCCAGCCCGGTTTCCTCCTTTGGCGGCGCTTGCCTCGGCACTTCCTTCCCGGCGTCGTTTCGTGATGCGCTGATCTCGGAAGCGGCCGCTGCTACCAAGCCTTTCTCTGCTGTGCGTGCACCTCCCCTGAGGACAGCGGTGCGGCCTGCGCCTCGTTGCATGCGCCAGGACGACCCTGTTGCCGACGGGTGGAAGGTGTACGAGAGCCGGCAGGCCCGCCGGAGACGTCTACGTCCTTCTCGTCGTCCTCGCCGTCCGGTTCCTGAAGACCTTGTGGGAAAGTGTTTCAATTGTCTCTCTACATCCCATTACGCCGCGGTTTGTCGTCATCGTACGCGTTGCTTCCGTTGCTTGGCGCCTGGGCACCGCTCTGATATGTGCCCGCGCCGCGCGGCTGCTGCGCGTCAACTTGCTACTCATCGGCCGCGTCAGCTTCCTTCAAAGTTGGTGTGGCGTCAAGTCGTCCCCGAACCCTCTCCTGAGCTGCCGGGTTACCTGAATTCTTCTACGGCTGGTTCGGCTCTGCCAGCGGCTGCTGGTTCCGTCGTGATGGCTTCGGGCGCTCAAGAGGGTTCTTCCGGGGGTCGCCGCAAAAGACCGCGGCGCCGAGTTCGTCGTCAACGCTCTGCTGGTCGTGGGCGTCACCCTTCCTCCGGGTCGTTTTCTGATGGTGGTGATGCTGGGTCTGAGGCTCCACCTTCGTCGTCCGTTCGTGTTGATGAAGACCCGACTGCGGCCGATGCCTCTGGTTCTAAACCTCAACGGGTCATCGTTCGTTCTTCAAGACTTGAGGGCAGAGAGGATGATCTGCGCCGTGCTCTCGTCGTCACTGTTGTGGGGGACTGCTCGGCTGTCGCTGAAGATCAGCTCTCGGTACTGATCTCTCGAAGGTTCAACCTTATTGAAGACTCGCTGGTGTTTTTTCCTTCCTCGCCGGCGAGTTATCTCCTGTGTCTTCCAGATGAAGTCACTGCAGCCCGCGTCTACAATGGTGGACAACCTTTCGTTACCCCCTCCCTCAGGCTGCACTTCAGGCGGTGGTCCCGGTTTTTAGGCTCCACCGGCGTGGCTCTGCCCTGCGCCGTCGATGTTGAGCTGACTGGCATACCGGCGCACGCTTGGGAGGTGGAGACAGCGAAACAATTGCTTAATGAGGTCTGCTTAATCCGGGATCTTCATCCGGATACGTGTGATCGCCGGGATGTTTTTCGTTTGCTGGCTTGGTGTTCTCGGCCGGAGCTCATCCCTGCCGCCATGGAACTCCTCATTGAAGAACCGCTGCTCGCTGGTGTAGAGGGGCAGCCGGTGAAGCGCACGTTGTCCTACCCTATTAGCATCAAGACTTCTATGCTTCCATCTTCGTCGGCCGTTGAACTCCCTCCAGCTCCTCCGGATGTGGATGACAGTAGCAGCAGAGGAAATCGTCGCCGGCGTGATCCTTCGGCTGGCCCTCCGTCAGGGTCACCGGGTGGCGTTCCGTCGTCGCATGGCGCATGTCCTCGGCTTCCGGTGCATTCTCGGCTGGGACCTCGTTCTTCCGGAGTTTGCCACGTGGTAGCATCGTCGGGTGAGGTGCACCCTGGGTCCAGCTCGCCCTCCCAAGCTTCGTTACCGGCCGGTCGCATGGAGAGAGTTTTTGCCAAGACGACTGATTCCCAGGCGCCTGATGTGTCCGCCGTTCTAGGCGTGAGCCAGGCTTGCAGCGCCGCTCCCCAGGATTTCGTTGCCTCCCCAACCTTGGATAAAAAATCTCTTGGTACAGCTGCAGAAGATTTGGTGGGGGCGGCTAAGGAAGCTGCATCCTCATGCCCCACCGTTGGTGAGCTAGCCCTAGTTGTCCAGGATCGTGCTTCCGTCCTGGTGGCTTGCGAGCCTGCTCTTGGGCCGGGCTTCCAACTTCCGGAGTTTGAGCCCCCGCTGGGAGTTCCCCCGGATGATGGGCCGGCTGAACTTTCTCTTGTTCCTGGGCCTTTGGAGTTTTCACAAGAGCAGCAGCATCCGGTTCCCGATTTCGCTGCTGAAGTTGTTGTTTCGGAAGATGCCATGGTGGGAGGTTCTTCTCAGCTGCACTCTTCAGATGCCGCTCCTTCCCTTCTTGCTAGGCCTGTCCCTTCATGTGTTTACGTTCGGCGGCGTCCTGGTAAAGGTTTGTCTCGGCAGCAATCAGATGACCTTTCTGTTAGTCTTGTTGCCAGCTCTCCTAGGTTTGAGCAGACCAAGGCAGCAGCATGTGCTCCTTCCTCGACACCGGCCGCCTTTTCCAATAGCCATGCTTGCACGAGGGCGTCTTCGCCGCCTCCAAGGGGATCTCCTCCTGGTCACCTACAGAGCCCTGAGTCTGTTGATCGCCATCAGTTTCTGGAGAAGGTCACCAAGCAGATCGATAAGTTGCTGCCCAAGCCGCCCACCATCCACAAGCGGCGCTCCAAGGGCGCTCCACCTGATTCTCTTCCTCGGCGTAGCAGACGGATTGCCGGAGCGATTCCCTGCTCGCCAGGTCCGGTGGTCTCGGCTGCTCAAAAACGGGTAATCAGAGGTCTGGGACTCAACGGCTCTGAAAAAATCAGCCATAAAGCACAGGATGATTATAGTAAGCTGTTTTTGAATCCTCTCTCGGATGATCATCTAGTTGCTTTAGCAGCATTATTTGGCTGGAAGGTTGAGGATAGGGATCAAGTTAGGTCTGGGGAGTTGTTTTGCTGTTAAGCAACCCACCCTTGGTCGTCTTCCTTTTCCTCATTATGAATCCTTCCTCAATTTTGATTTGGAATGTGCGGGGGTTGAATAAAAGAGATAGACGCAACTCTGTCCGTGATATGGTTCTCTCCGCCAAAGCTGACGTCGTCTGTCTCCAAGAAACTAAAATTGCTGATCTGAACCAGCATTTTCTCCTCTCCTTTTTAGGCTCGGCTTATGATAAATTTGCAGCTCTGCCAGCCAATGGTTCTCGGGGGGGAATTTTGATTGCTTGGAAAGGCTCTGTGTGTCAAGCCACTACCTCACGTGTTGACAGTTTTTCTGTTTCTGTCCATTTCCTTCAACAAGATGGTCGCAATTGGTGGTTCACAGGTGTGTATGGGCCTCAAGCTGATGAAGATAAGGTCGCTTTTCTGCAGGAACTTAGGGATGTTCGTGCTTTTTGCAATGGTCCCTGGTTGGTGGCAGGAGATTTCAATCTAATGTATCAAGCTGCTGACAAGAATAACACCAACCTGGATAGAGCTATGATGGGCAGATTCAGAAGATTCCTGGATGATGTTGAAGTTAAGGAAATTTCTTTGTTGGGGCGCAAATATACCTGGTCTAATGAAAGAGCCTCTCCAACTTTAGTTAGGCTGGACCGGGCTTTTTGCTGCTGTGATTGGGAGGATTTGTTCCCTGATTCAGTTTTGCAGAGTGCGGCTTCCGTGGTGTCTGATCACTGCCCCCTGATTCTTGGTCTAAGGATCGGTTCTCCAGGCAAGCGCCGCTTTCATTTCGAGAGTTTTTGGCCTAGGCTCCCGGGTTTCCAGGAAGCTGTTCAACAAATTTGGAATGCTCCTGTGTCATCCAATTGCGCGGTTGAGCGTCTTTTTCTGCAGCTGCAGCGCCTCAGCAAAGGCCTCTGTAAGTGGAGTCAACTCAAGGTCGGAAATGTTATTGCTCAGCTTGGTATGGCCAAAGAGATTTTGCATAGACTCGAGATTGCCAGAGACACTCGGGACCTCTCGGAGGGAGAGGAGTGGCTTAGAAAAAAGCTGAAACACCATTGTCTTGGCCTGGCTTCCCTTGAGCGAACCATCGCACGTCTCCGCTCTCGAATTCTTTATCTTCGGGAAGGAGATGCAAACACTTCCTTTTTTCATCAGCAGGCTAGGTATCGTAAAAAGAAGAATTTTATTAGCAAGCTCAAGGTTGGTGAGCAGATCATCACTTCGCAGGATGAAAAATCTCAAGCTGTTTGGGAGTTCTATGACCGGTTGCTTGGGCAGTCAGATGAAAGGAATTACACCTTGGATCTCTCAGCTCTTCCCCTGCAGCAGCATGACCTGTCCTTACTTGATGAGCCCTTCTCCTTGGATGAGGTGTGGTCAACCATCAAGGATCTGAAGATGGATAAAGCTCCCGGCCCGGATGGGTTCACAGGTCGTTTTTATAAAACCTGTTGGGACATTATTAGAGGTGATGTGATGTTGGCGCTTAATGCAATTCAGCAGGGCCATGTCTTCAATTTCAAGCTCCTCAACTCAGCTTTTATTACACTCCTTCCGAAGAAGATTGATGCAATTGAAGTCAAGGATTTTAGGCCAATTAGCTTAATTCATAGTTTCGCCAAATTGGTGACAAAGCTCATGGCAAACCGACTGGCTCCCCTGCTGTCCAGCATGATTTCTACTAGCCAAAGTGCTTTTGTCAAAGGAAGATGTATTCAAGATAATTTTCTTCTAGTGCAGCAAATGACAAGATGCCTTTACAGGAAGAAAGAGCCCCATTTCCTCCTCAAGCTGGACATCTCCAAAGCCTTTGATTCTGTCTCCTGGTCTTTCCTCCTTCAGGTCTTGCAGCATTTGGGTTTCGGAAGAAATTGGTGTAACCTTTTATGCCTTCTGCTGTCCACCTCCACTACCAGGGTGCTTGTTAATGGTGAACCGGGTGGTCTGATTTCTCACCTCCGGGGCCTGCGACAAGGGGACCCGCTATCTCCTATGCTTTTTGTCTTGGTCATGGAGGCTCTGAATTCCTTGGTGGTGCAGGCCACCAATGACAATCTGCTGCAGCCGCTAGCCGTCCAACATGCAAAACACAGAGTTTCTTTTTATGCCGACGATGTGGTGCTGTTCATCCGTCCTAACAGGAATGATCTTCTTGCTGTCAAGATGCTTCTGGAATCCTTCGGTCATGCCTCTGGTCTTAAGAGAAATTTGTCCAAAAGTTCTATAAGTCCAATCCATTGCTCCGAGGATCATTTGAGGGATGCTTCTGATATTTTGTCCTGTGCCTTAAAGGATTTCCCTTGCACTTATCTTGGCCTACCCCTCACAATTCACAAGCCGACCAAGAATGACCTTCTCCCTTTGATTGACAAGGTCGCTGATTACCTCCCGGGATGGAAGGCTCCCTTATTGAACAGAGCTGGTCGGTTGATCTTGGTTAAGGTGGTTTTAACTGCAGTCCCCATCTATCTCATGATCGCTATGGACTTGCCTAAGTGGGTTATCAAAGCAATTGACAAGCGACGCAGAGGCTTTATGTGGAAAGGTCAGGAGCAAGCAAATGGTGGGAACTGTCTAGTTGCTTGGGAAAAAGTGATGCGCCCCCTGCAGTATGGTGGTCTTGGAGTTCATAACTTAGAAGTTCTTGGTTGGGCGCTGCGCATTCGCTGGCTTTGGGCACAAAAAACTGATGCGTCTCGATCTTGGGCGGGATTGCCATTCCAGGTGCCACAAAATGCCATGGCCCTCTTCAATGTTGCTGTTGAAACTTCAATTGGCAATGGGGAGTCAACTAAATTCTGGTCGGATAGATGGTTGCAAGGCAGGACAATCTCTGAATTCGCACCCAATCTTTTCAGTTTGATCTCCAAAAGAGTGGTAAAGCAACGCACGGTGGCCCAGGCCCTGAACAGTAGGCGCTGGGTTGCAGACATTGGAGGGGCTTTGACTGTAGAAGTGTTGAGGGAGTTTCTTTTAATTTGGGGACTGGTTGATGACCTGTGTTTGCAGCCTACAGTTCCGGATCAGCACAAATGGAAGCTAAGTAATTTTGGAACTTATAGCAGCAGATCTGCGTACAATGCCTTTTTCCTGGGAAGCATCAGGTTAGCACCGTGGAAGCGTATTTGGAGGAGCTGGGCACCCTTGCGGTGTAAATTTTTCGTTTGGTTGGCTATTAACAACCGGTGTTGGACAGCCGATCGCCTGGCCAAGCGTGGGCTCCCTCACCCGTCAGCATGCCCGCTTTGTGATCAGGCTGAGGAAAATATTCAGCACATCCTCATCTCATGTGTGTTCGCCCGGCAGATTTGGACCCTGATTTTTCAAAAGTTGGACCTGCTGAATTTTGCTCCTCAAAGATCCAATACCCGATTCGCTGGTTGGTGGTGCGGCACCATCAAAGGCGTTTCGAGGGAGTCGCGCAAAGGCCTCAATAGTCTGATCATCTTAGTAGCTTGGGAGCTATGGAAGCACCGCAATGCTTGTGTTTTTGAAGGTGCTAGGCCTGTCGTGGAGGTGCTGCTCCAATCTGTGGCCAATGAAAGTAATCTTTGGTGTTTGGCAGGGGCCTCAGCCTTGCATGAGTTCCTTGCTAGGTCGTGGGTCCAAGATTCCTAGGTTCTTGGCTTTTTAGGCTTCTGGTCGTGTTTCCTTTTCTTTGTTTTCTAGTCCTTTGTATTGGTTAAGCCCCCTTTTGGGGTTCCTGGGAGGGGGTTTCTTCCTCCCCTCCCTTTTGTATCCTTTTTTCTTCTTAATGAAATGACACGCAGCTCTCCTGCGGAGTTCGAGAAAAAAAGTCAGATTTTTAAATGCTTTCTGAATTCAAAACTATATGTATTATCTACCTACCGTTGTTTTGAAAAGTGTAGATATAAATCATCAATCACAATCAAAAGATATCAGCTACCACACAAAAAGAATAGAGCCTTTAGCTTCTACATTCTAACTTTCAAAAGCTAAGGCCATTTCAAATACGTTAGTTTCTTAATGTAGTTTTTTTATTGTCTATGTTTTTTCTCTTTTTCCTTATTTTCCATTAATTGATTGTCTCAAAAAAAGCTAACAGTTATCGTAGTGTTCTTTCAGTCAAAAACTACCAGAAAAAACTAAATTAAACGGAGGCGATGACAGTGTTGTATGCTTTTGCTGGTCTAACCATGACAGACCATGATTAGCCAGGATTTTTTTCTTTGTTATGTACATTCACACTTACACTGACCAGAGGAGTTTTTGGACGAAATAGCAGTATTTGACGCACAATTAATAAAAATGGCACTTGTTACATGGAATTTACAAAATAGCATCAAATCCAAGTCATTGAAACATATTTATCCATATGCTGTGTAGCTTTGATCACGACTTGTTATAATTAAATTGCTACATTTGAATTAAAAGCATGACATGGCGGAATATTTTGACTAGATTGATTATATTTATTATTTTGCGATATCCATCAAAAAGGATGGGCTTGATTGTGAGTCTTATTTTAACTCTTGGCTATGAGGCTCGTATGTTTCGTGTTACAATTTTTATGATCACTCAATTTGGCATGTTATTGTTAAAAAAAGAGGTATATAAGAAAGATAGAATTGAAAAGATGTATGCTTCAAGTATGCCATGGTGAACAAAATAAGAGGCAAAAAAGTGCGCAAAATGAAAAAAGTATGTTTCAAGCATGCCACCATCACAAAAAAAATGTATACGTCATTATGAAAAAGAAGTATACTACAAGCATGCCACATGCCTAAAAATTGAGTGTGGAGCAATAAGTTGTTACATGAGATTGCTAGCTCATCTAGAGTTAAGGTTTGCTTCACTTTTAGGCTTTGACTTTTCGTTGTGATATCTCTTTGTTCTCTTTATATTTAGTCTGGTCATTGTTGCGATACTTGTCATTGATATAAATCGCTTAATCATACTGACAACTTGTTTTGACATTGCTATGTGATATATGGCTTTATATGATCTAGATAGCTCTACTCAAAAATATGACTTGGTTGTGTTATTAAACCAATGCAACGTGACTTGGATAGTCTACAAAGCTTCTGGATTGTTATTATCATTGCTCTTTCTCTTTCTTAGAATTATTTCTTTTTCGAAATTTCTTGATGATTACATTGCCAAAGGGGGAGAGACTTGGTGTGCTTTGTGAGAAATTAAAGAGAATGGAGAGATATTGGAGAAATTTGCTAACTTTGCCTTTCTTATGTTGAGGGGGAGAGTTATTTGAAGCGATTTGAGATTTGTGGCTTCAAATACTTTTTCGGCTTCAGTTCTTCACTTATATCTGTTTGAAGCTAATTCATCATACAATCTTGAAAATGTTGTCAATGTATTCATCAAGGGGGATATTGTTAGACCATGTAGTTATGTTTAAGATATTTTGGCGATGAATAATTGACAATGGTTAATTTGTTATGATGAATAATTGGTGATTTTGTTTAGCGATGTTATGCGAGGTGTGTGGTGCGTGCGTGAACTGATGTCGGTCAAGTTGGGACGAACTTGTGCTGAAAAAATATTCTTTGGTCTTTGCATGTGCAGGTTGAGCATGGAGACGATCATGGTCGGTGACGAGGTGTACCAGGACTAGGATGGGAAAATCCGAGGTTCGGACGGTCAAGGAGATCGCGAGATGGTCGGGCTCATGCTTGGGGCGCATGGAGATCAAATGTGGATGATACGTGGAGAAGCTACGGGATGTGTGCTCCTGGAGGCTTCGACACGTGACGCGTTAGAAAAGTCAGGAGTGTGAAAAACCCCTTGTTAGGAAGGGTTTTGGGTCCCTTAAAAATTAGTGGGCCAAAAACCTAGTTGAGGTAAAAAGGCCCAGGTCTAGTTGAATTAGGATTCTAAGTAGAGATTGAATAGGATTCGTAGTTGGCTGCATAAAAAGAACGGAGACGCGGTGTGTGCTGTGTAGAAAAAAACGGCGCGTGAGAATACGGAGCAACGAGAGGAAACAGAGAAAAAAAGGTGTTTTCAGCAGGATGCGGCGGCCGTGAGTGAAGAATCAACTGGATGAATAGTGTCTACGTTTTTTGAATAAAGTTTGTGAGTTTTTTAATTCGCTTCTATTATCCTTTTTCTTGGTTTTTTGATTCCTATAGATTCTCCATGCATTGATCTATGTCTAGATATTTGTGTTGCTTACATACATAAATTAGTTTTGATTAAAAATCGATTGCTAGATTGAATCAAAAACGTGTAACGCTGAGCAGTTATCGATTGGAATCAGGCATTGATGAGATTTTTTTTTGCTACAGTAACTGCTACAGTAAAATCAGAAAAAAAAATCCTTTTTGTTATTTCTAGTTTTTCAACAATTAAAAGGAAGAAAAATTAGAGAGAGAAAATTCGATGTGCGCTGCAATCATTCACCCCCCTCTGATTGCTATCAACGATCCTACAAATTTACATTGTTACAACGATTGCAACATTTTGAAACATGAGTGAAAATATTTTATAATGACTCATACAACTTCGCAAACTGCAAACTGCAAACTGCAAAGTAGACTGCATGAGTGAAAATAGTTAAGGTAAATTATGGAGAGGACAGGGGTGTGCAGAGTCCAGTGGGCACACCAGCACACGCACGTACTATTGGATGGAATTTTTTAGGTTGTGGTTTATGATTTAAAATTTTAGATTCTAGTTGTTTATGAGAGACAATATGTAAAGAATAATAGTCGCATATGATTTTGGCCGGTACAGATGAACTCAATACACTTTTTAATATAATATTTCTGTTGATCTCGCCTTAAAACACACTATTTAAAAACTAATTAGTATAGCATAAAATATAAATCATAAGTGGAAAAGAAGGGAGCCGATTAACCTCGGTCACTAACGCCATGATGAATAGTTGGCATAGTACTGCTGTTACTTTTGGATCAGCCGCATGAAATCTACTTTGTTAGTCAACCATCCACTTGCTTTGTATTCTATTTTCTTTTGAGTTCTATGCCAATGCTACGAGAACGAAAAAGGTTAGAAAATCACGGAAGCAAATGTCTATTTACATATGGAGCCGTCCATTAGGCTTCAGGATTCGTGCACATGTGGGGATACAGTCCAAAAATTTCATAATGAGTCAAATACATATCTCCCTCGTCTCTTCACTCTCCACCAACCCACTCTCTCCCTTACCTTCGGAGACCGTTGCCACTCGTCTCCCTGCGTCACCTTCTTCCATGCCGCCACTGTCACAAGCTACGTCGCTCGCAGCCACGAAATCACACCATGTTGTCAGAGGTTGTGATGCTGCCGTTGGAGAAAATCGCCAGATGCAAGAGAAATTGACGATAGTGAGGATTGGGTGGGATTAGAGGAGGTGGATTTGGTGTTGAGGGCGGCCAAATTCTGACGCCAGTGGGGAAGGGAAGAACAGTAGTGGAGAGTGGTCTCTGTGCTGCTGCCTGATGCCTTGGTAGAGATGGAACAAAAGAGAGAGATGGGAGAGACAGATGGTATACGGTAAATAATATGTAATGAAAGATGTATTTCATCTCCTCTCCAAGCGCTTGCACAAATCTTGGCACGCATCATGGACATCCATGCACATGTGGGAAAGCCACTCTTAGAAAATGATAATAATATTTGACATAGCTTAGAATTTTGCAGTCATGGTCTCGCGGAGTATTTGGATTATGACATGTTTGAAACACATGATTTTTTTCACAGACCCATTATTGTGTTCCAAACGGTGTTTAAAAAAATAGAATTGATTAGTTGGCGTCTATGTTGGCATGTTGCTTCTTCATTATTAGTGAGGTGTAGCAGTTGGTCCTCAATTTGCTATTGAGAAAATCGATTCTATTCCACTGGAGAGTGCCCGGTTCCACGAATTGCCATCGTCGAAGGCCATAACTAATGTATGTCACTGACTTTGATATTAGTTTCATTGTCTGCCATTACTATCAGTTTCTCGTTAGTCAAAAGCCGTTAAGTTGGTCAGTTTTTTGTAAATGGCAAAAATACCCTTCGGTTGAGCCTAGTCGATACAACCCAACCGAGTTGATCCATTCCCCCATTCGGCTAAGCTTGATTCCTCTCCTTCCTCTCCAAGACGCCCCCGATTCCCCTCCTCCCACGAACCCTAGCCCTCAAAATCCCATCCTTCCTCCATCCCGCATTGAACCCTAGTGATGGCATGGAGATGGGACGACGCAGCGCGGTGGCTATGGGTGCAACAACGACATATGAGGAGGCGGATGAGGATGCGGATGCAAGGATGGCAGCGGTGGATGTCAGTGCTGCAATGACGGTGCAATGGCTTGAGGAGGCGGCATGGTGCCTAGAGGTGGTAGCAACAGCGTAGTGCCTGGAGGCAGTGGCGCCAATGATAGGCACGAACGCGGGTGCTCCCTCGCCTCAGTCCTCCTTTGCTAAGAAGTCGACGCCATAATGGAGGCGTTAGCAGGGCAAGGCTTTGGTTGTCATGTCATCTTTCTGTTGCATGTACCACTAGTCCTCCTATCTCGAGGTGTGGCCTACGAGACAAGTGGTGCAACAGAGCGAAGCTTGTGTAGGCAAAGTAGCCCCTTTGAGGTGGCAACGTGTCTGAGTGAATCCTATGAAGGTGAAGTAGTGGATGTGGGGGCGCCTTGTTGAGGTGTAGCCCTCGAGGTGGCAGCGCATCTGAGCGAAGCCCGTGAAGGTGAAGTAGTGGACGTGGGGTTGCCTTGCTAATGTATAGCCTTCAAGGTGGTAGCGCGTTTGAGCGAAGCCTATGAAGATGAAGTAGTGAACGCAGAGCCACCTTCTCGAGGCATAGCCTTTGAGATGAGCGGCGAGTCAGAACGAAGCCTGTGGAGGCAAAGTAGTCGATGTCAGGCCATCCCACCGAGGTGCAACCTTTGAGATGAGCGACACGTCAGAGAGAAACCTGTGAAGACAAAGTATTCGATGCGAGACCGCCTTGCCGAGGCGCGGTCTTTGAGATAGGCAATTTATCAGAGCGAAGCTTGTGAAGGCGAAGTAGTCGATGCAAGACCACCGTGCCGAGGCATAGCCTTCGAGACAGGCGACACGTCAGAGCGAAGCCTATGGAGGTGAAGTAGTAGATGCGGGCCATCCTACCAAGGCATATATTTTGAGGTGGGTAGCACGTTGGAGCAACGCCTTTTGCGGCAACATCGGAGATGCGGGGTTGCCCTACCGAGGCATAGCCTTCGAGGCGAGTGGCGGATCAAAGTGGCACCTGTGGAGGTGATGAGACACTGAGGGCTACAAAAAAAAGAAGCTAGGAGACATCGAAAATAAGTTGCAAACCACCAGAAAGAAATTAAGAGCCACTAAGGAAAAGTCGAATGTTCCCGAGAAGGCAGGGATAATCTGCCAAGTGAACGTGAGCCCAAAAATATTGTTGGATAATGATCAACACTTAAACTAGGAACATTGTGGAGATAGATAACATGAGATTGGAGCGTGAAATTGGAAGTTAGAGAGAAAATGATGAACACTCATTTCTCGTATCAAGATAGCATTCGTTTGACATGATAGATGATCGAAGTCGTTGCTATAGGACAGGTAGAGTCCCACTACTTTAGATACTGAGAACGTTATGGTGATAAACTTATGTAGGCATGATAGCCCTTGATTGATGTTCGAGCTAGGTCGATGGTAGATGATTCGAACTACCTGGGAGAGGTGTACGTGTGTTGTTGAAGAGGAACACAAAGTTATTAGGGGGTTGCATTCTCCAATAGGCTTGAGAGTGTCCGTGAGATTAAATCACAGGGCACCTTGGAAGTGCATTCATGGACTAAGTCATGATGCACCGAATGATCACTTGGGGTGGTAGCCCCCAGCAAACTTGGAGGTACCCATGAGGCTAACTCATGGGCATCTTGGAGGTGTACCCATGACACTAAGTGATAGGCATACTGGAGGGTGCCCATGAGGTTAAATCATGGGGCACCAAATGGCCACCGAGGGTAGTAGCCCTCGATAGGTTAGAGGCGCCCATGAGGCTTACTCATTGATATCTTGAAGGTGTGCCCACGACACTAAGACATAGGCACCCTGGAGAGGTGCCCACGAGGCTAAGTCGTGGTGCATCGAATGGCCACTAGGGTGATAGCCCCTTAGTGGACTGGGGGGCGCTCATAAAGCTTACTCATGGGCACCTTAGAGCACGTGCCCACGACACTAAGTCATAAACACACTGATAGGGTGCCCACGAGGCTATGTTGTGGGGCACCGAATGACCACTAAAGGTGGTAGGCCCTAGTGGACTTAGAGGCACCCATGAGGCTAGCTCACGGGCACCTTGGAGGCATGCTCACGACACTAAGTCATAGACACACTGGTGGGGTGCCCATGAGGCTAAGTCGTGGGGCACCAAAGTATGAGGGTTGTGGAGCCCTTTTACCACATAGGTGGTGGGTTTTTTTCCTTAAGATTTGGAATGCATGAGAATGCTTAACCCTTATCAAGCAACAGAGCGAGATATGTTGTGACCCGAAGGTTGTTCAGTGCGCGGCCTGGAGTCTAAGAGGGATGAGTTCTCGACACATCCATTAACTTGGGCACTGGGCCCAAGTTGTCGCTCATGCCTTGGGCTCAGCAGGACACGAGCCGCCATGGTAGAGGTGACGGACGCGCCAGGCCACCTGGGACTTTTGCTAGGGGAGACCACGAAGGTCATACACCCTATGCACCACAGAGTGAAATCCCATGCGGGAAAAGTGTCTTGAGAGCCCAACGAGGGCAATGATATTTGTAGGTCAAGATTATGCCCTAATAGTAACACATTAGGGAGGCAACTATCGTAACTAGCCTTCATCGCCTTTTAGTTAGCGGCGTCAAGGGTCCCGTGGGAGATGATTGGCCTCAGCACCCCAAACCCTCCGTTGGCGAGGGCGTTTTGTGCTTTCCACCCTTGGTTGGACCCTGTAGCGGCCAACGTAAGGGAGGAGGACGCGCTCGGGAGCCTCAGGGCATGTAGGACATTGTCTATTCCAGGGTGGAGGGCCTTGATCCTGGACGATGGTGCGTGCCTAGGGATCCTCTGAAAAGTGGACAGGTCATCCACGAGCTCATTACACTCCAAAACTGGAGGAGGCTTTGTGGACTTAGAGTATTTCTTGTAGGAGCCATGGCCTTTCGTCAATTAGTTACGATCCCCATGGACGGCGCCAATGTTGTAGGTGTGAAACCTAAGCACAAGTGAAGGGGAAGATGTTGGCTATCTTACGGGCTGTAATCCACGAGAGTAAAAATGACACAGGGATTTATTCAAGTTTGAGGGTCCGAGAGGACCGCCCTACTCTTGTCAGTGAGCCAACGGGGGTTACCTCTGGGGAGGGAACCTCCAAGGACTCACCAGTTTGAATATGCTTTCTTGTATTCCTTGTGAGCTTAAGTTACAAATGAGAGATACATGGGGTATCATTCCTGTACAAATGATAGGAATACCCCTTGGGAGATAGCTACCCTATGAGTACAAGTGATGTGTACTATAGTCATTTCTGAGTATAACTGTATTTCTTGGACCTTCATATGGGTATCTTTGGTACAGTGGGCTCCATCAAATGGGGAATGAATTATTCGTTCAATAGGAGATGTTTGCTAGTTGTGCGCAAAGTAAAAATACAAAAATTGTGTTGACTATTTCGAACCTGTTAGATGTTGTGGCCAATGCCCAAGTGCCATGTACTCCATCAATGTCAGCCTCCTCGCAAGCATGCCCTTCGCAACTTGTCACTAAGACTCAGCACAATGAAGCAAACCCCTTTGAGCATTTTGGGCACGTATGGTGACGAATCGATGACATTAATTTCCTTGATGAACGACAAAATGCAGCTTTAATACGATTGATAGTCTACCAACAAGCCATGCGAAGGTACCATAGTTGTAAGGTACAACCTTGTAGCCTAGCTATAGGTGACCTGGTTCTCAGAAAAATTCAGAGCCAAGCAAACCGCAACAAACTTTTGCCTAAATGCAAAGATCCATATATTGTGGTCAAAGTTACCAGACTAGACTCGGTACAACTAGCCATGTCAGATGAGCGTGTTATGTCCAATTCTTGGAACATTGATCAATTGTGTAAGTTCTATGTGTAATGTACCTTTTGTTTTCAAATTTCAATAAAGTTGTATTATTCTTATTTCTTTTTTGATGACTATTTTTATTTGTATTTCATTATCCCAAATTTGGTCACTTATTATTGTTGTTTGAGCTACTCGAAAAGACCTATTTTCCTCAAAACCCATTCTAAGGGATGTCTTTTACTTTATTGGCTTTGATATTTTTGTCAAGTGCAATGCGGATTCCTATCGTGACCTTCACAGAGATGGTTCTTACGATAATTTGCACATTATTTTCTCAGAGAAAAAAAAGTAAAATAAGAATCAAACAATTGATATAGTTATTCACATGCTCAGGGGCTTGAAGGCTTTCTTTCTCACTTCAATATTTTATTCTTTTCTTGTTTAAACCTGGTCGAGACACAAAAAATCAAAATCTCTCCTCTTTGCACGTGGTCTTGCCCACTGGAAGGAGTTTCCTAGCGACAGCCTTTTTTCCTACGATCTTTGCTACTTCTCGAAACTCGATTATGAATATGTTTCAAGAAGTATTGTTCATGTATTTAGTTCTCAGCAATTTTACGGCTAGTTCAGATAAAGTTTATAAACAAAAATACTTATCTTTTTTGCATACATTTTTGCATATTTTCTTACCGTTCATATCATCGACAAATTTTATGTCATAAAAAAATTTCGACCTCGTACTGGACTATATTGTATTTCGATTATGGAAATGGTATTTGAGGCTAGTTGAAATCATATACAGGCTATATCCAATGTGATTTTCTAGTGACAACTTGATCCTTTCTAAAACATAATCAGCATATACTTAGTCCACTGGTCGGAACAAACTACTCTTTAATTCTTGGTCTACTACTTTCTTAGTAAGTACAACTACTAAACAAGCAATCGTGGGCTAGGAAATATACGAGTACTCAACGAATTGAAAATTTGACATAAACTTTATTGATGATAAAGGTAAAATTTTTACATAAGAATTTTGCATATTACATAAATGTTTATCTACTCAGTGGAGCGACCAGACTGGCTGCTGTTTGATGGAGAACTAACCTTCATGTCCTGTGCAACCTTGTTTTTGAAGGGCTTTACCTCTTCAATGAACTTGGTTGCATCATCCTTCGAACAATTGAAGTCTGCTTTAAGTATTCGATCGGCTCTCTCGAATAGGATTCAAATGCTTCTGCCCCCTATGTTGGCAAGCATCTTATTGAAGAAAAGCATATCCTCTTGATTCTTTGAAGCTCTTTTCCTGATATTCTTCGAAACTAAGAGCTTTCTCTAGTCCTTGAAGCTTTAGGGCTTGCTCTATACGAGTAACTCAAAGTTAGGCAAAATAAACCAAAAGTATAATAAATTGGTCGGATTAACAATCAACTGCCTTGTTTCTTCTCATATGCTTCGATAGCTTCCTTATACTTGAGGATGTTATCGTTAAACCTGGTCAATTAGTTTTCGATCAACTGATCTTTAGCTTTACACATCTCCTCAAGCTTCACAATAACGACTCCTTTTTGCCTTAGTCTCTTTTTCAAACTTTTCTAATTCTGTTGACCATGACAAGGGAAGAGCTAAGAAAAAGCAAAGATTAAGAAGCATTGGAAGAAGTTTCAAGAGGATATTTACTTCTTAATTGAAGCCTTTTTCCGCAAGAGTCATGAGGAGCTATTCATTTTCGGTCAAGCTTGACTCGAACATTGCCCTCTCTTTATTTAGGGTATCCTTGAGCACCTTGATGGTACTCCTCGACCTGAAAAGAATAATACAATGACTACAAAAAGGAAAAATACTTCAAGATTGAAATAGGAAGGGAAAAATCATCACCATTTGTCAGCCTCTCAATGAGGGGTAGCCCTTTCCATTTCCAAGGTTAACGTTTGCCTAATCAATTGTCTGACCATAGCGATGCTCTCCACCACATGCTACAAAAGAAAAAAAGGAGAAATAGAAACTTAGAAAAGTTTCAAAAAAAGCTATAAAAGTGCATCCTAAAGTGGTCGTGAGAACTACCCTAGATTGTTTTATCAATATATGTGGAGTAAAGCACCTCAGGACCCATCCTCAACTAACACTCCTCGATCCTCCTCTACCAAAGCTCTTTGAGTCTTTGGTTGTTGAAGATTTAAAGCTGGTCAGGGATGTCCTTGGGGTGTGGAGATTTCTTGACCAGTGAAGTGCTTTTCACTTTAGGACATCTAAAGAAAGGAGGAAGCATATTTGCTCCCTCCTCTTCGACCACTTGTTTCCCAGTAGAAATTAGATCCTATCAAGATTCTCTTCCACCTTCACATCCTTGGATGGGATTGAAGCCACCGAAGAAACCTGAGCAGCAGCAGTTGCTGATTCTTCTATCCGCTCGGGGGCTGCCTCACGAGGAGTACTCGGATTAGGACTGATCGAAGTACTAGACGAGCTATGAAGAAAGAAGAATGAAAAAGGGAAATGAGAATTTCAAAATGCCAAAAAATTCCTAAGGTACAAATTTACATGAATGTCTACTAAGTATATACCCGTTCTTTTTTTGCTTTGAAGTTAAAACGCCTTGGAGCATAATTTAGAATGCTTGCTTTCCTTTTCTTCTTTCCAACCAACTTTACCAGTACTGCACTGGTAGAACTGATCGGACCCTTTGAGTCCTCTAATTGGATAAGCTTATCCTTAGCCGGACCTTCCATGGGTGATCGAAATCAACTTCTCTGACCACCTACTTGGAGGCTAGAACTCCCTCAACCATCAGAGCAGTCGTTCCCTCCGGTGCTTGAGGGACGATGACCACCAGAGTCTTAGTCTGGTCGGTCACGACTGCTTCGGATCCCACGACCGGTGAACTTGGAATCAACATTGATTCTACAGTCGTAGTGGCTCTGATCAGCGTCCCTTCCCTTTCTTCCACCTTGTCACTGACTGAGGTGAGTTCGGTGACGAAGTCCTTCATCCAAGAAATATATTTATGTTGATGTATTTTCTTTGTCCTCCTTATAAGAGAAGGGATGGGCATATAAAATTTTTTGGAGGCGTAGAAAAAGCCTACTTGCGAGGGGACTTTGCTTTTAAAAGCTTGAGCGGGCATTGAAGCGGTCGTAGGAGTGGTCAGAGGGGCACTTGGAGGAATGCTTGAAGTAGTGGACAACGGAGCAAGGTTTAATCTCGAAGCTCCATATGACTTCCTTACGCTTCATCGCCTTTTGGGGCACAAAGGAGCATACCTCGTGCTCTCGGACAACTCGACACTCTCCAACTCGATCATCTACACATCATAAGAGAATTACAACACACCAATCAAAAAATATACAATCGATGAAAAGGGTTATCATTTTTACCTTAAGTCTTTCAATTCTATCTTCCAGAGAGGTAAGAGCAATGATCAAGGGCATCTCTACCTTCTGGCTAGACTCCCCACACAAATCATTTTGATCTTCTCTCTCATCTCAGAAGGGGATAAGGCTATGAAATCAATAAAATGCTAAGGTCAAAAAGATTTAACCAAACAAAAACAAGACCCGACTAGTCAAAACTTTTTGAGGCTTACGTTCCGAAGTATCCTTAGTGGAGTTAGCCACACCCGTGTACCAGAGCATGGTATGGTTGCGTGACTTCAGAGGACTTAATCGACACATAGAGAAATCTTTCACCACATGCCATCAAGTAAGACCTCTCTCCCTAAGGCGGTCGATGGCATTGACCCCACCGTCCTACCTTTCCCTCCTTCGAGGTGGACCTCCACCTTGGGTTCTTGACGGTAACCCGACCGATGAAAGAAAGGTGGTCATCCTTGCTCAGTGTCATGTAGAATCATAGCTTCTTTCATGACGACCACGACGACTCAGAATACATTGGAATGTATTCTTCAGCATTACCATCTTGGAGGCGCAAAGACCAACTTCCAGGCGACGCTGCTGATTTTCTAGACTTTGTCATCCTATAGAAGTATTTGAGTAGCTCCAAGCTTGGCGGAATCTCTGAATACACTTCACAGAGGTAGACGAAGATGCTTGAATTAGTAATCGAATTGGGGGCCAAAATTACCAACTCGATTTTTTAGTGCTTCAAAACCTCCGGGATGAATGGTGCGCCAGCAACCAAAATCTGCACTTAATGTATGCCCAAAAGATTGGGATTTCACCTTCATTCTCACTCAAAAATCTATCTCTGACCATTGACCTCCATAGGACCAAAAACCTATTGGGAAGCATCTCTTCCTCTTCCATGACCTTCAGCTTTTTTGCTCCGAGCTCAAATGCTAGCCAATCGGTGATTAGATCTCACATTTTATCTAAGTGGTGAAAAATTGAAAGGGGATTAGGAGGATTTGAGGCCAAGGGCGAAGAGCGCTAGGGCAGAGAAACAAGAAGACGAAAGGTTTCTTTGAAAGCATGAAACCTCAAAGCAACGCGCTAATAGTTTTATAAGGATTTCTCTCCAGCTGCAAAAAGCGGTTACTCGATCCAAAGCCCAACGGACACAAAAACATTTTAGTTTCTCAACTTTAAAGTGAATAAGAACTACTTCTTTACTCTCACCGTTACAGAAAAAGTTTCCCACTTAGAATTCAACCGAAAGAAATTTATATTATAAATTCACTTAAAAGTTTGGGTGCTAGCTAATGAGGAATGAATAAATCCCTAAATATAGCTTTAATATTTAATGAAGGCCAATGGACCCCTATGGTCGTAAACATCTAGAGGTTGCTCGCCGAGTACCCTGGTCGGAGAAAAATTGTGCTGTTGCCTGACCGGATGACTGCTCGAAGATTTTGTGAATTGGTACCTGGACCTGATTCTAGGATATTCCTTCCGTGCGATGGATAAAACACGTGCATTATCTACTCCAAACAACACGACGTTTCAACTTTGAGTCTCTGACAAACAACTGCCATACGATTTTTCCCCATATTCGTCTCCCACTAACAACAACCGACGATCAGGCATTCTCTCTCTAACAATAACAGTCTCTCCGACTAGAAGCGTTGGTTCTATAAAGCATCTTCCCCCGTGGATAATTAGCGTCTCTTCATTAGCATTTAAAGCTGGACAAGAGAAGACATAAGCAATTCAAAGGAAGCAATTCGACAACACGATTGACATCTCACTAAATTCAGTGTAATTAGGGCTAGTCTCACGCCTTGTTAAAGGTAACATGTAACCAGTTCATAGCAATAAAGAGCATTCTTGTTCTCTCACAAGGATTTTAGCAATCTTTCTCATATTATTTTGTAAGATCGGTAACTCGATCATTGATAATCCCCTTCTGAATATTTTCATTTAGCTCATCCTACAACTTTTTAGCCTCCCTAAAGTTAACATACACATCAAAAAGCTGGTTTGATAGAATAGCCAATAACTTAGCCAAAGTAGAATGGTTCACATCCTCCCAACGTGTTTTGTCCTCGCCTTCCAAATGAAGCGTTGGAGGATCAGAAATGACCCAAAATAATTTGAGGTCAATCAATCGGAGCTTTGTCTTGACTTGCCAATGCTTAAATTAGCACTGCCAAAGACTTCTGGTTTAACAAAATCAAATGATAAAGCCATCTCAATACAATTTGGTTTTCTGGATTGTTGTAGATAATACGGTTTCAGCAAATATTTAAATAAAATTCTAGAATTATAAATGAAAAATACAGCATGTTTCTAGCATATATTAAATGACGAGTGCAAAAAATAAAATGATTGCAAGATCACAAACCTCTACCATGTCATTTAAATATGAAATCATGTTCAACGAGACTACCGAATATAAATAAATAATTAGCATAGTGTACTCAAATTGTGATATTCTAATTATTGCCCTCAGATGTCGGTTGCATTTGTTTAACACAACACCTTTCCAACATAGTGGTCTATATTTATCCAATGATTACAGTGATAACCTTTAGATATTCTGCTAGTTTCTCTATTACTTACCACATTAATCAATTGCACTTCGATGATAATAACAATAATATGACAACACTAAGTATGGTTCAAAAGGAGATGATGATAGTAATGATTGAAGGCAAAATGACAAGATTAAAGCTACGGCAAAATCAGGACATCAAGTAATCAAGTTACCAACAACTCATATACTAGCATAATATTCCTAAATTATCATCACAGTCTTAAATAGACCAGGAAAATCATCATCGAGCAATCATTATCTCACATATTATCATGCAATTATCTCCCAGAATTAGTGATAATATTATTAAATACTAAAATACACTAGAACGGCTCACAATCACATAATGACAACAAGAATCGAAGTCAACTTATGAAGTGACAGCACTCGAAGCCGTCCAGAAGACAGCAAGGCTAGGCACGCTGAAGTCGACATTGTCCCAGAAAACTTATCACCGTCGTTTGCACCACAATATGGTTTTCAAAGACACAAAGCCACCCATACGAACCGGCAAGCACCACGGTCGTAAGGTCAATGGTCGAAAAACGCCGCACAAGACCAAAAACATAGCATCGGCCAAGTGCTTGGCAAGCAAGAATATCACATAAAACACGACCGAAACCTCATCTGTCACAGCTGAACCACAAAGCCACCACTGCAGAACTGACACTCGGATTGACGTCGTCGTGGCTCACCCACGCCACTGCCTGGACGCCGTGTACCGTCGGTGCTGTCGCAGCTCAAAGGCTTATGGTTTTTGCTGTGTGAAGGTGAAAGAGGAAGGAGAGAGATAAGAAAAATCGACTATATCTTGATGTTTTTCTCAAGGGAAATTTAACTATTTGCCACTCTTAAGAATGTCACCTATTCAAATGCCACCCTCTTCGTTGCAATTAATTTTTTTGCCACTTTCGAGCCTACGTGGCGCCAAGTCACTGCCATGTCAGCGCCCGCGCCGCCGCCCGGCCTCCCCGCGCTCGCGCCTGCGCCTCCGTCCCCGCTCGCCCGCGCCTCCCCGCGCCGCCGCCCGGCCTCCCCGCGCCCGCGCCTGCGCCTCCGTCCCCGCTCGCCCGCGCCTCCCCGCTCGCCTACCGCAAGATTTCGCTGAGCGCACGGCGAGCGGGGAGGCGCGGGCGCGGGGAGGCCGGGCGGCGGCGCGGGCGCTGACATGGCAGTGACTAGGCGCCACGTAGGCTCGAAAGTGGTAAAAAATTAATTACAATGAAGAGGGTGATATTTGAATAGGTGGCATTCTTAAGAGTGGCAAATAGTTAAATTTCCCTTTTCTCAAAGGAGGGTCTAAGCCAATATACGAAGAGGAAGAGAGGACTGTGGAACCAACGGCCAGCCGAACCCTCCAGAATCAGGGCTGAATTTTTTCTATTTTAGTCTTTTTTTTAAAAAAATATTCACATTTAGACCCCTGGTAGTTTTAATTCCGTTTTTGGACCCAGGGGGTCGGCGCCGTGACCCACGGCTCCGAGGTAATACGTCTCGGCGCCGTGATCCACGGCTCCGAGGTCCTAGGCCCGCACATGCAGGCAGGTTATCTGTTGCAGTGGGCATAGTCCATGGACCTCGGCGCCGTGGATCACGGTGCCGAGACGTATTACCTCGGAGCCGTGGGTCACGGCGCCGACCCCCTGGGTCCAAAAACGGAATTAAAATTAGCAGGGGTCTAAATGTGAATATTTTTTTTAAAAAAGGTTAACATTGGAAAAATTCGGGAATCAGGGTCCCTCTCGATTTGGCGAACTGAAGGATCCTCTCACTCACTCAACGACAAATGGTTCCTCTATTTGTTTTTTAATCCATGGAAAATTCCAAAAAATATATCTTTGGATAATCATCTCTCGATCGCATAAAACAAAGGCCAAACGCACGCACTCAGTGCAAGGAAGAACTCGCCGCTGACCGAGATTCCAAATCCTAGTGTTTGTCCATCAATGGCTCGCCCTACCGTCGTCCTCATCCCGTGCTGGGGATCCGGCCACTTCATGTCCGCGCTCGAAGCCGGCAAGCGGCTGCTCGGCAGCGGCGGGGGCGCCTTCTCACTGACCGTGCTCGTCATGCACGCGCCGACGGAAACGAAGGCGTCGGAGGTCGAGGGCCACGTGCGCCGGGAGGCGGCTGCCGGCCTCGACATCCGCTTCAGCCAGCTCCCCGCCGTCGAGCACCCCACCGGCTGCGTGGGCCCCGTGGAATTCATATCCCGGTACGCTCAGCTCCACGCGCCCCACGTCAGGGCGGCCATCGCCGGCTTGTCGTCCCCTGTGGCCGCGGTCGCCGTCGACCTCTTCCTGACGTCCCTGCTCGACGTGGCCTGCGAGCTCGCCGTGCCGGCGTACGTGTACTTCTCCTCCCCCGGCGCGTTCCTCGCGCTCATGATGCGCCTGCCGGAGCTCCGCGAGGATCTGACCGTCGGGTTCGAGGAGATGGATGGCACGGTGGACGTGCCCGGGCTGCCGCCGGTGCCGCCGTCGTACATGCCGGCGTGCCTGGTGAGAAGTAACATCAAGGAATACGACTGGTTCGAGTACCACGGACGCCGCTTCATGGAAGCCAGGGGCATCATCGTGAACTCCTCGGTCGAGCTCGAGGGGGCGGTTCTCTCCGCGATCGCGAACGGCCGATGCGTGCCCGGGTGCACTGCTCCGGCTATCCACGCGATCGGCCCGGTGATCTGGTTCAGCCCGCCTGATGAACAGCCGCACGAGTGCGTACAGTGGCTCGACGCGCAGCCGCCGGCGTCGGTGGTGTTCCTCTGCTTCGGGAGCAGGGGGTTCCTCGACGCGGCACAGGTGAGGGAAGTAGCCGCCGGCCTCGAGCGCAGCGGCCATCGCTTCCTGTGGGTGCTGCGGGGCCCACCCGCACCCGGCGTGCGGTACCCGACGGACGCGAACCTGGACGAGATGCTTCCGGAGGGGTTCTTGGAGGCGACCAGGGGGAGGGGGCTCGTGTGGCCGAGGTGGGCACCGCAGCAGGAGATCCTGGCCCACGCCGCCGTGGGCGGCTTCGTGACGCACTGCGGGTGGAACTCCGTCCTGGAGAGCCTGTGGTCCGGCGTGCCGATGGCGCCTTGGCCGTTGTACGGCGAGCAGCACCTGAACGCGTTCGAGCTCGTGGCCTTCATGGGCGTGGCGGTCGAGCTGGAGATGGACGGGAAGAGGAGCTTCTTCGTGGAGGCGGCAGGGCTGGAGCGCGCGGTGCGAAGCCTGATGGGCGAGTCGGAGGAGGGGAGGAAGGCGAGGGAGAGGACCGCGGAGATGAGCGCCGCGTGCAGGAAGGCCGTGGGGAAGGGCGGCTCGTCGCACGCCGCGCTGCAGAGACTCGTGCGTGAGATTTTGGTTCTACCCGATGGAGGGAGCTAGCTGTTTTACCCCATGGCAAACGCTAGCTCGAGGACGGTTTGCTTAGTTTCGGTTGGCAATAATGGCATGCATGATGCACCTCGGTCGATTTGCTTGGGAAAATTACACATATACCTTATAGTTAGTAGACACTTGTAAATTTATCCAACTTGAGTGGCCTTGTAATTTTGCCCCATACTTAACATGCCTCCTTATTATTTTGCCCCATTGCCCATTTAGCTGCTATTTTAATTTCGTTTTTCATTTTTTAGGGCAGGAAATGACAGTAAAACCCTTTAATTGGTGAACCTCCTCTCTTAGCTGTGTGTACATATGCACAAAAAGGTTTAGAAAATGCAGTAAAAATATTTTTTTTAATGTCATTTTCTACCCAAAAAATGAAAAACGAAATTAAAATAGCAACTAAATGGGCAATGGGGCAAAATAATAAGGGGGCATGTCAAGTATGGGGTAAAATTACAACGTCACTCAAGTGTAAGGCAAATTTACAAATGTCTACTAACTATGAGGTATATGTGCAATTTCCCCGATTTGCTTGGTGTAATCTCACTCTCAATAATCGGAAACTCGCAGCGCTAGCCATTGTACTACCTCGTTGCATTGCGTACGCACGTCGTGTTCGTGTATGAATTGAAATGATGTGACGGTGTTACGCCGGTGGAGGCTGCCGGCCGGGACGTCATGGTGGACGGCCGTGCAGCGCGCGTGGGATAACGATAAATTTGGGGCTGGAAACAGAAATGGCCGGGTGCGGCCGTGCGAGCGCCGGTGCCGGCAGTGTGAGTGGGATTGCCGGCGGACGGTCAGGCCACAGGCAAGCACCACCGCGGGCAGAGGAGGAAGGCACGGCCTTTCACGCGGCGCGCCTGACCCACGCAAGCCCGGGCCGCATTGCACACAGCTGGGCTTTGCCGCTGCGCCTACGCTGATGTTAGTTGCCCTGTTAGCCCGGCCGAGTGCCTTCTGTCACTTGCGAGTGTGCTGCAACTACACATAGTAGCCAATCATATATTCATATGGATCTCAAAACTGCTGTTCTCTCGCGTAGTGGCGTTCATTGATTCTGCCAGCCGCTCTCTTTGAAACCCAAAGGCTTCCACTTTATTTGTTTAGATGGTACCAATGGCGAGTTCCGTGTAGCGTGCGACTTCTTTTTTTTCGGAGCACCGTGTAGTGTGCTGCAGTCTACATATGGATCTCAAAACTGCTGTTCTCTCGCGTAGTGGCATTCATTGATTCTACCAGCCGCTTTCTTTTTGAAACTGAAAGGCTTTATTTGTTTGGATCGTACCGATGCCATGCTGATGCGCGACAATGAGTGCCATTTTCTTTTTGAAACCGAAAGGCTGCCACTTTATTTGTTTAGATCGTACCGATGTCATGGTGATGCGCGATTAGTCTATGGGATGGTCCTGCTGCAATGGTTTTTTTGGCCGGTCCGAAGCACGACTGGTCTAGCATGATCTAAGCATGGCTCAGTCCGACACGTGGCGGGTCATGCCGGTCTGTCACAAATGGTGGGCCGGGCTGGGTCTGAAAAACTGGCCCGATGGGCAGCACGACACAGCATGGCGACCACGGGCGGGTCGACGTCGAGCTTGGAGAAGATCAAGTCGGCGCAGAACATATCACACACAAGCAAGCATACACACTAACACACATAACCACCTCGTGGCGCCGGCGACTTCGAGGGACAGCCGCATTCGGCGGTCGCGGACGCTCTACGCCGTCGGGATCTTGCTGTGCCGGTCAGTCCTGAACGGTCGCTTCCGTGCCCTGGCGTTGCCGCCGGCCGCAACGCCGTTTCTTGGAGCTGGCAGCGCCGTCGTCACCTCGGCCGGATCAGGAGCCGCCCGCGGCGGCCTGAGCACCGCCTCCAGAGTCTCGGAGTTGAACAGGCCATGGCGGGGGAAGAAGTAGCCGGGGGAGGAGGGGCGGCCAGGGGAGGGAGGGGAAGGAGGTGGCCGGGGGAGGTGGGGGACGAGGCGGCGGCGGGGGAGGTGGGGGAGGAGGCGACGGGGCCAGGGGAGGTGGGGGAGGAGGCGGTGGCGCCGGGGGAGGTGGGGGACGAGGCGGCGGGGCCGGGGTGTAGGATCAAGGATACCGACTAGAGATGGGTGAATAGGAGGTTTTTAAATTTTTTTCTCCTAAATTAATTCTCTACAATTTTAATAGCAAGAATGTAAACCAATTAAGCCTACACAATTCTAGTTAAGAGGGGACAATACTAATTCTATATCTAGCAAATGATCACAATAATGCTAACAAATAAGAGCTAGAAAAAAGCAAGTGAGAGATGTACACAATCGATATTTTTACTGTAGTGATTGGAAACTTGCCAGTTTCCCCTAGTCCACGTTGAGGTTAGCCCGAATGAATCGGACCAGCTCCACGAATTAAGCCGAAGAACCTCAATCACTAGTGGTAGCTCTTCCCGCACCGGGTAGGTGAGCTCCGACCTTCACAAGAATATCGGGTCTTCTCACAAGCTCCTTTGAGAAGATCACCAATCAATCCTCCTCCCAATAGTCTATGTGCCGGCAAGCAACAAGAGTAATAAATCAGGGCTTCACTTGATTTGCAAATGAGTGCCAATGGATGAACTAATGAATGCAATGCACTAATTGCTCAATCACCTCAAATTTAATGCTCAATGTATAAACAAAGGGTGGAGTGAATGCTCTATGCACAAGAAATGTTCAATGGGTCTCTTCTTTTTGTCCTCAAGCAGTGGTACGGGTATTTATACCCCTCACTAACCAAAATTAGCCGTTTGGAACAAATTCCAGAAAATTCAGGGCGCCTAAGGCCGATTGTTCCGCTCCCCTATCTAGCGCAGCAGAACGGCTATGTCAGAGGCTCTGCAGTAACCGTTGGAAAGTTGGCGCGGTACTACCGCCGCTGTACATTCTGGTACTACCGCTCTGCGGTAATTCCGCAAAGTCAGCGCGGTACTACCACTTGGGCCAAACCCGAAAAGTCCCCAAACTTGGCGCTCTCTGGAAAAAAGGCACCGCTCTGCCTCCGGAGCTTCCGGGCTCCGGAAGTACCGCTTTGGATAGCGGAACTACCGCAGCCTGCGGTAGTTTCGGCGTAGAAATCGCCGGTACTTCCGATCCGTGAAATCTCAAATTGCATCCGGAGGGTGCTCTCTGGAAAAAGGCTCCGCTCGGATTTCGGAGCTTCCGGTCGCCGGTAGTACCGATTTTGCCTGCGGAACTTCCGCTCTGCGGTAGTTCCGACGTTGAAATCTGCGGTACTTCCGCTCTTCCAGACAGAGCATAGTTTTGGTTTTAAAACAGATTTTTAAGGAATGCATGCTCCTAGTTTGATCCAAATGGCATATAAATTTTGCTATCAAGCTACTTACCATGATCCCTCTTTATGATACGATTATTTATCCTATAATCCGGTCTTCCACCTTTTCTCCTAAGACCGGTAAAAATAAAAAGGATCCTATTCTAAAATACCTTTGCCTTGAGCCATTTTGGTCTTCACATTTATCCTTTGGCTTGCATCTTGTCAACCACATGTGGACTTAACCTTTAAACACTCATTTAAACACGTTAGTCCCATATTCACGTAAATTCATTAATTACCAAAACCATTTTTAGGGCTTAGATGCTTTCACAGGGGAGGTGGGGGACGAGGCGACGGGGGAGGTGGGGGACGACCAGACGAGGCGGCGACGGCGGGGGAGGTGGGGAACGAGGCGACGGGGCCGGGGGATGTGGGGACGGCGTCGTCGATGGGCGCGGCGGTGTAGGAGCGAGCGGAGTGGGGGAGGGTGAGGGCGGAGGGGGCGGACCGGCAGAGTAGGAGTGGGCGGAGTAGGTGTGGGCGGAGTGGGGGAGGAGGCGGCAAGGCCAGGGGAGGTGGGGGAGGAGGAGGGGTGCCGGGGGAAGGGCGGCGGTGGGCGAAGGCCGAACTGCCGAAGGAGCCGGGCGCGTGGGAGGTCCGGAGGGACTGAGGGAGGAGAGGACCGGTCGGAGGGAGGAGACGGGAACTGGAGTACTGTACTCTGGAGGAGAAACCGAGGGGCGAGGAGAAAAGAGGATGGGCATGGCTGCATAGGTCCCTCCCAGATTTGACACGCACGCGAGGCGAGGGACGGAGGGAGCGGGCGGCCGGGCGACGTGGCAGCGTCGGAGTGGTGGGACGGTGGAAAAAATAGGAGGATGGCCGGATGGGGAAAAAAGAGGAGAGGACGGCCGGATGGGAAAAAAAGCTGGAAAACTTGCTGATTCTTTGAGAGCAGATGACAACTGTCACTTAAAACGGTCATATAACGTATAGAACGCAGAGATAAAGTTCAGATTATGATCTATATAAATCTACTTCGCTCTACCATTTCTTCACATAATCAAAGAGCCTTTACTCCGCTCTACCATTTCTTCACAGAGCCTTCTCATTTCTTCTCATTTCACAAGCTTATTTCTTGCATTTGTGCTACTCATTTATTCATTTCTTATTTCCTATAATTTCTGCATTTGTACTCTTTATTTATTTGTTTGTTACTTCTCATTTCACAAGCACATTTACTGTATTTGTACTTCTTATTTGTTAACTAATCACCATGTTACCAAGAAGTCACAGTACCAAGGAGCACTCAAGCAGTATGCAGAGGAATTGAAGCTCAAAAGGACAGCAGGATGACTTAGTGTAAGCTCTCACCGTCGCTCCCCTAGTCCTTCTCCGACCCCCATTGATGCTCGTCGGCTCTCGCTAAGCATGGGAGACTACGGCACGGATGACCGTCATATGGACGGTACAGAGGGCTACGAGGAGTACCAGGGCGGTCTAGATGTAAGATCGAGGAGGCCGACTAGAGGGGTGAATAGACAGTCTAAAAATTTTCTTCAAATTAATATTATCAATTCAAGACCTTTTCTATTTGCCTAAACCAAGTAAACAATGCAGAAGCTTAAATCAATTTGTTTTAGCTCATATAGCGCTTAAGACAAGCAAATTAGCCTAAGTGCACCAACAATACTAACCTAGGTCAAGATTTGTAATCTAGGCTTACAAGCAATCAAAATAATGCTAAGTAAGTAAATTGCTTGAATGTAAAAAGAGCACAAGAAAGCAAACCACAAATGACACAATCTCTTTTTACCGTGGTGTTGGAGACTTGCCGGTCTCCCCTAGTCCACGTTGAGATTAGCCCGAACTAATCGGACCGGCTCCACGAATTAAGGCTTCCACCTCAAATCACTAGTGATAGCTCTTTCCCACTCCGGGTAGGTGAGCTTCAACCTTCACAACTTCGTCGGGTTTTCTCACAACCTTCTTTGAGAAGATCACCACGCACGATGCCTCCCACGCCGTCTAGGAGTCGGCAAACTCCAATAGTAACAAGTCAAGTCCCTCACTTGACTCTCACCACGTGCAACGAATGCACAAACTCAAACTGGACACAAAGTCCTCCTCTAGATGCAACACATGCACTCTAGATCACTTCTCCTCTCTCACAAAGTGCAACACATGCACTCTTGAGTGGAGAACCTCACTCTAGCTCAACACAACAGAATATGAGTTCAACAACAACCTCCCAACAGCCCTTGAGGAGGTATTTATACACCTCCCTCAAAAACTAGCTGTTGGAGCAAAGAGGGGGCTGAAATCAGCCCGAGGGCCAGAACTACCGCCGTTATATGGCCGGTACTTTCGTCCTCCCAACGGTCACAAAAAACTAGCTGTTGGGCTGAAAAACCGGTCAGACCGCCATAGAAAACCCGGTCAAACCGCTATTTTCGGTCAGACCGCTCAAGGACCGGTCAGACCTCCATATCAACACCGGTCGGACCTCTCTTACAAGGGTGGTCTGACCTCCATTATAAGGGCGGTCTGACCTCCAGCTCAACACCGGTCAGACCTCCAATTATAACTTTTGACTCCGATGTCGGAATTGAGTGATCTTGGACTCTATGGAAAGCTTATTCAAAGGGCTACACAACTCATATATTTGCATGATCTCAAACACATTAGATCAATGCAGAAATCAAAATACATCCAAAGAGTCACTACCATGGTCTAATGTCAAAAGAAATAGCAACAAACAATCTTAGACCATACCAAGGGATAATGCATGATCTCCAACTTTTGCAAAACACATTTGTAAACTTAGATCATGTCACAAGGAGTAAGTACATGGACTTCAAGCACTTGCAAAACACATTTGCAATGCATAGTCCCATGTTGCTAAGAGTCACCACATGAGCTTCAATTATTTGCAAAACACATTCCCAAATATAAGTCTCATGTCGAGATGAGCTAGAGCAAGTGAGGTTTGAGCTATCAACACATGAAGAGACTCAAATTACTAGACATGACCCCTCTTAATAGTACGGCAACCTATACTAGCAATCCGGTCTTTCAACCAAATACCAAGGACGGTAAAAGACTAGGAACACATCCTTAGCCCTAGCTAGCCATACCTTTGCCTTGGGACATCTTCTCGATATGCATCAACTCATGATGCATTCTTTTCATCAACTCCATCAACACATGATGATCTTCTTTGACTTGATAATTAACACATGATCATCTCCTCATGCATCAACTCATGATGCGTCTTCTTCTTTGATGGCCTTGAACACATGAAGCCATCTTCTTCTCGATCTTGACTTGATAATCTTCAACCTATGAAGTCATCCCAAGTCATCCTCATTTATGGAACCTAACCTATTCATCCAACTCATGGAAAATGTTAGTCCACAAAATAATTTGTCATCAATTACCAAACTTCACCATTAACACATAATGGAGGGACTAGATTTAACAATCTTCGCTTTTTGGTAATTCATGACAATCTCAACAAATAATGAGATAAAAATAATTGATATGTAAGTATACAACTTGTACACAACAATTATATACTCTAAGATAAGCTTTAAACAAATCTTACTTATCTGGTTGTCATTAATCATTCAACCATTAACACATAATGGAGAAGTTAGATGACAACCCGATTGCACATGAGTATATATCAACTACACAAGCTATATACACTCAAGAATGTATTTCAAAGTAAAGATCCCAAATATGCATATTGAAAGAAGTATGGATCAATACTTATGAAACTCCAAAATATAGAGAGCTCCCCTAAATGTGTGCATACAAGTGTATATAATGAAGACATATGCACATATTCATTTTGGACTATTTGAGGAGATCAATCTATATTTTGTATCTAAGAAACGCATTAATAAATGAGAAAGTGATTTTGAATGCATACCTCTTTAATTTCACCTTTCCATCCAAATGAGACTAAACATAAATAAACTTAAACAAGCATATTAGTCTCATATATGCATTTGTCTTTGTCACCGAAACATTATAATGGTATTTGTCATTGTTACCAAGATCTTATAATGCTATTTGTCATTAACACCAAAACTAACTTAATCAGATCTTGATCTTTCACTAGAGCCAACGGGGACAACAGAATTCTATCCCCCGTCCACAGACGCTAACATTGGCGGGTCTGGACGAAGGGCGAATTGCTGGAAGCACATGACCTGGAGCCAGGAAATCCGAGACGGTGAAACGGTAGATATCGCAACTTGTAATTATTGCAATGCTAAATTAAGTGCTCGTACAGCTGTAGGGACAGGACACTTGAACCACCACTACAAAGCATGCTTACGCAAGATGGCGGCACAGGGCCGAGGTGGAGGAGGAGTACAAAAACAGCTAAACTTCGAAGCTGATGGCTCTGTAAATACTTGGGTATACAACCCGCTTAATGCCCGTGAGGAAATTGCTAGATATATTGTTTCAGAAGATCAGCCGATTAGGATAGGTGAAAGTTGTGTGTTTGAAAGAATGATCCAACGCGGCTTTTGCCCACAGTACCAACATGTTAGTAGGAGAACTACTACATCCGATATTTTACGGATGTATCAAAAGAAACTAGTAGAGTTAAAAGAACTATTCCAACAAGTTTAGTATTTTTTGCCATAACCTCAGATATTTGGACATCATCCCACCAAAGAAGTGCATACCTTAGTGTTGTAGCCCATTATTTAGATGATAATTACAAACTAAACAAGAGAGTCATAGGATTTAAAGTAATAAATGAATCGCACACGGGAGAGGCCATTGCCGAGCGTATACTACATGTACTTGATGATTTTAAGATAGATAATAAAATTACTTCTATAACACTTGATAACGCATCGGCAAATACAACGGCTATGAATATGCTCACCCCAAAATTACAAACATATATTGGTGGTTATGTCCTCCACCATAGATGTGTATGCACATCTTGAATCTTGTTGTTCAAGATGATATGCAAGTAATTGGTTCATATCTGAATAGTATCCGTGATGCTATTCGTTACCTCACAAGTTCTCCACAAGTGGTAGCCAGGTTCACGGAGTACTATGCAGCTAATGGGAAAGAGTCAAGAAAATTTGGTTTTGACATGAAGGTGAGGTGGAACTCAACATATATTATGTTAAAAAAGATACAAGGTTACGAACATATCATATTCATTTTTGTCAATGCCAACTCTCAAAATAATGAATTGGCAGTTACTAATTCAGATTGCAGATTGCTAGTCGTTTTCAAGAGTTTTTAAGACCTTTTTATAAAACAACAAAGGTTTTATCTGGTGTTTATGATCCTACCTCTTTCTTAGTTATAGAGTTTATTTGGTTAATTGCAAACGAAATTGTTAAACCTAAGGACGATTCTCTTTTAGGTCATGCCGTTGTAGCAATACAAGAAAATTTTATTAAATATTTTGGTTCTATTTCACACTTGTATTGTTTTGCTATTATTTTTGATTCTACAAAAAAGTCGGCAGGTTTACAGATAGGTATGGAGGGAATAGGTGAATGCCTGGGCCTAGATTATTCAGAAGCTTTCGCACATGTCAAAGAGGAGCTTTTCGTGTTTTTCGTTTGTATCATGATAAATTTGGCAGCAGCGGAAGATCGAAGGCCTCACAGCAGACGCAAAATGGAAAGACAAGCATGACATCACACTTGTGGAAGAAGCTAAATGGCAAGTCTACTTTTTCGTCCTTTCAGTCTCAGGCGGTCTCCAAGTGGAATTCTGTCTCAGAGTTGAACCACTATTTGGAGCATGATTTTGCAAATATTGATCCTGATCTTACTGGTGGAGGCAAGGTAGACTTGCTCAAGTGGTGGAAGAACAACAAGTGGATCTTTCCTGTGCTGTGACATTTCGCACGGGATGTTCTCTTGGTGCTAGTGTCCACCGTCTCTTCAGAAACGACGTTCAGTACGGTAGGGAGAATAATAGAAGAGAGAAGATCATCCCTTACGCCCAGGATGGTGGAGGCAATCACATGCGTCAAAGACTGGGAATTAGCCAAAAAGCGGCAACAGCATCAATTGGAGGATCTCGAAATCGTACAGGCGTATGCTGACCTCGAACACATGAACGACCTAGACATTGACGAGTAGATATTATCTACGCATGATGTAATAGTTAGTGTGTGTGTGTATATATATATTGTTACTGTACCCTTTTCCATACTCGAAAAACCCTACTCTGGGGCGTAAGGTTTTTAATGAGGCAGCAACATTGTATTTTTAAAATATCAAAGAAATTTCACTTTTTCTTGAAATATTTATGTCATTGTGTGCCCATGTTTTTATGCAATTAATTCAATTTCAACTAATTTTAAACGAGGTGGGTACGAGAGTTGAGGAAGATGACGACCGTCGCCGCCGCCTTCGCGTATAGTTACTTCGGGCTGGGCTTGGGATGACACGGCACGAACGCTGGTATGGTGGGCTTTGGGCCGTGCTTGGGCTTGACCGGAGACGACGCGGGCCAGCACGGCACAAAGCAGCACGAAGCACGATAGACCTAGGCCGTGCCGGCATGGCACGACCCAAGTCCCAGCTCTAGCCACACTGCCACAGGCCAGGTAGAAGTTAAGAGCACAAATGCATGCAGGGAAGTTCCGGCAGTATTTCTCTTCTCCAGAGGCAATTAAGATTGTCAAATTACTTTTGTCTCACCACTAATTCCTCTTATATACTCCTTTCTAGGGACGAATTCCTCCTGTATTTGAAACGTTTGTCAAATCTTCCCAAACTTGTTGCAACCAAATCATCGCGCTAATACCTTTCAGCCCAACAGGGGATATTCCCCAACACGTCCAGCCCCAGAACTTTCCGTATTCCCAACTCATCCAACCAACAACCGGCCGATCCACCGTAGAAGGTCACGGTGGGCCAGAAAAAAAAGCCAGTCGAATGGCCACATTGATCTGGAGCTCTAGCCCATCCCATGTAGAACTCGACCACGTCCGGCCGAGAAGCCAGTCATGCGTAGCGGCGGGTGTCCTACGGGAATCGGCGACGCTGGACTCGGCTTGCCCCACCGCGCCGGAGCAGACGGCGCACCGGAAAACGCTAGAAACGGCGCGTTTCGGCCCATCAGTTACATGGATCATCAACGCCTGACCCGTCCTACCTCTCAAAGTCGAAGGGCCTATTCTTTTAAGTTATTGTTTATATTTTTTGATTGCGATTTATCAGTCTAATAAATAATAAATAGTAATTGCTAGGAGGAGTTAAAACCAAAATCTGTTGAAAAGAAAAAAAAACAGGTTGAAATCGATTGGCGGACCTCTTGCCTAAGGCCGTGCCGAATGTCCGGCGTTGACGCGGATCGACTCGAGCGTGGAGTGGGCGCCTATGGGGCTGTTTGGTTGCCTGCATGTGCTCATGCAGCTGCATGAGTGTGGCCAGGTTGAGGAGGGAAGCTCCTCAGCCACGTTTCTCCTCAGCCTGGCTCCAGTTGATTTTTTGCATCCACTCGTGCAGGCCATCTCCCCCATGCAGGCAACCAAACAGACCATATAGTGCACATTGCGCAATGATGTGCGACAAGTATGTAAGTATCAACTTATCACCACTTCACGTACGTATTCCATCCCACGGAAAATGTTGTATGCTATCTGCCTATCTCAGGGCCTGTTTGTTTCAGCTTCTGGCAGCTGCAGTTACTCTCAGAATCTGCAGCTCCCCCAAACAGTCCAGATTTTCATCCAAATTCTAAGTAACCAGAAACTATAGAATCCAGAAAATGAACTAGTAGCCAGAAGCTGAGGTTATCCAGCTTCTCCAGATTCTGACTAGCTGGATACTCACCAACTAATTCTCAAAATCTACAGCTGAAACAAACAGACCCTCATTGGTTGGCACTTGACACCGTACTCTAGTGAACGAGAACTGGGCTAAACCCATCGAACTCGACGGGTAGATAACCTTTCGACGCATACCCTATCGAGGTGCCATTGCAGATATGACTAGCTGAATGCCCATGCGTTGCTACGGATTTTAAAACTTTATCATACTACATGTTCTAAAATTAACGAGTGGTAAAATTTGAAGCATGTTGTTAAATAGTCAAATGTGAAGCACGTTGTTAAAAATTTTCTAAAAAAATTTAGCCCTGCAGTCAGTACCTCTAGAGAATTCCAAGTTATGTTGAGGAACGCTGGCAAGTCTCCGTTGCAGCGTTACCTAAATAAGCCAGCACACTAAGGGGCTGGTACCACACTCCAGTAGTCTGGAAATTAAGTCTCACTAAAAAGGAATCAGAATAATGTTGTTCAATTTCTCTTTCAGAGTTGTTCAATGATCAGATATTAATTCCAACCAAAAATGTGTTTATAAAAGGAACAGAGAGAGGAACTCTCTTCAGAAACACATCCATACATCTTGCAATTTGCTTAGCATAACTACCAAGTACCAATAAATTTAAATTTTAAAACTCAACTTAATAGACCTTAAAATTGTAGAGTTCCTAATAAAGTTGGCATTTGAAAAACTATTGTATATTGCTGCAGTAACAGTTTAGAATTGTACCATTGCTGCAGTTACTGAAGGCATGATGTTCTGAAAATCTGAACACATAACAAATTAAAATAACAATATTTCACCGAAAAGGGCAAACTTACAAAATGCTTGCGTGAATTGCAATTAGGTCTTGTCCATAGATTTTGTAAGTTTACTGACTGCTGTGTGCGATGCTAGATTAAAAGGGATGGGTATGTTTGGAATTTTTACAATTTAATCTCTAGAGTTCTACAAAATTGCAATTAGGTCCTTCTTCCTCTTTGGATTTCTTCCGATTTACTCCTCCAGCACTCTGTTTTCTTCGGCTTACGATGTGTGTAAGGCGTCGCCTCGCCTCACGCCTTACCGCTTAAAAATGTAAAAAAAATAGGGATGAAATCCAAAACTACTTACTTCAGTATGAGGCAAGGCGTTGCACGCTGATGAAAAGACGATCGAAACAGTGGGGAAGCAAAAGGTTCAGTCTCGCAGCATGCATGGGCAGCGTGCAGTCGCTCGCTGGATAGGCTATTGCATGTAGTCGCTCAACCGGCGGGCGACTGGAATCGTGTCGCCCATCCGTTCGGCGGCTTCTTCCAGTCGCCCGACAGTTAAGCGACTGGAAGCTATTTGTGTAAAAAATATTCGCGCGGATATATTTCTATAATTTTGAATAAAATAAAGACTATTTATAAAAAAATCCTCCCATATACGTATCTCTTGTAACCTTATGAGTATTTATCATTGATAGCGTTGAGAATAAAAGTTTGAAGCTAATTTCTTAATAAGAACCGATTAGTATCCGTGAAATTATCAGCATAAATCTCAGCAAGTCGAACAAGTTTATCAACATCAAAATTAGAGAAGCAGTCACTTGAATTGCTTGCGAAATAATTACAAAAGTTCGTTTCTCCATTATTGAAAAATCTACAAATAAATTAATTATTGACATTATAAAACTATAAATCTATAAATAAATTATAAAGATTATTGACCAAATGGGCTTCAACCCATTTCTTTGGCTCCCTTCTCTCTCTCTCTCCACTCCCTACTTGGTCTCTCTCTCTCTCTGAACGATTCTCCTCCATGCTACCCCTCTGCCGACACCGCTATTCCCCCTCTGTGCCACTCTGTGGACTCGCTCTCCTAGCCAGCTCCCTCTCTATCGCGCTCGATCGCCTCCCTCTCATGCCTAGTCACCTCTAATCCGGCCGCTGCCCTTGCCTGATTGGCCATTGTTGGCCACTTTGAGCCTACCTCAGCCAGATTTGGGCCTTAGCACCACGGATTCAACACCGGTCGCAGAGATCCGTGCATCCCCTCTACTCCTTCCCTTCTTGGTTTACTTTTAATTTTTGGATTTTACTTGATTCACTCTTTGATTTGAGTTGGTTTTTACTAATGTTGAGGGTGTTGGTGGTGATGGCAGTCAGCTCATCGTGACGGGGCTCGAAGCCTTCCCATGCGCCAGCGCCAGGGAGCACGGGCAACCGTCGGGTCCACACGGAGGCTGGCAGTGATATGCCGCCACCATGGTGTTCTTGCCCACGCCTCACTTCGCCTTCCTCTACAGTCAGTGGCGAATCCAGAATGAAAAATAAGGGTGAGCTAAAAAATTATACATTCTTAAGCTAGATCGTAAGTTTTTATAGATTTATTGGTTCTACACTTCGAATAACTAAACTACTTTGTAAGAAACATAGTTTTGTATTCTTGTGCATTCAAATTCATAGCTTCATACATGAATAAAAGCAAAGTAAAAAAGAGAGATACAACGGAGAAACCTCGCTAATAGCAAGTGAATCCCAAAAACATGTAAATATGATTCCGGTAGATAATAATCTGTACATCAAAATAAAAAAATTAGTAATACAATAGCAAATTCGTTTATCTATTTTTGCAAACCTATGAATTGAATTTTAATTGAGTATATACATTACGAAATGTCTATATAACTATATTCTAAAGTTAGAGGACTAATTAAGAAATGAATTGTAATTTGCAACTTGCGAACCTAATAAATCTCGGTCTGTCGGTCACTCGGTGTCTCCGGTCTCGGTCAGCCAGTCGGTCCAGTCGGTGAGGTTGACATGCGCCATTTTTGCATATATTTAGATGTCATTTTACCCCATTATTTTTCGTATTTTGGGACAATTTATCATCATTTACACGCTTTTATATATGTAATTGCTCGAAATGGACTATTTTACTTTTTTTTTGTGCTTTTCCACAGGCCGGCGCGATCGAGGCGCATAAACGACAAATTTGGCATTTTGGGATTGCTCCGTACAGTTGTGCGTTTCGTCACGGATGCGTAGGATCAAACCGCGATGAAATCGAAGCTTTCGGAGGGCCAGAATAGAAGAAATCAATTGGGGGAAGGAGCTAGTTGTAAACCCTAAATTTTACGAGGACTAAATCGCAAATCGCCAAAATCCTCATCTCCTCAAAACCCCCAGCGCCGCCAACAGAGAAAAATGAGCCCGGTCTTCTTGATTCTCTCGGCCTCCCCTTTGCTTCTCTCACCCCCCTCTTCTTCTCCACCCGCGGCGCCGGCGAGGCCGGGCCTTACCTCGCCGGCGGCCACGTTTCCACCGCGCCGCCATCTTCCCGCTCCTGCTCTCGTCACAGCACCCTTGCGCCGCCGCACCTCCCTTCATCCCTCCGCCGCTTCTCCTCTGTGCCCCACTTCAGCGCCGCCGCTCCTCTCCTCCGGCCGCCCTCCTTCTCCGCCTTCATCTGCTACTCCACCATCTACCGGCCGTCTCCTCCTTCCCGGTTCAGATCGGCGCCCATCAGCTCGCCTTCGGCCAACCGCACCACCAAGCACCGGGGCTCGGGCTCCCCGCCGCCGCGTCCCGCCTGGCACCTCCGGCCTCCCCGCTCCCGCCTCCCGGTGTCCCGGGCTCCCGCGGTCCCGCCTCAGCGCCTCCCGCCTCCCCGGCTCCCCGCGAGGCAGCGACGGTCCCGGCTCCGCCTCCGCCCCCTCCCCGGGACCCCGGCTCCCCCTCCCCGCTGCGGCGCCGCCCCATCCCCACCGCCCCCTCCCTCCCTCGGCCCCCCCCCACCGCCCCTCCCCCGCCCCCGCCGGCTCCCCTCCCCGCACAGAGGAGGCCGGATCCGGGCGGGAGGCGTCGGAGATGGCCAGATCCGGGCGGCGGCGGCCTGGATCTGGTGCGGGGTCGCCGGATCCGGCGGCGGAGAGCGGAGGCGGCCGGATCTCGGCGACGACGCGGGCGAGCGCGACCACGACGGCGGGGGCGACGACGGCGGCACGCGAGCGCAGTCGGCACGTGAGCGGTGGCCGCCCCCGGGAGGAGAGAAGCAGAGAGAGGCCCCACATGTCGACGCTTTTTTCTGTGAGAGGGTGGGAGAGCGTAGGACGCACTGTCACCTTCAACTCGTTCTTTTAAGAGTAGAGATGAATGGTTTGCCTTTTTACGTTTTCTTGCAATCAATATTCAAGCAGGACTCATAAGCAAGATTACAATGAACTCGTACGCAGGATTGATTTCCTTTCATGTTGAGAACAGCGAGCACATTTGTTTAGTTGCACATGCGTACTCCTGACCTGACCTGACGACAGTTCTAGTGACCTTTAACAAACCCAGCTGGACTGCTGGAGCAGTTGGAGTTATTTTTTTCTGCCCCCTGGAATGAGTTATTTGCGGAAATAACCCTAATGACATTTTTTTTACTTAAATGGCCCACTGGCACGGTGGTGAGCGCGTCAAAGCACCCGGCGCGGCCCCCTGCCGTACCCGCGCCAGGTGTACTGTAGCGCTTTTAAGCAAAATATATTTATACATATTTTATAAGAATTTTTGGATGTATCACATGAGCTCTAAAATTTATAAAAATTTTTGTGGAGTCTCCGCATACAGTTTACTTGGCTAGTACATATCAGCATAAAGCTTCTTGGCTCCGATATACTAGCAGCGTAAGCGCAACGGCACACTGCGCTAGCTACCGTGTGGACCGAAGTAAAAGAGACGATAATTCGCGAGGAGTTTCTTAAAAAAAATCGAGGACACATGTGTAATTTCGGAAAAGCAAAGGCCTTTTTCGCAAAAAATCGGGGACCTGTAAGGATCTGTACGTAACTAAACGAGGACCCGAATGTAATTTTGGAAAATCGCGGGGTGCTATCCAACAAAGAATACACAATTTTGGTGAAGTGGAGGGGGTTTCGAAAAAACCTGGTAGGGACCTTTTTGCAGGAACCGATGACCTTTACGATTTCGGAAAATGTAGGGGTTTTTTTTTTGCAAAAACGTTGATGTGGCATGCCTGAGGGGGCCCAGGAACTCCCCTTGACTCCGCGCTAGCTACCGTGTGGACTGAAGTAAAAGAGACGATAATTCGCAAAAAGTTTCTTAAAAAAAATCGAGGACACATGCGTAATTTCCGAAAAACCAAAGACATTTCTCGCAAAAAATGAAGACCTGTACGTAACTAAACAAGGACCTATACGTAATTTTGGAAACCCACAGGGTGCTATCCAACAAAGAATACACAATTTCGGTGAAGTGGAGGGGGTTTTCGGAAAAAAAACCTAGTAGAGACTTTTTTGCATGAACCAAGGACCTTTACGCTATTTCAAAAAATACAGGGATTTTTTTTTGAAAAAACGCTGATGTGGCCTGCCTTTGGGGCCGGGAACTCCCCCGGCTCTTATACACTGAAGATACATATGCACAGATCGAGACAAGATGCCATTACAATCTCCAAAAGCATGTGGAAAAAAAGACTACATATACCCCATCAAGAATGAAATGACGCCCGTACTTTGCGCGCAAAATCACCGACCAACAAGCATATCACTGCACCTAGCAAGCCGCAGGAGGTGATTTATATCAATTGGAAGAAGAGCAGTAGTATCAGCTTTGGTTTACTCTAGTTACTAGTTAGTAGAGCCTGTACTGGCGGTACGACTTGAGCATGGCGCCGCAGAAGGTGCAGATGATGGCGCGCCAGGTGCGGCGGTGCACGGTGAGCAGGTAGCAGAAGCGCGTGGCCGTCTCCATGTCGGCGACGCTCGCGCAGCCGCCGCACCGCGAGCAGATCCCCGCCGCCGGCTTGCAGCTCCGCACCGTCCGCCGCTGGTCCACCAGGAAGCAGAAGAACACCATTGTTGCCGGAGCTTGTGTGTGTGTTGTGGTGGTGGTAGTATATAATTAAGCCGCCTGTGTGTCGCGCGTGTATATATACTGGCAGCAGTACTGCGCAGATGCGAGGTGTTGTGGTAAGCAATGGCGAAGAGCCAGTAAGCAATGTGGTGAGAATGAGATGGAGGGGAGGGTCGGAATTTAAGGCGAAGCGTATGTATCTCATTGATGACGGGGTGGTAGCAGGAGTAGGAGTGGTAGTCACTGCCTCACTGGTAGCGGCGGCCTTAATGGCCTGCCGGCTCGGCTGGCCGCTCAAGCCGCGTATACTTCTTGACTTCTCGTTTTGGAGGTTACAGCAGCTTGTAAATCGCTGCTGGCTCCGTTCTTTTGAAACTATAGCCTATGCCTTTTTTTAAAATAAATAAACATGATGGTTTCTTTATCATATTTTAAAAATAGTTTATTAGGATAGTCTTTTTTAAATAATTTATTGATATTTTATTCGACACAAGTGCTTGTTCTAGAAGTAAAAAACTATCGACAGCAATTTTCAACCGCAACTGAAAAGACGTGCCAGTATGTTGTAGTGACCTTTTTACAATCCAGCAGTCAGGTGGCTACGGTATATTGCTTGTTGTTTCAGAACAATCTCGCAAGCATGGTTAACACTAAGTGTCATTGGATTTAGGGTTAAAGCATGGGCGGACCCTCCCTTCAGGTGAGGTTGGGCAGCCACTCGAGCTCCCTTGCCGGCCCCTCCTCCAGAGCAGGCACCAGACCACTAGCGATCAATCGAGCAATCGAAACTTTGAACTGGATTTGTAATTATTGGGATAGGAAAAATTAAAGAAAGACAGCTATACTTGGGACGGACAGATTTGTACCAGGAAGAAGACGATGAGGCCATGCTCATTGGGGATGCTGCGTCCATGGCGGTGGATCCAATACATGTTCCATTGCTGAAACCCCACTCGCTCCCTTGGAAGAACCGAGTTACCGAGGTAAACGATAAGGCAGGGGAGGGAGGTAGGCTAGGGGACTGGGACATCTCAGATGGTAGGATGGTATTCTGATCTGTCAGATGATAGGATGGATGTCTCAGATCAAGGTGCTGATGGGAAAGAGGTTGTCTCTTGGAACCTTTGAACACGATCAATCTGGAGTGTCGATTGGTCATTCAACAGTAGTGTAGTAGTAGTTGACATTAGCTCATGATAAAGTTGCAAAGAAGTGAAAGTAGAACATCCATTTCCAAGTAACATATTATGGAAGAAGTTCCACTATCAAATGGCATTGCAATGGTGTTAACTATGAAAAATTAAAGTGAAGTTCTCTTAAAACTCGCTTGAATTTTTTAAATTTTGTTGAAACTCTCTGAAATCTAATGCTTGTTATTTGAAATTGGTTTGAAACTGTTCTAAAACTTGAATTTTCAATTTTGAAACTCTCTAACAATCTGAAATTTGAACGAAATGTGCCAAAACATCATTGAAATCTACTTGAAACATCAAACTCAAAACTTGAACTTATGAGAAACTCCCGATGACACTCGCTGAAATTTGTTTTGAAACTTCAAACTCGAATCATGAAACTTTTTTATACAAATAGAACCTCATGAAACTCATATGAAGTTGGTTTGAAACCAGCGTAAAACTTGCTTGAATTTTTTTAAAACTTCATGAGGCTGCTATATAGGGCATGTTTGGCAACGGCTGCGGCTTATGGCTTTTAGTTGAAATTTTTGAATTTTGGCTGTTTAGGGTACAGATTACGGAGAGAGAGATATTCACTTGCGATTTTGGCTGGCACAGATGTTGGGCTTTTAACATGTACATCGTTTAACTTGTAGACCCCATCTTGAGAATATACAGTGTTTGAAAGTTACGTACTGTAGCAAAAGCCAAAAGCCGCCAGCTTCAGAGGAAAAGAACATACCCATAGTTGCTCGATTTTTTTTGGAACTTTACGAAACTTCATGAAACTTTTGTAGAAACATTAATGTTTGTTTTTGCATCTTTTGTTGAAACTATCCTAAAGCTCATTTTTCGATCAACTTTCATATTTTTAAATTCATTGAAACACTAAAAATACACTAGAACTCTTTGAAATCTAGTGAAACGATTATGGAACATTTGCTTAATATTTTAAAACTTCCTTGAAACTTTTTAAATCTTGTTCAAATTTGTGAAACTTATTGAAATCTACTCGAATTTTTTGTTAAAATCTTCATAAAACTTCAACTTTTTAAACCTAAAGTTTCTAAAAGACTTATTACATCATTGAAACTTACATTAAACTTACTGTACTATTGAAACTCCAAAAACCGGTTCTTCCATAACTCTTCTGCATTATTTGTCATGTTCGTATTGATTGCCATATGTACCTTCCGGATCAAATTAAATTGGACCATAAGCAGAAAAGGCCATTAATCGATCGACCGACCGACTGGCCCTACACATGCATCCTCAAACTTCTTCCTTCGACTACAAGGAATTAGTAGATGAGTCGTTACTGTCTGAGACGGCAGGACTATAATTTTCAATCTTTATGATATCTGTTGACGCCTACGCCAATACTGTTGAAAATGAACGCAGGAAGCTAGCTAGAGTCTAAGATATATCACTTTCCTTTGCTTTTGAGAGATTTTGTGCGGAAGAGAGGTCTAATTTCAAATAGTGATGGCTTCTGTCTTTCAAAAATAAACAATCATTTAGAATGTGCAGACTTTTTAACGTGATTTTTTTCTTTGCATTATACATGAAGATATAATTGTGTTTTTATTTTTTATTATGTTTAACTAAATATCTCAGAAAAAAATTAATAGCCCTGTTGTGTTATTTCAATCAAAGCTGCAATAAAAACCAAAACACTTTGGGTGGATTCTTCTGGACTGATGGCTTATGGTTTAGATATTTGAATTCTGGTTGTTCGCGAGAGTCAGTACGCAAAGGGAAATAGTCGCATGCGATTTTGGTCGGTACAGCTGAACACAATATATTTTTTACTACAATTTTCCTAATAACCCTATTTTGAAAAAAATATACCGTTTAAAAACTAGTTACTATAATATAAACTAACTTTAAACCAAAAAATCCTAACCTTTAACAGGACCTTAAGCTGGTAGACCGTACACATAATCTCACCCGGCGAGGTAGCGCCAGCCTGCAGCCATGGTGCACTTGCCGTACGTACAGAGAGAGTTAGGAGGAAGTACAGTACCGTGATCGATCTGTGCCGTTCGAGGCTGCCTGTGTGGGGGCTTGGTCTATGGATAGTGAGAGGTCCCAGTAGGCAGTGTGTGAAACCTCGCCGGCGGCCTTGGGTCTTTACCAATTCGAGAGTTGGGGTCTCAAAGCTAAACGATTCCATCCTCGACGGCCAAGGGACGTTACAATCTTGTGTTTCGTTTTTGGCCCTGTCATTCGATCAGAGCTTTTCGCGCGAACTTAGAGCAGCTTCAAAACATGGGCTAAATTTGATCCCCTATAATCTTATTTTAGGGGACATGCCAAAAAGTTAGGGATTAATATAACTCCTTTGCTCCAACAGTCATCCCCAAAATTAGTCCCCTAAATATTTTAAATCTGCTACATGGGCTTATGTGCCATATTAGTTATAAATCGACCCAGCTGCTGAGCCTGTTCACCACCAAGTGCCGCCCCTGTTCATGCCCTTGCAGCGCCGCCCTGTTCATTCCTTGTAGCGCCGCCCCTGTTCGTTCTTCATAGCGCCGCCCATTTCAACCAACCTGCTCCTCTATTTATTTTATCACGGTAATCTCAACGAACGCCACTGCTCTTACTATAATCTCCACGTGCATGTGAACTAGCTAGCTAGTTGGAGTCTAAAATTTATTTTATCTGCAACGCGAAGGAAAAAAAATTGGGCGCGGAATCGCCTACTCGCGCGCGGCAACAGTGATTGGGGACGCGTGGGGTGAGGCCAAATTTGGCTCCGGTGGGGTGAGATATTGGGGGTGTTAAAATTTTTAGTGGTGGTTTTGGGGATCTTTTGGAAGGGTTTTTTTTTCACTAATCACCAAAATTTGTTTTAGGGGATGTTTTAGGGGTGTGGGATTTGGTGTCTAATTTAGCACTTCTGGAAGGCTGCACGAACGTTTGGATGGTGATGGTTTTCTTGGTTCGGCTGATGATTTGGCGGTACACATTTTGGGATGTGTCTGTGTTTCCATGCACAGTCACAGAGAACTTTGGCTCATTTAGCCGTCCTATTTGCGCTTTAGCACAGCATTCTCTCTTTTGTAACCACGGAGCAATGAGCAATCCCCCAGCTGGATCGATGTTACGGAAATTTGTGGTAACCTTCTTGTGCATGGATGCACGTCAAAACGGTGATGTGCAAAACCCACCAACCATAGTATAGCATTCTGATTTCTGAAATAGGTTTTGTTAAATACCATTCGAATGTTTTCTTTCTAACTATCGTCCAGATTTAAGATTGTTGGATTAGATATCTAATGACCATAAATTCTCCTTCCTCCTCTTGAAAAAAATCTCTCCTCTTAAAAAATAAGGGTCTCTTGATATCTAACACAAAAATAGCAAGGCCAAGAGCTGGAATGATAGTAAAAGATCCATGCAGCGGCTTGAACACCTAGGAGTAGGGCGAGACAACGGCCTCCTCCACCATCTTCCTGGGGTCGCCGGGGTCGCGCGCCCACCTCACCTCGCTCATGTTGGGCGTCTCCACGAACAGCATGGTGAACTCGCCCACCTTCTCCGCGCGGCCGCGCCTGCCGGCCCGCAGCACGAGGCTGTTGCCCCTGTGGTAGGAGAAGATGCCGCCCGTGAGCCGCACGATGTCCCCGGGCTCCAAGGCGTCGCACTCGGCGCCCCACAGCAGGAAGTGCACCGCCGCGGTCTCGTCGGCCACGAGCGACAGGCACGTCACCTCCCTGCCGTGGCGGCCGTGGGCGTGCGCGTGCGCCGGCCGGGCCGCCTTGTCGAGCACGATGAACGTGGTGTTCACCGTGTTGGTCGCCGCCGGGACGAGGTCCTTGAGCTGCACCGTCCTGCCGACGCCGCCACCAGGCGCGTCAACCTGCAACAGGTTGTTGTTAGCTTGCATCTTGCGTTTGTTAGTCGCGGTTCACGTAAGCTTTAGTAGTGCTTCCTACTAGGCATTTCATCGAACATCTTGTGGTCGTCTAACGAAGCAAGTTTGAATAGCAACATACAGGCAACGAAAACAAATGCGTGAGACGTCGGAGGCGGAGGAGGAGGAGACGACGGTGCCGTCGGTGCGCATACCGCTTTGTGCGCCATGGGTGACGCTCGGAGAGACGGGAGAGCGCCCTTCCGCCGCCCAGGTGATCCTTCTGATTTCCAGCAATATTTGCGTAGCGTGTAGCAAGCAGTAGTCCGTTGCGGACACGGTGGCACAGTCAGGCGGACTCCCGGCCTTGCCGTGCCGCGTGCGCCCGAGATTCTGCCGCAGCCTCGGCACGGCGCGCCGCGCGTTCGGTTCAATCACACCGGTGTTGCAAGTTGCAACGCAACGGCGGCGGGGTGGTTTCGTGGGGTGTGGTGTTGCGCCAAGCCGGGCGGAAGCGTCGCGTCGCTGGTTGCCAACTCAAAATGGACAGGATCAGGCCGGGCTCGATCATAGCTCTAACAGACCCAAATCATGTATTAGATGACATTTTAACAATTGTCATCTCTGGTATTTTATCGAAACCACTTATATCAATTTTCTCGTCTGCTGATGGATGGCTTCCCGGGTATCGCTGCTAGGCTGCAGTGCAAATTGATGCCCCGAACATCGCTGCTAGGCTGCAGTGCAAAATTCTTGCTCACTGCTGAGAAACGTGCCTTTCTACAGGGAATCATACAACACAGCGTCCGAAGGAATCACCGCCTGTGCACGAAGAAACCGACCCTCGCGCCGGGCGGAGAGGACGCGGCACGCGCTCGTACATGCTGCAAGAGGCCAACAGTACAGGTAGCCTTCACGGCTAGCCGCTCACGTAGATGATCCGTCGATCGATCAAGGCATTTACCATGTACCGGATGTTCGTATTGATTTTTACTTTTGATTTCTATTTAAAGAAACTAAAAGTTAACATAAATATCTAACTTTTCAAAATGATTTCTCTACTTATCTTACTTCCGACTCACTCTTCTAAAGATAAGGTAAGGGTTACGGGCTCACTCCCGTCTCACGCACATATCATCTCACTTTTTCTACCACCTATTCTCTCTTTATAAAAGTTACTTCTTTCATTCACCCCTATTTATTTTCAATCAAAGCCATTAGCTATAATTAAAACCATCAGTCACAGTCAATATAGACTCAAAAGTAGAATTTAACGTGTTATGATACATCTATTACTTTTTCTACAGCATATAAAGCTCTTCTTGGTACTAAGATGGGACCACGTCTCAATAAAAAAACATAGCAGCACCAACTTCTCTCACCTTCCTCTCTCCTCGCAAGCTTTTAAGCTGCAAGCTTGTGCTGTTGTGGTGCGCACTCTGGTTCAGTACTCTGCGACTATTCATTTTTGTACGGTTGCGTAGTGCTGTACCGCCTTCAGAAATGGGGGCGTTACAGGATGGTATCAGAGCAGACTTGTTTGACCGTAGGTTGAGACCAAAGGAGAATTAGGAGAGCTGTTTTATAGCAAAACCTAATTAAAAAATAATAAAAAGAATTTTTGTAAAATATAAGTACTACTGTTGTCTCTTCCTTTCTTAATACTGCCTTACCTATCCTAGTTTATATCTGGCTTAAGTTTTGCTTTTTGCAACTTGGTTATGTCAAATCTTATCTAATCTTAAAATTTCCGTTGTTAAGTAGTTGGGCTGGTTTAGTTGGCGGTAGTGTAGCTTGAACCCAGTAGTAGTCTTTTGTAATGTAAAGCAAGCCGTGCCTGACACGAACGCATGCAGCACGGTACGCATATGCATTTTCTTGGCCTTGCTCTTCTTGCACTGTAAAGATGCGAAAGAAACGGCTTGTGTCTGTGCCTGATCAAACCATGGCTGCCTGCTCTGTTGCCGCCAGGCAAACGAGATCCTGTCGTCGTTCGATGTCGGGCTGCGGCAGTACGCGACGAACCACCTGTCCAAGCTAACTGAAAACGGAAGCTTGAATGGCGCTGTGAATCGCAATGAGACGCGGATGCAGATGCAGATTTTACTTGCGATCGATCGATCTCAATGCCGTGAAACTGTTGTTGTTGGTGACGTGCAGACGTGCAGTACGGAGTGAACCTGGTGACTGAGAAGCGTGGTGATGGAGGTGCATTACGGACTGCTCGTCTGGTCCACCGGGGTCGGCCCGTCGGAGTTCGTCAAGTCCCTCGACCTCCCCAAGCCCCCCGGCGGTAGGTCCGTCCGGTTCCATCTACACCATGAAACGCCCATCTGAAGCAAAACTACCTGAAAACCAACTATCACTGGACATGCCCCGTACCATATCGTAACTGAACGTGCAACGCAAACGCAATGCAGGATCGGCATCGACGAGTGGCTGCGCGTGCCCTCCGTCGACGACGTGTTCGCGCTGGGCGACTGCTCTGGCTTCCTCACGCAGACCGGGAAGCAGGTGCGGCCTGCCCTGGCACAGGTTCCGGAGAGGGAGGCAAGCAGGGGCGGATCCAGCGGTGGGGCGGGGGGCTCGAGCCCCCGTACCGCTACCGAATTCTTGGAGCCCCTCATAAATTTTTAGCTATGAATGTATGGTGTAGAAGAGGTATAGTGGAGTTATATCGCTGTATCGTTTTTGTTCAGCTCCTCTTAAAATTTTTCCTGGATCCGCCACTGGAGGCAAGTACCTGGCGCAGCTGCTCAAGAGGGTAGCGAGGCAGAACGGCGGCAAGGCGAACTGCGCCAAGAAGGCCGACCTGGGCCGCTGGGCGACCCCTTCGTGTGAGCATGGCGTCGGTCGGGCGGTACAAGGCGCTGGTCGATCTGAGGGAGAACAAGCTAGTGCTGATCTGTTCTTTTTTCTTGCCATGGTTTATAGGTTTTTGCTACGGTTTATAATTCTTGGGTTGTTTGTGAGAAAGTATAAAGTAAGAAAAACTCGCGTACAGTTTTGACCGATATAAATAAAATCACTATAGTTTGTACTATAATTAACTAGTAAAACCCATATTGAAAAAACACTTCGTTTGGGAGTTGATTTATGTAGAAAAGTCAAAAATCAGCTTTTAGAAGCTAAAAAGAAGAGGCTTAAACCCTAGCTTCCTTACAATGACACATTATTATTAGTTGGTGGCATGTGCAAATGTAGCACAAACAAGATCGAATGCTGGGTCTTTGTGAATTTGCGCTTTGCAGGATGTGAAGGGGGTATCGATGGCCGGCTTCGTCAGCTGGCTGATGTGGCGGTCGGCGTACCTGACGCGGGTGGTGAGCTGGAGGAACAGGTTCTACGTGGCAGTGAACTGGGCGACGACGCTCGTGTTTGGCAGGGACAACACCAGGATTGGTTGGCGAGGTGCACTGACCGGTTGGCTGTGCTCCTCTGAATAAGACCCGGGAAAGAGGGATTGGCCACCCATCATTTTTGTTTCTTCTCCATTTGCGTTCATCCATGTAACGCGTTCCCAATTCAACTGAATTCCACGGTTGAAGAGAGTAGCGCTATTTTTTAAGAGAAGTGTATTGCAGCACTAGCTAATCCAAACCCATTTCTATATACTTTGGCCGTGTATGTTGTTTTCTTCATTAGAGCATTACTAATTAACTTGTGCCAACTGCCAACAACACCTGAACACATTCTTTCTCAGACAAAAGACGACCGAAAATGGAAGATATAAGCTGACAGGTCACATAAGTTGTAGCAACCAGACCAGACCATATGGGCACATTCTCTGCATCTACTCCCTCAAGAAAAATAGCATTACAACCAGGCCGGATCATAAGCTGTAACAACTGCACATTCTCTATATTGGTAAGCAAAGAAGACAAGCCATAAAATGTCACTTGTAATGTCACAGTAACCTACTGACAATTTAAGATTTATGGTCTGAACCAAGAAAAACATATACTTTATGGCACGATCTATCCATCGAATTACCCTTGAGACCTATCATCTGAGATATGTGACAATTAAAACGCTGCTCTCATAGCGCCCCTAGTTGCATCACGCTTCATCTCTGCAGCCTTCCCACTTCCTCGGAAGTAGATGCACACTTGCTGCATGCATAATGCCAAAAGGGCTCAGATAATTCAATTTAAGTTAACTCTGTAAATCAGATCGGTTGCTCAGAAGACTAACCTGGATAACCCAGATGCTCAGCAACGACTCAAGGCAAAACAATCCAAATCCAACAAAGTAGAAGATCTGCACAAGAATTATATGAATTACTTGGCAAGCCAAAGAACTATTTTGCATCAGGAATCTGAAAACTACGCTGGTAGTTTTCATCAGAACTTCAAAACTGTATATCTAAGATAGAAATAAATGAAGTTGGTTAACAAGATGGTGCTGCACTTACCCCCACCAAAGCATTCACTCTGATAAGATCAATCGCTGGCAAAATTCCTCTATAAGAGCGTAAGAAATGTCAGTCCATGAAAAGGTTCTAAGGAAACAAAGAAGATAATATTTTGGACCACCACACAATGCCACATGAATACTCCAGTAATCTTCCAAATCACAGCCTTTTTATACATACTGATCATGAGAACATGAAATCCCATATTTTGAAGTGAAACATTTTATGTTTGTATGGAAGAAATGAAGGATGATTAGAATTCAAGAACTCAGTTAAGGTGAGTACAACAATGGGGTCTACGCAATCAAGTGGAAACTGTGCATGCTATTACTTGTGCATCAAAATGTGCGACATACAAGTCACGCCACTGTCTCACCCATGGTTGTCACGGCGAAGTCGGCAACCATGGCGAGTGAGAGCCGCCTGGACGCCTAGGCGACATACAGGCGACGCCAGGCGAGCGCCGTATCCAGGCTATCCAACGAGTCATATACCCCTCGGTAGGTATTAGGACTCATATGAAGCCAACGAGTCAGCCGACCGATACCCCTCGGCCCGTCTGCGCGTCTCCGCCTCCTCTCTCTCCCGACCTCCGCCTCTCCGCCTCCTCTCTCTCCCGACCTCTCCGCCTCTCCCGCCGCCGCCCGACCTCTCCGCCTCTCCCGTCTCCCCGCCGCCGCCTCCCGCGTCCGCCTCCTCTCCCCTCCGCCGCCTCCCGCGTCCGCTTCCACTCCACGCCGCCGCCTCCCGCGTCCGCCTCCTCTCCCCGCCGCCTCCAGCTCCCCGCGCCAGATCTCCATCTCCTAACCCTAGCCAACCTCAACGGCGGGATCAGGCGAGGCGAGCAGCCACGGCGTCCTCCTCCGGCCGCCAGGACGCCTAGGCGTCGCCTAGGCGACGCCGTGACAACCATGGTCTCACTGATACTATCATAGCAAAAGCCATTTGTATTAAATGCAAGTAGTATGGAGGTCACTGGTTTAAGTCTTTGTGATGCTCTTGACAGTATATAAAAAACCATGAAACTTACGCCAAAGACTTTCCCTCAAAGACAGCAGGAGGAGCCACAGCAGAAAATATGCAGAAAATAATGTGAAGCTGTAAAGACAGAAAGGTCAAGAATATTATTCAGTTTAAATTATGGAACATTAAACACTAGACTGATAAACCAAGGCATTCTTCAGTAAGCGACTCATAAGACTTACCAAGTAAAGCAAGAAGAACAATCCAAACTTCAAGGCACTGTCAGTCCTACAAAACAAGTTGCCAGAAAATGTTATTTATCCATGTGCAAAAACCAGTAGGAAATAGACAGCAAAATAATACAAGAAGCCCTCAAATATATACCTCATAGCATTATAAAGAGGGCGATACCATAGCACATATGCACCAGGAACCCCAGAGATGAAGTAGATGATTGCTAGCAACCAGATCTTCACACCTGAAAATGGATAGACCGTTCATAAATAAGCATTAGATAATTTCATAGATGCACAGGCCACAGGCGACGCCAGAAGGGCTTGAGTACTACCTTCCCCCTTGATCCAAGCTGAAGTAACTGCTATGACGTTCCAGAAGAGACAACAAACCAACCCTATTCGATGCCAGAGAAAGATTTCTTAGTTTTGCTGATAACGAAATAAAATGCCAAATATATTTATATGCAAAATAAGAGGAAGATTTATTCTTAATATGGTCTTCCATTTCTTCCTCTGAAAAAAGAAGAATTGGAATATCATTTAACTATTCATAAATGAAAATAAAATGCAGAGTCCGAATACCATGAAGATCTTCTCAAAAGCTTTTCCCTGTGTTTTAGAAATCTCATTAATGTACATTGTAATCTTGGTAATGCAGCAATACAAACCATAATGACATTAACAGTTGCCTATGCCAACATATTTAATTATGCTATGGCTGACAACAGAAGAAATGCATCTAAATGATTTTTCTTTTTTAATGTAAAGCACATGTGACAAATTATTTCAGCGACCATGCCTTGAAGTTTGAACAAAATTTCTTGTCCACCTTACAGTTAGTTCATATCCCATAGACAGAAAAAGTTAACCAATTGAAATGCGACCTTTGTGAAATACAAATAATATCTCCTAAGATATGGACAAAATACTTGTCCACTATGACATTAAAAGGAAAAGAAAAAGGAAAGTTCTTAATCGAAGTTCAAGAATTTGCAATTTGGAAATAAGAAGGAAGCAAACCAAGAAATGACGCAAATGCAAAGTATTGCATTCTCTGAAGGTGACTTGGTATCTCATTGGCAATATCATGGTGAATGAGTGGCAGAAAAGGAGGCCAATTTTTCTCCTCGATGACAATACCAGCTACAGAATCATATCAAACAAATCAAGGGAACATAAGTTTAGCTACCCATGAATAAAACAATTAAAGATTTTTTCCTGTTAAAAAATGAATGATAACACAATCTACATATGGATGCCCAATTGTGAAAAAAATAAATTACAAGAAAGTATAACTTGACCATGAAAGCTATCTGAAGTTCATTTTAAGAACTTAAAGGTTCTGATATTTGTTTTACAGAACTGATAAAGTGTCATTACCAGATTTCTTTTTGACATATAATGGTCAGATAAATAGGTCCGATAACACAGAAACAGAAAGTTCAAAACAGCAAAAGGAAAAAGCTACGAGTTTAGTTTGAACTTGGCATACAGCAATCTATAAGGGAACTATCCAAAGTTATTTTAATACATCAGTTGTTCTGACGCTCAGTAGATATACTTGTTTTACAAAACTCTATCTAGAGCATTACTATGTTCATTCATTTTCTTCAGGGCAAATAGAAAAAGGTTGATTATCAAAGAGAGCTGCTTCTACTGTGTCATCAATGAGAGAAAATTGAAGAACATTTACCTCGTGCTGCAGCCTCCTCTCTCCTTTTTAGTTCCTAGTCAATATAATGAATATAGCAATGTAAGAATCAAAAACTGAAAGAATCAAAAACTGACAAAACTTGCATGGCTCCTATCAGCTACGTAGCATAACGTGAGGAATACATTGTGCAACTACAGGGCTGAATTTGAAAGGAAATCAACATTACATTATGAGACTAATTTTTTTTTAAGAAACTAGTTCACACTTAAGCCTACTATTCAAATTTGAAATGAAAATTTAAGACCAACTAACATGAACTTCAATCAAACTCTGTTAGTGACTTATGCAATGGCCACAAAGAAAGAGTGATATAACTGCATATATGCGCAATGTACCTTCTCCCTCTTGTTCAATTCTGCTTCCCTTGCTTGAAGCTCCTTTTCCCTTTTATTCAGGTCCTAGAGCATTCACAGAGCACACGTTAATGTGAAGCAGGGGCGGATCCAGCGGTGGGGGGGGGGGGGGCTCGAGCCCCCCCACCGCTACCGGACCCTTGGAGCCCCCCTAAATTTTTAGCCATGGATGTATAATGCAGAAGGGGCTGAGGTCGAGCTGAAGGTAATTCAGCCCCTCCAAAAAATTTTCCTCGATCCGCCACTGATGTGAAGCATCACTAGCTAGATAACATTTTCCTTCTTACTGCAGTTAACAAAGGTGCATTTTGCAGGTGAGACGAATAAACTGCACATTCATACAAACCTTTGACGAGTCAAGAGGGATGTCCACTGCGGCACTGAAATATGCGGGTTCGGGGGGAAGGGGCGAAAGCCCTGAATTGGAGGCGGGAGGCACGTTTCTGGGATTCTACATTACAGTAGAAACCACACAACGGTGAGCAGCCGACAATCAAAGCAAATTTAACCGCAACTCCAATGGTCCACCTCAGAAGAACAGAGCAGCAGAACACGTTACCGTCATGTAGAACGCACCGCCGCCGTAGTTGGGCTGCCCGCCAGCCTTGCCGCGCGCTTGTTCCTACAGAGAAACCACCAAACATTCAGCCGTGAGCGCACACAAGAGGGTCTAGGCACCACCAATGTATCATCAGGACACGAGAAATTCCCCCAAGAACCGTCGGCGCGACAGAAAGATCGCAAGAATGAACAAGAAGAGGCGGGTTTATCCACCGACGAGACGTGGTTAGATCCGCGCCTCCACTCAGATCCAAACAGGAGCTAAACCCTCGCCAAACGCCCACGGAAAGAGAAGGAAACTAGATCCACTGCGTCCGGGCAATGGTGGAATCCTAGAAAAGAGAGAGACGGCGTAGGGGGGTTGACTTCTTACCGAGAAAGGGTTCACCTCCTCCTCCTCGAAGGGGTTGCCGTCGTAGCGCCCCGCCATCTCCCTCCCTCTCCCTTGCTCGCACCGACAATGGCGATGGAGTAGGGAGTCGCGCGGGTGGACGACGAGTCCTGCCAAATACAGCAGCGCACGCACCACCGCCCCCCAGAGCCAGACGAGTGACGACTACGACTCGTTCGCGGCGAAGGACGCTTGTCAACGCGACGCGCACACACGGGCTACTACTGCTCGCGGCCTCGCGGGCCACACCTCTCTTCTTTTTCTGCCTTATCTTATTTGCCCCTCAACTTACGGAAAATTTACCGCAAAAAAGATCACCCGGCCGTACCGAGATTCCCGCGGACACGCGGCGGCCGACGGAGCGCCGCGGGCGACGTGGCAGGGGCGAGCGACGGAGAACTCCCCCAGCTTTGTATACGGTAGTATTTAAGTTAGTACCGCTCAAAATGCATGAGGCTCCCTTTAGGATTAGCAAAAACACCACTCGAAATAAAATGATTTTTAAACCCAAAATTACCCAATCCCTTATCAATTCCCCTCGCATCTGAACGGCAGTAACGCTACAACAAATTGAGTGGGCGAAGTGCATGTGCGACCAGGCCCGGCCCTGAGGGGGGAGGGCGAGCGGGGCGACCGCACCGGGCCCCTAAAATTCAGGGGTGAAAGCATCTAGGTCCCTAAAAATATTAGTTTTAGTAATTAATGACATTATGTAAATATGAGACTAATTTGTGTGTTAAGTGCTTAAAAAAATTAGTCTCATCGGCAAAGAAAGAGGCACATAAAATGTTTTCGAAGATTCAAAGATCTCAAGGGCGACAAGATAAATAGTTTAGGGCTATTTTATTTTTACCGGTCTTGGAGATAGGTTGGAAGGCCGGATTATAGGATAGACGTCGTACTATTAAGAGGGATCATGGTGATTTGCTAAATCATATGCTAATGTGCTCTTTGGATCAATTTAGTATCATGCATGCACTTAGAAATTAAAATTAAATCAAAACTGTGCATTGTCAGAATTTTCGGAAGTACCGCCGTGCAATGGGCGGAACTACCGCAAGCCGGTAGTACCGGGCTCCCGAGCGGAATGTCTTTTCCATAAAGCGCCCGGAGAAAAACTTCGCCCCTCAGAAATCGGAAGTACCGTGGGATGAACTGCGGAACTACCGCAAGCGCGGAAGTTCCGGCTTCCCGAGCGGAACTTAAATTCCCGAGAGCGCTCGGAGAAAAACTTCGCCTCGCTGAGATCGGAAGTACCGGGGTGGAGAGCGGAACTTCCGGATTTCCGGAAGTACCGCGATTTTAATGGCGGTAGTACCGCACTCATTGTCCAACGGTCACTTCTGACCGCCTGATATAGCCGTTCTGTTGCGACGGCGGAAATCCAGAAGTACCGCCTGTATAACGGCGGTAGTTCCGTTTTCCCTGATTTTTCAGGATAAATTAATACAACGGCTATTTGAGGTTGGTGGGGGTATAAATACATCCCCACCAGAACTTGTACTTGGTGTGGAACCCATATTGAACATCTTTGAGCCTAGAGCAACTTCTCACACCTCTCTTTCACTCTTGTGCATTCAATAGAGGTAGTTGAGCCCAATTCAAGCACATTGCATTCTAGATTGATCCAATTGACACTTGTGTGTGATCTAGCCGCTGTGGTTCATTTCTCTTGGTGCTTGCCGGCACCTAGACGGCTTGGCGGAGGTTCCGGTGATCTTCTCAAGAAGATTGTCAGAAGGCCCGGAAGATTGTGAAGGCTCGGAGCTCGCCTACCCGGAGAGGGAAAGGGCTACCGCTAGTGATCGAGGTGATTAGGCTCAATTCGTGGAGCCGGTCCGATTTGTTTGGGCTTATCTCAACGTGGACTAGGGGAGACCGGCAAGTCTCCGATCACCACGGTAAAAAGTAATTGTGTCTATTGTGGTTTGCTCTCTTGTGACTATTTTTCTTTCAAGCACCGCTTTTCATTCATATTACTTGATTGCTTGTTTAGTTAGAGTAGCAAACTTGGACTTAGACTATTTGGTATTTCTCCTAGTCAATTGCTTACTAGTGATCACTTGAGCCTTTCTAGGTTGTTTAGTTGAACTATTGTTAACTTGCTTTAGTCAATTAATTAAGTTTAAAATTGTCAATTGAAATTAGACGGAAAAATTTTAAATCCGTCTATTCACCCCCCTCTAGTCGGCCTCCTCGATCTTACAAGGGGCCCCCAATCCCCCATATACATAGTATATATACTAATTGATGTTGAGTTAAATGATCTAATTTCTGAGTTAAGTGTTATGCAATTGACTTTATCAGATAAATCAATGTCTGCTATGGAGATCTTTGAGTTTGTCAGAGAAGCGGATTGTTATCCTAATATTCCTATTGCTTATCGGATTTTATTTATTATGCCTGTGACTGTGGCATCAGCTGAAAGAAGCTTTTCAAAGTTGAAATTGTTGAAGAATCATTTAAGGTCAACAATGTCTCAAGAGAGGTTAAACGGTTTGGCAACTTTATGTATTGAGAAGAAATTATTGGATGAGATTGATATCAATACCATCATCAATGACTTCACATCTAGAAATGTTAGAAGAAATTTTTAAGGTAATATCTATAAACTCTTTGATATGAATTTTTCTTTAATACATAACGCATTTTAAGTGTTTGTTGGTAAAATTAGATACATATATATGTGTATGTAGATTTATATTTAGATATTTATATTAGACCCCCTATTTCTAGTTTCGCCCCAGACCTCTAAAATCCCAGGACCGGCCCTGTGTGCGACCAAGGAGCCACATCCAGAGGTGGGGGCGCCAACAATTTAGATTATAAGGAGGCTAAATAAACTATACAATGTAACTATATCTAATAAGGAGGACGAAAAAGTTTTAAGATCACCAAGAAAAGGCCCTTGCCAGCCCTCTCTCCCTCCTCCCTAGGCCATGCCAACTAAAGCCCTGCCCCAAATTTTCTGATTGGAACGCGTTGACTACTTAATTTCGGTTTTTCTTTTTTGGTTTTTATTTATTTTTTATTTTTTCTTTATTCCTTTGTATTCTTCATGATGATATAAATTTTTTTATTTTTCTCTTTTTTTGATTTTGAAAAGGTTATAGCCGCTATAGAGTATTCGTAACAAAAAAAAAACCAACAGCCAAAGTGAGAAGCCGATGCTTTTAAACCAGTGGGAGCAGCCTCTAAGCCATCCCGCTTGCACTGCAACGACTATGCAGGCTACCACGCTGCTCCTCAAGCAGGAAGTTCAGACTACTCTGTGTTGTGTAGCTCCTGTCACTCTCTTTGGATAACCTTAATGATGCCCTCCGCAGTATGCCACTACACCAGGGCATTTTCTTCGGCGGTTCTTGACAAGAAAATGATACGGTGGAGCCAATGCCATCAGGACTGTGGTAAGACCTTCCTCGCTGACAGGGGCGGATCCAGCGGTGGGGCGGGGGGCTCGAGCCCCCCCTACCGCTACCGAACCCTTGGAGCCCCCTCATAAATTTTTAGCTATGGATGTATGGTGTAGGAGGGCATAATGGAGTTATGTCGTTGTATCGCTTTTGTTCAGCCCCTCCTAAAAATTTTTCTGGATCCGCCACTGCTCGCTGATAAGGGGTGACTCTACGATGAGGTCTTCTCAAACATTGAGCATTTGAGCTCGAGTGCTCGACCATGAGTGCTTCGCGACTATGTCTCGCACCTGCTTGGCTTTGCTTTGTGGATATTGTTACTGTTGTAGGGGTGGCCCCACCTAAGTCCATTCGGTCTGCTAAAGGGTTGTAAAGCCCAAAATGGGATGTGTGTAATGACATTATAGAGGACATATGAGTATAACAATAGGATTGTAAAATACACTTCATGAAAATATATATACAGGTCCTGGACATAGGAAAGAGGTGAGCATTGTTTATCTATCATCTCCACTACACTACTCTCCTACTTTACTGTTTGGTCAGTAGCTACAACAGTTGCTATTGGCGCAAACAAACAAGAGCCCGAGTTGGTAAAGGGGCCTGCCAAATGTTAATCGGAAAGCCAAAGGCACACGACACTGGGAGTTAGGAAGGTAAAGGTAAAAATGTATCAAAGTGGTTAAAAAAGAAGCACGCTTACAAGCAGTATTAAAGTTAAAAAAATAATGTGAGTGGTTCTTTTCGTCATTAATATAGTGACATTTGGTCTCAGAAAAATAAATAAATAAATAAATAAATACATATACATACATACGTACGTACGTACGTACACACATGCATACATGTGTAGAGTAAAAGCTATATTTGGCATTATTTCCTACTGTATTTACAAAAATAACAGTATGCGGGTCGTATTGAGAAAAATATCGCTTATGCCGTCCGGTGGGCAAACGGCAGCGCCCGCGAGGCGACACGCGACGCGGCCATCGGTGGCAGGCGCCTGCCGCCCCCTCACCAGACGACAGGCAGCCTGCCGCCCGATGGACAGACGGCAGGCTTGCCTGCCGTATGGTGAGGGGACGGCTGCCCTAATTTTTTTCATTTAGTGCTTTTTTTGAATTTTTAAATATAATTAAATGAGCTCCAAAAATTACAAAAATTTATATACAGCCTTCCAATACAATGTACCTCATAGTGTAATTTTTGGGTAATTTTATCCATTGTGAATGCTGCTAAAAAATTCATAAAATTTTTATATTTTTACGAGTTTTTATATATAACAAACGAGATCCAAAAATTATGAAATTTTATGTGAAGCATCTCGATACAGTCATAGTTATTGTGTATTTTTTAGGAATTTTATGTGATCTGAATTTATGACATTTATTCATGTTACCTTAATCATGAATTTAATGATCGTCACGCATCTTTTTTAAGTAGTATGTGTCGATCAATCGTGCTATATATTATTTGCTGCTATTTGGTTTGCACAATTGTTACCATCTGTGTATGTGCCCCCCTCGCGTGCTCTCTCGTTCGCACTAATGTCATTATTTCCGTGTCGTCCCCCTCGTCTGCTCCTCGTTTGCACATTTGTCAGTGTTACGATGTCGTCCCCCCTCACCCGAAGCGCTGCTCATGATAATGGATCCTCTATGTACGAGGTGAGTGCACCGGGTTCACTTTTCACTTGGCCATAAATATGAACCTTTCACAGTTCATCGTTGCTCATCTCAGTCGCTCATCGCAGAAGGTGAATGTCACGGTCGTCATTGAAAATTGGGAGTGTGTAGCTCATTAGTTCATGAAGGCAGTGCATAGCTCAAAATTGGAAGTGCTGATTTCTCGTCCAGAAAGGCATGTAATTTTTGATCGTATGTACTCTTGTAATCGTAGTCAATTAGTGTTATTTAGTTAATCCTGATTAATGTAGTTTATATTACGAAGTAAGTATATCGTAGTAATTTAGACATAGTTTGTACTATTTTTGTGTACGTACGGTACCCATAATTTGTTAGTTTGGGGTAAGTAATGATTTAGTGCTAAGGACGACTTTAATGAATAGCTCGTCACTTTTTTGGGATGAGTAATCAAATTACCCGTAAGTAGTGAAGTATTCCTATGTAGTTACATGCACGCATGTAATCACTGACTTGTAGTATGTTGCTGTCATTATTAATCTTCGCACTAATATTTCATCTGTCCCATTTGTTGCAAGGTACGCTCAAAATTAATAGTGCACAGCTAATTATTTGGAGAAGGCAGCGCATAAGTCATTAAGGACGTGGCAGTGCTGATTACTTCTTCCGAAAGACAGGTATTTTTTTTATAACATGCTTTCGACATTATTTCCGTAGTCGTAGTCATAATTATTGTTATTTAGTTAGTCATAATTAATGTAGTTTATATGATAAAGTAAGTTTTACTGTCATTATTAATTTTCGCACTAATATTTCATCTGTCCTATGTATTGGTAGATATGGCTTTACCGGAGCTTCTAGAACACTTGTACGATGAGAAACACCATTGCCACACATGGATGACGAGTGATGCGGCTGGCCCTTCGTTGTTCAAGCTGCGGGGGGGGGGGGGAGGGGGGAGGGATCCATGGGCGTTAGACGAGCGCTACATCCCAACCCTGTGGGCCACGGGCTTATTGCCCTTTGCGAGGCTGGTCTCCACGAGGCACAAGTTTACCATCGACGGCAGCCTACTCGCGGCACTGGTGGACAGGTGGAGGCCCGAGACGCACACATTCCATTTTTGTTGGGGTGAGATGACGGTCATTCTGAAGGACGTCGCGTTCTTGACCGGTCTCTCTCGGGGGTGATGCACTTGTTCCAGCCCCTGCACCAACCGACTGGAAGGAGAGGCTGGCGAATCGGTTCGGCCAGCCTATCTCGGAGAGTGCACGTGGCGTCCCCCACATATGGCTTAACAATTTCAGTGTGTGCCTGCAGGTTGCACCGCCGAAGGTCGTTAGGACGCACCTCATCGCATTCCTTATCCAGCTCTTTGGTTGGAGCATGTTTCCAGCCACACACGGTGATATTTGCAATGTCGAATTCATCGACCTCGTCGAGTCTTTGGTGGACGCAGAGTTTGGGGCGATGCCTTGGTACACCTAGGGATCAGTGGTTCTGTGCGCCACATATCGGGGGTTATGTGATGCTTGCCAGCGTGTCACTGCTGGTACCTCCAATCTGGCCATCTGCTACGTGCTTTTGTAGCTATGGAGCTGGGAGCACTTCCCTGTCGGACGTCCAACGATCGTGATGCCAGTGCACCCGTTCAACGAGTTCGCCGACCTGATAGACGGGCAGGTTCCTACCACATGCCGTGCTCCAGTGAGTCAAACTCCATCCGACTATTGTGTACACTTTGTATGTCTTGCTATGTAACATCGATGATTCTGAAAATGCAGGCAATCGAGAGCTGGTCGGCATGGTATGGACTGGTAGCCAATGCAACAATAGTGGACGACAGCATGGACAGAAAGGGCACACCTCGATGTCATCATGGAGCAGCATCCATACGACGTCCAGACGTACGACAAGTACCTACAGTGGTACGTACCCTGGTAGTACAGCAGACTCACCATTCCTCCACCAGATCGCCCCGAGCAGATCATGCATGAGGAATGTCTGGAATGCTCCATCGACCCCCACAGCGCTTCGCGACGGCATGACAGCGTAAGATAGTTCAAATATGTTATCGTTCCATTCAAGAAATTCATATTGCTCATTATTGAACATGTTTCGTATGTCACTTCAATTGGAGCGGGCGCAGCACATCGCAAGCGTGTTAGAGGCTACCATCAGTAGCTCAGAGACACCACCAGCCTTACAGAAGACTATAAAGTTCATCCTAAAGCAGACCAAAAAATAGCGCACAACCTAAGATGCGGCCATTCCACGGATCACAGTGCGCACATGAGCCCCCCATTGGGGGCACCGTGCTCACCCGCCAAGTCATCACGACCTAGCGAGTCTAGCTGGCCATCACAATGTATTGAGTCTGCATGGCGTCGTAGTACTAGCCGCTGATCATCCGTTCGCCGTACTAACGAGGAGGTAACTTACGTACGAACTTACATTTTCTTTTCCTATTACACCTTGCATTCCATTAACATCATGGCATTCTCCCGCCGCAAGTCCATCATCAAGATGCATCCCTTTTGCTGTCCGCACCACCTGCACAGACTACCACTCCCTATTGTTCATCTTCGTTGCACATTTGAGAGGTATGAGATTCGCATTGTACATCTAGAATATTTATTATAACTAATATCATTTTATCTTGCAGCCTTTAATTCAACATGGGGGTGACGACGAGTCCACCGACGATGACACGGACCTCCCAAATGCTTGCAGAGAGCAGTATACGACACCTGAGTTTGCAGCGTACGCAGGGCAGAGCTCAACTTTCTCAGCATACCCAAAGTTTGGACACTTCAGTGGGTAGAGCTCCTCTGGCTTTGCTGCCATGTCTACGGTCAAGGCGAGAGCTCCTTCGTACCACGAGGGGGATTTCTTGAGTCCTTCATACACGACATTATTGCGAGCGACTCACAGTTCGGTATATCTCAGCTGGACGACTTCAACCCTTACTGGACCCAGCCTACTGTGCTTGAGCCTACTGGACCATCGCCGGCCACTGAGTAGACAGAACGGTCTCCATATCTCCTTCGACCCGAGACATAACCTCCGGACCAACTGACGTACCCAACGGAACATGCTCATACGCGATGGAAAACAAGGCCACGTATGGGGAGGTAGACGCGGCGAGAAGATAGCAGTGGCTCAGATGAGTGAGCCATATCGTATCCAGTGTGATGCATTTTTTGTACTACTATAGTTACTTTTAATTGTACAAATTCCTAATGTATAAAATTGTAAAAAAAACCTGAAATATTCGTAAATTCATGATTAAGTTAATCCAAATAAACGTCATAAATTTGGACTACATAAAATTTCTAAAAATTACATAATTAACTATAACTGTACCGGGAGGCTTCACATAAAATTTCATAATTTTTAGAGCTTGTTTGCTATATGTAAAAACTCATAAAAATATGAAAATTTTATGAATGTTTGAGCAACATTCACAATGGATAAAATTATTCAAAAATTATACTGTGAAGTACGTTGTCTCGGGAGGCTGTACGTAAATTTTTGTAATTTTTGGAACTTATTTTATATATTTAAAAATTCAAATAAATACTAAATAAAAATTAGGGTAGATAATTAAGTCGGCTTAATTGCCTGCCGCCACCTGATCAGACGACAGACAAGCCTGCCGTCTACCCACCGGGTGGCAGGCTGCCTGTCAGTGGGTAGACGGCAGGCTAGCTTGCCGTCTGGTGAGGGGGCGGCATACGACTGCCGCCAGCAGCCACGCCGCATGTCGCCTCGTGGGTGCTACCAAATCTAGTTTTAACTCTACATGTGTATGTATGTATGCTCGTACGTGCATATGTATGTATATATATAGAGAGAGTGGCCTTTGGCTATGGAGCAAGTTCTTCCTTCTGAGAGGAATAGTTACCGGTGGAGGTCGCTACCTCTCAATCAACCATAGTTTGCTTCCCGACACTACCATTGGGGATAGCCGTCAGCTGCAATAGATCTCCTAGATTTGTTCTGGTTCACATCATTCATTAGTTCATTACTTGGCACCATATTTTATTAGCAATTAGAAGCATTAGCTGTCAAGTAGACTTTTTTTCAAATTCTGAAGAACGGAGACATGGTCAAATAGAACGTAGCTACATGATCTCTAGTGTGTTGTTTTTGCAAGTTAGTTACACCAATTGATTGAAAATAACGAGGGAATTGTAGAATCTGGTATGGCAAGATAGAGAGGATGAATGACTTCTTAAAATCTCCCTTACGTATTAGCAACATGATGCAGTGAAAAACACAAACTCACAAGCTATACCAAAACCAAGAGCCAAAAATCACAAGGCACCTGAGACAACATAGTCTCACTTGGTTTGACCGCATGTGTCATCGGTCGGACCGGTCTGGGCGGTCTGACCACTCGCCGAATCAGAAACTGAAAACATAACAACTCTCAATCAAGCAAAAAAAGTCTTACTCGTAAACCACATAGAAACAAGCTAAACCTTGATACAAATCTTCCATAGGATGTTAGGAATATATTTCAATCATGGATTGTGAAGATTACGCCAAAATGTCATCCTTTATCCAAAACATGAAAGGTTGCATCAAAAACAGACAAAAGAGAGAAACCTCGATATACACTTGCTCACGAGTTCTTGATAATCTAGATGACATTGGATGAGTTCTCACATATTATAGCAAGCTAGATCACATCACGAACTCAAGCCAAAACACGCTCAAGATCAAAATCCCAAAATTACCCTTCTCTTGAGCAAAACCAGGCAATCACAAAAAATTTCTATAGAAAGTGCCTACATGAATAAGATTCGATCTCTAAGAGATATCTCTATCTCTTAGACATCCTTAGCACTAAGAGGAATAAGAGAAGATAAAAACTCAACCAAAAAATCAAACAAATCAAAAGCACAAGAAGGAATCTATGGCACAACTCACTTGAATGAGGTTGGATGTTCATTTTATTTTGAGAGGAATGTTTCGTAGACACTCTTTTATAGATGAAAGAGCTCTAAACCTAGAGCATATACACAAAGTCTCCAACAAAAAAAAACCCTAACCTCTCCCAAAACCCTAAGGTGTAATACATTTCTCAACACACGCAATGGCTTATATAGTGCAGACTCCTCACTTACTATCAAATCCTAGCAACCAACAACTCTTAGTGGATACAACCATTTACAAATAGAAAAACCCAGTAACCTACACACAAATATGTTTTACACATACTTGCACGTTTTTCAAAGCATGACTTCCATATGGCTCTAATAGACCGATAAGTCGCTCCATCCTCTAAGGGTGGGTTCTTTTGGGCTGTGGGTTATAGCTTATGGATGAGAATTTTGAATTCTGGACTGTTTGCGAGAGGCAGTACGCAGAGAAAAATAGTCGCATCGATTTTGGCCAATACAGCTGAACTCGATACAGTTTGTCCTACAAGCTACCTGTAGATCATATCTTAAAAATATACTAGTTAAAAGCTAGTTACTGTAGTACAAGCCAAAAGCCACAAGCCGTAAGTGCTACCGAATGCACTCCAAGACGTAACCTAAACCACTTAGCCCACCACCGCGGTTTCGCAAATCGCCTCTCCGGTATTGAACAATTTCTTCAATTACCACCAGCTGGTCTTTATAGTGCTTCTCAAAGCATCTACCACAACAAAGTCCATGATGCACAATAACTTATTGCCAAGATTGTACTCCAGTCATGTCCAAACGGGCGGCCCGACATAGCCTGACATGGGCATGATGTGGCACGGGTCTATTAGGTACAACCCGTTTAGCCTATCAGTCTAAACAAGTCGTGTTGGCCCATAGGCCGAGGAGGCGGCCCAGCAGGAAGCCTTGTCGTGCTAGACCAGTATGAGCTTGTTTAGCCTGATGGGCCAAATAGGACGACTAGCTCATTTCAGCCTAAATTTTTTTAAAAAATGTAAGAAAATCATAATATATATATACACAAAATAAAATTATTTATACTAATAAAATTAACTATATAAAATTTTTAAATATAAAATAAAATTATATGGATATTAAAAAATGAATGGGCCTAACGGGCCGTGCCTTAAGCCAGGTCTGACACTATTCATGCCTGTCAGGCCGGCACATTGGGCCAGGGCAGCAGCCTAAGCATGGGCCGATGCTCCGTGCTAAGCTGGTGTAGCACGATGGCCAAATGGGCCATGCCTATAGTGGCGTGCTGTGGGCTGGCCCAGCAGACACGACCCATTTGGCCACCTGTATCATACATCTGCTTCAAAAATCATCACCACTTAATCATGTAAGTCCAATGGCACACCACATACATACACTTGTCTCATCACGACGCTTGTCTTTCTCCCGTGCTTCTTCGCTTAAGATGATGCTCCACCTAGACTTACGCGACTCTCATGGCCTCCGGACATCTCCCTAGTCTCAGTCTTATCATTGCTTGCAACAATAAGCAAGCGCCCTACACTTCAAAGAATTAGCAATCGTCCCGAGCACAAGTGACATACATTTAACTCTCATCAACAAAACCAATGTAAACATGCACAACAAGATTCCTACAGTGCATAGACTCCTATCATGACGAACACCTACATACTCCCATCATGACTAACACTTATGGATTGCCGTCATGATTAACATAGCCAAAACCAACCCACTCAACTTCCTAGTGGCCAATCCGACCGCCAACCATCAGCCGGTTAGACCACCATAAACCGACTTAAGACCTCCTAATAACAGGAGCCGATCTGACTTTGACACCTATGATGATTTGACTGCCTGACAACTTCCGATCGGACCGCTATCACGCTGGTCACACCAGACACCGATCAAATCACCCATACACAGCGGTGAAACCATCTCTGCAAACTGGTCAGCCAATTGGCTGCCAACCAATCAAACTCAAGTTTGGACAATGAAACACAAGCAAAATCATATACTTATCACATAACATGAGGTTGCCACACATGGCCTTACAAGAACCAATCAGCATGATCCAAGCATCACTGGCTGAGCAGAACATACATCCAATGACAACGTGGCTTCAATCGAATTGTCAATTACCGAATGACTGGAAGATACAACACTCTACAGTAATATCTGCTTTGCAATGCATACTAGCTATAGGATGTCATATCCAGAAAAGTAATTCAAAATAGGGCACCAATAATATCGACTGATACATAAGGTACCAATATTACAGGGAGTAAAAAAACAATGAGCCAACACAAAATCTGCAACCATCGCAGAATCATATAAGGCAACACCGATCAGACCTCGAATTTATTAAATGCACAAAGCTATAAGCCCTACCACGAGTAATCTAGTATTGCCATATAACAGGCCTCAAGTACAATGTCCTGAACAATGTATACATATAGCCAGTGCTATTCCGTTGTCTCAATTCTACTTGTGTATAGAAGCATCGTCCCCATGCGGACACAGACAAATAACACACAAAGAACAAAGTCACCAGGAAAAATGGCGCATGCAATAGTAAAGCTACTTTCCATGATCTGCAAAAACTTGTAGCTTATCGATTTACAGCCTACAAAGCTCTTTGCCTCCTAGGAAGTAGGTATTGTACCAGAAATATGTGCCTCAATAAGGACGTGAAGCTTCCTTTCAGTGCTCCATGATTGCACAAAAATGCTGATACTGAATATACTCCGAGAAGAAAAGATATATGCAACTGAAGAAAGCACAATCAGGTCTTAGAACATGAGTGGAGTAAGTTGTTTGCTGAAAAGATCACCAAGGGCACCACGAACATCCATCTGCGGCATAACCACCAATTAGAAATTAGAACTACAGCACTAGTATATGTTAAAAGCCTCAAACCATATATCCAAGATATAAAACATATATACCTGATCACAGCAAATAAGTTTTGTAATTAATGGGTAGAACTCTCTGAGGTGCTTCTTGAATATTTGAGAATCCATGATACACATTCCTTTCAAAACCTGAAATGCAAACGACAGTTTAAAATGTGGGAATAGAAAATTTCTCCAGATATGAATGAGAAACTCTACAAAAAGCCCTATATACAACTTCAAGGATCCATGTATACTATACCTTGACAATGACAGGTGCTCGTAGGTCCAGTACACGATGTATGTCTGCACTAGCAGCTTCCCCAGTGCTAGGCTGGAGATCAGACGCCTCTTTCAAAATCTGCCCACAGAAAGAAATGAGCTTCCCTTCTGCTAGGTTCTTTAGCTTTTCCTGTTCATTACATTCTACACCAAACCCATTTGTTTCCTCAGTTGATCCATTCGCATCATGCTCCACTGTTGACTTGTGTAGAATCTCTAAATAGATAGTTGTTCCAGCTAGTTCCTGGCGAAGAAGATTCAGTGGAGGCCTACATAATATTAAGTTTCAAATGTTAGAAACTTCAAATTTGGGAAGTTATGTCTGCAGTCTTCAAGCATTACCTTTCTGGCGGTATATGGTGCATCCTTGTTCGGAGGTTTGAAGGTGAATTATAGGAAGAAGCAAATTCTAGGAGTGAGAGCAAGATATCCATTATTGCTATCTGTTGTGTTGCTTTTAGCCTGCTCCAATATTTCTTCTGCAAAGTTCATCAATAGTCATCAGTTAGTATATCCGCAAAACCACCGTTTGTGTGTATATTAAGTGGTTCAGATCTAATATCCATCATACAAAGTGGAAACTGTACCTGTATGCTGTCAATGGTCCCAAGCAGCAGTAACTGAGTGATGCATTTACTCCTAACAGTCTCCATCATAGGGTTTTCTTCTTCTTCAGTCTTGTCAGCCCCATCAGCATCAGGTGTCTAGATCAACAAGCAGGCAAATTAAATATATAGGAAAAACCATAGCCAACAATGGAAAAAATGCCAGAAAGTACTTCCATACTACTAAGCACACTGACGGTATCAGTGCTAATATACTTTAGTAGAAAGTAGAAAGGTGCATAGCTGCTTCATGGATGCCAGCTGAGCTAGCACAGACATGACTTACGGCATGTTAAAATTATGGTAACACACATGGTTCAAAATCCCGGCGGTTACCGGCCGGTAACCGCCGGTTACCGGTTTTACCCGTGGAGACCGGTAACCGAAAAACCGGCCGGTATGAATTTTTTGATTTTTCGAATTTTGGCCGGTTTTTTCCGGTTTTCCGGTTACCGGCCGGTTTTTCCGGTTACCGGTTTCAAAATATCTCAAAATTCAAATTTTGATTTTTAAATTGTGAGCGGTTTTTTACCGGTTACCGTTACCGGCCTCCGACCGGGATTTTTTCCGGTTCCGGTTTTTGGAACCTTAGCAATGAACCGTTACTAACACATGCTGAGCAAAGAGCATTAGCAATGGACAACATATCAGAAGAGAAGAAGAGCAGAGTTAAGGAAAGAAAACCTGAAAAATTATTTGAAATCATATATTGATTACTTTTCATAGTACACATTACACACAATTGGCTAGCATATCAAATTATCAATACAGCAGTAGCATTCCAAAAGCTTCTAACCGTATCTATAAATTTATTGTATTATTTATATCATTCCATGGACCCTTGTTCACATACCAATCAACTCAGGTGTCTGCAAGTTACCATACAAGTTATAAACAAGAACTCCATCTTTTGTGAGATGCACAGGAAGAGAAAACAAAAACACCAAATATTAAATAAAAGTTATAACTTAGAATTAGCAATTTAGCATCTTTTGTGAGAATGCATGGTTGAATGCTTATTGACATGCAGATATAGCAAGCTACACGAACATGCAATCTGCTAATTTTCAAATCATAGTAATTAGACATCTAATCAATATGTGCAAGAGGAAAGAACATGTACCTTCACAGGTGAGGGTGGAGCAACATCGTCCGTTTGACCTTTTGATTTGGATGTAAGACTTCTGACCAAAAGGTTACCCATAATTCTTTGTCCAAAGGTTTTACCACGTGGGGAAACTGCAGGTTGTGCTCTGCCTGAAGGTGATGGCAAACCTAGATAAAAAGTTAAATACAATAAATGATATCAACTTTTCAGTATTCCAATTCATCTAAAAGTATTAAACAACTAGAGGAACACTTTAGATTAGTGTACCTTCTGAATTGTCCAGGCTAGTCTGTGGATTTATTTCCTGATGACCATCCTGTTCACCATTATTACTTATCGAAGCTCCTCCTTCCCTGCTGTCATGGTAACTACTGCCAAGAGAGTTGGTCTCCGCTTCTCTTGAAAGTAATTGTTGATTGTTTGACTTCTGAAATCCTAGCGAATTGAGGAGTTCGAGGGGTTGGGTTGTGTATGATGCATCCCTGACAAGTGATGCCAATATTAATATATGAATAATGAAAGCTAAAATTAATTTAAGTAGGAATAGAATCTGAGAAAATACCTAATACTCTTTAGTAGTGTTTCCCAGTCACCATCACTGAATTGGTGACCGCCAACCTCTATTAGATGAACTAAAGCTCCCAGAGCAATTGAAACGACAGTTTGGTCTGTTTTCTTGGCACACTCGAGCAGCAAGCCCAGAAGAGGTGGAAGCATAAATGACACCTCCTGTAAAGACCGCAACAAGATGATGACCAATCAAACAACTTTCCAGTTAAATCTCTTGCTCTATGTGCAGGATGACTGGATATGTACCATGTCTTTGAAAACGAAGAGAATAACTATAGAATCAAAAGTTTGCATGACAAACGATGTTCTGAAAGATCCAAAGGATTTCCAAGAAGCAACTAAAATCAGGAATAATAAACAGCATCTGTTACCTTGTAGAAAGTATTGAAAAGGTTGCAGATCAACTGCAGAGAATGAATGCTAGTATCACGAAGCCAATCATCCCCAGAAGAAAGACCATCCCGTCCAGCATGCCTTACATGATCCAGTATAGGAAAGAGTACACGGTGGAAAATGCTCTCCCAAAAAGGAGAGGAGAATTTATGTCCTCTCTCATTCAGCAGATCAAACAGCACCTCAAGTGCACAATGTCTAACTTCTGGTCTGAAGTCTAAAGTCAAATCAGACAAGCCAGCCAGCATAGGAAACCAGTAATGCTCAGCCACATCAAAATTGGCCTCTGGAACAACATCAACAGGTTTAACAGCACCACCAGGAATGAACCCCTGTACAAAGAATTAAATGAGGCAAAATAATAATAATAAGGCATTTCCATACGAGAACAGAACTACAGAATATTAACATAAAAAGAATGCAATGCAAGTTAAGGGGTAGTCATCATCCCAACCTCTGCCAATCGGTCTTCACATATACGCAGGAGAGCAATAGCCTTCAAACTAATTCGAGAAGTGCATTTGTTATTGGCGAAACCAATAAGACAGTTGACACAGTCCATGAAGCAATCGCCAACAACTTGATCAAAATGTTCCAAGATAACTGCCAAACACATTCATTTAATTCGTAAGTCAAGAAAAAAAATTAACATCTTTAGAATATATTAATATAAGTCGGGGAAAGCATTATTCATGCCAGCTATATAGGCTACTTTCCAAGTTACCTTGTTCTACGTTTTCAAAAGCGCTTTCAACAATATATTCGTTCTCATCATCAGCCGCTGCAGTGAATATCATGAATACACAACGCCAACCTGACTTTATACTACCAACTTTTGACTTGATCAACTGCATGTTCATACAGCAAAATTTTTACTTGGAACATCATTTGATATAAAAGCCCAAGATCATTAGATTTCATTTACTTGTCAAAATTTATACATAAAGACATACCTGAACAATGCAATCAACAATCAGACCACGGATTTTTTCGCTGCGACTATTCCTCATTAAAATAACAAAAGGCTTCAGTATGTCGTTCTGAAATGTGAATTTGTTCAATTCTGCACGTTCCAAGTACTTCATACCAAGCTGCCTCAGTGAGTCAATGGCATACATGGCGACTTTCTCCTCATGGTGGCTCCCAGCAGCAATAAAATGCTGAGCCAACACAGACCAAATTCTGGCCCACACCTATGTGTACATATATAAATGGTAAGTTATCAGCCGCAATGATAGACTAAATATTTAATCATGACATGATAAATAGCAGATAAAATTTCATTTTAGGATACCTCCTACTCCTAACAGTAAAAGGATTCCTGATGTTGCTGTGAATTGCACTGACACCTCTAACAGATGACAGACTGGTGCTCAGGTACACGCAGGTCAACAAAATGGCTCCAGCAAGTACATAAATATTGGACTAAATGATGTTTTCAAAAGAAAAGAAAAGGCACACTGAAATACATTTTACCAACAAGTTTTGCACTTTTTACAAAGCTTTGGTGCATCAAAGCCCAATGTCTCAAGGAAACACCAGTATGTTTAGCCTACCATATTTGGAAGTAATTGCCTTTTTGTCACTTTCTAAGTGGATTTAAAAATTTATGTTTCAAACATAAACATTCATTTAAATTGAAAATATTTGTGTTCCGTTCTTTCATATCATCACTATATAGATAATTGAGAAGAATATCATATTGCCATGCTGATGTCATATTGTACCAGTACCACATGCCATATTGTATTGCTGTGCAACTTAGATGCATAGCAATAATTCTTGAGCACTGCAGAATAATATTAGGTGACCGTGCTCTCAACTGAGTAAAGTTCACTTAATCTTCATAGCACCTATGATATGCATATGCCCAAGTTCTTATATGTACTACTTTAAAAATCTCCAGCATTGATACATCGTTTCACTCACCTTAATTCATTCTAGTGGCATGTCTAAGGGTCAGTTCTTTTGGGCTATTCGTAAGAGAGAGTACGGAATATGATAAACTCGTGTGCAAGTTTAGCCGATATAAATGGAGTCGCTACAGTGTGTACTACAATCAACTTGTAGACCCCGTCTTGAAAAATCACTCCGTTTGAAAGTTAGTTACTGTAGAAAATCCGAGAAACAACTTTTAGAAGCTGAAAAGAAAATGCCCTAAATTTCATATGGGTGAAATGAACAGTCGATAGACAAATATCCTATGGCTAAAAAAAGAATCTGGATCAACCTATCTCTATAAAGCTCTCAATGTGAGATTTTATATTAGTTTTTCTTAGAATAAAAACAAAGCAGGTCCTATTTATTCATCTCTTCACATTTTTAAACTAAAAAATAATAAGCAGCATGAAATGATAGAAGGATTGTTAAAAGAACCATTAGGCGGCATAATGCAAACAACAAGAGCCAGAGCATACCAAACGTATCCGAGCCATATTATAGTAGCTTATCTCAACAAGCTTTTGCAAGCTGAAGACACGAGCCGGTGTCTGTTTTAGTTCTTCTGCAGAAACACCACAAAGGGCAGTGAAGAATTCAACGATGGAATCACTTGGTAGCTTTACACTGTTTACAAAGACTTGTTCAGCAGGCTTTCCAGACAACTCTTTCAGTGAATGAACTACATAATCCCTCGATATTTGATTTGATCCCTGCATAACAGTTGCAGCAATTGAAGCATTGGAAGTGATATACTCAAGCCTTGAGACACATTCTAAAACAGCATTCCAAGTATCTTGCAAAGCATCCATATCCGTGTCAGCTAAAGCAAGGAGAGTCCGCAATGCCTCAACATTTTTACTACGCATTTCCTTAGGACCATGCAAAAATGTAAACCTGCATAATTTTAACAAAGAAAGGATGACATTACATTCATATAGACAACAAATAAAATTACATAGAGAAGTTTGATAAAGAACATTTAGTACAAATCCATAAATAGAAAAGATAATTTCCTACCTCACTAAGGATGTCAAGAAAGCATAGCGCATGGTGTCCATCCCAAGAACACGAGTAAGATGGATGCCAGCTTTAAACCCTTCCATGCATAATACAACCCTAGGCTTACTGTCACCTTCCTCCATGGTTACAGAAAATGTTGCAAGCAAAGGCCATCCTACAGCTTCAAGCATTGGTCTAACAAGCTCAACTTGCTGGGCAACATGAAAAACACCACTCTTCTGTCCCTGGTTTTTGAAAAGTGCTTGAGTCTGCTTGATGATTTTTTCACTTTCTGCCTTTGTATCGTTTGCTGACTTCAGTCTTGGAAGAGCTAAATTGAGTATATTGACAAGATGGCCTCTTTCTTCTGTTTCATGTCTCAGTTTACTGGTTTTTGCGGCATCAGGGAAATCGTCTTTCATCTTTATCTCTTCCTTGACAATGGAATCATAAATTTCCTCCAAGAGCTCCTTTGGGGCACATTCCTCTGCATCATTGACAGTGTTCATACGTACAAAATCTGATTTCAACATTTTAGGCCACACCATTGGATTATGTGCATCAGTATTCAACATTATAACAGCATAAGCAAGAATATAAGAAGTATCTGCATTTTTAAAAAGTCCAGGGTTATCAGCACAGTACCTGCAAGTCATCATATAGGTATTTCAGGAGATCACTTGTAGAAATGTTGAAGAAAAACAGTATTAAGATTCTATACATACATACCGCTCCGCAAATTTTTCCATTATGCGATCAATCTTCTGTGCCTCCCCAGGAAGGCGAAATCCTTTCAGGAACTCACGAATCGCAGCATCAAACTTCAACCCCGAAAACTTCATGGAATCAACGTAAGCATGCATCACAGCAAGGGGAAACTCCTCATGCTGTCCCAAATATTCACCAATCATAACCTGCAAAGTTACAGCTCAGGAAAGTTAGTGATTAGCCACACCTTTCTGACCAATGACTGTAAAATAATCCTCCTTTTGCATTTCAGAAAAACTGCAAGCAGCTCATTAAATTTCTTGAAATCACCTTATCCAAGCTGGAATTGCTCTTGAGAAACTGAGCTACAGATGATGCCTTATTTTCAATCAACTTATTTGATAATAAATACTCAATCCCCTTTGCTGGTTTGCGATTAAACTGCAAAAGAAAAAGAGGGAAAGGGCTCAGTTACAAACTTACAATCAGTAATGCAGCAAGAAAAAACTAGGATAAATGATCGCTACAACTACATACATGTATTAGATAAACATCACGAGGTAAAGAATCAACTTAAATTGCAAAATGAAACAATAAAAACAGCAAGCCTACCACCTCTGAGATTGCAGCCTCCATTGTTGACTTATGAGCTTTAGCTCTCTCAAACTGAGTGCGACCATCCTCTTGGCTCTTTGTCTCATCAGTTGTCGAGCTCCTTGCAGAAGAATCCTCTTCACGAGATTCAACAATGCTCCCCTGCTTTGAGGAATCTCTTCGAACATGCTCCCAATCAACCAATGACTTCAAAATACTCACCAAACACTGCAATTTAGGTTTTTATGTGATATTAGCACCGCGCAAGAAAGGTTAACGAAACTTAAGTAATATGAATAATAGTAACCTGAAGAGACGAGCCTTTTACAGAAACTGTTTGAGATGAAGCAACGGTGTTGGTATCAGCACTTTGAGATCCTTGTGCAATTCTTGAGAGCGCACTAACCTGATAGGAGACATATGACCAATCAGATATGTCACAAGCCAATAAATAAGATACGCTAATTCTATATAGTGTAAAAACAATCTTCTTTGTGCTTACCGTGCGTTCAAAAAGGTTTGGTCCCTCAAGGTCACAATCATAATTTACAAACATATCTGCAAGCATTTGTGAATCTTTGCAGACTTTCTCCAGCATCCTGATTAACAAATCAATCAAATAGCATTAGATATACAGGCACCGAGATGATCTATGCCAGCAAAACAAATTAAAAAACAAACTCAACAAAATTGGTTCAAACATCACGTATATTTACGCATTATGCATCAAGATGAGATTCCATAAAGGAGAATCACCTAAGAACACTAGCCCTTTGACTGAGGGGACTATCCGAGCTGTCTAGAGACCTTAAAACTATCAAAGGAAAGAAGACACCAATTTCTCCCTGCATAAATATTAAAAAAATGTCATGATACCAAACAATATGCCCATAATGTGATTTTTATTAGTGACAATTTTACCTTCAGACTCTCTCTAAAACGAAGCAATAGAACTGAAAATATTCCACTAGCATACTGCCAAAGAAGAAAATAAAGTTTAACATGGTAGAAGACAAAGTAAATAGGCCATTTATTAAAAAAAATCTGTCAGTATTATCATGCCAAAGGGGTATGCATCAGAAAGATGAAAAAATTGGTAGAAAAAATTAACCTGAAAAACAACTGGGGATGAAGACACAGATGCCCGCAGAAGAGCATAGGAAAGATATGCTTTAACTGAATCAATGAAGTGGAAATTTTTGGTAAACAAATCACTGACTCCTTCTAACAATCCCTGCAGGTAAAAGAGTTACCAGATACCATCTAAACAAACAAAATCAAATATTAGCAGACCTCCAAAGATATAAACTAACCTGCAACAATTCAAGTGACAGCAGCCTTGTCTTTATAGCGACTTCATCACTTTCTTCTTTCATGCTCATCTACAAGGATGATAAAAAAGGAAGAAAAAGAAAGAAGCAAGGGTGATCTTCTAGTCAACTAAGATCAAAGTAACACTATGTAAGCTATTCAATAAAAATACCGACCTTGCAAAGAGTCCGGAAGAGCAATAGCGCATCACGCTGTATTATGTTCACAGTGTCCAGGTCAATCCCACTGGAAAATAGGGGTTGGGGGGGATCAGTTTCTGCCATGTCACTAGGAATGGTAAAGGTAAGTACCATCCTCGATAGGAGTACAGAATACTAAACACAAATTACAGTTTAACGAACCGGGGCACTTTCTTTCCATCCTCAAGTACAACAGCCTTGTCAAGAACAGCCTCCAACCCCTGCAAAATGAATCCTTGTATTACAGACAACTAATAGCAACATTAAAACAAGAAGCAATCCAATTTCACTACCTTAATATCTGCTCCTGCAAGATTCTGAAGCTCTTCAATAGATGTTGGGGATGCCTCTGAAGCCCGATTCATGGACCACGCATCTCCCAGAGTAATTTTTTCCTCATCTTGGTTATCAGTGGATATCTCACCATTTTCTGAGTCCATTGTGCTAGATGAAGGTGCATCTTTAACTGCAGAGCTTGCAGGTGGTACAGAAACCTGAGACACAGAAAAAGCAAGATGAAGACCAACAAACTACTTCAACAAACCATTTTTCCTTTGCATAATGCTAATAGAAGTTCTGGGGAAATTTTTACCTGATCGGACTCCATCCGCCTAAATACAATGCTGATCATCTGGGTTAACATGGCCTTTGAAGTAGCCTGGTTCACAGGGCTCTTGCTATCGAAATATAAGTAAATTATCAGACATGTCTCAAAGTCAAAATAATAGCAAATTATGAGGTGGTAATATTAATATAGCAAGTACCTGTTGAGAGCAATATTATAGCATACCCTAATCACTCCAAGCAATGGTTCTCCGTGTACTGCATTCCAATAAACAGCATCAAACTCAAAATTATGTATGGCATCTCACATTGTTCTTCTACATGGAAAGTTAGCTACATGCAGCAATATTTACACCTCCTCAATGACTTTGCATGCGTAATACATTGATTAATAACCTCCAGTCCTCCACCTTGTTTGCTTATAGGCTTTTTATAAATACACTTCAAGATGTCTTAATTCACCAAAGAAAATGTATGACAAGAAACAAACATGCAAACTCAGACATGCATCTTGCAGTGATATGTACACAAAGTTATCAAGAGGTAAGCTCATATCGTGTCAGAACAACAGAGTTAAGAACATGGCATTATTAAATGGCTAGAACTTTGGGAAAAGGTATGACCAACCCATAACTGATAAGCTTAGCCTTTGCCTAATGCATGCCATAATAGCTCAGAGATGTCATATTAACAACCGCATTAGCTTCTAACCTGCCTAATAAATGGAATGTTTAAGAAATGTAGAAAATAAGCTTAGCAAGGTTACCTCTAAACCTATTTGAAGCAACAGCATTGAGAAGCACTTTCAAAACTTGGAGAACAGTACTGCAACACAGATATGTTACTCAAGTCAGTATCTGTGCAAAAGTGTGACCCAACATAATATCAGCTTAATATGATGCATACCTGTCAGAGGAGGTATTGTCAACAGAACCACAGACCATGTTCAGGATGTCAGTAAATAGTGGGGAATTTTCACCACCTTCTAAACCAGGATCACCTTCTAGATGATCATAAGCAATAAGTTTCTGGTAATCGAGAACAGCCCAATCAGAAAAGATTGTCCAATAAATGTCATGCAATATTGCAATGAAGAAAAGGAAAGTTAACAAAGTGTTCACAATGTAAAGGTGGCAGAAACATATAAGAGGAATGAATGAAAAAAGGAGTGGCAATTAGGATATTCGTATGGACTGCAGCACAAATAGAGTGAAAAAAGCACACTTGATTCAATCCCCTTGTAATTTAGCACTGTCTGAGCTAGTGAACACAAGGTAAGGATGGACATGCATACTATATGGGGAAGATATGATATATGCCATATCTGTATATGCGGTAGTAGCATAAGGACTAAAATCAGATTTACATTAGATGTACATGAATACTAGCTAAATGAAATACCACATGAACAAAATTATCAAAAAACGGACATGATAGAAGTAGACATGTTTATACATCATGTCTGTGATTTGTGGATTATGCGTAACATTTTAGTGAAGTTTGTTAATGTAAAAACTAATAGTGATGAATCAATTTATTAGTTATCACTCAGATACAAACTGTCCGTGCGCACGCATTTGATACCCTCTAAATTCCATTCATATCCATATCCTCTCCAGACGACGGTAGTCTATGTTAGATTCCGATCTTGCTGGACTTATACACTAGTCAAATGGTATACACAACCCACACCATCTCTAACCCAAATGACCAAAGGTTATGCTATTCTTTTGCACATATGAAATGTGCACTGGGCCAATTCAGCATCTATTACCACATAAACGAGCAAAGCCTCACCCTACACAAGTGCAACGTTGTTATGTCCTCCTAAGGACCCATGCTTTCACAGGAGTTTGCTACCGAAGTGAAGGATCAACTCCGGCCACGCCACATTCGTCAGGTCAACGGTGCTCAACGACAATGTAACACCTTTCCCGCTTCGGGAAGCCTCAGACAGGTAAACAAGCAGCAGGGAGCAGGGAAAGGAGATGCCGATTACATGGAGGCAGTCGAGTGCGGGCTCAACGAGCTTGACGTGCTTGGTCTCGAAGGCGAGGCGTAGCGGCTGCAGCACCAGCTCGGCCTGGGTCCCCTCGAGCACGCGCCCGGCCGACGCCAGCACCTGCGTGATGGGCACCGCCGCGCCGCCCTCCGCCGGCTGCTTCCCGTCCTCCTGCTGCTGTGGCTCCTGGGCCACCGCCCCCTTGATGCTATCTGCGAACACACACACCACAAACCATAGAGCTCCCCTCCTTAGTCGCATGGGTTGCAGCGAGATCCCATTGCGAGAGGGAGGGTGGGGGCACGCACCGAGGTAGGACTGGATGGATTGCTGGAGGGCGGCGAACTTGCCGCGGTTGGCGGAGCACTCCTTGAGCATGGCCTCGAAGGCCCGCGTGACGAAGCCCCCCGCGGCGCCCGCCATGGCCGCGCGGCGCGCGCGCAGATCTCTCCTCTGGCCGCAGCGAGGGGGATGGTTAGATCCGAGGAGGGGGAGCGGTCATGGGGGACGCGAGATCTGGAGCGGGGGTTGGAGAGGGGATCTGACTAGAGATGTTTGTGTCGCTCGCTCGCTGGTTTCAGCAGATCGCGAGGACCATTTGAGGAGGGAATTAACCAGATGCCACGCTTCAGATGCCACCTGTTAATATGTCACAAAATTTCTAAAAAATAATTATTTGCTTCCACCTTTTACTTACCCTTTTACCATTTGCTCTTTTGAATAATTTTGCATTTATATTCCTCTCATCCTTCCTCTTCTTTCCTTCTTTCTTCCTACTCCGACCATGGCAGACCACCTCCCTCCACCTCATCTCCTCCCTCCTAGCCCCACCCACCCCGCCGCTCCTCCGCAACACCATGCCCGCAGCGCCGCCTACTCGTCGTGCATCCAGCTCAAGGCCCTCAACCTTTGCTTTGTCGTCTCCCTTGACAGGTTCCCCTCATCCTTAGCCATCGGAGTCCCCCTCGATGTTCAACTCGCTCATGGTGGCCATCAAGCGCTTGTAAGCCAACCAGCGCTACAAACACCTTCCATTTCTACCATCAGACTGCCACAGCGTATCCCCTCGTCGCGGTCAAAGTCGAACTCTCGTAGCTCCTGCTGGCCATCCTAGACGACCCCATTGTCAGCCGCGTGTTCAGCGAGGCTAGCTTCCTCAGCGGCAACATCAAGCTCGCCATCGTCCGCCAATGCTGCTGCTCGACCGCCTCCCCGTGCGTAGCTGCCTGCCGCCCCTTTTCCTATGCAGCTTCGCTGCCGCTAACGACGCCAACGTGCCCTTACCCGTAGGGGACCTCGCCGGCACCAGGGAGAATTGTCGCTGCATTAGCGAGATACTCTCCCGTGGCCGTAGCCCCATGCTAGTCAGTGTTAGGGCGGCATCCCCGTACCGCATCCTCCCCATTGGCCCCACCTCCATCGAGCAAGCAGAACTCGGCGTGGCAGCAACAATGGCTAGTGCCACCTCCAGGCTTTATCATCAGCATCAGAGATCTCAAAGAACTGGTCACTGACGATGGCGAGCTCCAGGAGAGAGGACTACATGTGGAGGTGGAGGTCACACGAGTGCTTGATATGCACAAAGTAGGGTGCGTCTGGGTCACTAGGGTTAAACGGCGAACGACGGTGGAGGAGGCGGCTCACTTGAGGCACTCGCAGGCGGCGGAGGCGGACACTGGAGTCTCGCCGAGAGATGAGAGGAGAAGGGAGAGAGAACGAAGAAAGGAGAGAGATGGAGAAGAAGGGCAAAATGGACATCTTTTCTCCACAAGGGCAAATGGTCAAGGGTTAAAATGGGGTAAATAATCAAAATTTGGAAACTTTTGTGGCATATTGTCAAGTGACAACAAAAAGTGTGGCATATTATCAGTACTCTCTGTGAGAAATTTCTTTCACGGCATATACTTGGCTTGGGCTCTCGACAGTTGGCATGGCCTTGCCTTCTTGTCTACCCCTTGGTAGACTACTAATTTTTGTACAGATTTTGTGCGTGTGTGCAACGTGACTGGACCCGTTTGTTTAGCGCTGGCTCTTGCTATATGCATGGGTGGCAAGATATTAATATTAGGTGAAAATAAGCGTTTAGTGCAAATTTCATTTTTAGCTAGCTTAATTAGAAGCTTTAAAAATTCCTTAAAAAATTACTAGATATAGCGAATGGTATGTTTTATGTCTTTGCAAAATTTCAAGATCGAACTCAATCATATTTGCAAGATACAAAAAGATAAGGATTCGTCGAAATATTTTTTTTTACCTTTTGGGCGCTATTTTAATAAGTACCTGTCTTTTTCATATCCTACATATGTGGTTGAGTATGATTTTTTCCAGATCCATATATGATGATATTTTAGGAATTTTTTAACGTATATTTTTGGATTTTTTAGGAACTTCTAGGTGAATATGGAATTTACACCAAATTCACGTTTTCACAAAATACATCCCAAGCATGGAAGGTATGGTCAAATGGGAGAACTTGGGGTGAAATGTGGGGTGTGTTACGTCAACTTTTTTGGTCTGACTGGACAGTTCACGTGGCTCGTCTGAAGTTCGGCTCGAGTCCGCTGAAGTCTGAACTCGGTTTAGCTCAACCCCAGTATGCTCGGTCAGTCAGTTTAGTTATAAGTTGTCACATTGCTTTTGCTTCAACTCCTCACGAAATTAAGGATGATCAGAAAAGGTCCAAAATTATGCTTTCAGAAGGAAAATTTCAAAATTCATAAAGTTATACATGTACCGAGCTTCTCAAGAGCCAAAGTAAATGCCAAACTATCCCCTTCCATCAAAACTTAGCAAGGAAATCAAATGGACAAAAACATCGACTGAAATCAAGAAATTTTTTAGTCGACAGATGATTAGCAAAATCATTGTTATATATATATATTCATGGAACAATTTACACGTGGACGGATTGAGTGTTGAACTATGTTAATGTTATATTATTACATATAATCACGGAAATCTACGTGTGGCTAGATTAAGTATTGAGCTCTCCTCTTTATTTTATCACCGCTGAAGAGTTCCTCGCATTCTACGCCTGCTCACCGACGGCCAAGCCGGAGCTCAAGATCAAGCTCCTCTAGCCAAGCGGCGGGCACTGCAGTGGAAGGCCCCGCGCTACCGTCCTTCAACGTCGGGAAGTGTGGCGGCGGCGGCCGTTCCTTGCAGTGGGCGCTCATATGAGTTGTTGTGATTTTGGGTACCATTTTTTCATCGTAGATGACGCAGCGGAAGACATACCCACTATCCCTGCCCGTCCATGAGAGCGAATGTTGGGAGGTAACGTGGAGATGTTCCGCATTCCCCCCTAGTTTTTAAAGACTTCAATTTTCCATTTCCCTGTTACCTGTCAATCTAACGTCGTTTCCTTGTCTGCACTAATCTCATGCAACTGCGAATCGGATTAGCTTCTCCCTGACCAAAGCAGTGACAAAACTGCGAAGACGTCCTGGACAAGGAGGAAAGTTCAGAGTTTGACCCACATTATTGTGCTGGCTTTGCTTCTCTTCCACAACCATGCATCGACAGCATCTTTGCTTTCCTTTTTCTTGTTAAAGAAAAAACAAAAGCATTCATCTAAGCCCATTAAAGTGCAGCCGTGCAGGAGCACACGGATATTTGATACAACTCAGCGTCATGTCAGCAGCAAACCTATCGCTCTGACAAAACACCGGTAAACTATGCCGTGACGGTACAACACATCCACAATTGAGCCACTAATTAGCACCATCTATAAGTAGCTAGCACTTCCCCAATTGACGATGACTCTTCTCACTCCCAACAGGGTAGTCAAGAGTTCAAGTGAATGACAATTAGTTAGAAAATTTCCCACTCAAAATTCGTTGTGTTTCAAAATTTCACCCGGTGTTTGGTCATGTGTGTCATCTTTGAATAAACAAGAAGATATCACCTGTAAGCATGCCTCGGAGTCACAAGCTTTTACACAGAATTAGGTAACTGGAATTCTAGATAGTAAATGTTACTTACCTTTTTATGTACTTTAAAATTAATATTATTCTTATTAGAGAGAAAAGCATAGAGACACTTTTCAGATAGATGATATTGTACATTCCAAAATTGATGGTGCAAAAAATTCTGTAAGCAGAAGATTGTGCTAATCTACGTTTGGATTCTATTCTTCCTTTTTCTTCGTGGGCGAGCAAATGGATCAACCCATGTTCTGTCTTCCCTGGCGGCCCGCTTCCAACGCTTCTGGAAATCATGAAGCTCCATCCGTGATTTTCTCCTCACCTAATAGATCAAAACCAAATTATGGTAAGCTGCCAAAACTACAATTGGCTGATCATATATGTCAATACTTGCATCATCTGGATGACTACACATAATGTTTGCCCTGGTATTTTTAACTGCAGTGAAGTATATAATTTACAAATGAAATGGTGGTTATAAGACTTATTGCTGTTTTTAACTCTGAGGTCACAAGAGTGCATTAACTGTCAAATGAGTATCATATGGACGTACGTCCTAGCTAAGCAGTAGTTTGTTAGCTCACCTTTGTCCGCATATCAAGGCCCGCTGATCTCACCTGGTTACAAAATACAACATGCATTATGGAGAAGCTACATTAAGAAATCTAACTAGAACGTGCATTTTGGGGTCAAGGAAAGACAGAGCATACTCTTGTTTGTTGCTGCACTTGCACAGTTTTCTGACAAAGAGGATGGGTGTTTTTGCCATGGGTGCGCTGCTATCAGAATTCAAAATAAATAACATATGAAACCTCTAATATTAAGATGCAGATATAAGGCTTGACATTATCACTAAATTATCAAAAGATTTTCAACGTCATGTTTAATCCAATTTCCAACCTTAATCACTAATCAATCAATTACATGCACCATTTCAGTGTAGCTCTGTGCGTTCACATGACACCATGACTTGCCCTGTAAAATATCAAGGACATTTTTGCCTCCCCAAATTCTTATTTGTCAGAAGGCTATATGAATTATGCACAAGATTGCAGTGAAGACTCAAGAAAGTGAATTGAGTGTGCTGAAAAATATTGCCATGCTTTTATTATTATTATTATTATTATTATTATTATTATTATTATTATTATTATTATTATTATTATTATTATTATTATTATACGTGAACCATAGTTATATATGTTAATATGCATGGTTTGAAGGAGATTGTCAATGTTGCAATAAGGAAAACAGATGTTTGCACAAACCTTTATTGTTGCAGAACCTCCTAATGCCTGCACTCCTCCATGAACTATATATTCACTATCAACTACTCCGATGTTCTTTGTCCTGTCACCCAAAAACAGTCAAAGGAAAGCTTTAGTTGGACAGTGAGGTAACAATATTATGATTGTATGGACATTGAAAAGATGCTTAAATACGAACATGAACTGTTGTAGGTGTGAAACCCAAACACAAATGAAGGAGTTGACGGCGGCCGTCTGACAGGCCATCGTCCACGAGAGTAAAAATGACACGGAGATTTATACAGGTTTGGAGTCTGAGAGAACCGCCTTACTCCTGTCAATGAATCCACGGTGGGTTGCCTCTGGGGAAGGGGTCCCCGAAAGCTCACCAGCTTGAATATGCTTCTTTATTGCTCAAGAGAGCTCTCCTTTATTTCTTCAAGAAACTATAAGCATTACACACAGTAGGACAAGAGCATAACTTCAATTTAACTCTATAGGGAAAAGAGGACAGTTCCTTTCGAACTCTTTTTATAAAACAACATTAAAAACAGCTACTCATTCCTGTTACAACATACCAATTTGTGACCTAGTCTTTGCCAGGTAAACAACACTGAAAAGGGCTAGTCTATGGTCCGCTTATAGGCTGTACATGGTTTTGCCTACTCTAGGCGTTGAGCCCATGTTACCTTCACCGTCGGCTCTTCCTGCCTTTGTTAGGGCTATCTTGCTGCACCCCAGCACGCTTCTGCCCACTCTTTGGAGGCCGCCCGACACCTCTCTTCTTGGCCGGTGCACTTTTCCGGATAGTTTTTACATTAGCTGTCGGTGGCGCATCCTTGACCTCACCCTGCTTGACAGTACTTCCAGCCACCCTTGATGAAACCTTGCTTCTCTTTGCATCACGAGGCCCATCAACTCCAGGCTGCAAGGTTCGAGCATTCTTCTTGACTACAGGAGCACTAGCTGTCCCTGTTGCTCCACAACTCTTGGAGAGACTGCTTGAACTCTGTTGCACTGTTTTGCATACAAGATCTCGAAGTTCAATTGCAGCCACGTGCTGCAGTGTAGCCTTTGGATAGAAGGCAAGGACATTATTCACAAACACAAGCATGTCTCTTAGGAGCTCCTTGGTAGAAGAGATTGCACCACTCTTGATCTTTGAATGAAGGATTCGAAAGTCCATATGCTGGTGAATCATCTTCTTGTATCTAACTCTCTTCCGCTGTAGATGAAAAGAAAGTGAGAAATAAGATATAATATAAAAACAGAAATCTGTGCTATTTCATTCATCTTGGGATAATGTGAAGAACTGAAAAAAAATCTCTTCCAGAGCATACAATATAGTTATATCAACTATGTATAGTTTAACAAATTTGACCACACTAACTGTACCCAGGTAATAACAAAAGAAAAGAAAATACACAATGCCTACAAAGATCTGACTTGTTTGATCCCCTAACAGAACAAACAGTGGGCAGCTCTAATAAAAATTTCAAAAATCATCATATTCTAATAATTTAAACCACCTATTAAAATACTGGTGATACAAAGGCTGACTGAATTCACAATTTCAGATCCATTACCTGGGTATCAAGTTGGCGTTGCAACATCAGGCAGTCACCTTGAGTGGATATAGTTTTCAAAATCTCTGCCAAGTTTGGCTTTGCTCTCTCATGCACAGAGACACCAGATTCTACAGTTAGAACTTTCAAGCCCTTCTTCATGCAGCCTTCAGAGGAACCCTCCCTCTGTATGCATGATGTAGATGTAGTCTCGCCATCTCTGCTACTATCATCAGCCATCAAAACAATTCTTCTATCCCTCAATCCCCTTTTCTTTCTAGATCCCCAAAGCAAGCTATCTTTGGTACAGACCTTTTCAACCTGAGGCTTTAACAATGCCTCTGCTGATGTATTGTTCACTTGAATCAAATCAGTATCGCAGTGCTGCACTTGTTGAGATTTCTGACTGTTGCTTGCTTCCTCTGTAAAACTAGCAGCGGATGATCTGTCTTTGGACAATTCTTTGCTTGAAGAATTAGTTTCAGCTGTATTTTCAGTGTGCGAACATGATTCAATATGACTAGTGTGACATTCAGAGTTGCCATCATCGTGTTTCCTATTGCTGAGGCTTTCAATCATGGACTGCAGCGATCTGGAACAGGGAAAAGCCAGATTGCATTATTGAAGTGTAGAGAAAATTCTAGCCAGATGGCATAACCATTGTGTAAGATAACTTTCACTTAGCTTCAAGATGACATACAAAAATGATAGTGTAAGAGATGTTTATCTCATTGATTGAATAGGGATCCACCATTACAAGGAGTATATAAAGGGAAGGGAGTGTCAAGGGTTAGGTGTAACAGAACCCTGAAACCCTAACAGAATCCCTGAATCCCTGGAAACCCTAACAAACTCAGTCTAAGGGCACATGGGCCCAAAGCCATAAGAAAGGCCCACAAACAACTGTCTAACACCCCCCCGCAGTCGGAGCGTCCGCACCACGGACGTTCAGACTGGACCGAAAAACACTGAAGATCGATGACGGAAGGCCATTGGTGAAGATGTCGGCATACTGTGAGGTAGTAGGGACATGCAGCACGCGAACATCGCCAAGGGCTACTTTCTCGCGGACGAAGTGAAGGTCAATCTCAATGTGCTTGGTGCGCTGATGCTGGACGGGGTTGGAAGACATGTAAACTGAGCTGATGTTGTCACAATACACCAAAGTAGTCTGCCTGAGAGGAGTATGTAGTTCCAATAGGAGATGACGCAACCAGGAAGCTTCGGCGACAGCATTGGCAACACCGCGATACTCAGCCTCTGCGCTGGAACGTGACACCGTGTTCTGACGCTTGGCGGACCAGGAGACCAGGTTGTCACCAAGGAACACGGCATAGCCCGAGGTAGACTTGCGTGTGTCCGGGCAACCAGCCCAGTCAGCATCGGAGTAAACCACGAGGTCAGACTGTGAGGACGGCTGGAGAAAGAGGCCCAAGTGAAGGGTGCCACGAATATACCGAAGAATCCTCTTGAGTGCAACAAGGTGAGGCTCACGAGGATCGTGCATATGAAGGCACACCTGTTGGACTGCATAGGAGATGTCCGGTCGGGTGAAGGTGAGGTACTGGAGGGCCCCGGCTAAGCTGCGAAAGTTGCTAGGGTCACTGACAGGACCACCTTCTGAGGCGGACACCTTGGGATTGGTGTCGACCGGGGTAGTGCAAGGTTTGCAGGCAGACATGCCCGCACGATCCAGAATGTCCATCATGTACTGACGTTGTGAGAGGAGAAGACCACCTTGATACTTCTGCACATGCATCCCCAAAAAATGATGAAGTTCACCGAGGTCCTTCATAGAGAACTCCTGCTGTAAGGCATGGATGATGCGACGTAGGAGCTCGACAGATGAAGCGGTGAGGACGATGTCATCAACATAGAGGAGCAGGTACACAACCTCAGTGCCGCGGTGGTACACAAATAGCGATGTGTCAGACTTGGCCTCAAGAAACCCAAGGGATAGCAAATATGAGGCAAACCTGCTGTACCATGCACGGGGAGCCTGTTTGAGACCATAAAAAAACTTGTTCAGACGGCAAACAAACTCCGGATGAGTGGAGTCCTCGAATCCGGAAGGCTGTGAGCAATAAACTGTCTCGGTCAAGGTCCCATGAAGAAAAGCATTCTTCACATCCAATTGATGAATCGGCCACTGCCTGGAAAGAGCGAGAGCCAGCACGGTTCGAACTGTTGCCGGCTTCACAACAGGACTGAATGTCTCGGCAAAATCCACTCCAGGTCGTTGTGTAAAGCCGCGTAGCACCCAACGCGCTTTATAGCGTTCCAGAGAACCATCGGCCTGAAGTTTGTGCTTGAAAATCCATTTACCGGTGACGACATTTGCCTTGTGCGGGCGAGGAACCAACTCCCAAGTATCATTTTGCTGAAGGGCGCGGTACTCCTCCATAGCTGCTCGCCAATTGGGATCGGCAAGGGCACTTCGGTAACTCTTCGGGAGTGGAGATAGCGGGGTGGCGACGAAGAGGGCCGGTACTCGAAAACCATGTTTGGCTCGAGTGGTCATCCCATGGCTGTTGACCACCGGCGGAACGGGAACTGCGCCCGGCGGTAATGATGGGGGTGCAAACGGCGCAGCATCAGGTGCAAGCGGATCCGTAGGCCGCCGGGAGTAGACATAGCGGAAGTCCCGGTCCGTGGCAGGAGGAGCAGGAGGCGACGGAGGCGATGCAGAAGCCGGAGCTGGGACTGTCGCTGGGGAAGGTGCACACGGCTGAGCCAGGGCAGTCGCTTGGGACTGAGCTGGCTGGGAGTGCACCGTGGTCGCTTGCCGTGGGACTGAGGCTCCTGGTGGTGGTGCAGGAGGAGGAATCACAGCATCAGAGGCCAGGCGTCCGGGCGAGGCAGCAGTGGGCACTGATGTGGAGATACCTGCAGGCAAGGGAGAAATCTGGCCTATAGGTATAGGCGCGTCGTCAGTGAAAGAGTCCAGGAACGCAAAGTCAGCAGGGGATTGCTGATGTTCTTTGGCAAGAGGGAAGGAGTCTTCATCAAAGACGACGTGACGAGATAGGATGAGCCGATTGGAAGTGATGTCAAGGCAGCGATATCCTTTGTGGTGAGGAGAGTAACCAAGGAAGACACATAAGGCTGAGCGGGGAGCAAGTTTGTGGATTGCAGTGGCGGACAAATTTGGATAGCACGCGCAGCCGAAGACACGGAGATGTTGACATGAGGGTGGAGTGCCGAATAAGGCAAGATGAGGTGTGGAGGACCCAAGAGTTTTGGTTGGTAGGATGTTGATGAGGTAGGTGGCAGTGTTGAGGGCTTCGACCCAAAAGGATGGAGGGCAAGAGGCCTGGAATAGTAAGGAGTGCACGATGTTATTAATGGAACGAATCATGCGCTCGGCTTTACCATTCTGAGGAGAGGTATAGGGACACGACATGCGAAGATGGACACCACGAGTAAGAAAGAACGTGCGTGCGCTGGAATTGTCGAATTCGCGCCCATTATCGCACTGGACAGACTTGATGGAGGTGCCAAATTGAGTGGCGACATAAGAAAAGAAGTTAGAGAGTGTGGCAAATGTGTCAGATTTGAGGCGCAAAGGAAAAGTCCAAACGAAATGCGAGCAATCATCCAAAATGACCAAGTAATATTTATTACCCGACACACTGACAATGGGTGATGTCCAAAGATCACAGTGTATGAGATCAAACTTTTGTGTTGCACGAGAGGAGGACATAGGGAATGGAAGGCGACAGTGGCGGCCTAATTGACACGCATGACACAATGAAGTAGCAGCTCCTGGAGGACATGCTGGGATAGATGCAGAATGCTGAAGAGTGCGGAGCGCCTCCTGACACGCGCACAGAGGGCGGTGTAACCGAGAGAGGGAGGGGAAGGAAACCTAAACTTTTGATACCATGTAAGAGATGTTTATCTCATTGATTGAATAGGGATCCACCATTACAAGGAGTATATAAAGGGAAGGGAGTGTCAAGGGTTAGGTGTAACAGAACCCTGAAACCCTAACAGAATCCCTGAATCCCTGGAAACCCTAACAAACTCAGTCTAAGGGCACATGGGCCCAAAGCCATAAGAAAGGCCCACAAACAACTGTCTAACAGATAGGCCTTATGTTCAAAATATATTATGAAGAAATTACATGTGAAGCGCTAAAAGAATTCAAGAACAAGGCGTATATTGAAGGGTAAAGACATCAACACTAACCCAATCAAACTTTCTGACTTCTGCAGTTCCCTTTTCAATTCAGCAACTCTCTGCTTGCGGAGCTCGTCAAACCAAGCACTGTAATGAAGCAAAAAAAGAATGTTCATAAAATACTATATCAATGGAAAAGTTACTTTACAACAAAAAAATGTCTATACTAGACTGCAGCACATGCGAAGAATAACCTTATCCTCAGCACTTTGCAACCAGTCCTTCAGGTAATTTATAGGCTTGTTGCTTCTACTATCTTCAAATGGTGATCCCTAAGTTAGTCCCACATAATCATAATTTGATATCTTTCTTCTCTGCCTCTCTACCTCCTTCTCAACCTTGCCCAGAACCCACACTCACATACAACAAGCCTAGACCAGTTCACTGCTAGAATTGGCTCACAATGGGAGAACAACTCTGCCCCCAAATAAGAAAAAGTTCACTGCTAGTGTCATGAACCGTAGTTCATAGGGGGGTAAACACCACCAGGAAGATGGCCGGATGGCGTCGGCGTAGGAGGAGAGAGAGAGAGATTTACAAGAAGACTTTGGTATTTCTATGATTGATTACAATAGCATGCGGTAGCCCTCTTATATAGATGGGCTCCCCCTAACAGATAGAATATAATTCCAATCATATCTAACAATATAGAAACTATTATCATATCTCTAATTATATCTCTAACCAGGGAAACTAATCTCTAACTCAAATAGAAACCAATCTCTAATTCCTAACAATTCACCGACTAGGCCCAAGGCCCTCCCCTATGACAGCTAGGATTCTAATTATCGTTATTATAATTAATGAACGGACCAAGGAACAGCAAATAACATAAGGTACATATCCTGTCTTTAGACATTATCCATCGAGAAATGGCAAAGATTCTATTTAGTTTTTATGTACTATGAGGAAGACCCATGTTGTATGCTCAGAATTCCATGCAAGTATTTATCCAATTCCTACACCAAAAAGCTGTAGGCAAGATAACCGAGCAGATTGAGGTTGAAAATTCACCAACCAAGAATTCAAAGTTAGTTTTTGATTTACATAATGACACGTAGTATATGCAATCTACACTACTCAAACTAAATGGCAAGATCATTCGAGTGGGCAAGCTAATACGAAAATCGCATGAATGGGTGACACTTACTCGCATGTGGAGTAGCGTGCTTGTATCTCTGAAAATTTTGCTTCACATTCCTGCAAACAAGAACAACGGTAAGTCCAGAATCAGTATACAATTCTAATATCAAGCAGCCAATCTGTCTACCATAACTTCTTCCAAGCATTAGACAAGATAGGATACAATCTTCCTACTCCTGACACATTTTTAAAACTAGAAATAACTTGATCTGTAAAACCAATTGTGCCGGGGTCCAAAATGTTTTAAGCTAATAGGCTTTAAGTTCCAACATATCCAAAACTGGTGTAAGAAGGTAAGCTAATAATGGAATGGTAACAAGTTAATGTATGACACGCGTTGGACAAATCGCCCATGGCATTACATAAAATTGGAGCCAAAGCAAGCACAAACCTTGCAATGGGTGTTATTATACTGTAATTATTATAAGACAGCTAGAAATTATGAGCGTTCGATTGGTCAATGACTCACTCAACGGTTATATGTTTATTCAATTCCCTTGGTTCAAATTAAAATTGCAGCATGCTCCTTATCGTTTGCTTCATTTTTGGAATATTGAGAGCGTGTGGTCATGCTCGTGATCATCCAATCAACGCGACCATCCATGCTCGGCACCTCTAAAATCACAGCTTAATATTCCCCCATCGAAATGGTGGATCATATATAGATATACACCTACAAGTACGAAATCATGTTCACCAAGGATCACGAAACCCTAGGTAGTACCAATTTCTCCAAAGGATAACCATTCCAGGCCCCCACGACCCATGCCCTAACCCACATCCTAGAAACGTTACAGGCACGAGTCGTAAACACCAAGCTAGGGTTTGACGGGGGGCGGACCTCGGGCGAGAAGGAGCACGGGGAGCGGGACCGGAGCTCGGCGGCGACGGCGCCCCAGGCGACACCGCGGGCGGCGCCCCCGTGGCGAAGGACGGCGCTGCCCAGCACCAGCTCCTCCCACGTCCCCCACCCCACGCCGCCGCAGCCCCGCGCCTCCTCCCCCTCCTTCCCCCCGGGCCCCCGCACCGCCACCATCAGATGCTGCTACCAGGCTCTCGTTTCTCGCTCTGGTAATTTTGCGTCTTTTTTTTGGGTCGTTTTGGTCTAGCCGAGGTGTCCAAAACTCCAAATGGCCTTGACTGACGGCCAGCCCCACAGCTTGATAATGTAGGCATTGCCTAGGGCATGGGACGGCCCAGGGCAAATCGCGCGGGGCTGCACCACACGAGGAGCTGGGCTGTGCCTGGCCCATCAGCTCGGCCAGCGTGCAGGCATGATACACGTGTCACGCTCGGCATGGTACGGCATGGGCACCCACCGACACATGTAGTCCGATCAACACGGCTCATTAATCATGAAGAATGATGTTCGGCACGGTTGACCTAGGAAAAGGAAACGTGGGCACGGCCGTTTGACCTGTTTAGCCCGGCCGATCGAATTTTTGAATTTTTTAGTCGTTTTGTGATTGTTTGAAAATTTAAAAATACAAAAAACAAATTTTTTTCCTTTAAATAAGCATCATACATTCTCATTCAGCCATACTCAAACTAGCAATCTCTTCTACAAAATCTTTTATGAAAAATTCGATACACTTTGTGATAATATGGTAAAATTCAAAATAATTTTTTTTACCAAAAATAAAAAAAATTGAAATCGGACCTATGGTCAACAAAAAAAGGTAACAATACTAATTTTCACATATTTATGTTGTTACTAGTTTTCTTTATTATGATATAAAACAGGTAATAATTTAATTACCTATTTGTATTTTGCAATTTTTCACATTTCTCTATAGAAAATTTTGACAATTTTCTTAAGAGTGAGTATGGAAGTGATCCGGAAGATCTTTCATCCTTTAAGAAAGAAATGTCTTCGTCTCCGCCTCTGCCTCAAATAGCAGAGCAGACCCTGGCTGTACCATCGTCAAGTGCTACAAGTGCCTTGCATCAGTAAGCACCGAAGCAAAGAGGTCCAGACCCAGTAGTGTGGACAGATTTTGACAAAGTAGTAAAGCGAGATGCGATCAAAGCTTAGGTAAGAGTCGCTGTTTGTAAAATATATCGTTATGAATTGTCTGTAAAGTTTTCAGGTGGAACCGGACACTTGGACAGACATACCCAAAGATGTACAAAAAATAAGACATAGCCATCAGGCAGACACAGCTGCAGTACAACCTCAATGGTATGATACGTAACTAGGACTATAATCTCAAGGTAGCTTGGGAATCTTTAGCCCATTTAATTACCGCACAAGATCTTCCTTTAAACTTTTGTGAGTCAATTTCTTTTGTAAATAATTCTAGCCAACCAATTACAGCTGATACAAATAAACCAACGGTGAACGTCAATTGATGCACGAATAGTCTAATCTTTCATACTACCACCCACAAAACCTTGCAAACCAAAGGCATGGCTATAGCACACATATCACGCACGGGCCTAAGGCCGACACAAACACACGCGCTAGCACAAACTCACGGTAAAGGGAACAAAACAAACTCCAAAATAGGATCTACGTGGACTCTATCCATAAGAAACTAGCTAAAATTCAAAATGGACTCTTTTTAATCCTAAAAACTAATTTGAATTTTTCCCACGTCGAAAATCCTCTCCACATTGCTCAATTGTTCTTTCGACTTAGTTGTTGGTTTTCCCTTTTGGCTCATGCAATTCTTGGCTCAATCCTCCTCCTGGCTCAAACCGAATTGATCTCTTCTTCTTGGCTTTGCTCGGTAACCATAGAATCCCATGTTCCTAGCTCGGTCTTCATGCGTATTGCTCCATGTATGACTCCCTTTCCAACCCCACGAGCCTTCCCTTCGATCTTCTGATCTCACCTGATAGGGAAACATATTTCCACTCAGATTCTTCTTTCCTTTCTTATTATTTCTTTTTTCTCTCATTCGAATAGATTTCCTCCCTATAGGGGTGCAAATGGAGCGGATAGTTCCCAACCGTCCGTCCGTTTTAATTTGAATACAATTTGGAGTATATTTTCGGATATTCGGAGTTTTTAGCGGATACAGAAATGGAGCTGGATAGTTTTTGTCAGATACAAAAACGGATTTGGAAAAGACATTATTTGACAGATACAAAGCTATCCAGATATTTTTCTGGATAGTTACCGGATTATTATCCGGCTACTATCCCATAAAAAACGCTAAGCAATGCAAAGTTGCAAACGCTGCAATGCATAACCACCTAACCCAGTAACCCTAGCGGGAGCTGCGCCCATCTAGATCCACTCGAGGTCTACTCCTTCGGTCCTCCAGCCCACACGGAACAGCGTCAGCACCGCCATTGTTCGCCTCTCCGCTCCCACAAAATGGTGGTGCCACACCTCGCCTCTCCTTCCCCACAGGCCGACTTAATGCTACTCACGCCGAGGAGCATCTCCTGCTCCCCTCGCGTTGGCTCCACCGTCTCTCCAGTGCAGGTCTGAATCGATCGATTCCTCTTGCTTTGTTTTGCATTTTGATCTACGCCCGCTGCTTGCTTCTTCTAGATCTGAAGCACCCTTAGCTCGCGGGTTCACAGTTATATGTTCATTCTCACTTGTTCGCTTGGCGGTGTAGATATGTTCTTGTGATGCGCTTTCGTGGTGTGATTTGGAGGTGATTTTGGTCCCTAGGGTCAAATTGAGCAAATTCTTGAGCGATACTTGAAGCAGTCAGGTAATTTTGCTACTACTTTGTAGATTTAGTTGGTACTTAATCATACCACATAGGTTATCCACTTGGCCAATGAATGGGTAGTTTCTCAAATTGTCTTTAGATAGTTTATTTATGGGATGTTTCCTTTATGCCACTTTTGTCTAGTTCCCATTCTAATTCAAGCCTTAGTTTGTTTTCTGCTAATAGATGTTTGCTTTCAGTTTGTTTGTTCTTTTTCATAATCCTATATACTATGAACATGGATGCTAAAAAGCTGACCAAGAATCGATTTATTTGGCACCTTCTGCCAGACCTTACTGTGATTTCAATGTGAATCTATATATGCTATTCTACTTGAGAGGATATCTCTCTATTTAAAAGAACTAAGTGTGGATGATCTTAATTTTCCAATTCCAGGTGTTAGGCAAAGTTTGTCAGGAACTGCTAATCATGGCCAATGGCGGGGTATTCTCTGCTTTGTTAGTGTTATTTCTAGTGTTGCCTCCCACTTGCGAGGCGTTCTACTTGCCAGGTAGTTACATGCACACGTACCGGCAAGGCAAGGAGATATGGGCAAAGGTGAACTCGCTCACTTCCATTGAGATAAAACTTCTCTTCAGCTACTACAGGCTCCCATACCGTCGTCCTCAGGGTGGGATAAAGAAGGGTGCTGAAAATCTAGGGGAGCTCCTGATGGGTGACCAGATTGATAATTCCCCCTACCGTTTCCATGAGAATGTCAATGAATCACTCTATCTGTGTACCACGATCCCACTTGATGAGGGTGATGTGAAGCTCCTCAAGCAGCGAATCCGAGACCTCTACCAGGTGAACATGATTCTTGACAATCTTCTTGTGAGGAGGTTTACTGAGCAGAATGGAGTGACCATTCAGTGGACAAGCTATACAGTTGGGTATACCCCGGAAGGAAGCTCTGAGGTTTACATCATTAATCACCTGAAATTTAAGGTCTTGGTCCATAGGTACGAAGGAGGTAAAGTGAAGGTAGTTGGAAATAGGAAAGGAATCAAAGCTTACGATGTATGAAAATGTTGATCATGTAAACTACCCTATGAATTTGTAAACAGTGATATCAGATGGCCATGACGGTGGAATGCATACCTAAAGATGGAGAGTGCAAAAATACACTGGTTCTCAATTATGAACTCATTGATGGTAATACTTTTACTTGTGCTGGATTGGGGAAACAACATGTTGATGCTTCCATGGAAAACTAGGTATGGTTCATTATGGCTAGTTCATCAATATGGTTTGCATTCCATCCAAATTAGTCTCATGCATTGCGCCATCATCTTTTTCATGGACTTGGTGCTGGAGCTATCAAGGAGGTGCGTATGAAATTCACAACAGTTATTCTAGATGTTTCGAATACTCAAGATGTGCTCCATCATATTTTTATGCACTTGGTGCTAGAGCTATTGAGGAGGTGCATACGAAATGCATAACAATTATTTTATACCAAAAGACTCAATAGTCTCATACATTGTTTAATGTGCAGGTTTTACAACTTTACATCAAGTATTTGCATAAAAAATTTACATCAATAGATGTAAAGCTATCATTGTTGCTCAAGGTAGCAATTTTCTTTATGTAAACATCAAGTGTATATGCATTTTTAATTTGGCCACCTAGGCGCTAGGCCTCACCTTGCTGCCCGCCTAGCGCCTTCTTGAACATTGTTTGCCATCCTTATACGTGTGATATATATGTTTTTTTGTTTTCGTGCATTATCCGATTAAATATTCATGACCAAGACTTACCGTATTTGGAGTGACATGTATTTGCTTCATATTCATGACCGAGAATATCCGCATTCGTATTCATATTCGGCACTATCCGTGTCTGACTCTGACTCTGATAAAAAAAATATGAAAAAGGATATGGGATGAGCAATATCTGTCTATATCCTCTCCATTTGCACCCCTACCTCCCTATTTGGCCGAACTCTTTTGCTAGCTTGTTGAAACGCACCACCCATTGGCTCGGCTCCATCTTTCTTGGCTTGAGCCACACAATCCCTTGGCTTGGTTTCTGGCTCAAGCTCCTCCTTTTGGCTCGGCTTTCTAACTCCACACGACAAGGAAAATGCACGCAGTTGAAAGCCCCACCCAGATAGCCTCCTCTTTCTTGATACTCAAGAAATAACCTCCTGGCTTGGTTTCTTGGCTTGAGCCGTTCATTGCCTTGGCTTGGCTAGCTTGAACTTAGCTTGGCTTGACTTGTACCTGGCTCTTTCTTTTTCTCTTAAGGAATAACCAGCCCTTAGCTTGTCACATGGCTCCTCATGCATGGCTTTCTCCTCATGCGGCCCCCTTGGATCACATGCAAGTCCATGAGCTCCAAGCTTTCTTCCTTGGCCGACCTTGCTACCTGCTAAGGTTTCCTTCTCCCTTCCTTGGCCAGCCTCCCTCACCTCCCTCTCGGCCAAAATGGATTTTTGAGTTTCTCCTTGTTGTAAAACAATGTCACTTTGAAATGTAACTCCAGTTGGTAGCCTGGAATCACAATTCAATGTAACTTTAGCACTTGGTGCCACATCGTCCCCCCTTCAAGCGAAATCGTCCTCGATTTTGGGGTAATCTTCGAAGCCTTCTCATTGTTGACGATGCGTTCAACATGAATTACACTCTCTGGCATAGGACACAACATAAATGGTTTGCCCTCATGCATCAAAAAGAGTACTTGTTGGACCTCCCGTGGTGCATAGCATTGCGATCATACTAACACGGACACTCCAGTAGTAAGTGACATGTGTGCATATGTCGGAACCCGGAGCAACGACTCCTGGATCCTCTGTGTAAATCGCACTAGTCCAGGATCAGCTAGTGCACACAGCGTACAACAAAGATAAATATCAACCATAATGACATTTATTAACTGAATATGGGCATGAATGCCAAAGTTTACATCAACGGCACATAAGCCAAAATTAAGTAATAAGCAGCGGAAGAAAAACCGAAGCGGAAGAAGCCCACTGAGCCTGCCCACAGGCAAACGACAGTAAGACGCGGCCTATTCGTCCAGATCTTCACCGTAGTTGACGTCTTCCTTCTCTGTGTGGAAAAAGCAAGGTGAGTACAAACTTGTACTCCGCAAATCACCCGGGAAAATGCAACATAATGATAAAGGCTTCAATGGAAGGCTTATAGGGTTAGTTTGCATAAAACAGCATTTAAGAAATATAATAATAGATTGAAATTGCTGAATTTAATACAATAAGTAAAAACAATATTTGTAATTGAAAATAATACCGTCAGTGTCAGCTCCGACCAAACACCAACCTATCCACGGGCATCCCACCCGGACCATCTTTTCCAAAAGACCACGTATGGATTCCATCCATCCACACGCTTTCACTGCGCAACTCTGATGAATTCCATCCATTCACCAGACTTCAATCTCTCACGGATTCCATCCATCCGTAAGGTTTTCATTCTCTCATGGATTCCATCCATCCACAAGGTTTTCAAAAATATTTTGAAAAACAAAATCTAATCCATGAAAAACTTTTACTCAGCATGCCCATGACCGTGGGCACGGCTATCCAGGATAGATTATACACTCTGCAGAGGTTGTACAGCTTTACCCACAAGACACGATCATCCTTTTGTGCCACGCGAGTTACACACTTCCTTAGGTGTGCGGCAAGGAGTCGTGACAAGGCCTTTACAATGCAAAGCCTTCAACCTGGTCGAGCCAACTCTAAGGTTTCACCCCAGTAAGGAATCCACCAGACCGGGACCCCCTCTTGAGCCTAGACGAGACTTCTCATGGCTTAACCACGCTCGCCCAAGTGAGACTTCACATGGCACCAACCACGCTCACTTTCAGCCTACAACTTGACTCAGGTTGGGACTTCACAAATTGTTCAGCTAGGGTTGTCCCATACCAGCCATGTGGTAGTACGATTAGGGCTTTGCAACAGTAGCTCACATACCGGTCCTTAATCTGACTTAGGCCCAACCACATACCCCCGTGCACGATAATCAACCACTGCGGCTCCAACCAACAGGGCATGCCTGCACGCACCACTCTAACCAAATGCCTAAGTCTAAACCAGGTTTATATTTGTTTTCAAAATAATCCATAAACCTCCTTGACTCACCAAAGTCAAGAGTACATATCAAAAGCATATCATTTTATGTGAAAGAGTATCCCAAAAACAAGTAATATAACTTCGCAGGGCTAAGCATTTGAATAAACTCTCTAGCCAACACTAATGTATTAACTAGAGTTTGAATCTAGGGTGACAAGGTATTGAGGAATTCAAATTCAATGGAGGGATTAACAAGTAGGCAATAACTAAATTTAAAACTGAATTGAAATACGCTGAATAAAAATATGCATGCAATATAATTTAAATCAACATAATTTTATTTTGAAAACTGGGATCAACATGATCAAGGAGGGTGACTTGCCTTGCTTTTCAAACTTGGCTTAATCTTCGTCGAAGAAATTCCCCGAATCGTCAAAGTCTACACGTCAAAATAACCCACCAAATTCAAATAAATTCAAATTGACTTCAAAAATTTGAATTGAGGCTAGAAATGGATAGAGGGGAATTTTTGATGAATTTAGAAATTTGAATGGGCCAAATCGGAGTTAGAACGAAGAAGAACGGGCTCCGGGAAATTTGAAAAGAGAGAAAATGGAAAATCAGGATTTTTGGAATTATTTTGCTAAAGGAAATTGGATTTATGACGTCCGCCTTGCGTCAGCCCTGAGATTTTCTTTTTCGGCCGAATTATTTTTGTACAGGAAATGGGTGGGGAGGGGCTGACAGGTGGGGCCTGGTCCTCATGGACCATGTCCATGGGCCGGGGCGGATCCGAGGTGGCAGGGGTGGAGGGGCTCGCGCACGTGGCGCTGACGGGGTGGGACAGAGCCGTCGCAGCGGCCATCGAGCAGCCACGTGTCGGCCACGTGGGCACGGCGCACGGGCGTGGCCGGCCGGCCGGAGGCGCACGGGTACCGAGACCTCGCCGGTGAGTGGCGGCGCGACTGCCGGCGGCGAGGGGCGGAGGAGGTAGAGGAGGCGCGGGGGAGTGCGGTGGTGGGGGCGGCTTTACCGGGGGCGGACGGAGACGACCGGCGGCGAGGAAGAGGCGGCGGAGACGCTCGGGCGACGGCGGGGCTAGCGCTCCGGTGACCGGGGAGCACGGCGGAGCGGCGGAGAGGCTTCACGGCGAGGTGAGGAAGGCGATGGTGGCACCGTCGGGGGCTTGGGGAGCAGCGGCGCGCCGGTGATTGCTCGCCGAAGTTGGCGACGGCGGCGGGGGCGAATGCGCACGGCGCGAGGGCGAAGGAGAGCTCGAGGAGGGGGAGGAGAGGTGGAGCGAGTTGGGGCGGCACTCGGGGCGGCTTTTATAGGGGCGGAGGGCGACGAGGGCGGCGCGGATTTGTCGCCGGAGGTGGGTGGTGGGCGGCGGCCGTTGCGGACGGGTGAGGCCGAGTGGGGCGCGGAGAGGGCGGAAGTGGAGCGCGTCGTGCGGGGCGGTTAGGGAGAGGGCGGCGCACGCGGGAGGTGGGGGAGAGGCCGGGAAGGGCGGGGCGGCCGGTTGCGGGCGGGCGGCGGCGTGAGGTAGGAGGAGGCAGGGGAGACGAAGGCCCTGACGGGCGAGCCTGTGTGCGCAGCGAGAGAGGGGGCGCGGGCGGCGGCGATTGCGCCACGCGGGGGGGGGGGGGGGGGGGCGCGGATTGACCGGCCGAGGAAGGGGCGAGGCGCGGACGGGCCAGATGGGCCGGGAGCGCGGGGGCAGGGGAGATCGGGCCGACGCGTGGCGGCTGATGGAGAGGGGGAGGCGGGATCCGGCGGGCGACGTGGGCGCAAATCTGGCCGTCCACGTGTCGGCCGGAGGGAAGGACAGGGAAATTGATTTTATTTTTCTGATTTCTAATTTTAAGAAAAGCTTGAAAATTCCATTAAGCCTCAGAAAAATACAAAATAAACTCCAAAAATGCCAGAAAAATTCAGAGAACCTCCTGGATACTTTTTGGACTTAATAAAAATATTTCCAACTAATGTTGGTATTTAATTTTCATACTTTAAATTACGTTTTAATTTCAAAAATACATTTTCAAACTCCAGAAAATCCAGGAAACCAAATAAAGGCCAATAAAATCCAAATAACTCCAAATATTTAATTTGACATAGGATTTTTATAGAAAATCAAAATATCATTTTATTTAATAATATTTTTTAGGTTTTTCTTAAAATACTTTTCAAATTCAGCCTTTTTCAAAAACAGAAATTCAAGGCAAAACCAAATTTAAAATTAGGCAACAAAAATACTTATTTTAATTTTAATTTTATTTTATTCCATTTTTATTATTTATTTATTTATTTATTTTAGCAAAAAATTTGGGATGTTACAGCATAGGTACGATATCATAATCCACGTTGTCATGGTAGTCTCCCATTGAAAAGGACACTTTGACGCGGTGAGTAATCTTCAGCTTACCGATGTTATGCAACCATTGTGCATAATATGGTTCTAAATGTCTCCATTTGGTCATCCCTAAAGCTTGCACCAAATCGTTGCTATTGATGTTGTTGTAGCTATCACCATCAACGACAAACTTGCAAACTTTACCGCTGTAAGTTCAAGCTCTATTAAGTTGATTTTGGTGATAATGATAAATACAATTGTGAGACTAATTTATTTATCAACTATGATATTACTTAGTCTCATTTGGATGTGACAATAACAAATACAATTGTGGGACTAACATATTTATTGATTATGATATTACTTAATCTCATTTTGATAAAGAAGTGAAAATATTGAGATATGCATTCTACATCATATTCTTATATCTTAGTGCATTCCTCAGATTCAAAATATAGATTGAGCTCCATAAATAGTCAAACTTTAATATGTACATATGCTTCCATTATACATTCTTGTATGGACACATCTAGGGGAGTTCACTCTACGTTTTAAGGTTTTATAAGTATTAATTCATGTTTCTCTTTCAACACATATTAAGAATCTTTACTTTGAAACATATCCCTTGAGTATATATATAGCTTGTGTAGTTCATATATACTCATAATCAGGTTGTCATCTAGTTCTTCCATTATGTGTTAATGGTTGGATGATTAATGACAACCGGATGAGTAAGCTTTGCTTTGAAAGCTTATCTTAGAGTATACAAGTGTTGTGTACATGTTGGATATTCGCAAATCAATTTTTATCTCATTACTTGTTGAGATTGTCATGAATTACCAAAAAGAAAAGATTGTAGAATCTAGTCCCTTCATTATAAGTTAATGGTGAAGTTTGGTAATTGATGATAATTAGTTTGTGGACTAACATTTGCTATGAGTTAGATGAATATGTTAGATTCCACAAATAAGGATGACTTAGGATGACTTCATGTGTTGAAGATCAAGTCAAGTGAAGAATGTATTATGAGTTGATGCATATCTAAGAGGAGATGATCATGGGTTGATCATCAAGTCAAGAGAAGAATGTATCATGAGTTGATGCATATCAAGACAATGACTCAAGGCAAAGGTATGACTAACTAGACTTAAGGATGTGTTCCTAATCTTTTACCGGTCATGGTGCTTGGTTGGAACACCGGATTGCTAGTATAGGTTGTCGTACTATTAAGAGGGGTTATGTCTAGTAGCTTAAGTCTCATCATGTGATGATAGCTCAACCTCACTTGCTCTAACTCTCCGTAGTATGATGTCTATATTTGTGAATGTGTTTTACAAATAGTTATGGCTCATGTGTTGAATCCTTGTAGCATAGAACTATACATTACGAATGTATTTTGCAAGTGTTTGCAGTCTATGTTTCCTACTCCTTGTAGTATGGGCTTGTATTTGTAAATATGTTTTGCAAAGGGTTGAAACTCATATGTAATCCTTGTGTCATGATTCTAAAGTGTGCAAATATGTTTTGCAATTTGTTGGGAAATGTTTGATCCTTGTGTGCATGATACTATATGTTGCAAACGTATTTTCCAAAATCTGTTGAAGTATATGCACTTGTTAGGACAATCAGAACTACCACAGTGTTGTGTGCGGTACTATCACCGAACGGAATTACCGGCATTGAGATCACAGTACTACTACGTTTGAAGGTGGTCAAAGACCGGAGTGGTCGAACCAAAGTAGTCGGGGACTAGTGTGGTCGAAACCAGCATGGTCGAACTGACATAGTCGGAACCAACGTGGTCGAGATCTGTGTGATCAAAACAAGTGTGGTCGAACCGATGTAGTAGAAACTGATGTTGTCGAGATTTGTAGATCGAAACCAGCACGATCAAAACTGACATGGTTGAGGCCTGTGTGGTTGAAACCAACATGCTTGAACCGACATGGTCGAGACCTATGTGGTCAAAACCAGTGCGGTCTAACCGACATGGTCGAAACTAATGTGGTTGAAACCTGTGTGGTCAAAACCGATGTGGTCGAAGATCGGCATGGTCGACATGGTCAAGACCTGTGTGGTCAAAACCAATGTAGTCGGAGACCAGTGTGGTCAGAGACTTGTGTGGTCAAACTGGACGACGTGGTCAGAGACCAGCGTAGTCGGAGACTTTTGTGGTCGAACCATGTGGTCAGAGATCAGCGTAATCGGAGACCTATGTGGTCGAACCGGATAACGTGGTCAAAGACTAGCATGGTCAAAGATCAGAATGGTCCGATTGGCTCTATGTGAGTGGTCTGATCGACCATTGGTACTACTAGCTCTGTGTGAGCGGTACTTCCAAATTGCGAAACGATCGACTTGTGTAGCAGTACATCTTTTCAGAGAGACACCTTCGTAGAGTCTTCTCATCCCCGTGGTTGTTGGTAGTTCTGCATGAGTGTAGTGGTACTTTCGATGATCGGTAGTACCAGACTTTAGCCAGCGGAACTACCGATAGCTTGCTGTAATGGTTAGTTTTTCTGACCATTGCGGGGGGGGGGGAGCAGAAGTGCCGGTCTTAAGCCGGTAGTACTTCCAAAAATCTTGTTTTGTCAGTTGTTTTCTTCTAACAGTTAGTTTTTATGGTGTGGGTATATATGCCCCCTTGTGGCCAGCTGGAATAAGACTTTTGGCACTCTATTTTATTCCCTTGAGCAAGTGTGAGGTTCTCTTTTCAATTGTGCATGTGTTGCACCTTGTGAGTAAGGTGGAAGGCTCTAGATTGCATGTGTTGCATTTAGAGGTGGATTTAGTATCCACTCGAGTTTGTGTATTTGTTACATGTTGTGAGAGTCAAGTGAGGGGCTTGACTTATTACTCTTGAAGGTTGCTGACTCCTAGACGACGTTGGAGGTGTCGTGCACAGTGATATTCTCAAAGAAGATTGTGAGAAGACCTGACAAAGTGCAAAGGTTGGAGCTCACCTACCCAGAGTGGGAAAGAGTAACCACTAGACTGAGGTGTTTGGCTTAATTTGTGAAGCTAGTCCAATTTATTTGGGCTTACCTCAACATAGACTAGGAGAGACCGGCAAGTCTCCGAACACCACGGTAAAAGTAACCATGTCAATTGTGATTTTTTTCTTGTGCTCAATTTACATTCAAACAATTTATATTCATAAAATTAATTGATTGTTTGTCATCTTAGAATTACAAATCTTGACATAGACTTAGGGTGTTGGTAGGGTGAATATAATTGATTTAGGCTTTATTTGTATTAAACCGAATTGAGTTAAGCTTCCACATTGTATACTTGGTTTAGCCAAATAATTGTAATAAAATAAAGATTTTTAAACCACCTATTCACCCCCTCTTGTCGGCCTCCTCATTCTTACAGCCGCTAATTTTGCACTCTGATTTGAACACGTTGGTTCGCTGCCCCGATGCAAGAATTGAAGTGTCATCAATGTCATCAAATCGATCCTTCTTTGTCATCATGCTCAAACCATCTGGCAGTATCTCAATGTCGGTGTCGCCATCATGAGAAGGCACCTTCCCTTGCTGTTCACGGGCAGAATTGATGATAGCCTCCTTAGCTTTTCTTCTTTTTTCCTCAGCCATCTTTTCTTCCTTCCGTTTCTTGGCTTCTTCTTGTGCCTTATTCCTTTGCTCTTGCTACTGTACTTTGAAATTTGTTGTCTTTGCTTCTTCTTGTGCCTTCTTCCTTTGCTCTTGTCGCTGTACTTTGAACTTTGCTGTCACCTTGTCACGTCGTTGTCGATGCTCCAAGTATTGTTGGTCCATCTACGATTCAATCTCCTGACACGTTCCTCTCCATGGAAAAGAGAAACATATGTCTGGAGTTGGAACAACTCAAAGTATATCCTTTTCACACAGGCAATCCATGCCCAACACCAACGAACATGCTTGCATATGTATAGGAATGACATCACAAGTGGCAATTGCAGCATACCCATCCAAAAAAAAAACTTTACCTCTACTTGTTGCGTAATTGGGTTGTTTGATACAACCACAACAACCGATATGGCTTTGGATATGGTGAAGTTGTCAACCCCAGTCTGTCCACAAGTGTTTTGCTTACAACATTGATCAAGCTTCTGCCATTTGTCATCATGGAATGATTTGTATTCCCCACTCGGCAACAGTGTAAGAATATCCCATGCGACTCCAGCAGCAGATCCTTCTCACACTTTTCCAGATTCCAGCTAAGTTGGATAATCAACTTCATCTTTGATGTGTCCTTCATTGATCTTTGTGGCAAAAAGGTACCATGAACAATGGTAGCTTTGATACCAAGATAATATGATCAACCAACGATGAACATCGATTGATGCACAAACAGATGATCTTTCACGGTACCGCCCATGAAACTTTGCAATTCGATCTAATATGATCAAATTGCAAGAGCAATGACATCGACTCAATATGAGAACATGGTATTCTCATCTTGCCAATGCAATGATAGCTTTCTTCCTTGCTGAAAATCACAACATCCCATCTCTCTTCTCACGTAGCAACCTCTCCCTTCTCACAGCTATGCCCTCAACTCAACTCACGAGCACACCCAACACATGGTGCCAAGTGGCTTTTCTATTTCATTTCATAGTCTAAACATAATAATCTGGTCTAAGTACAATGGGGTATAGCCATGGCCTTATATAGGCACCCAAAGGCATGGCCATAGCACACGTATCACGCACGGGCCTAAGGCCGACACAAACACATGCACCAGCACAAACTCATGGTAATGGGAATGAAACAAACTCCAAAATGGGATCTACCTGGACTCTATCCATAAGAAATGAACTAAAGTTCAAAATGGACTCTTTTTAATCCTAAAAATTGATTTGAATTGTTCCCACATTGAAAATCCTCCCTGGATTGCTCAATTATTCTTCTAGCTTAGTTGCTAGCTTTCTCTTTGGCTCATCCCATTCTTGGCTCAATTCCCCTTCTTGGCTTAAACCTTGATCTCCTCTTCGTGGATTTGCTTGGTAACTAGAGAATCCCATGTTCCTAGCTCATTTTCACATGCATTGCTCTATGTTCGACTCCCTTTATAGCCCCACGAGCCTTCCCTTTGGTGTTGTGATCTCACACGTCATGGGAACAAATTTCCACTTGGATACTTCTTTCCTTTCTTGTTCTTTGTTTCTTCTCTCATCCGAATAGATTTTCTCCCTACTTGGCTAAACTCTTTTGCTGGCTCATTGATGCACACCATCCATTGCTGGTAAGGTGGAATTCAACTTATCTCATGCTATAAAATATTTTACATATAGCCCACTTTTTTTATTTTTATCCACATGCACTATCACAGCCATACCGGCAATACACTATTGACTAAGTAGCACTGGTATGTTGCCGAGAAGTTACTAGTATTTTTGGAACTCTTTTATAAAACCATTGTTGTTTTATCTAGAGTGTACTATCCAATATCTCCTTTAATTGTGCATCATATTCTTGCGATTGTAATTTACTTGAAAGCTAATGAAAATGACATAGTGTTATGAGAAGCTATATGCGTTATGAAAACTAAATATGTAAAATATTGGAATGACGTTCCATACTTATACGCATTTGCATTTATTCTAGATCAAGAGCTAAAATTGTAGGCTTCACTACTGTTCTTTCACTTATAGGTGAGTCTATATGGATAGATTATTCCAACTATTTTACAGCTATTTATTCTAAATTGTCTAAAGTTTATCAGAAATATGAGCATAAGTTTCAGGGAGTAAGAAGACAAATATATGGGGCAAAATCTTTGGTACACCAGGATCCTCTGGAAGATCAAGCTCTATATCATCAAGTGTTGGAGCAATCCATACCAGGGCCCGCAAGGAACTATCAGTTTTTCTGGACAGTTATCCTGTGCCTCACCATGCAGAGGACTTCAACATTTTGGAATGGTGGCACAAGCATATGCTAACATATCCAGTGTTATCCATATTAGCACGAGATGTACTAGCTATTCATGTCTTGACGTTTTCTTTCAAGTTTGTTTTAGTTTTTCTGGAAGAATATTAGAGCAGAGAAGAACAAGTCTCACGAGTGAGATGATGGAAATACTTCTCACAGTGAAAGACTCGGAACAAGCTGATGCGCAAGCTCAACACTGTGTGGTGGATACAGAGTTAGAACACGCGTTCAACAATCTCTATCTAGACAGTGGCGAAGACATCAACGCTTCTTAGTGCATCCATGTATACAATGTATTTTTTTGATTTTTTTACGTGTAATGCAGAGCTACAAGCTATACTCTTTTTTCTTTGCCAAGATTTTCTCAAGTTTAGTTTTTACTTGGCAAATTTTTTAATGTGGCAACCATTTAAATATTAATAAAGCTCATTATTACATTTCTATAATTTATTGTGTCTTTTTTGAATTCCACATATTTTTGAATTATTACATTTTTTTAAAATTTTTGGGCTGAAACTGCTAGCTGGGCCAAATGAGCTAGACATACCTACTGGCTCATCGGGTTAAATGGGCACGTACTAGCCTAGCACAGTACGAACCCCCATTGGGCTACGCCTAGGCCACCGTCTCAGCCATAGGCCGGCATGGCACGGTCCATTCAGCCTAACATGCTAAACAGGTCAGGTCTAATGGGCACATGCCAAATCAGGCTTATGTTAGGCCACCCATTTGGACAGGTCTGGGTCCAGGTAGCCAATGGGAGTTAGAAGGGGAGGAGGAGGTGGAGGTGGTGGTCGAGTCCAGACCAGGCCAAGTGCCGACACGATACGTTATGGGTCCAGATAGGGCATGGTCTGATTAGGCCCAATACGGTTGTAAGATCGAGGAGGCCAACTAGAGGGGAGGTGAATAGGCTATCTAAAAAAATCACTTTCAATTATTATCAATTTCTATTTGGCTAAGACCAAGTATAAAATGTAAAAGCTAAGCTCAAATTAGTTTAACACAAATAAAGTCTAAATCAATTATGTTCACATAAGTGCACCAATACCCTAAGGCTATGTTAAGGTTTGCAATACTAGGAAGATAAGCAATCAATTTAATTCTATAAATGTAAATTGTTAAAATGTAAATTTAGCACAAGAGAACATACCACAATTGACACGGTTGCTTGTTACCGTGGTGTTGGGAGACTTGCTAGTCTTCTCTAGTCCACGTTGAGGTAAGCCAAAATGAATTGGACCAGCTCCACGATTTAAGTCTTGCACCTCAAATCCACTAGTGATAGGTCTTTCACACTCCGGGTAGGTGAGCTCCAAGTTTTACAATTCGTCGGGTTTTCTCACAACCTTATTTGAGAAGATCACTACGCACGACGCCTCTAACACCGTCTAAGAGATGGTAAACTCCAAGAGTAATAAGCCAAGCCCCTCTCTTGACTCTCGCCAAGTGCAACGGATGCACAAGCTTGAGTGGATACTCAATCAACTTTTAGATGCAACACATACAATCTAGAGCCTTTCTCCTTGCTCACGAGGTGCAACACATGCACAATTTAGGGGAGTACCTCACACTAGCTCAGAGAAGTGTCAAAAGTTCTAGCAAAACATACCTCCAACCGACCACAAGGGGGTATATATACCCACACCATAAAAACTAGACGTTGCAAGCAAAAACCCTGAGAAAACAGGATTTTTGAAAGTACCACCAGCTTAAGATCAGCACTTCCTCTCCCCTTCGTAACGGTCAGAAAACTAGCTGTTATTAGTGAATTTTGGTAGTTCCGACGACTAAAGTCCGGTACCACCGATCATCGGAAGTACCACCGCACTCGTTCAGAACTACCGTTTCACTGGGGAGTAGAAGACTACCATGAAGGTGCCTCTTTAGCAAAAACGTACTGCTACACAAGCTGTTCGTTCCACAATTCGGAAGTACCGCTCACACAGAGCCGGTAGTACCACTCTCTGGTCGTAAGCTCACACAGTGCTGGAAGTACCGCCATCGACTGCACTGGTCCATGACCATGTTAGATGATTCGACTACTCAGGTCTCTGACCATGTTGTCTGGTTCGACCACATAGGTCTCTGACTATACTGATCTCTGACCACACTAGTCTCCGACCATATTGTCTGGATTGACCAGACATGTTTCCGACTATGCTGATCTCTGGCCATGCTGGTCTCCGACCACATTGTTCAGTTTGACCACAAAGGTCTCCCACTACGCTGGTCTCTGACCACGTTGGCTTTGACCACTCAGGTCTCAGCCACGTCGACCACGTCGAGCTTCAACCACGTCAATCTTCGATCACACAGATCTCCGACCACCACGTCGATCTTTGACTACATTGTTTCAATCATGTCAGTTCACCCATGTCGGTTTCTACCACACAGGTCTCAGCCACGTCAGTTCCGACTACGCTGGTTTCAATCACACATATCTCAACCACGTCAGTTTTGACCATGCTGGTTTCGATCACACAGGTCTCAACCACGTCAGTTCCGACCACACTGGTTTTGATTACACAGATCTCAACCACATCGATTCTGATCATGTTAGTTTGACCAAGTCGGTTCGACCACTCTGGCCCTCAACCACACACGTCTCAACGTTCATGGCCCGCTCATGATGATGCAGCTCGATGAGACACCGCTCATCATGGCGTTGTCCAAGGAGATGGCGCACGGGGTGCTCAATACCCACGACACCACTTCAATTCGCCACCCGACCCAAGCCCCTCGCCAGTGAGATCGTTGGCTACAACTGGGCAGGGGCGGAACCAACCCAAGCACAAGCCCTGGGTTGGGTCAGCTGCTCTTGGGCTAATTTTATTTTTTTTTGTGATTTTTCATGAATTTTACATGGGTTTTGGTTGTCAAGCCTCGAGCTATAGCCCAGGTAGCCCGAGGCCTGGTTCCGCCACTGCGACTAGGTCAACATCATGTTTTCCCCCTTTGGAGACTACTGGTGCAAGCTCCGCCAACTCTGTGCTGCTGAGATCCAGCCCCAAGCACGTGCTCTCCTTCTGCCGCATCAGGGAGGACGAGGTGTGTTAACAGCTATATATATATATAGCTACCTAGCTAGATATATTGTACATGACACAAAACTACAACTAATGAACTAACTAATTAATTGCACGTATAAGTACGTACCAAACAACACAAGACTGGGTTACTTACATGCACATACCACACAACAGTGACATGAACTAAATTGAAGTGCACCAGCAACAAGTTGAAACGACAAGTATAGTATGATAAACAATATATAGCTAGCTAGGTTCAGATGGTTTTATGCACGCAAATGTACAAGCATGCAAGAGGACGAGGACTATTTACATGTCTTAATCTCTGTGTGCTACTTATATCGAGATTTAAGAACAATACTGGTTTTGATATGCTATGCCATCTAGATTTAAAAACAGTACTGGTTTTGATATGCTCTGCCTTTGCTGTCTACACGTATGTACGCAGGTGATGATGCGGGTGGAGGAGATTCGCGCTACGGGGCGTCGACGCCGGTGAACCTGAGCGTGATGTTCTGGGGTGAGAATGGGTTGATTCTGTAGATTGTGGAAACGGGTGGAGAATGGGTTGAAACTTGTACAAAGGTAAGTGGGTTGGGTTGAAATTCTATGCAGGTAAGGTTGGATTGAGTTCTTAGAAATTTTAGGTGGGTTGAGCTTGGTCGGGTATTTTGTTATGTTTTTGTAGGTTGGGTAGGTTTGATTGAGTTCTTAGAAATTTTCGGTGGGCTGAGCTTGGTCGGCCAGTCGGGTATTTTGTTATGTCTTTGTAGGTTGCGTAGAGTTTTGGAATGAATTTTTTACTTATTATCAGGCTTAGACATAACATTTTTATTACATGTTTCACGTGTTTACCTTCTATGAAAAAAGATAAAACAGTGCAGAGTCAGCATTGGAGCTGGACGAGGATTGGGAATTTGAAATTTTGGATCAGTACTTTGAAAATTCCTTTCTTCATTTTCTTAGCAATACATTATATCTCTATTTTTGAGAGGAAGGTTTTTATTTTCCAGCTTTAGTTGAAGAATATAGAGTTTCGTATTTAAGTTTAAATTTAATTTTCACATTTAGAAAAGAAAAAAATGCATTGAGCAGTATGGGCATTCTTTGCCATACTTAGTCTGGCAAACGATATATGATGGTTTTGCGCTTTGTAAGTTACTACTAGCAAAACCTCCTCCTAACAAAGCAGAGGCGTCCAGAGATTAAACTGGCCTGACTAAATTGCTGAGACGGATCAAAAGGCAATATAGGCCTCATTCTTTTCAACTTCAGATGGCTTCTGATTTATAACTTATGGCTTATAGTACGACTTTTGGTTTATAATTTATATTATAGTAACTAGTTTTCAAACGAAATGTCTTTTTAAAATAGGGTCTATTAATCGATTGTAATAGACACTATACCGACTTTAGCTATATCGGTCAAAATCGTATGCAACTGACTCTCTCTATACTCTCTCGCGAATAGCTAGAATTCAAAAGTCATAAGCTAAAAAACATAAGCTGCAGCCGAAAAGAATGCACCCAATGATTCGGTGCACACCCTAAATAAATTTAACAAGGCGGAGTATGACGGTAATCTTATGGCTTTCCTTAATATCTACACAAGTCTAAAAACATCATATATAAAAGAACGGATGGAGTATCCAACAAACTCTACCACCAGGTTTTTCACTTCTCGGTATTTACAAATGGTCTAGAGAACCATGCAGATCACGTCAGGTGATCTGGAACCAGACTACAGAATTACAGACAATGGGTAAGTTGTTTCATAAGTAAAATTCGATCACAGAGGAGCATTATCGGCTAAGGGCAAAGAGCTTCTAGAGAAAAATGAAAAGGATGCAGGAATCTGCACGTCGGCATCCGACAAATTCCCCGGTTGAACCATCCTTCATCCTACTACCGCATCGATGATCAATGCCATTTTTCACGACATCCCAAGATGAAGTACCTTCTTGCATTTTCAGCATCTAGCTAATCAAGGATTCCGCATTTTCCCTCCTTTAGGAAGCTCCTACATGGAAGCCCTTCTTCCATCACTTACCATACGAGTTAGGTCTTGGACAACTTCAGACATTGGTGGCCTAAATTCTGGCTCATGCTGCATAAGAGGATTCAGGTCAGTCACACCGTCCATATTGATGTCATGATGATCTCAGATGAAAGGTCAAATAGTTACCTGAATACAGCGGCTAATAACGTCAGCAAAACGTGACAATGCTTTTTCAGAACACTGCCCTTGAATAGAAGGATCTACCATTTTTGATATGGCATCAATATCATAAAGTTGAGAAGTGGCCCATCGCACCAGATGTTGCTCAGCACGTGGACGTGAACTGCAATTCCATTTCCGTGGGGAAAATTATTGAATTCACTAGGTCAAAAATTATCTTCAAGCAATATAAAGCATGCCTGATGAGTGGGGAAACGGCTGGAGTGTAATTTGTTTAGAATGTTACCTGTCATAAGGTTTACGTCCTGTAAGAAGTTCCAACATAACAACCCCAAAGCTGTAAACATCACTTCGATCACTCAATGATCCAGATTCATGCACTTCTGGGGCTTCATAATGGAATAAGGTGTGCATACGGCCCGACAACTAACATCCAAAAGAGCACAAGATTTATGAACGAGGAAATAATAGCAGTCATTCCCTTCTCAAGGAAAACTAATTAGCTATTAGAATAGATTACCAACCTTTTATGAAATCAATGTATAATGACCCAAATTCCAATTTATCGAGTGATGCAACCTTACATTACTTGCATCAAAATACCAAACTATGGCTAAACATGTCATTATGTGGATAGGGAACACTACTACTATTTTTAAGTATCTGAAAACCTTTGCATCTTCACAAGTTAGCAATGGCAATTGGCATACGCAATCGTCGTGTTTACATCATATATATGAGTAATGCTTTGTTCTTTCAGATGACTAGAATGCACTGATAGATACTCATAGTTTGATGGTGAATTTCAAAAAAGATGTCATTAGTGCAAAGTTTCATTTGCTACAAATTATAATCCATATCAAAATGCATACTACCTCTAGTCACAAATATATATCGTTTTGTACATCGACCGGTCCTCAAAATGCAACTTTGACCACTAATTTATATTGTAATATATTTATAAAACCCAATAAAATTATAATATTATGAAAGTACTTTCCAAGATGAATCTATACATATGATTTTTATATATCTAATCTAAATATTTAAAAAGATATAATAGTCAAAGTTTCAAAAAGTTTGGCCGCATGCATCACAAAACGACATGTATTTGTGACTGGAGAGAGTAGATGCTAATTAAGAATTTAAGATGATGTCAGTACAACAGGTGCATGGCCTACAAAGAAAAGGGGAAAAGTGGATATAGGACAATGATTACCAAATCAACTTGAGAATTTCTACAACTTTTGTCCGTAACCAATGTCAGCTATTCTAATGAGAATGATGTAGCGTATAATAGATATGTCAGCTATTCTAGGTAGATAGATAGCAGTGCATGACAGCGCACTTGAAGTTCTGGAGATCCTTAAGAGCTCCAGAAAATCTAATGCTAAATTATTTTCATAGACATTATCGTACCTGCGATACTGATTTTGATGACAGTGCCGCAAGGCCACATTCGGAAATATGCACGACTAAAGTGCTGTTCAGAAGAACAATAGATGGTTCAAAATTCTGGTGTACAATTGGTTGTTGACAGCCATCATGAAGATATCTGCGCAAACAAAGATATATATAGCATTTTAAGAAATCATTTTACTGCACATAGTTCAGAAAAAATGGAGCAAATTCCTGATAGCTGCAAACAAAGAAATACATAGCATTTAAGAAATCATTTTGAATCATTGCACAAAATTCAGAATAAAAATTAGAGCAAATTCTTTCTTCTTACTGTAATGCTTTCGCTGCCCCTGCAGCAACTTGGAGGCGAGCATTCCATGATAATGCCTTGCTTGAGTCATCTACATAATGGAGTTCATCATGCAGAGTCATCTTACTACAGTGCTCATAGACAAGTAGTCGCTGCTCAAACTCCGCACAATATCCGACAAGCGCAAGTATGTTAGGATGCCTCAGTTCAGAAATGTTCACAACTAGCTCCAGAAAGGTATCTACTGGTGCTCTTGAGTTGACAGCATCAATCTTCAAAACTTCCAGTAACTGCTAAGCAAGTAAATATCCCAAGTTCACAATTGATAATTATACCATCAATGCAACCTTACCAAAGTAACTAGAAATTTTGCTGAACCATTTTGTACCTCTCCATCAGGAAGCTCTGCCAGATATATCTTACCAAATCTGCTATCTCTTATCAAATTTTCTTCACTGAAACTATTGGTATATTGTTGAAGGGATGCAATAGAGAAGGACTTGACAGTAGTTGTTAGGTCCATCTTTCCAACTGAAGGTACTTTTCCCTTTTTAGTACGAACACTGGGATTGACATTGACTTTTTCAGTACGCAGCACAACAGACTGTGGAGGATGCAGTGGTTCCTCCACAAAATTATCAGTTTTTCCCATATCAATTACATGCTCTTTTTGTTTCATTGTAACCACTCCAGGAGCAGCTGCCATGTAAGTATTTGTGTTAACTTTCATATACTAAAATACAACGCAGTAAAATAGTATTGCATATTATTTAGTTCAAGTCATTTACTTGTTATTGATGAATCTAACTTCCGCTCCTCCCTTGAATTATAAACCGCATTTGAAGATACTGCAAAACAATATTCAAATGTCAAAAACCAATGAAAAACATGCAGCAGCTATGCCAGTGTTTCTGTTAAGATTTCCTACACTCAAACTTGCAAGGCAGTAAATCATAACAGACATGTACATTCTTTTAAGTTTAAATTCATTCACCTGCTGTTGACATATTCAACTTCTGCCCCTCCCTTGCATCAGAAACCACATTTGAAGCTGTTACAAAAAAGTTCAGTGGTCAAAGTCATGGGAAAAGGATCTAAAAAGAAATGAAAACTAGACCTCCTTTCCTTGCCAAGAGAAAAGAATTAAAACCTTTCCCAACATTATTCTTAAGATTTACAGATGGCTCCTTGATTTCTGGCACTTCCTTGATTTTAGGTTCTCCAAGCCTCTGAGGCACTCTTCCTATCTGGCCTTTCGTATACATGTCATCCCTTGACTTTTTTTCTTTGTACTTGGATAAACAAAACATTACCATTAGCACGATAACTACTGCTGATACCACCCCAATAAGAATGTATCCGACAATTTTGACTGCAGAAACAGTGGTTTTCCTTGATGATGGAGTATTTTCTGCTGGTGCATTAGAAGAGTTTGCATGCTCTTTTGACGGGGCATGCCCTGTTGAAGGTGACACTGATGGTAACGGCGTTGGTGCAGCAGGAGGCAATGCTGATGGTGATGGGGCTATGCTGGTATTGAATGGGTTCCCATCCTTCCTGTGTGGTACATTAATTTATATGAGCATCTTGTGAAAAAAAATCTCACACAAAAAAGTAGTTGAATTTTAAATTCTTGAGTATATGAAAGATGGATTTATCTTCAAACATTAAAGGTAGAGAAATGATCGACATCAATAGCTCAGCCAAGGAGGAGTTACTTACTTAAAGTTTGGTATGTTCAGTAACTTCACAGGCACGGGACCAGAGAAAAGATTGTGTTCTATGTTCCTGTTGAATTAAAACAATTACAACAAAAGAAGCAAAGCGTGTAAAAAATAAGGCAGGAATTCCCTTTATTGAAACAGCAGATTGCTTGCTCTTTTCAAGGAAAAAAGGGCAGAAAATCTAGTCAAGTGGGCATACAAATCTTGGAGAGGGAGATCTTGCAGCACATTAAGGTTCCCAGATATTTGATTATCCTGAATATGCCTGCAACAATAGTAGAATATTAACTAATTGACACTAGTGAAACGCTTACCCCAGAAGACAGTGCAATAGTTGTCCACACTCACAGGGTAGTCAAAGCTATCAAGTTTCCCATTGAAGGTGGCAACAGACCGGTCAAGTTGTTGGAAGAAACATCTCTAATCAAGAGGGTTGATTATCATTGCTAAGAAACTTCAAATCATTAACTAATGCTAGTATAGACTAACACTGTAAATAAAGTCAAATTACTCTTACAAATTCACAAGTCCAGTTAGACTTGAAAATGCATCTGGTATCTCTCCAACCAATTGATTGTTATTGAGGGACCTGCATATGCAAGAATACATAGTGGGACAGTTTGAGAAACTGTCATTGGAAGTCCTAATTTTTTGAAGGCCTGTGAATGTGTACGATTTACCAGCAAAAATATACTCACATGCTTGTCAAAATTCTAAGTGTTGACAATGTACTTGGAATGCTACCAGTTAGCTGGTTATCTGAAAGAAAGCTGTGATTGACAAGAGAAGGCTTAGTAAATAATAGCTATGACAGGTGGATTGAAAGAGCAACAGAACGTTCAATAAACATACAAATTCTGCATTGTGACTGGTAGATTATCCGGTATGGTTCCACCAATATTATTGTTACTAAGATCTCTACATGGGTAAACCAAGCGTCAAGCACCGAGTCAATAGTAAATGTCAATTTAGAACCAAACAGACATGATCAGTTTACAAGGTGATTATCGACGTGAAATTCCCCAAAGTGTTGCCCAGCTGTCCACCCAGATTTGCACCATTGAGTTTTCTACCAAAAACATGGTACATTGTTCAGATCACCAAATAACGAGGTCATCAAATTATGGAACAAGACATAATCATTGATCATACATGGAGGTAATATTCGAGGCCACGCATTGAACACCTTGCCAGCCTTCATTGCAGGGGTCACCGCCGTTTGTAATCCATCCAGGCACCGCTGGCGATTCAAGTGCCGTGTACAAGCCATTGATCGCAAACACTAACAAACAATTAAAATACACACAATATGAGGTGCCAAACGATAAATCTTTGCAGTATCCCACACACAATTATCTAAGTAAATGGTATAGTAGTACAAGACAGTACTGTCAGCAAAACATAAATAATCTGGGGCGCTGACTGATCTTACCAACCCATAATCATGTATACTCCTGAACACTGAATCTTAGGCAACAGTTCCAACTACCAAGAAGGATATAGTATATACCGTCTTGCTCATAAGTGTAGGGCTGCGAAAGCGGCAGAGCGGAAAGTAGCAGCAGCAAGACGGCGGCGGAAGCAATTAGGGGCGGCGGCGACGCGCGACGCGCGCGTAAGGGCTTACTCATCACCACACGCACATCCATGAAGAATCCTCCAATGCGGGCATCACCTGACGAGCAATTCCACAAAAACGAAGAAAGAAATCACCAACGTTGCTTTAATCTCTGGGAGCTCAGATGGATGATGAATCCCCGAGGATTACACAGCCTGGGGTCAAAAGGAGGGAACACAAAGATAATGGAAAAAAATAGTTGCGCAAGAAAGCCAAGCAATGCTGATGCCGGAAGAATCTTGCAACGGAAAAACGGGCTGAAATTCGGCAAGAAACCCACCACACCAAGAAAATCTCCCCCTTTTCGCCTCTCGCAAGTGAGCACTTCCCAAAAGAAATCCGCCCAACATACCAAGTATAAAAGAGCCTCTTTTCATTTCCCAAGAACCAGAGCACAAAGCGGAAAGGAAAGAGACAGCCGCAGCCAAGAGCAAGAGCAAAAGAGAGAAGAAAGAAAAGAAAAAGAAGATGAAGCGTCCGATACCTGCAGATTCTTGTTTCTACGGCAGCACCACCTACGAGACCCTATCTTCGCCGCTTTATGGAGACGCTCGCCACCGAAAGCTACCAGCGACTAGCAGTGAGTGCTTCCTCTTTTCTTGCGAGCCCCCCTCTCTCGGAATGCGTTTAAACTCCCCCCTCCCGAGCTCGGACGGAGCCTTGGCCGCTAAGGATTCGGCCGGTGGGAGAAGAAGGGATGAGAAAGGGGAGGGAGGAAAGGGATGGATCGATATAGATCTACTAGTAGTGCAAATCCACGCGAGAGGGGGGATTGGGAATGGGGGATGGGGACAAGGGAAGAAAAAAAAATTAAACGAGGGCCCTGAAAGGTGAGGCCTAGGGCTCCATCTTAGATTTTGTCGTGTTTCTATGACTAATCTCAGAGAAGGAATAATTTCTTCCCTCCTCTCCCAACACCTCCCTTTCTCTCTCCACCATCCTACTTTCAGGCGAGGCAAGGAGGCGGCGAGTACGCGGTGACGGCGTGGGCCAACGAGCGCACGGCGACGTCCGGCAAGAGCGAGCGCGTCGGGCGAGTGCGAGGAGGCGGCGGCGTCCGGCAGCATGCGCCGTTCCCACGATCGGCGAGCGGCGAGACTGCGAGAGCGTCTGTGCGCGCGCGCGACAGGAGGACCAGCTGCGGCAGCAGCAGGACAAGCCCACCAAAGCGCCCTCTTTTAAATTTACTACTGGTAGTACCTGTGGTAGGCAGCACTGAGAATGAGCAGTGATCGTGACAGCAGTAGATCTTGGCTTTTTTTTTAGAAAATTTTTTTTTGCTTCGAACTGTAAAAATGCAAGTAAAATACAGTGTGTTAGGATCCGCTGCATTTGCTGAAGTGGAAGGTGGTGGTTCATGGCTCGTATGAACCAAAATAGTCACTGTTGTAGATTCACGAAATTACTAATTTCCTGTCGTTGGATCGACTGGGAGGGCCGCATTTTTACTTTGATGCATGTGTGGTATGAAATACTCACTCAATCGGGTAGCGATTACCATGATCAATTCAGATCACGATGGATATAGAGCTATAAATGAGAAAATCGTATCTTCCTGCCCTAGAATTGGTGTAGAGACGTTTCGTTTACCTAAGATGTGTTGTTATTGGGTGCCATTTTGGTACTAGCAACTACTATGATACATTTAGATCGCAGTGGATACAAACCTTCTAAGGGCATGTACAATGGTATGAGCTAGTTACTAGCTCTAAGATAACTTCTCCAATGATATTAATTTTTAGCACATAGCTCATAACATGAATAGTCACACATGACATCCTCATATAATCTTGGAATGTGTGTATGAGACTAGCTCTTGATCAAGAGCTAGCTTTTCTCTCTCTTCTATTAAAATATGAAATAATATGTTTAGAGCTAACTCATAAATCACCATTGGACATGCCCTAATAAGAAGTTTGTAACTAATACGATCAATTCAGATCACGGTAAACATGAATACAAAGATTTATAATATGAGAAAAACCACAACTCCTCGCACGTCTCATTTACACCGAGGTACGCGTGAACACCTAAGAGCAAGTCTTATAATACAGCCTTCAGCTGGCTGTATGGATACTTACAGCCCACTTATCAGTCTACTCATATAGTAGTTACAGCCAGCTGAAGGCTGTATGATCTACCCCTTCCTCTCACAAAGTTTCTTGGTTCTTGTGCTTCAGCTGGCTGTAAGCTTACAGCCCACCTCTCTTCTCTCTCCTCCTCTCTCTTCTCCACCTCAGCATACAGCCAGCTTACAGCCTCTTATAATACTTGCTCTAAGGGCATCTCCAATGGTTATAGCTAGCAACTAACTATAAGACTTTCACATCATCTATATAGTACACACTAAAGCTAGCATTCTAAAGAACTATCTATAAGGATAGCTATTTGATGCTTACATGCACATACAGAATTTATAGAGGCTGCCTCGTTTGACGTTATAGACTAGTGCTTAAGGAAGAGCTGGCTCGATTTTTTTTTTTGCATACTCTCTTTCCTCCACATAGGATATATGCTGATGTGTACATGCATATAGCTAGCTGACTCGGACCATTGAAGATGCTTCGTTTCATCCAGGTCGATGACAAAAACGGCTACAGCCAATCCAGGTCCCGACTTTGCGTAAGAATGATGAGCCCCTTCATATCTGCCTTTTGATTTTGGCAGCGGTGATGGCAATGGGTGACTAATAATGGCGCGCACAAACATAAAGGAACCCTTGGACGCTTTCGTGCTAGAATTTGTCCCATCTTTCCAGCAGATAAAAGTCCCCTTTGGTATTATTCCGATCAATCATGTCACCTCCGTATCTGTACATTTCATCGTGGCATCAGATACGCCGCCTCTGCGTACACGAACAGAACAACAGCGTGTGAATTTTCTCGCCTTTTTCGCTTGCGATCTCTGGCATGGCATGCAGGGAATTTTCGAAGAACCAGGAATGTCATACATAGGCCGTCCATTTCAAGGCGAAATCTGTTGGCCTTGGTTTTTTTAGCTTTGGAGACGGTTTTTTAAAAAACATGTATATTATCCACCGTTGTTTCCAAAAACATAAGTAAAAGTCATCAACCGTAATATAAAAGAATGGCTCTTTATCTTTGATTCGTAGAAAGGTTTTTACTGAGGATGTTTCTCCCGTGGGGACTACTCCGGAGCAGTCGCTTCTATTTTGTCTTCTGCTTAGAAAAGCTAAAAATCAATATGAACGGCTGGCTTCTAGAAGCGACTTCTACACTCCTTTTGCTACCTTCTCACTTAGAGAATAAAGTAGGAGTCACGGGTGCATCACCTATCCAACTCCTCTCATTTCTGTCACACGCACTGAAAGACCCCAAAATTTGAACCCCAATTTTTTTTTATTTTTGCTGAATTTTTGAGTGTTTTTCGGAAACTTTTCCTTTTTGGAAAGTGTTCCCCGAAACCGCTTTCCTTTTCTGGCCAGGCGCCACCCTCTTCCTACTGGCGCCCTCTCCTTTCCCGCCTTCCTCCTTTTCCGGCGGCTCCTCCCCTTTTTCCCCGCTGGCGCTTTCCTCCCTCCCCGCCTTCTCCCTCGCGCACGCGCTGCGCGCTGCGCTCGCGCCCGAGCCGCGCCCCCGGTTTTCCCCGCGCTCGCGTCACTCCGGCGTCACCCGGTCCGAAACCGCTGGCGCTTCCCCTCGCCACGCGTCGCCGCTTCCCTCCCCGACCCCACCTACCAGTCGCCACTCCCTCCCTCTCCCGCGCGCGGACGCGCCTCGCCCATGTCCGCCGCTCACCTGCTCCCCTCTTCCATCCCCTTGCCATTATTCCTGTAAAGAGCCCCATCAAGCTTTCCTTCCGCGCCAAGGCGTCGCCCCGTCCTTCTGTTGACTCCCGACGCCATGCCCATTTCCCCTCTCCCTCGGATCCTTCTCCCTCCACCCGGGCATAAAAGCCGCCCCTCTGCTCCCCACTTCTCCCTTGCTGCCCAAGCTCCCTCACCACCCCCATTCACTTCCCACCACTCCTAGGCAGCTTCCAGAGCAGCCGATTGAAGCCGCATTGCCCAGATCACCGTCGCTGCCCTCCTCTGCGCCGGCGACCCTAGTGAGCCGATCTCCGTCCCCATTACCCCATTTCCCGATTTCATTCGCCAAAAGCACCTCTACCCTCTGCTGAGTACTCTGATGCTTGCCTCTGGCCAGGTGGAGCCCTGTGGAGCGCCGCCGTCGAGACTCCCCATCGGCCGATCCACCCCTCCTGTGGCCAGCTCTCCAGGAAGCTTCCCGACTTGAACCACCGCCGCCAATGTGAGCCCCGCACTCTAGTGACCGTGAAATCGCCGCCAATTGGGCCCTTTCGGCTCCGGTGACTCCCTCCACCGCTAGGAAGCCGAAGCTCCCTCTTTGCCTCCTGCTTTCCCTGTTGGCCCCTCACCTCCCTAAACCCCAAAATGAGCTCCCCGTGTCGAGTACTACCCATTGGTATCCTCCCTTGCCGCCGGGGACCTCGTCGTCGCCGGAGAACAGAAACACCGTCGTCTCTGCCCCTCTGTTGCGCGCGCCCAGCGAGAGGAAGACGAAGACCAACGTGGCCCTATTCCGGCCATCCGCTCCAACCGTTGCCGTCTCGCCTGAGCCGTCCGATGGCAACATCTCGCGACCGTCCGATCTTCATAAACCCACCACTCCGCATCCGTCCGATCCCGCCTCACCGCTACGCTCGCCTTCCCCACCCTGCTGCCGTCCGATCTTCACCCCGCTGCATCTCGTCCACCCGCTCCCGTTTCATCTCAGCCGTCCACCCAGGCCGCGCGTCGTTCATCCGAGTCGCGTGAGCGCGCACGGGAGTGGGCCGAGCCTTGGCCTGCTTCGCCGCCGAGCGCACGCGCGTCAGTTTGCTGTGGGCCGCACTGGCCGTTCGGCCGCGCGGTAGCCCCGGGCCGGCCTTTTACTATTCACCCCGAATTTTCAACATTTATTCTTTTCTAAAATCCAGAAAAATCCAAATAAATCCTAGAAAATCACAGAAATTCCCAAAAATTTCCAAATTTCACCACTTTGCTCCATTTAATGTCCTGAACCCATTTTTTACCTCCATTTCCTCAAATTCATCCCAGAAAAATTCTAAAAATTCCCATTTGAATATTTTACATTTTACTCCTTTTTCATAGATTATTTTTCCTCGCTTGAATAGGCTCAAGCCGGACTTATGTTATTTTATGTGTTTGCGCTAGTTTCGGAGATCCTGGAAGCTCAGGTGCAGTCCCAGGATCCAGGAGCTTCTACGTTCGAGCTCGCCGAGATCGTCCAGATTGACGGCAAGTCGCAAAACCTTGATCATGTTGTATCCCATGTTGATTAATTATGTTATTATGCTATTTGCATTATGTTAATTGTGAAATGCTAGTTCAAAGTAAAATAAAATATTTAGAATGACATGTTATGTAGTTAGAACCCACCACCGACAAATGCCATGTTAAACTTGTAGCCCCGCCTTTGTTAACCCTAGAAATAATTACTTGATAATCTAGATAACTGTAGGTTATTTATTATCACACAAAGTCTTTACACTAATAAGGTTGTGGCTGCAGGCCAATAGGCTTTGTAAAACCCGACTCTAGGGTAGGGTGGTATGGGACATCATGCTCTAGGGGGGAGAGTGCCGGCGTGCACAGGTTAGGGTAAGGGTGTTGGGGAAGGATCCGCGAGACGGTCTTCGCACACCGCTTACCCTAGGTTGGAGGTCGCGGACCTGGCGAGGTTGCGGACCCTGGGAAAATGTAAGGACTAGACCCTTACGCCGAGCAAATGACATAGTGATCGCTCAACCACAGGAGTTGACTTGTCAACACTGGTTTAGTAGCTGCTTAATTCGATTGAAACTCTACAGGTGTTAAGAAGGCAGGGTGTCGGCGAGTTAGGTTAGGTATACCGTGCTACGGGTACCTAACAACGGTAGAATTCACTTAAAGCGGACGGGAGTTTTCATGTGCCAGACCTGAGTGGATTCTACTGGGTAGAGCCTATATAAAGAGTTGAGCAGTGAAACAACCTGGCTTTCTTAACTCTGTCGCGGGAGTTAAGGAATCGTGTGGGTAAAGCTGAGCAACTCTGCAGAGTTAATTAAATGGTATTCGAATACGCCGTGCTCCCGGTTAATGGAGCTATGTCACTTGGGTGATTCCAGCCGCGAAGCTTAAGTAGTTTTGATAATTGTTTTAACTGGCTTAGTTGGTTAATTATCTCTTTATGAAAACCCCTAATGTTAAGAGTAGTTTTCGTCTAGTGAATTTCTAAAATGTTTATAAATAAAACTGCATCCACTCAAAGTTAATAAACCAAGTATACTCCCTTCCTTTGTTGCTCCATGCAAGTAGTAAGATAGGGTTTCCTTTGTGACTTGCTGAGCTGATTAGCTCACGGCTTGCTAAACCCCTTCAGGAGATCAAGACGTTGGTGAAGGTCTCCCCGTTGAGGAAGCCCCTGAGGAGCTCTTCTTTGACGAGGACCCGTGACTCTAGGTCTCCGCCGCGCTCAAACTGTCCTTGGTGTTTTTGTGATGTAATATATACTTTGTGCTTGCACGCCTCGCTACTGAAACTGGGTTGTTAAACCTTATGTGAAATATATGTTGGCCTTTTGTTGTAAGCATGTGATGGTTCACTCTTGCGCGATATTCCATAACTATTCGAGCATGAACAGTTGCGGGATGCCGTGTCCTCAGGCGCCCCTGGAAACGGGGACGTTACTCGCACATATCTCTTTCACTTTTTGCACTATTTATTCGCTCCTTTTAAAAGTCACTTCTTTTAGTTGTTATCTATTTTCAACCAAAATCTATCAGGAAAAACCAATACAAATACCTACTAATCCTCAAATCGCGCATTGTAGTGCGATGGTCCGCACAAAAGTTCTGTTCCATACACAAGCTGTACACTGTGTAGTACTACTACTCCATTGACTATAAGTGCAGAACTAATTAACGAATTGATAGTAGTTTAATCGTTTTGGAATGATGGTAGTAGTATATTTCTCGTCCATGATGAAACAACCCCAAAATTCAAACCGTGAATGAATTTATTTGAATTTTATTCCCATTTAATTCTTGGCTCTATCTAGCACCTTCTTCATCCAATCACACCTCCTTTTCCCTGCTACACCATCCCCTCTCATCCATCTGAGCGCAGCAAGGCCAAAGGCACTATTCACCATCTGGCAATTTGTCGAGAGATGGCAACGCCACAAAAATCTTAGTCTGCCGCTGCCGCCGTACCTCCTCGAGGATGGCATCTCTAGCACCCTTTTAATGCTCTCTGACATTCCTTGGACAGCTGAAGACCAAATCCCCACCGCCGTCGATTTTCTTCTCATGACCGACTTCCCCGTTGCACGTTCCAAGTGCATGGACACATTCCCGCTGCCACGCCTATGCAACTTATTCAACCTACCGTACGCCTGCCTTGACACCTCCATTAAATACCACTGACTGGTGCCAGACAAGACAAAAACCATAATTCACCACCGCCTTACCTCTCTCTCATGGCCGACCTCCCCCGAGCTGCAATTCTTGACCACCGCAATAGGCCAGACGAGAGACACTGAACCCAAAGTACCACCTCAGCTTACTGACCTCCCCTAATAGTCGTCGAGAGTCCCCGAACACTCCCGTACCACCCTTGCCTTGGCCACGTGCCACCTCCCCATAGGACCCTCCCTTGTGCCAACCGCCTTAAGCTCACCTATAAAAACCCCCGAGCCCCTTCTGTAAATTACTTTGACATACAGGTGAGTAGTAAACACCCCAATTCTCCTCGGCGGCCACCGCATTGTTGTCATCGCCGAAAAGCCGCAAGTAAGCCCAAACTTCAATTCTTCTTATTCAGTTCATCTCTTTTGAATTGCTTGCACCCATAGCTTCATTATGCCCCTAGAAACCCCACCGAAGAACCGCCATACCCTCCCTTGCCCTCTTCTTCCCCAACACTTATGCCCATTGCTTGGCCGAAGGAGGTCACCGTGGACAACCCAACTCACCCATCCTCAACCCAAACCGCCACCACCCAAGCTACTCCAACCACCCCTAGATGGATAAACAACAACCAATTAGAAGGAAGACCCTCCCTGTAGCTCCTGTGCCGTGCTAATGCCCCAAGAGCTCCCCACCTCACCGCCGGCCAACCCTAGCTCACCGGCCACCACCAAGCCATAAAATGGATCCCCTATAGTCCGAGCCACCCATCTATAGTCCAGGATTGTATCGCCAACTACCACAGCCTTGGGAATTGCCATCGCCATAATCGCTGTTTTTGGCCGCTATAGTGAAATCGGGAGGGAGAAGATGAACAGTGGATTTCGGGTCGAAGTGGTAAAAGGGCGATTGGTTAACGTACCAGGCCGACTAAAATCACTGTGCTGCACTGTAGCAACCGACTTTGGTATGAACAGTAAAAACCTGGCTTGAACAGTTCAAACCTACAATGAATAGTGTTTACCCACTATTGTTCACCCAAACCCTAAAATATACATATATGTCCATTTCGACCGTTTCGAGCCTGTCTATCCATTTTTTAGCTCTGTTTCACCATTCCTAAACTCTGATAGATCTCTAAACCATCCAGATGATATTTTGACCCTAAACCCAATACCGTCTACACCCGCAACCATTCACAGAAACCCATATAGCACATATACAGTTTTTTGACTGTCTCAAACCCATCTAACTTAATTCCAACTCCGTCTAGCCAAACTAAGCACCACCTAAATTCTATCCACCCAAACCTATTTTTCTTCATGTCTTTTTGGTTATTTATTTATGTTTTGTTCCCAACTTGCATTCTGCAGAATATGAACGTATTTGCATTTGTCTTCCGCAATAGTATTCGGACCCAGCGAGTTAGTTAACAGAAGAGCTATAGGAGCAATTAAAGAAATCAGTGCCCTATGGACAAATAGGCAAGTCATATGTTTTTTTATCATGTTGAACCTACATTTTGTTCATTATTTACTTATCAATACTTTCGTTATATTTTATTTACGCATTGATATTTCAAGTATAATAAATGCTTAGAATGACATGGTACCTAGTTACATCCTACCACCAAAAAAGCTTTGTTTAATTTGATGTCCATATTCACCTTGATAAGACCTAGTAATACTAAAACTATTATCTAAGTAATCATGGTAGGTTAGGAACTCAATTATTTTTTATACTACTAAATGACAAAGCACTTTGCAGTAGTCTTGCAAAAGTGATTCTAGGAAAGAGAACATCATGGAAAACCACGAGATGGTTGGGTAACATTGCCGTCGAGCATTGGGTTATGGGTTTAGAGATGGAAAATGCCTCGGAGAAAAGTAAGGACAAAGCTTCAGAGAAAAGTAAGGACATAAAATATTGTGCTGAGCAAAGAACATAGTGATCGCTCAACCACAAGATTTGACTCGTCAAATCTAGTCTAGTAGTTGCTCAATTTGATTGAATCTCTATAGGAGTAAAGGAGCATTGGTATGATGATGGTAAAACCATACTGAACAACGGTAGATTCCACTAAGGACGAACAGAAGTGTTCCGACTTGGCCACTACATACTCGAGTATGAGTTGGTAATCTACTAGGTAGATGCTATATAAAGAGATGAGCAGTGAAATAATCTTATTTTCTTGACTCAATCATGAGGGTTAAGAAATCTTGTGGGTGATGCTGGGCAACTTTGCGGAGTCATCACAAAGGTATTTCAAATGTGTCGTGCTTCCGGTAAAAGAAGCTATGTTCAACGAGTGATTTCAATAGCGAAACATAAGTAGATTTAGAAATGATCTGTAAATGTTGAAATCTGGTAATTAAGTTTTTGAAACCTCAAATTCCTTAAGAAGTATATGATTTGTATTTTATGTTAAAAATATTTACAAATAAAATTGCATTCATAAATATTTTAATAAAACTACTATATCTCCATCACTTGAAAATCCTGTCAAGTAGCTACATAGCATTTTCCAATGTAACTTGTTGAGTACGGTTGATTATACTTAGTCTTGCTATAGTTTCCACCATAATAGATGCCAGAAGAAGAAATGATGTTACAAGTTTTTGTGTTAGAGTTACGATCACACTCAAGTATTCCTGTGGGAATTTTCTTCGGTCCTTTTGAATGTAAGTTAAATTTTAAGTTTGGACGCTCGTAAAATTACTAAAGTTAACCCTTAGGTTATATTTTAATCAAATAAACCATTTTCAAATGTTTGTGAGCAGATATAATATTCTTTCTGTACATAATTAAATTTTGGACTGTTGATAGGATGTACGACGGTCCTATTCCAAAAACGGGACGTTACAATGTCCGGTGGCAACGGCTACTAAACGTCCTGCCCCTTTTGAAAGTAAACAATTACGGGTCTAATTAGCCGTTGTAGCTGCCTGCGGCCGTGTCGGTCTTGATCTAATCAGACCCAATTAATTAACAACGATGGCGACGGCGACATGCAAGCGAATGAAGCGATGCCCCCACGTGCATTCGCTAATCCAGTTGCTGATCGCTTGAACAGGGCGACAGGAGTGTATGTGGTGTACCAGTCGAGTTGAAGGAGGCACAGGAAATGCAGTGATAAAATACGAACAGGGTGGAAGCGTGGAACATGGCCGGATTCTCCCTGCCGCCGTCGCCGTCATGCGGCGGCCGACTGGGTAGGATTGATCCCGCTGCTAATCCGGCGGCTAATGGCTCGGGCTCGGCGCGGCGGTCGTGGCATGGCATGATGCTGACACTGTAGCAATTCATCGGCAGCGCTGAGCCCGCGATCTGCACGGCGGCGCACACCGATGAACGTGGCTCTGTTTGGAACACGGGAAATTTTCTCTATTCTTAGAAAATTTGATGCAAAATTCCTATGGAGTTACTAATAAATTCTCACGTTTCAAACTAGATTTTATCCCATGCATGGAGATCACGAGGTCTATCCGATAGCCGGACGGCGCGTTGGGTAATTGGGTTACATTGCATGGTGGTTTTATAGTGGTAGTGTTATTTATTCTCTTGATAGCATATGTTTTGTTGTCTGCATGCGAGGTCTCCAAAGCAGTCAGCATCCAGTCGGTATCACCTGACAAGGCAAGCTTAACGGCCTCGAATATCCTGGCATTCTGCACCATGATTTTGACCATGTTTCAGGACGTTAAGCAAAGGAAAGCGACTGCAGTTACCGAAAGGGAAACGAGGCCAGGTGGCCAGTTTCCTGACCAGAAAAGCCCCTCCCATCTTTGATCAGCTAAGGAACCATTCAATAAGCATTGGGAATTGCCAGCAACAACTAGCAACAAGCCCACTAGACACCACGCATCACTTCGGCCCTGTTTGGATCAGTTTCAGATTTTTAAAAACCAGCTATAACTTCTAGTTTTTAAAAGCTGGTTTCTAAGCAAAAACTGATGGGGTGTTTGGATCCCCTAGTTTTTAAAAGCTGGTTTCATTTATGATTGATGCTAATAGACTATTATACCCTTACATTTATTGCTCTTGAACAGCATATTAAACAGCCATGTGTGGTCTTTAATGAGGGTAAATGGGTATTTGTGCCAAAAACACTGGCAAAAGCTGGGTATCAACAGCTTCTTGGTTTTTAAGAATCTGGGTAGGTAGATTTTAAAAACTGCCCCAAAAACCGGTCTGTTTGGATCCCACCCAGTTTCCAAAAGCCAGATTCTTAAAATCTGGGTGGATCCAAACAGGCCCTTCATCTAGTCTCCTCTTTGATATTTTCTTCCCAAATAACCTAATCTCCTCACCTACATATCAACTCTTCACTCCCCCTTGGGCGGCTCGCTGGCCAGTCCCGTCTCTCTCTCAGGGGACTTCTTCCCCCTCCTCCTCTCTCTCCAAGCATCGCTACAATAAACTCCAACTAAACCGTTCAAGAGTGTTCAATTTTGTGCTCGTGGAAACCCTTTTGCCATAGACACACCTCATCAAAGAGCTCCCCTTTCTGAGGAGTGGTGGAGCTCATCGGATTTATAGCTACCACGGTAGAAGCACATCAGATTTAAAGAAGAGGCAATAGCACTAGGATTTACAACCATTAGGTGTGGTCGACTAGGGCATCCAAACTGGAGCTGCCGCCGCCTTGTCCTCTTCTGAGCTTGGCTCGTTAGCGACATCCGAATGCCTGATCCCCTCGTTCAGTATGCTTGTTACAAGCATTTTTTTGATTTGTTGCAATAACTTTATCAGATTATTGCGTGAGGTATTTTATTTTGTTGCGATGTGTCTTGACGAATGTTATAGCAAAAAGGAATTTTGTTTACAACTGAGTTGTAGATTTGCACAAGATTTTTTTTTGTTCCAGTAGGTTTGTTAAATTGGTCCATCATATTTATTGTAATAGGTTGTTGTAACCATAGGGAAATTTTATTTCGTGTTCATCGAATTGATGTTGTGTCTCACTGTAAATTTGTTGTATATTCAGTTATTTACATGATCTACCCCGGTTTTTTATAGATTTATTTCAGTTGTTGTATCTTTGTAAAAAATATTGCATCAATTATTATCGAATGTTGCCACTATTATTTTTAAATGTTACAATGTTGTAATATCAAAATTTATTTCTTTGGGATATTTGAATTTATTTTTAAAATGTACTTAAGATCCAAGCTAATAGTCTCATACAATTTTAATAAGATGATATTTTTTTCCAAGTTTTTTTATCAGGCATTATGTTGTTATTGGTGCATTTTGTTACACATATTTATTAAAATTGTTACACACATTATCTAAAGATATTTATGTCAGAGCGTACATAGGACGTCCGAAGTTACTTAGGCGCATGAACAATGTGAGAGAGGCTAAAGTTTACCAACACACTGCCACACCGTAGAGGGGCTAAATTTGCTTTTTCCTTCCAATGTTTTAGCATCCCACTTCTCACTCCTGATAAAACCCCATCTCCCTCTCGTTTCTCTCTCCAACTTGCTTTGCTAGTCTACTGGACTCGAATCCTCGACATTCTCCGACTCTTAAGGTTTTTTTGGCTTAGCCCCTCACTCTCCAATGGCTAGGTCCGAGCCCAAGAACTTAAAAACTTCTTAGCTCCTCCTCTTGGCATCACGTTGCACATGCCCTTAACAAGTGTGCATTTAATCAAGCCTGCACTTAACAAATGTGCAGTCATTTTCTTCCGCGTCAAAGGTGGCAGGGGCTCAGAAACCAATCAGACAGAAGAACATGGGAAGGGCTTTGTGAAATCAACAGCTAGCTTCGTATTCGCCGACCGAGCTTACATTTACACAAGATGCGTATATCCATCCATCCATCCATCCATCCATCCATCCATCAGGCATCTAACAAGAAGTTATATGATCAAGGAAAAACAACGGCATCTAACACTAGCAGAGCAAGTGGGATCAACAACAAATCCATGGATCCACTACCCGCCGCTCTCCCGCCACAATACAGCAGGGGCAGCGAAACTTGCTTCAGAACAGAGATTTTACCTGCACAGATGTGGACAGAACCTGTCTTAACTGTTATGATCCTGACTTCTGCCAGAGGACCGGTCATACAACCACAGAAAACAGAAGTGCTCCTCTACGGATTGCGGTGATTCTGACAGCAGTTTGCGGTTTCCCTTGAATGGTGAGATTGTCTTTAGTACCGCAATGCTAGCTCGAGTTTGACGAGGAACCAGTCAAAAGAGTGGGCTGATGCGATGGCCATCGGAGCCTCTCCGGGGGGCAGGGTGCTGGGGCAGGATGCGCGATGAATGTTGGTACATCGTGTCCTGGCATCAGAACTGAGACACCTTTGGCATAAACAGGCATCTGCAAGCCACATGAACAAAGTAGTCAATGATACTGTATCAACTTGATAGTGAACTCACCGCGGCCATTGTGATGCCAAAAATGTGAGATATCTTGATGCAGGCACAAATGGTAATGTCTTAACTTCATAATACACAGTACCGATTGTTCGTTTTCCCTTTTTTTATACACATAATGGTGTGAAGGGAAAGGAACTAACACAAAAATATTGGTTACCAGAATGTCCCCAGGAACCAATCAAATTGAATTAGCCCAATCCAACTGTAAAATTGACTCAAATCATGACAAACCCCCAGGGGGTATGAAAGGGTGAGTTTAGGTGAATTAAGGTCCACAAATGGCACAAAAGAAGATGGATTTTGGTTTTCAACATTTTGTATTTTTTGCAATGATCAGTGCAGGAACTCCTACAAATGCCAGGTCTAGCAGATGGCTGCCCTATCATACTACAATTGTTTAAGGATGTTAAGAGTCACTTATTAAAGCTGAAAAACCAAGTCCAGAGAGTTTTCATCTGCACAGTAGAAGGCCTGCACCCTAATTGCCAAAGCAAAAACTGTCAAAAGAACAAAATAACCTTACAAATTTCCTTCTTTCTAGATATTATCCCAGCCCAAGCAAGAAAACTCAAATTATTTGATGTCAAAAGTAATGAGTGAATTTTGGAACCTTACTATGCAAAAGCTGATCAGAAACATCCTGATTTAGATGGAAGTTGGAACAATTGTTAAATTTAGGAACAACCAAAAATGGTCTATCATCGAGCGAAAGTATACAATAGCTGGATGGCGAACTTTCATGTGGAGCGTTGACAACAAAGTTCAACAAAAAAAACATTTTGTGCTATTGTTGCGCAGCGTCAAAGCCATCGAATCGCTAAACCAGCGACCTAGCCCTACGAAGTTGAACCGCTATACCCGCAAGCCCAACCAGTAGAGCAACAACCTTATAAGCAGTCTTGAGCCATCCCCCCCAAAAGACTAGCCTGGTAGGTGGGTACACTATCACCCTTATAAATCGTGCTCTGTCTCCTCCCACAACCGATGTGGGACTATCCTAATAAATCTCCTCCTTACACATTGTGTGTGCCCCTGGCAACCATAAGGCATGAGATATATATGGAATACCTAGGCTCTAATACCAATTGTTTCGCAACGTCAGCACCATCGGACCACTAAACCAGCGTTCAACCCCGGGCTCACTAAACTAGCGGCCCGCCCCAGGTAGTTGGGTCGCTATACCCGCAAGCCCTACAATACCCAAGGTAGTTGTGTATGGCTCATATATGCAAAAGGAAGGGGTTGTGTCCGGACAAGCGGTGTCCGAGTCGAACATGTAACCGGTGTATAAATATATACTGCCGACCTCTTGTAACCCTAATCGTGAAAAGTAACTCCTCATACGTATGGAGCCACCGCAATTTGTCTCCCGAGAATGTAGGCATTGCCGATCGTTAACAAATCTTCGTGTCTCTTTTGCACTTTTATGCTTGCTATAATTGTTCTCTCGTACTAGGGTTACCACTACTTTCAACAATTGGTATCAGAGCTTTGTATCCCAGATGCATCTCAAGCTTCACAGTTGACGGGGAGCACACCCAATATGTGAGGGGGAGATTTGTTAAGATAGTTCCATATCGGTTGTGGGAGGAGACAGAGCACGATTTAGAAAGGTGATGGTATACCCATCTATTAGGCTAGTCTTTTGGAGGGAGATGACCTAAGACAGCTTATAAGGTTGTTGTTTTGCCGGTTGGGCTTGCAGATATAGTGGCCTAACTATCTAGGGCCGGGCCGCTAGTTTAGTGGGCCCAGGGTCGAACGCTGGTTTAGCGGTCCGATGGCACTGACGCTGCACAACAACTATATAAGCATATAACAATTGTTTTGTACCAACAGTCCAACACATTCTGGAAATTTTAGCCTAGTATACTTCTATAGAAGGAACTTCCCTATACCACTGTAACATAGGCACACAGCCCAAGTCGAATGAACCAATAGACATAAAAAGAACACGGATTCTGCTTTGGTCCTAGGTGTATGTGGCGGCTTCTACTAGCAGTTTATAAAGCTAGACTGGTCACAATGATATAAAAAAAAATTCTGTGGTATACTGGGCAAGATAATTTTTTGCTGGGTTATTAAAAGACCAAACGGTAATACTGAATTTTTAACTTTGGCAATGCTCAATCAGTTATATAGTTAACAACTTAATTTTATCCTCTTTTACAATCTCCTCCAACATCGACTTCTATTATTCCATACTCCTCCCAATCAACATTTCAAATTTGCACCATGCACATCTTAATAAGAAGGAACTAACACTGATCATGAGTAGAAGACAAAAAATAGTTGAGCCATCCACTTTAGGGGGCAGATTGCCAGCTTTGAGTGCACTAATTTCATTACATTTCATGTTCTTTCCCACCATTAGATTACTGAAAACAGAAACTGATGCCAGCAAGAAATCACCATGAAATTTACCAATGATAAAGAAAAGATCAACTAAAACTAGACACCATACTGGAGTTATTGAGCATACTGCATCGTGCATACTTTACTACTTGTAATCATTCCATGGTGTGGAACCTGCATATATATGCAAGCATTGAACTTGAAAATAAGGTTAATTGATCCATCTTCTAGCCAATTTCTTGCAGTAAGTGCCAGCAGTTGGAGCAACGAAGTTTTAGTTCTTGGAGAAGGACAACATTTGTACTTCAGTACTCCTCACATCTAACTCAACCCTTTTGATCCCTATGATGTGACCCGTTACAATTCGAACTAAATTCTGCTGCTGATCCATCTTAATAACAAGATGTTCCACATGGCAAATAATCCTCAGGAAGCCACAGGCCTGTTCTTTTTGGTTTCGGCTTATGACTTATGGCTGCGGCTTATGACTTTTGGACTGTTCGTGAGAGAGAGTATGGTGTGGCTGCAGACAGGGATGGGCCCTTGTCTATTTGCCAGTGTCTGCCAAATTGCCCTCTCAGTTCCATAATCCTCTATCTTCTTTCTGAAGGAAAGTAGCCCTCACCTCCACCTTACAACTACATATCCCTCACACAAAATGTACAAGATTGTTTGAACAGACCATATGTATGTTAACTGCACTCATCCAAAGCATGGAATTTTGGAAAGACAGAAGGCATTACATTCCGGGAATTGATGCTTATAGTTAAACCAATATGAGATCCACTCGTGCCATCAAATCTAACCTCTCTTACCAGAACATGCACTATGCCCCCCTCTTACCACAAAACAATACAAATGATGATCACGTACCAAAACTCAAAAAAGAAAGAACAGAAAACTTAAAATGGTAATTTCGGCCGAACGCTGAATATATTTACTGTCGATGCAGCGGTAGCTGGTAGGATTCTCATCTTACAGGAGATATGGATATGGCTAATGGCTTAGCAGAGACTTGTGGGGCTGAACTAGCTGGAGATGCCGACCAAACTAATTAAATGAGTTGTTTCGGAACAATGTTACATCAGTTCCATTAGAATGCCTGTGCATCTATGAACAAGAGCTATCACGAACAAAACCAGACAGATCTAACAAGACATTTCAGATTAAAAGGTGCTCCTTTTCTTTTGATGTGTATGTTAAGATGGATACTTTTCCCCATCTACCCCAATACCTACTATCCTCAATTCCTCATCAAATCTTTCTAGAGAGTCCTAACACAAGAGATCGTACGAATTCTATCACCGCCTATAAACGAAAAAATTGATCATATACCCTGCATTTAGATAGAAATTGAGGGTAAATAGAAATTGAGGATTTACCCTCCTGGCCCACGTGTCAGTGATTTATAATGACCCTACGTGTCATTGAGATATGGAGGGTAAATCCTCAATTTCCCAACGGAGGGTATATGATCCAATCTCAACCCAGGCAAGAAACCGAAAAGGCCAGAGATTTCGCTTCCCCTTCCCTTTTTCGGCTTCCTCGTCAGATGCCTCCAAGCCCTAGCCATCGCTCTGCATTATGGTCGAGTAGAGTGGAAGACGGGGAAGGAAAGGGGAAGGGTCCATCAAATGCACAGACACACAGTGCCAAAAAGCTAGGCGACGCGAGAAAGGAAAGCTGCGAAAAGAACGAGACGACGGAATCATTAAGGGGGTGTTTGGTTGCCTGAAATCTCCTTCGTTTTGGTTGGGTGGTATAATCTGAGAAAAAGCCTGTTTGGTTGCCTGTATGAATGGATGCAGCCTGCATGAGCGGATGCAAAAATACGCCCTCATCCTGGATGGGTGGATACGCTCAAAATGAGCTTCACTGGCCATCCTGGATGGGTTGATGTAGTGTATCTTATGCGGTCCCACGTGTCAGCCTCTTAGGTTTGGTAGACTGCATCCGTCCATACAGGCAACCAAACAGCATCTCAGTTTTTTTGCATCCGCTCATGCAACCTCACCAAACATCTTCTTTTTCTGAAATACGATTCCACTCAGCCTGCATCCACTCAGTCAGGATATACGATACAACCTCCATCCACGATCCAAACACACCCTAAAGCGACGTGCGGATGGATGGATGAGAGGGCGAGCGTGCGGGAGTAGTGTGCCTGTGCCGTACCTCAGGGGACGCGCGGCCGTCGAGTTTCCTGGCCGCCTCGAGATCCACGCCGGGGCCACCGGCCTCACCAGCGCCGGAGCCGCGGCGGAGGAGGCGTAGGAGGATCCCTCCTCCTCGAGGCTGTGCGGGCGTCGCCCCAATGCCGCCCATCCCCGGGGCGCGGAGAAGTGCCTGAGGATAGCCACGGCGAGGAACATGGAGACGAGGATGGCGGTGGCCACGAACCCGAAAGACACCGCGCTCACGCCGCTGTCCAGCTTCCGCCATCGCATCTCCTCCTGCCCCGCCGTCGCGGACCACGCCGCCGGAGCCATCACCGGCCCGCCAACCATGGCACCACCACCCTCCCCCCTTCTCTCCTTCTTTTCTGCTGCGCGACGAGACTAGGGCCCTTTTCCTCCGCGAGGTGTTTGCAGGAGAGTACACGAGTACAGGGCGGAGCAGGGGCAGGACGGCCATTCCGTCGTGACGGGCACGCGCTTGGCGCGTTTTGCCGTTTTGCACCCGGAATGCGTCTCGATGCGTTCGAAAAAAGTCGCGCATTTAGGGATGCACAATACAAGATGCTTATATATAAATGTTTAAAGAGAGAGAATATAGTCACATCATCAAGCATCTATGCAAAAGTTATTTCCTCCAATACAAGCATCCCTTCCGTGGGCGCTTAGATGTTATATTATCTATTAATAGATATAGTTATACACATAAGCACAAACTAAGCACCGATGCTTATTTAAGCACTGATGCTTCAAAATAAGCACATTATCTATTCTACGTGGCAAGAAAAATCAGTTTTTCATTGCTAAGCATCTCTCTAAGCGCCTGCATTAGACATGCTCTTATGCTGCCAATTATATCCACTGAGCAGTGAAGCAAATATACATATCTAACTAAATTGCGTGTATCACGTAATTCATATATTTATTACGAGCTACTTTGTCAGTCTATATATATAGTCCATTTCGATAACTATCTACAATAACATATTTTTACTACTTAACACAGAAATTTTATGATAGTGGTTTATCTGCTCCTCCGAACCCCTTACATCTTTCTCAAAAATTTCTACGTACAAGCGAATAAAACATAATAGGATTTCTCAATGCATATCAAAATACGTATTTTCAAGTAATTTGCATGAGAAAGTATTTTTAGAAGCAAGCTAACAAGTTAAGCTAAAGCAAAATCCAAATTAATGAGTATAATTAAAACAATTTTAAACCGGGTCGACGAATTTTTTCCTGTCCATGTCTTTTTTTTGCCACCCTGACATTCCTGCTAGCCAAGCCACCTGCCGAGCTATTGCAGCTCGGTAGGCTCCCGTCGAACAAGGAAGGCTTGGCAGGCGGCTGCTGAGCCGGCGCCTCTCCTACCGAGCTACGACGGCGTGGCAGTTAACATGTGTTGCTGTCACACCTTTTAAGTCCGAGAAGGAAGCTTGTTGTAGGGGTGGCCCCCACCTAAACCCAGCAGGCCTGATAGGAGGCTATAAGGCCCAGAATAGGCCATGTGTAATGACATAAATGCCCCTGAGGGGGATGATCAGCTGTAAGGGTATAATTGTAAAAGCACTCCCTATGTATATATATGGAATACAGGCCATGGGGAGAACCCAAGCCATTACTCATCTCCATCACTCTCCACTACCATCTCTCTCTCTCTGTTTGGTCTGTAACCACAACAGTTGGCGCCGTTTGTGGGGAGGACGGGAGTAAGCCTGAAGTTCGAAGGAGGATGGCACCGGAAAAGGCTTCGACGGCGGCGGCGAAGGGAAAGAAGACGGCTGGGGCGGGGCGTCGCGTGAGTTCTAAGGCTTCGGCGTCGGCTGTCGCGGGCGCGGGTGGCAGCGTGGTCGCAGCAGTCGAGGACGTCGACACTCGTGCCGCAACGACCGACCCCGCCGTCGACACCGCGACGACCGACCCCGCCATCGACACCGCGACGACCGACCCCGCCGTCGACATCGCGACGACCGACCCCGCCATCGGCATCGCAGTGACCGTACCCGCGTCGACCCGCCCGCGGGGCGCAGCGGCGGCCCCGCCTGCGCCGGCAGTAGAAGGCGTGCTACTGGCGGCCCTCAACGCGTTCCAGCGGGAGCTAGGGGACCTTCGCGGAGCTGTCCGTGACATGCAAGCGGCTCGAAGCCAACAGGCCACGCCAGAGCCCGCGCCGGAAAGGGCAGAGCTCTTCGACAAGATGGAGGGATACGCGCGGGCTGAGGAAGATGCGTGGAGACGCAACACTTCCACCCTCGATCTTGCTCAAGCGACACGCTCGACATACGACGGGGTCGTGGGCGACGTCCCTTCCAAGCAGGCCCGCAGTCAACAGCCCCGGGAGGACCCTCCCTGGAAGCAACACCATCGAGGAGCCGGAAGGCTCTCCAAAGAGCAGACGCAAGCCCCGGCGTCACCAGCGCAGACCGCAAAAGGCCCGCCATACCTTCGTCATCGAAAATGCCCTTCGAGGTCGCGAAGGCGAACTCGGCCGCGATGAGCGACCCCGGGCGGAGCAGGAGCAACTCTATTACGGAAAATGGTGCGAGGTGCACGGTTATGGTAATCACTACACGAAGACGTGCGCCGCGGTTATGGAGTTGCAACGGGCGATGGCCGCACCCCGGGACTCGCCCCTTCGGCTCCCTGCCGAGGTCCAGGAGCGGCATCCGAGGGGCAGCCCCTCGCAAGCCAGGGAGGATGCACGGTGCCACGCCGTCAACGTCATCACTGGAGGCTCCTTATCAGGGGCCCCCGCGGAGCAGCTGCAATCGTGGCTGCCGCCCCACAACATCACCTTCACTGTGAATGACGCTAGGGGCGTGGAGTTCCCTCACCATGATCCCTTGGTCATCCAGGCCCACATCGCGGGCTGCGACGTCAGGCGCATCCTTGTCGACGGAGGGACCTCTGCGAACATCCTGTTCACAGGGGCCCTCGACCGTATGGGAACCCACCGAAGTCGCATGGAGCAGGCAGGAGCTCCGCTTCAGGGCATCGGAGGCCAGCCGCTGCAGGCCATAGGGCAGGTATCCCTCCCCGTCACGCTCCACCAGGAGAGTAACATCCGGACCCACCATGTCATCTTCGACGTTGTGGACATCGCACACCCCTATAACGTCATATTGGGACGGCCCGCCATCAACTCCTTCGAGGCGGTCCCACACCACGCCTTCTTATGTATGAAGCTCCCGGGCCCGGAGGGTGTCATCACCGTCTTCGGCGACCAAGACCTTGCCAGGCGCATCGAAGTCGGCAGCCAGGGTCTGCATCGCCCGGTGCACGCCCTACCGGACGTGCTGGGCGACGCGCCCTCCGCCCCGGGATGGACGCCCAAGCCTCGGCCCGAGGGCGGAGTCAAAAGGGTGCCGCTCCAGGCGGAGGAGCAGTTTGTGTCTATTGGTGAGGGGCTCCCCCCAGAGGTCGAGCAAGATTTGCTCCAGGTGCTTCGAAACAACATCGACATCTTTGCATGGTCACCAGAAGATATCAAGGGCGTGGACCGCGCCATAATCGAGCACCGTTTGGCGATCCGCCCCGACGCCAAGCCGGTCTAGCAAAAGCTTCGCCGCATGTCCATGGATCGGCAGCAGGCGGCCAAGGTGGAGGTGGCAAAGCTTCTTCGAGCCGGGGTCATCCGCGAGGTCCACCACCCAGAGTGGCTCGCCAACCCAGTATTGGTCAAGAAGGCTAGCGGGGCCTGGCGTATGTGCATCGATTTTACGGCGCTCGACAAGGCGTGCCCAAAGGACAATTACCCTTTGCCGCGCATCGATCAATTGGTCGACGCCACCGCGGGGTGCGAGCTAATGAGTTTCTTAGATGCCTACTCCGGTTACCATCAGGTATACATGGCGGAGGACAACGAGAGCAAGACTAGCTTCATCACACCAATCGGCACCTTCTGTTTCATCAGGATGCCCTTTGGCTTGAAGAACGCGGGCGCTACCTTTACCCGCCTCGTCGCCATTGCACTGGCCGCCCAGCTCGGGAGGAACGTCGAGGCCTACGTCGATGACGTGGTAGTCAAAACCTGGCAGCTAGCTCTGCATGGCCGGGACCTTCAGGAGACCTTCGACAACCTCAGGAAACCGGCATCAAGCTCAACCCCGACAAGTGCGTCTTCGGCGTGCAGGCAGGCAAACTCCTGGGATTCCTCGTGTCTGGGCGGGGCATCCAGGCGAACCCTGATAAGGTCGACGCTATCTTGGGTATGGAGCCGCCCAAGACGACGAGGGAAGTCCAGAGGCTGGCGGGCCGCATGGCAGCCTTGAGCCGCTTTCTATCCAGGGCGGCGGAGCGGGGTTTGCCATTTTTTAAGACACTCCGCGGGTGCGACGGATTTCGTTGGGATGGTGACTGTGCGGAGGCCTTCAACGCGCTCAAGAAACACCTGGCGAGTCTCCCCACTCTGGTCGCCCTAGCACCAGAGGCTCCCCTCCTGCTCTATCTGGCCGCCTCAGCCACAGCGGTCAGTTCCGTCCTCGTCTTAGAGGAAGGCGCCGTGCAACGGCCTGCATACTTCGTCTCCGAAGCCCTTCAAGGCGCCAAGACGAGGTATACCGAGCTGGAAAAGCTTGCTTACGCGTTGGTCATGGCCTCCAGGAAGCTCCGGCATTATTTTTTGGCCCATCCAATCAAAGTGCCTTCCTCATTCCCACTGGCGGAGATGCTGCACAACAAGGAATCCACAGGGCGCATCGGCAAGTGGGCTGCCGAGCTCGCCCCGTTCTCCCTGACATACGCCTCAAGGACGGCAATCAAATCTCAAGTCCTCGCCGACTTCCTCGCCGAATGGACCCTTGGCTCACCCTGCCCAGAAGCACGACGACCCGGTCTGGACCCTCACCGTCGATGGCGCCTACGGCGTCGCGGGCGCGGGCGTGGGCGCGGTAATTGTCACACCCGAGGGGCAGCGCCTATCGTACTCGGCGCACCTCGCGTTTCCGGCCACCAACAACACAGCGGAGTATGAAGCGCTACTCTTCGGCCTGACCAAGCTCAAGGCAATCGGTGCGCGGCGAGTGCTCGTCCGCACGGACTCGCGTTTGGTGGCCGGCCATGTAGACAAGTCATATCAAGCCAAGGACCTCGAGCTGGCTAAATACCTCGCCGCTGTAAGAGCAAGGGAAAGGCATTTCTTGGGCATCACGGTCAAAGCCATCACTCGCGCGGAAAATGAGCAGGCCGACGCTCTCGCGAAGGAGGCCAGCCAGCAGCTGCCACCCCCTGACGAGGCGTTTTACGAAGTATTGCCGCAGGCGGCCATCGCGCAGAACAATCGGGACGCAGCTCTTGTTCACCACGTCGCCCGGCAGGGCGACTGGCGAGAGCCCATCTTTAATTTCCTGCAGGGCATCGCCGAGCCAGAGGACCATGCCGAGCTCCGGCGTCTGCAACACCGTGCCAGATCCTTCCAGGTGTTTGAAGGGACGCTCTACAAGCAGGGAGTCTGTGCACCACTCCTGCGCTGCCTCTCCCGCGAAGAAGGAAAGAAGCTCCTCGAGGAGACCCACGCGGGGGCCTGCGGGTCCCACCTCGCGCCGAGGTCATTGGTTGGTAAAGCGTTCAGGCAAGGCTTTTACTATCCGACTGCCATCAATGACGCCCAGGACCTCGTGCGTCGATGCCAGGGGTGCCAGTGGATGGGGCGCATCATTCGCAGGCCCCCGACGAACCTCAATCCTATCCCCCCGGTGTGGCCGCTGGCACGCTGGGGCGTCGACATAGTGGGACCGCTCCCCCGAGCCCCAGGAGACCTGCGGTTCGTGGTAGTCGCCCTGGAATACTTTTCCAGGTGGCCGGAGGCGGTAGCCCTATCCAAGATAACCTCGGCGGCCATGCAGCGTTTCCTCTGGCAGAATATCATATGTCGCTTCGGCGTGCCCAGGGAACTCACCGTCGACAACGGCCTGCAGTTTGACGCCGCCCCATTCAAGGAGTTCTGCGGTGACATGGGTATCACGATTCGGTTCGCCTCGGTTGGGCACCCCCAGTCCAACGGAGCAGTCGAAAGGGCGAACAGTGCCATCTCCGCCGCCGTTAAAAAATGCCTAGTCGGGTTGCCGAAGGGCAGGTGGCCGAGCGAGCTTCACAGTGTCCTCTGGTCTCTTCGCACAACGGTAACGCGGCCGACAGGGTTCACGCCCTTCAAGCTTCTTTTCGGCGACGAGGCGGTCACACCTGAAGAAATCAAGGCTGGATCGCGGAGGGTCCTCGTCCAAGCGCCCGATGAAGAGCGTCGCGTATCCTTGGACCTCCTCGACGGGGCGTGATCGAGCGCAGCCCAACACGTCGAAAAGTACGCGCGGCAGACAGTACGTACTCGAGACCGGTCCGTGTATCCGCGAAGGTTCAACGCCGGGGATCTCGTCCTTAGAACGGCACTCCACGTGGAGACCGTTGGCAAGCTAGAGTCCAAGTGGGAAGGTCCATACATTGTGGCTGAAGCATTGCAGAAGGGAGCGTACCGCCTCGCCACACTGGAGGGGCAAACTCTCCGCCACACATGGAATGCGGACAAGCTGCGGCGATATTACGCCTAGAAGCGGGACAAAGGTTACAATGGCATCAGCCCCTCCTTGTACGGTGCTCGCCCGCGCAAACGGGAGTTCAATAAAGCTCGATGTTTCCAAAAGTATCATCGTCTGGCCGCAATATGTACAGGACTATAAATAAGACGTAGCGTCGAGGTTCACCTCCGCACGCGAGAGTCCGCGGACTATAAATAAGACGTAGCGTTGAGCTCAGCTTCCGCACGCACCAGTCTACGGACTATAAATAAGACGTAGCGTTGAGCTTAGCTTCCGCACGCACCAGTCTACGGACTTTAAATAAGACGTAGCGTTGAGCTTAGCTTCCGCACGCGAGAGTCCGCGGACTATAAATAAGACGTAGCGTTGAGCTCAGCTTCCGCACGCGCGAGTCTACGGACTATAAATAAGACTAGCGTTGAGCTCAGCTTCCGCACGCACCAGTCTACGGACTTTAAATAAGACGTAGCGTTGATCTTAGCTTCCGCACGCGAGAGTCCGCGGACTATAAATAAGACGTAGCGTTGAGCTTAGATTCCACACGCGCGAGTCCACGGACTATAAATAAGACGTAGCGTCGAGGTCCGCCTCCACACGCACCAGTCCACGGACTATAAATAAGACGTAGCGTCGAGGTTCACCTCCGCACGCGAGAGTCCGCGGACTATAAATAAGACGTAGCGTTGAGCTCAGCTTCCGCACGCACCAGTCTACGGACTCTAAATAAGACGTAGCGTTGAGCTCAGCTTCCGCACGCGCGAGTCTACGGATTATAAATAAGACGTAGCGTTGAGCTCAGCTTCCGCACGCACCAGTCTACGGACTCTAAATAAGACGTAGCGTTGAGCTCAGCTTCCGCACGCGCGAGTCTACGGACTATAAATAAGACGTAGCGTTGAGCTCAGCTTCCGCACGCACCAGTCTACGGACTTTAAATAAGACGTAGCGTTGAGCTTAGCTTCCGCACGCGCGAGTCCACGGACTATAAATAAGACGTAGCGTCGAGGTCCGCCTCCGCACGCACCAGTCCACGGACTATAAATAAGACGTAGCGTCGAGGTTCGCCTCCGCACGCGACAGTCTACGGACTATAAATCAGGCGTCGTCGGCCAAAACCGCAACTCACAGCATTAAGAATAAATGGGGCATCGTCCCATTGCAAAAATATGTGGTCAAATGATTACAGGTATGGGCGCACAAGCGCGAACCCCCCTCCGCCTGACATAATCAATGCCTCAGTCTTCGCGCGGCGCCGAGGGGCCCGGGCCGCCGCCAGGGCCTCGGGAAACCTCTTCGAGCCAACAGAGGAAGTCCCCTCCCCCGCGCAGCGTTTGCTGTACTGCAACCCTCGCCGCATCCTCCCCGACGCGACTCCAAATCCGCCGATGGAAGTTCCGGAGGCTAGGCTCGATGGAGCGAATAGCATCCGGCAGCGCCTCCGGCCGGTCAGGAAGATCCAGGTGAGGGTTTGCCAGCTCCTGCATATGCCTACACCCACGGGTGTGGAGCATGCCGAGGGCAAGGCACGCGCCGAGATAGCCGCAGTGCTCCCCGAAGGTCTTGGCGATGCGAAGCGCGACGCCCGCCCCCTCCTCGATCAGCCCAAGCGTCTCCATCAGGTCCTCCGGCCTGTGGGTGGCGTCGGGCACATCAACGCACATATCATGGAGGGCCCGGTTCAGAGACTCCATGGCCCCCAGGCTGACGTGGACGCGTCGTCCAAGGTGCGGGCCTTCCCTGCAAGAGTCTCGGTCAGCTGGGTCTTCTCCCCCTCCAAGGCGGCAATCTGCTGTAGGAAGGAGGCGCGTTCCTCTGCAGCGGCGCGTTTGGCTTCCTCGGCCTCGACTTGCAGGGATGACAAGGCACCCTCCAGCGCACGGAGCTCTTCGTCCCTTGTCGCGTGAGCGTCATCCGCTTTGCGAAGCCTGGCTTCTAGGGCCCTCCGCTCCCGGATGCGGGCCTCGTCTAGCGCATCACTGATGACAAGCGTCTGAAAGCAGCAATGTAAGTCACCAGGCGCCCAGTAGCGCCATACAAAATGCGCGGCACAGGTACTCACCCTTATTTTCGAGGCCCGCAGCGCCAGCGTTAGGTGGTCTCCCTCGCATGATGATAGCATCCGCCGGTCAAGGCTGCCACTGGCGCGTTCTGCGGCCATGGTGAGAGCGCGGAGTATCTCCAGTCGCGGGAGGTAGTCGGACAGGACGGGTTCGGACCCCACCGCGCCGAGGGCTGTGGAGGCTTCGGCTGCTTCGACAGAGGCAGATACCGGTGCGACACCCTGTACAAGGTTTTGGACTTCGCGCACTCCCCCGTCCGCAGCAGGGGGTGGTGTCTGTTCGGCTACCAATCGCGGCGTGAGCGCCTCGGTGGTCGGGTGCGAGGCCCCCTCGGCGACATCGGGCGTCACAATCCCAAGCATGGGGCCTGCAACATTGTAGCGACCCTTCGGAGGCGGGGGAGACTGCATCCGAGGGCGTTTCGGCTGAGGAGCCGAGGGCGATTCCTCCGAGACGTTAACGGCCGCAGCTCCTACTCCACCTTCGGTCTCCGCCGCGCCAGACGTGTCCCTGGTGGTAGCAGCACCAACGGCCACGTCCCTCTCGTCAGGCGTAACGTTCCTTTCCGGGTTGACGGGCTCCGGCCTAGTGAAGGCCGCGCCCGTACGTTCAGCAGCGTCTCCGAATAGTACGGCCGGCGGAATCAAGGCGGCGCACCCCGCCGAACTGGCCTGGCCGGGCGCGTCACCGGTCGAGCGTCCTGCCCCAGCAACACCAGCTGCCGAGGCGGCTGGCAGGCTGAGTATGGCAGCATCGGAGCGAGCCCGACGCCGCGAAGACGAGGCGTCTGTGCGGCCGCCACCGCCATGATGACCCGAAGTCCCCGCGGGAATCTCCGTTGGCATCGGGCGTTCCGGCACAGCGATACCCAAACCTTCGCATGTGCGGTTCACCCGCCCTGCCTTCGCCGTTTGGGTCGCGGCCTCGCGTAGCTTGTGGTCCTCAAGTGTGTATGGGCCGAGGAACACCTCAGTCGTGCGCTCCGCGTCTTCTAGCCGAGCCATTGCATAAGAGACAGCAGGGCGATCACATGAGAACAAGTGCGGATACATCAAGAGATGCCTACGGCACTCTAGACAACTTACAAGGGGCGGAGGGCGGAAGCAGGCGGGACACAGGGGGGCAAATCCCGTCCGCTCGGTCATCGCCCCGGCCCGTGTATCTCCACCGGGAAGACAGCGGCGCCACCCCGTACATCGTGAACTCTTCGGCCAGGTCGCGCATGCTTAGCCGGCGGGCGACGCCGACAAGTCTCCAGAGTCTCTGCGCGTCGTCAGCCTCCGGCTTCACGCTTGGCGAAGTATTGAACGAGATGGGCCCGCCTCAGCATAGCAGGCCACTCGGGCCGGTCACGTGGTAATAAAACCATCACCGCGTCCAGCCGGACTCCCACTTCCCCAAGGCGGCCGGCGCGGGGAACAGCGTCGTGCAAGACGATCGCAGCACGAAGTCCACACTGCCAAAATTGGAAATAGCTCCATCTCCAGCCTTCTTGGGGCGGCAGCAGGCGTCGTGCAGGGTGGCGAACAGGCTCACGCTGGGACGCCGACCTTCCGTCCGCGTCGCCCAGGAGAAGACAGCCAGGCGGACTATTGCGCTCGGCGCCAGCTGCGCTAACTCCAACCCATAGGCCCGCAAGACTTCGCCCACAAACATCTTTGAGGGCATGCGAAGGCCGGCGTCAAAGAACGCGACGAAAACGATCGTCTCTGTCTCCCGGGGCTTCGGCTCCGTTTCGTTGCGACGGGGTAGGCGAGCCCCATCCCGATCCTCGATCTTCCCGTCACGAACAAGCTGCTGCAGCGTCTCCTCGGTCACGCGGCTCTTTCCCAACACGCGGGAACACCGGCCCCCCGAGTATTCCATGGTGTCCCATCGCTTGTCGGCATGCGAGCGCCCCCGCAGCACCAGCTCGTAATCCCCAGAAGGGAAGGACAATTTGTCCCAACTAGACGAGGAGCCACCGCTGGGAGGGCGAGGCGCGTCGCCATGGCTGGCCATTGTCTCCTAAAGGCAGGCTAAAAGAAACCAAGGCAGGCAGTCGTGCTACTACCGGCACGGAGTAACCCAGAACTAAGCGGCAAGCGGGACAAAAGTGCTCCCATCCCGGTGAGGGCACCTTATAAAGCCCGCTCGCCTCCCCCACGGCCAGAAGGCGCAGTTAGGCCAGAACCCCGGTGGTTCGAATACGCACGATCTGGAAAGAAGAACCGTCGGTACCTGGAGGGGCGCGCCGGGTAGGTGGCCAGGCAGCGCACAACCCCAGCACGTGCTCGACACGCGTCCCGCCTCCCTGGGGAAGCAGCGAGCAGTCGCGAGCACGCAACCGCTCACATCCCATGACGCGCCAGTCGCAAGCCGCCGCGTGCCCCACCCACGCGGAAGCAGACTGCATAACGCGATAGCCTGCCCTCTGACAGGCCAGGCGTCGGCGCGATTCCAGCCGTCATTTAAAACGCACGGCCACGACCGCAGCCCCTGGTCAAGTTCGGAAAAATTCACAGGCCGCAGGGACGGAGGGGGCCAAAGGACTCGGCAACATGGCTTCGGCCCTGTGAAGCCCTTCTCCATGAGAGGCTCCTGTTGTAGGGGTGGCCCCCACCTAAACCCAACAGGCCTGATAGGAGGCTATAAGGCCCAGAATAGGCCATGTGTAATGACATAAATGCCCCCGAGGGGGATGATCAGCTGTAAGGGTATAATTGTAAAAGCACTCCCCATGTATATATATGGAATACAGGCCATGGGGAGAACCCAAGCCATTACTCATCTCCATCACTCTCCACTACCACCTCTCTCTCTGTTTGGTCTGTAACCACAACAAAGCTATTTTTTATAAAAAAACAAGTATAGAAAAGTTAAAATAGGAAAAAAATATTGTAATAGTACCATATATACAGAAACAGTTCTTGACTTTATCAATTTTTGGCTAACACCAAGTTTATAACGCGGAAACTTAAGAAAATTCGGTTTAGCATAAATAAGGCCTAAATCAACTAGATTCACCTATGTGCACCAACACCCTAAGTCTATGTCAAGTTTTGCAATCCTAGGATGACAAACAATAAATTTAATTCTATGAATATAAATTACTTGAATGTAAATTGAGCACAAGAAAATAAACCATATTTACATGATTCCTTTTTTACCATGGTGTTCAGAGACTTGCTGGTCTCCCATAATCCATGTTAAGATAAACCCAAATGAATTAGACCAGCTCCACGAATTAAGTCAAACACATCAATCCACTAAGATTATTCTTCCTTCACTCCAGAGATGGCGAACACCACACCACTCACAATAAGCTGGCTCTTCTCACAACCTTCTTTGAGAAGATCAGCACGCACGACGCCTCCAACGTTGTCTAGCGGTCGGCAATCTCTAAGAATAATAACTCAAACCCCTTACTTGACTCTCACCACGTGCAACTGATGCACAAGCTCACATAGATATGAAATTCACCTCTAAATGCAACACATGCAATCTAGATCCTTCCTCCTTACTCACAAGGTGCAACACATACATAATTGATAGAAGGACCTCACACTAGCTTAAGAGAATGAAATGAAGTGCCAAAAGTTCTTCTCTAACCGGCCACAAGGGGGTATTTATTTTTCACACCTCGAAACTAGCAGTTGGAGACAAAAATTAGGGGATATGGTAGTACCACCGGCTTAAGACCAGTACTACCACTCTCCTCTGTAACGGTCAAAATAACTAGCTGTTACAGCAAGCAGCCGGTAGTGCCACCGGCTAATGTCTGCTACTACTGCTTTGTGGTAGTACCGGTCCACACTACGGAACTACTATTTTCTTGGGAGAGAAAAGAGTTCCATAAAGATGTCTCTCTAGAAAAACATACCGCTACACAAGTGGTCGTACCGCTCACACAGGCCAGTGCTACCGATCGTCGACCACACAAGTCTCTGACCATATTGGTCTCTGATCACACTGGTCTCCGATCATGCTGGTCTTTGACCACATAGTTCTTAGACCACGTTATCGGCCAGGCTGGTTCAACCATGCTGGTTTTGACCATAAAGGTCTCGACCATATCGATTTTAGACCACGTAGGTCTCCAACCACAACATCGATCTTAGACCACGCAGGTCTCCAACCACAACGTCGATTTTGACCACACAGGTCTCGACCACGTCGACCACGTTGGTCTAACCACACTGATTTGACCACTCTGGTCTTCGACCATATAGGTCTTCGACCATATTGGTTTGACCATGCTGGTTTGACTACATTAGTTCAACCACATTGGCTCAGTTACATTGGTTCGACCACGTTGATTTGACCATGCTGGTTCGACCACTCTGGTCTTTGACCACACATGTCTTTGACCACATTGGTTCGATCACGCTGGTCATTGATTTCGTTGGTTCGACCATGTCGATTTGACCATGTTGGTTCGACCACTCTGGTCTTTGACCACATAGGTCTTTGACCACATTAGTTTAACCACACTGTTCACCGACCAGTTGGTTCGACCACGTCAGATCGACCACACTGGTTCAACCACTCTACTCTTTGACCACCAACACAGAGTGGTAGTACCGCTTGACATACATCGATAGTTCTGATTTTTTTTTTGAAAAGTGCATATACTTAATAGATTTTGCAAAACACATTTACAAACTATAGTACCATGCACACAAATATCAAACATGATTTCCAACAAGTTATAAAATATATTTGCACAGTTCTGAAATGATGACACAACGTATAGGTACATGGACTAAAAATGTTTGCAAAACACGTTTGCAAACCTATGTCACATGCTACAAGAATTATGTATGAGTTTCAACCATTTACAAAATATATTTACAAATATAAGCCTCACTCCACAAGGAGTAGAAAACATATTTGCAATCTATAGTCCTATGCCACAAGGATTTAACATATGAGCTTCAATTCTTTGCAAAAACACATTTGCAAATATAAGCATCATACTATGAAGAGCTAGAGTAAATGAGATTGAGCTATTAACTCATGATGAAATTCAAGCTACTAGATAAGGCCCCTCTTAATAGTACGGCAACATATAGTAGCAATCTGATCTTCCAATCAAACACTAAGATTGGTAAAAGATTATGAACACATTCTTAGTCCTACCTAGTCATACCTTTGCCTTGAGCATCATCTTGAAACTTGATGACACACATCTTCACTTCAAGTCTAGGTCATTGTCTTGATATGCATCAACTCATGATGCATTCTTCATTTAAACTCCAACAACACATGATGGGTCTTGTCTTGGCTTGATGATCAACTCATGATCATCTCCTCTTGGACATACATAAACTTATGATGCATCCTCTTCTTGATGACATTCAATACATGAAGCCATCTTCCATCCCATATCTTGACTGCATGATCTTCAACACATGAAATCATCCTAAGTCATCATCATTTGTGGAACCTAACTTATTCATCCATCTTATAGAAAATGTTAGTCCACAAATCAATTGTCATTAATTATCAAAACTTCACCATTAACTCATAATGGACAGACTAGATTATACAATCATCCCTTTTTGGTAATTGATGACAGTCTCAATAAATAATGAGATAAAAGATTGATTTGCAAGTATACAACATGTACACAACAATTGTATACCCTAGAATAAGCTTCTTAAGCAATTAAGTCATTTGAATGTGAGTATTTATCTTTGAAATTAATTGCTTTGTAAAGTTTACTCATCTGGTTGTCATTGATCATCCAACCATTAACATATAATGAAGGAACAAGATGACAATCCGATTGCAAATGATTGAGTTTTAATTAATCAAGAGTATATATGAACTACATAAGCTATATATACTCAAAGGATATGTTTCAAACTAAAGATCCTTAACATGTGGGGAAAGGAAACATGAATCAATACCAACGAAACCACAAAACATAGTGAGAGACCATGTGGAGGTGACCCCGTGTGTGTGATGAGTAATTGACGCGTGTTCTGAAAAGTTTGAGTTTGGTTTGTATGGTTCGAGCCAAGTTATCGTGTGATGCAGTTGGTTTTGGTCGGACCTGGTCAAACCTGGTCGAACATGCTTAGGATGTGTATTCCTTTGATTCGACAGGTTTGGGCTTTATCATGCTTAATATTGTCGCTAATACAATTCATGATCACATTATATCGAGCGGTGCTATGTGATGTATTTCTTGTCTGTGATGGCTGCAGGACATCGAGGCGGAATCGTGGCGAGGCACGGATAACCGGACTAGGCGCAGGTGGTGCTGAGGTCGGAGCGGTCGGGATGTGCCGAAGACGGCGATGACTCGAGGTGGTTGCGAGGCTTGGACGGCAATAAATGAGGAAACTTCCCGGAAGATGCAGGAGGGGCGTTTTGGTAAATACGCAAAGCTGCATTAGGAAGTGGATTCAGTTTTAGAATTAGCGGGTAAAGCATTGAGGCTTAATGGGCAAAGCATTGTGAACCCTCTAACCAAAGGCTATAAATAGGAGGTGTGTCTCCTGGTTGTTGCATGGTCTTAGGAGAGGTTGTTATGGCTTTGGGAGTTGGTTTTTGCTTTTCTGGAGAGTAGTTGAGGAGTGGTTGGAGAGAGCAGTATGCTGTTGTGCTTTGTCTCCTGTGCATTTCCTGTTCTTGCTCTTCATATTGCGTGAGTGATGTGTTGTAGCTGGCCTCTCAAGTGCGTATGGGGATGAAGTGAATGTAATCCTTGCACTCTTGTAATCATTCCTCTCTATGCCTCAATATATGCTTGAGATGTTTCTGTTTTTGTTTCTGTTTTGCTCTCAGTTCAGTTCTCTGTTCTTCTGTGCTCCTGCTGTTTTGAGTTGATTTCTTGATCTAATAGCTGGCACTTGTTTGCTCTGTGTTGGGAGATACTTAAGGCCCCTTGGCCATTCCATTCCCAAGAGCAGATTGAGGATTAAATATTTTCTGTGATCTCTCAGACCTTCGCGTAATTTACTCTGTTATTCAGTTTTTTAGGGTTTGGATACAGGGCTCTATAGAATCTTTTGCTTTCTTGTCAAAAGATGGTATTTTGATGTGTGCTTTCAGGGCCTGAGGCTATTGCTTAGCTAATCACACGGTCTCTTGATCAAAGAATCAAAGATTGGCTGGCAATTTGGAATTTAGTACTGCTCTCTGTAAGATTTTCAGTTTTCTCTCAAATGTTGATTCTTGGAACTTTTAGTTGTCTTCTCTGGTGTCCAAGGTCCTCTTGCTATTCAGTTTAGGAATCCTTTCTTTTGGCCTTAAGGGAACAGAAGAATCTTGGCAATTTCCCTGCCTTCTGAAGTTTTCTGCATTCTCAGTTTCAGGCATCGCTGATTTTAGCTCTCTACCCTTACTGTTTCTGCCTCGAGACCGGACATACACTTTTCTTTGTGTCTGTGTGCTCACCTTCAGGCGTCTCCTCGTGTATCTCATCGCCAGGCGGTGAAGCGCATTCTTCGGTACCTTCGAGCTACCATTGACTATGGTATCTTATACTCTTCCTCATTCTGTCTTTCCCTCAGAGCCTACTCGGACGTAGACTTTGCTGGCTGTAGGATAGATAGGAAGAGCACTTCAGGCACCTGCCAATTCATTGGCACTTCTCTTGTTTCTTGGTCTTCTAGGAAGCAGTCCGGTGTTGCACAGTCCACCGCAGAGGCCGCATTTGTTGCTGCAGCCAGGTGCTTTGGATGGCTTTGACTTTGCGGGACTTTGGGTTAGCTATAGACAGTGTTCCACTCTTTTGTGATAACACTTCTGCCATTAACATTGCCAAACACCCAGTGCAACACTCTCGGACCAAGCACATTGATATCAGATATCACTTCCTTCGAGACCATGTGGAGAATGGTGACATAGTGCTCCAGTCTGTGGAGAGTGACCACCAATTGGCTGACATCTTTACCAAACCTTTGGATATCACTTCCTTTAAATGTGTACATATAAGAATGTATAATAAAAATATATGCACATATTAAAGTTAGACTATTTATGGAGTTCGACCTATATTTTCGATTCTTGGAATGCAATAAGATATAACAATATGATGTTGAATACATATCTCTATGATTTTCACATTTTTATCCAAATAAGACTAAGCAATATCATAATTAATAAACAAGTTAATTTCATAATTGCATTTGTTATTATCACCAAAACCAATTTAATGGAGCTTGAACTTACATTTACAGAGGATATCGCAATGAATCATCCATGCAAATCGTCGAGCCATTCAATATGACCGATAAGTATGCTACCACTAGTGAAGTGGATAAGTGGAATAAGGCCATCGATCAAATAGAAAAATTCCTCAGCTAGACCTAAAGAAGGAAAAGAAGATCAAGAAATCATACAAGTGTAAGAACAATCGCAAGCCTAATGTTAAAGAAGTCCTAGCGATTCTGGATAAATACTCCGAAATGAAAAAGGATTATCCAAGTTGGAACAAAGAAAACCTCAGACTGATGAATCCAAGAAAAATAAAAGATGGTGTCTACTCCACCAAATGGCAGAGCATGATCTCCACAACTATCGTGCCTGGCAGAAGAAGTTCGAGGATTACTACCGGTTATGGCATAGTTTCAAGATTTTCGACCAAACCGATCAGGTAAGTGTTCCTACCGGTTATGTTTGGAAATCTTGATAATTTATGAAAGGAAATAATCTCATTTGATGTAGAAGATTTTAAAACTGCATATAATGGGATCCTTGGCCGGCTGACATTAGCCAAGTTTCAGTAGCCACCCATTATGGTTACCAAAGTCTCAAAATACCGGGGCCAAAGAAGTCAGAATGGTTCGAGGAGACAGAAAAATGACTTAGGCCTATAATCATAAGTCTCTCAAACTAGTCAATGAATTATTGAATAGGAATGCTAACTCGCCTTCAATACAGGTGAAGCATTCAAGGCTAAAGGTGGCTCCAAAACCCTCCGACCAATTCAATGAAGTAGCTCTCAACAAGGACAGGCCTTTGGGAACTGTCAAAGTTGGGACAGATCTCAATCCTAAGTAGGAAGTGTTGCTCATCTCCTTGTTTTGAGCAAACGCAGATGTATTTGTGTGGCAAGTATCCGACATGCCCGGTGTCCCCTAGGAGGTGATCAAGCATTGGCTAGCACTCTGGCCAGACAAAAAATTGGTCAAGCAAAGACTGCTGCGTTTTTCACCTGATCGGAAGGAGGTAATCTAGTTGAAGATCGTCAAGTGCTCACGGCTGGATTCATTCATGAAGTCGACCACCCTGTAATGGTTAGGAAAAGTAATGAGAAATGGCAAATATGTGGAGAATTCACATATCTTAATAAAGCTTGTGCAAAGGATGATTTTTTTCCTTCCACACATCGATCAACTTGTTGACTCTACCTCTGAGAGTGAGTTATTAAACTTCTTGGATACATATTCTGGGTAACATTATATTAGTATGAGTAAAGGAGATGTAGAGAAAACTTCCTTCATCACACCATGTGGAACTTTCTGCTATGTGAAAATACTGTTTGGACTAAAAAATGTCGGTGCTACTTTTCAAAGGTTAATGAAAAAAATCTTTAGTTTGCAAATTGGTCGAAACTTAGAGGCCTATGTAAAAGTGTCAATATTGGAGACCATATCTCTATCTTGCAGGAAACTTTTGCTAACTTAACAAGACATAACCTTAAGTTAAATCCAAAGAATATGTGTTCAGAGATTTTTTTTTCTAGAAAGCTTCTTGGTTTTTTAGCCTCGGTTAAAGGGATTGAAGCTAATCCAGAGAAAATAGCGGCCATCGAGTGGATGTGTTCTCTGGCCACAAAGAAAGAAGTACAAAAACTAACTGCTTGTACGACAGTGTCAAGTCATTTCAAAGCATGGTTGGAAGAAAAAGGATGACCTTTCTTCAAACTTTTTTGTAAACATGAAAATTTTGAATAGACTAAAGAATCCAATGATGCCTTTGATGAAATTCAAAAATACTTGACAAGTGCCCTAGTCTTAGTCTCTCCAAGACCAGGAGAATCTCTATTTTTATACGTGGTTACTAAACCACAAGCAATCAGTGTAGTACTAGTCATTGAATGTGACAATATCCAACAACAAATATATTACGTAAACAAAGTCTTACATGGACCAAACTAGCGATATCCAGAAATACAAAAAGTGTTATATACCCTCCTTATAACATCATGGAAGCTAAGACATTACTTCTAGACCCATAAAATTATGGTGCTGACTGGATACCCTCTAAGTTAGGTTCTCCAAAATAGGAAATCATCAAGACGTATAGTAAAATGGGAGATCGAACTTGAGGAGTTTGATCTCCATTTTATTTCATGAAAAATTGTTAATTCCTAGGCTTTAGTAAAATTCATTGCCGAGTAGACAAATCCTGAACCTATCCAAGGACCCGAGTAACATTGGACTATGTACTTCGACGAGTGGTTTGCATGTACCCTCTACAAATAAGGAATACACGGAGTGCTGATAAGATGTATATCTCAAATGGATGGTTTGCATTTGCTGTCTAAAATACATGGAGAAATCTGTGTAGCACATCATTCCTATAGAACACTGATCAGTAAAGCCATCCAACAAGAATACTATTAGCCAACTGCCCTCCATGATGCAAAGGAACTTGTTTTAAAATGCATACAATGTCAGTTTCATAGCCGACAAATACATCAACCTGCACAAGCTCTGCAAACTGTACCACTCTCTTGGCTTTTCACAACCTAGGGTTTAGACATTCTGGGACCTTTCCCAAAAGTATCTAGGGCTTTGAATTCCTCTTTGTAATGATTGATATGTTTACAAAATAGATCGAAGCTGAGCCAGTTGTTAAAATAACAACAAAAGTAGCCAAAAAATTATGGTTACATGATTTGGTGTTCCTAGTCGTATAGGTACCCTATTTTTGTGCGGAAATTTTTAAGAATTCTGCAAAAACCTAGGTATCAAGGCATGCTACACCTCAGTAGCTCTTCCACATAGTAATGTGGCAGTAGAAAGAGCCAATGGTATACTAATACAGGGGATTAAACGCTGAGTGTCTGACTATTCAATACAACGATCATGAAATTAGGTACAATAACTTCTCTCTGTATTATGGGCTGTTTGGATCACAACATGTCATGCGACTGGAGAAACACCCTTCTTTCTAGTTTATGAAGTAGAAGCCATGCTTACTCCAGAATTAAAAATTGGCTCTATTTGAATGATCGTTATAATGATAACGATCAAGAAGATCATTAGGTCAATGATATTAATTTTATTGAAGAGTGAATAAATACAGCTCTAATCCGATCGACAATTTACTAATGAGCCATACGGAAGTACCGCGGTCATAAAGTGTAACCTTGTAGCCTAGCTGTGGAAGATTTGGCTCTCTGAAAAATTGAGAGCCAAGCAAATCATAATAAACCTTCACCGAAATGGGAAGATCCTTGCATTATGGTCGAAGTTACCACACTAGGCTCGGTATGACTTGCCATGTCAGATGGACGTGTTCTTCCAAATTCTTGGAACATTGATCGGTTATGCTCACTGCAAGGAGTTTTCTAGCGATGACTTTTTTCCTACGATCTTTGCTACTTGTTCAAACTCAAGATTGAATGCATTTATAAAAATTTTATTGACGCCTTTTTTTCTCGGCTATCCTACAAACAGATCAAATATGGTTACAAATAAAAACACTTGTCTTCTTTGCATGTTTTCTTACATAAGTTCTTATTATACATAAATGAACAAATATATGTCATAGTGCCTGTCTGGTCATCTTACGACTATATTATATCACGATTATGGCAAATGCATATAAAACTAGTTGAAATCTCTCGCTAGCTTTGTCCAACATGATTTCCTAGTGCTACTCAATCATTTCAAACTCATAATCAAGTGTATTAATATAGTAAGTCTACTAATAGGAGGGAACTACATTACGTCTTTCCTTCTCTACTGCCTTCCTTAGCATGTCATACTACAAACAAAGCATTTGGGAGCTAGGAGAAATGCGACCACTCTTCAAATTAGAAAAAACGTCATGAACTTTATTACTACCAAAGGTAAGTTTGTACATATAAAACAAAACACATATAAATTACATTGTAACTATCTACTTGTTAGACCATGTGATGGTTGTGCATTTTGAAGCCTCTTGATTAGCCACTGTTCGATGGAGACCCGAACTTAATATCTTTGGCAATCCTATTCCCAAAGGGTTTCACCTCTTCAAAGAACTTCATTGCTTCTTCCTCCAAGCAGTTGAACTCTACTTCGAGCACTTGAAGATTGAGAGAAATTTCGAAGGCCTTAAGCTTCGCTATGGTAAAACTGACTCCATTTGCGATGGTATCCTGCATGGTCTGCTCGTGGTTGCTCCTGGAATTAGCCACTAGGCCTTAAAGGATTTCAAGTTATCGATTAAGACAATTTACCTTCTCGATTGGTTCATCCGAGGAGGAGGCAAGTGCTTCTGTACCCATCTCAGTGAGCATATTGTTGAAAAGAAGAATCTTATCTTGAAGATTGCCTTGAATATCCTTCTTCTCCTCATCAGTACCAAGAGCTTTTTCTAGTTTTTGAAACTTTAAAGCTTGCTTTGCACGAGTAGCTTATAGTTAATTAAGACCAATTAAAAACATAACAAATTGGTCAGATTAATGACCAGTTAACTTGGTTCTTCTTCTCGTGAGCCTCCATCACTTCCTTATGCTTGAGGATACTATCATTAAATCTAGTCAACCAGTCTTCAATCAACTGGTCCTTGGCTTTGCATGTCTCTTCAAGCTTTATAATGATAGCTTCTTTTGCCTTCACTTCCTTCTCAAAGCTTACCAATTCTATCGACCGAAGAAAATAAGAAAAGGAAAAAAATGAAGATTTACAGGCAATAAAAGGAAAAGGAGGTAACTTACTTTTTAATTGGAGATTTTTCTCCTTGAGGGTCCTGAGGAGCTGTTTATTCCCGATCAATGTCAATCCGAATAGCTCCCAGTATCCTCAAGAACCTTTGAAGTGCTTCTTGACTTGTAAAAATATTTGAAGGGTTACGAGAGAGAAAATACATGACAAGAAAATGATGAGAAGAGAAAACTAATTACCAGTCGTCAGCTTGTCGATGAAGGTTAGCCCTTTCCTTCTCGAGGGCTAATGAATGCCTGGTCACTTCTCTGTCCAGAGCAATTTCCTCTACCATGTGCTAAAGAAGAAGAAGAAACTTAAAGAAGTTTTGATAATATTCAAAGTGCAATAAAAGTGGTCTTTAGAACTTACTAAGACCTCTTTGTTGAGAAAGGCAGAGTAGAGCTTCACAAGGCCAGTCTTCAACTCGAGGTTCGATACCTTCCTCCACCAAAGATCCTCGAGTCTTCGATTGTTGAAGATGTGGCATCGATTGAGAATATCCTTGAATGAGGAGACCTCCTTATCACCGAAGTGCCCTCGACTTTTGGTACTCCAAAGATGGAAGGAAGTATTTCTACTTCCTTCTTCTCAACCACTGCTTTCCCAGCACAGATAGGAGTCTACTGAGACTTCATCTCCACCTTTGGATCCTTTGATGATGTCAGATCTACTGAAGAATCCTCGGTCATAATTGCCTCTGCTCCCATCTGAGAGGCCACTATGATCGCTTCCTCCCTTGATGCCTCTTCAACAGAAGCACTTGGGAGAAATGTGATCAAAGTGGTAGAAGCGCTACAAAACCAGCAAAAGAAGAAAAGGGGAAAAGTAAGAAAGTCCAGGCACAAAGAAATAAAAAATAAATGACTGCCCAAAAGGTGGGAATCTGGCCGTCATTGTCGCTTGGAAAGTTCTCCCCATTGCTGACCTCCAAGTGATCAGAACCTTATCAGGAATTAATCCTGCGCCTTCCAGGGCCTTCAACCTATTTGATCCTAGATCAGATGCCAACCACTCAATGATCAATTCAAACATTTTCGATTGAGATGGCTGAAGATATAAGTGTGGATTGAAGGGGTTCAAGGCTTATGTTGGAGGACACTAAGGCAAAGAGGCCAAGGAAATTGAAGAAGGTAAAAGGTTTTCTCTGGAAAAGCGTGAAGCCAACAGGTACCATGCTGAATTTTATAACATTTTCTCCCAACTATAAAAACAGTGATTGTAGGATTTGTGCCCAACCGGCAAAAAACCTTTCAAATTTTCCCAGTTGGATTTTTCAACTTTACTCTTGTTAAAGAGTATTCTCCAATTGAATTCCAATCGAAGAAAATTCAAGTTATAAATTCACTTAAAGTTCGGGGGCCACCTAACGAGGATTGAATAATCAATTAAATAAGGCTTTAATACTCAATTAAGACCTCGAGACCCCTACGGTCTTAAGCTTCCAAAGGTATTTGCCAGAGTACCAGGGGTCGGAGGCTCACTATACATTTCACCCGACCAACAACCACTCAAAGATTTTATTAACTGGTATAAGGGTTTGCCTCTAGGCAAATCCTCCCATGTAATGGATAAAGTATGTGCTTTATCTACTGCCAACTGCACGATGATTCAACCTTACGTCTTTGACAACAACTGTCTTGCAGTTGTCTACATGATTCTCTCCCACTGACAATAACCAAAGATTAGGTATTGTCAGATCTCACTCTCGCTGATAGCAACCTTGTGCTCAACCGAACGAGACGATTCAACAAGGCATCTACTCACGTGGATAACTAACACCCCATTGGCACTATTTAAAGGTTGACAAGAGAAGACACAAATAACTACAACTCCAACAATAGACAACGAACACCAGAGTCTAATCCTGGAGAATTAATCAAGGGGCATGTTCTTTAAGTCAAAAGCTGGTGGCTTTTGGCTTTTGCTACAGTACCTAACTTTCAAACGGAGTATTTTCTCAAGACGGGGTCTACAAGTTAAATGATCTACACGTTAAAAGCCCAACATCTGTACCAGCCAAAATCGCAAGTGAGTATCTGTCTCTTCGTAATCTGTACCGTAAACAACTAAAATTCAAAAATTTCAGCCAAAAGCTATAAGCCGCAGCCGAAAAGAACATGCCCAAGATCTCCCGACCAATGCAAAGATTATAGAGACTAGGGTTAGTTACATTCTTTTATAATCTCTTGATGAGAGTATCTTATAATCAGTTCATAGTAATAAAGATTATCCATATTTTCCTCCTAAATCCTCGAAAAGCCATGAAAGAACAGGGCTTGTGGCTCCATCGAGGCACATGAGCCGTGTGGAGGTGGCAAATAGTGCTAGGAGTGCGGTTCAGGCTTCAGATCGTAAACAACATGGGACGTTTGAAAGTTTTTAGAGCATCCACAATGTGACTTAAAATTGCCTCTAAGAAGAGAGAGAAGGCCATGGAAGCTGCCTCTAAACACTGCACACAACAGCCTAAGTAAATTTACTTAGCATTGCCTCTAGGGCTAGGATTGCCTTCAGCGAACAAAAGAAATTCTATGGCCCCACCTGTCAATTGGGTCAGATGGAATGTGGAATAGGGATTGGGATTGGGATAGAAGAAAATTGAGTAGGCAATTTTTTTTTGCTTTTTTATTATAGTTGTAGGCTCTATCTTAAAGACAATAGTAGTTTCTATATATTACATAAAATTATATTAAGCTTAAAAACTACTTATATATCTTAGTTTAGAGGATATGCAGCCTCTAAATATTATGATTTACTTATACGTCGGGCCGAAGCTTCGGCGTTTCTGTTGATATCGTGTAGACTGTTGGGCCTGAGAAGACTAGGCTCCAATTCCCAAATCGGATCACACGCTTGTGTCGTCGTGCGGCCCAACAGGATCAGAGCCCGTCCGGAACCGGATTGCAGCTTACTGGCTGGGGATAGACGGCGACCACGAACGACGGCGACGGCAGCGACGGCGCCACCCTTCCATTCCTTTCCTCCTCGTTTCAACCCGAAATCCATTCAAAATACCCCATTCCCCTTAGCAATCCCCGCACGCCATGGCGTCGCGAGTGGCCGCGATGGTGCTCGCAGGAGCACCCCCTGTATCCCCCCACCACCCTCCCACGGCCGCGGTTACCACCACCAAGCGCTGCACGTGGAGGAAGCAGCTAGGCCTCCACCGCCGCGGCACTCGCGGCCGGATCGTCCGCGCCTCCCACCACCGCCTGCACCACCCCTCCTGCGCGGCCGAGGTGAGCGTGCATACTGGTGCCGTGATACTGTACTTATCCAAACAGCTTCCTCCAAGCTGCAGCGCGGTTGGTTTGGTGCAGGAGGGGGTTCTCCAGCGGCTCAAGGGCGCGGTCGCGGCGCTCGCCGTCATCGCCCAGGTCTCCGTGTCGTTGCCGGCGAATGCGGTCCTCTACTCGCCGGACACGAAGGTGCCGAGGACGGGGGAGCTGGCGCTGAGGAGGGCCATCCCCGCGAACCCGAACATGAAGGCCATACAGGTAACGCGCGTGGGAATCGGGCGTCGTGGTTGGAGTTTAGTGCGACCGGGCGTCGTCTCAGGTTCTGTGCGCGCGTTTGCCAGGAATCGCTGGAGGACATCTCGTACTTGCTGAGGATTCCACAGAGGAAGCCGTATGGCTCCATGGAGGGGGATGTCAAGAAGGCCATGAAAGTAAATAACTAATTTGAGGAACTGTTCAGAATGATGATGGCATATGCTTCTCCTGCGCATTGTAGCCTTCTTATTGAACTTGCTGATCTTGCTGTCCCGACTCCTGATATATAGAGCCCATGTGCTCTGGATGCAGATAGCAATGGACAACAAGGAGTCAATCTTGGGAAGTATACCTGCAGAACTAAAGGAAAAGGGCTCCAAGCTGTACACTTCCTTGCTTGAAGACAAGGTAAGCTATGCTAAGAGGGTGAAATGCCGCTCTTGAAACAAAAAACTAATTCAGTTTTTCACCTGTACTTTGCCATGAATGATTATTAGTGCTACTGTGTTACATGATAGCTGAGCTACCTTAACATCATCTGCAGGGTGGTTTCCAAACTCTCTTGAAATATATAAAGGACAAAGACCCTGACAGACTTTCCATAGTTCTTGCTTCGTCTCTTGATACAGTAGCTGAATTGGAGCTGTTGCAGGTAACTCTAGTAAACTTACAAACCATTGGATAGAAGTTTCAAGATGCTTAGAGCAGGCTGATTCTGCTCCACTTATAGTTAGATCACTTAAAAGGAACCTTTTCCTTTCAACAGGCTCCAGGCTTATCCTTTCTCTTACCTGAACAGTATTTGCAGTATCCAAGGTGACTTTTTGTTGATTTCTCTAAGTTCCAAATGCATTTGCTGTCATCTTTGGGACAGTTTTTCCCCGTAAATGTGTACGTTTTTGTTTCATTTGGCAATTGGCACGGTTCTAGATCCTACCATTGTTGAGGGTAAAACAGATATTGTTCTGAACATTGATGCTGATATGGAACTTGATCATACATGACATAGGAAAACCATGCATGTCGTTAGGGTAAGAGTTAAGCATTAGAAAACCGATTTAGGCACTTCTCTGCCTGAGCTGCTTGATGGTAGTAATCAGGGATTCAAGGCTGCCTTTTGTAGGTTCATCTCAAATTTATACGTGTTGCTTGGGAAACCATATTTACTTTTAGATTGTAGCACCAAAAATTTTACTAGAAACATTACCAGTTTATCAATATTTGCATACTGATTGGTTGTTGGGTCTGCTGCCTTACTTATTTTTCATTGTCGAGTTGATACAAAGCACTTACTAGTTAATTTTGACACATGCCCATTCAACTATTTTTTACAATTGCAAAAAGGAAAAACTCATTTCCGTCGTATAATATTGCAAAATAATTAAAGTCCAGGTTGGTAGCCGGTGCTAAGCACATCACACAAGCCTTGTTCTTTTGGAATTCCTGGGAAACAGTAAAAAAATCCTTGGCTTTTGATTTGTTAATGAACAAGCTACACAATATGCATAGCATAGAAATAACAGGTTCTTTTAATGGTGGTTTGAATTTTCCATTCCTTGGGGGGCATTTACATTAAGCGTATGATTCTTCCTCCAATCTCTAACAAAAGATTTATATGGAATTTAATTTAAACAGCTTGCTATTAATAGGCTAACAGGAAGAGGAGTTGTTGAGTTCACAGTTGAGAAAGGTGATGGTTCAACATTCTTTCCAACAGCTGGTGGTGAACCCAAAAATGCTGCTACAATTCAGGTAGCTGCCTGATAGTGATATCATAAACATTGTAATCCATAGATGAGTTTCTGTAGAAACAGAAGTGTCGAGTCAACGTTCTTCAGCCTTATCAATGTCTCTGGCCAAGGTAATAATGGAGGTATCTTTTTTCCTCCTCATTGTCGGTTTTGACAATAATCCAATAGTCACTTTGTGAGGTGTTTTAGGGCTATGTAATAGTTGGGCATCATAAACTGCAAGATTTCGACAATGATAAATAAGAACCACAATGTTAGTTGCTATCCTTTGTCATGTCATGATGTGCAACAGTATGGTTCTCCCCTGTTCCCATAAAAAAAATGCCATCTTGGCCAGATTTATGTGTCAGTTATTGATTTGTATATTATATATGCAGGTTGTAATTGATGGATATTCAGCCCCACTGACTGCTGGAAACTTTGCGAAATTGGTAGGGTAGCTTAACTCCGACCCCATCTCATTATTCCCTGCAAATAGTTCTGGTGAAATTTATGAAATGTAAAATAAATGGCATTGAAATAGTTGTCTTTATTGAAGAGGCATCTGCCAAAACTTGGATCTAACCTATATGTTGTGCTCTAGTGTTCGAAATATATCTTTACAAGCAGTTGATTTGATGTCTAAGTCAATGAAATAAATTTTCCTTCAGGTCGATTTGACTCTAATTCAATGAAATAAATTTTCCGTCAGGTCTTGGATGGGGCATATGATGGGGTGACACTGAAATGCGCAAGTCAGGCAATCATTGCAGATAATGAGAATGGGAAGAAAGGGTACACTGTTCCATTAGAGGTCATGCCTGCTGGACAGTTTGAACCGTTATACAGAACACCGCTAAGTATTCAGGTCGGTAACTCACAGTCTCACACTACTTAAATATTGAAAGAAATTTGAGCTCATGTTCTCTCTGTCATTACTCATTTCTTTTGCTTTATGTAATCTAGGATGGAGAACTGCCAGTCCTTCCATTGTCTGTATATGGTACTGTTGCCATGGCACATAGTGTGGATTCTGATGAATACTCATCACCAACCCAGTTCTTCTTCTATCTTTATGATAAGAGAAATGTGAGTAAAAGGCTGCATCTTTAGAACCCACCAACATAAACAATGGGATAGACCCAATAACCCATACATATTTGCTCTCTGCTATTTTTTTAGATCAGATTGCATAAGTGCATGTGGCTCAACAGTGCACCAAGTTTCCTCTCCTGCTATGAACCATATTTGCTATCTTTAAAGGGTTGTTTTGTGCCATGTATGAAAAAATTAATACAATTTCTGAATACCAGTTAGAAAGGTATATGTAAATAAGGCACTAACCAGCACCTGTCAGGTAATGCAAAAGGTATGAATGTCCAATCTGCTCTATCATCTGCTTCTCCCAATCCGTGGCGTGCCGTCTGGTACTATGTAGAAGCATCAATTGTGTAAATATTTTGATTTGTGGTAATTTTCTGCAGTCTGGTTTGGGAGGAATATCTTTTGATGAAGGCCAGTTTTCAGTTTTCGGGTAAGTAGTGATTCACCATTACACATTTCTGGTGACCACTAGATAGCAGAATTCTGTTTTGTGGACGAACAAGGAGGAACTTTCGTGTGGAACCAAACGTCTGCAGGTATACCACAGATGGAAGAGAAGTCTTGTCACAAATTAAGACTGGAGATATAATTCGTTCTGCCAAGTTGGTACAAGGCAGGGAACGCCTTTTACTGCCACCAGCAGCGCCAGCAGAGAGCTGATACAATCAACTGCAAGCGTCGCAAACTGGAAACATTCTTTCATTGATCAGGAGACAAACATTTTGTATATCGAGATCAAGTAAACTGATCAAGCAGCTTATCAAATATATATAGAATCATTTCACATTTGCACATGAAATCATTTCTCATGTGCTGGACTATTGGTCACTTCACAATCTGAATAGATTGGAATGTTTCTTATAATAGTGCTATCGCGTGTTGTCAGAGTTGCCGCCGGCGTGCATCTCTCGTTGAGCCAGGTGAGGATGTCGGCGCGCACGCGCTCGATGTTCTCGTCCGGCTCTCCGAAGAGCATGGAGTGGAGCATGCCGTCGTATATCTTGATGGTCTTGTCCTTGCTGGCCGCGGCCTCGTACAGCGCGCGGCTGACGGCGGGGTCGGTCACCTCGTCGGCGCTGCCGTGCACGACGAGGAACGGAATGGTGACCTCGCCGAGGCGCGCGCCGAGCTCGTCGGTGGCGCGCAGCAGCTCCGTGACGGTGCCGAGCCTAGGCCGGCCGTTGTAGCGCATGGGGTTGCGCGCGGCGAGGAGGCGCTTGGCGGGCACCTTGACGGACTTCTCGATGAGGTCGGCGGTGGGCACGATGGGGAGCGTGGGCGCGAACCGCGCGAAGAGGATGAGGATCTCCGGCAGCGGCCAGGGCGGGCGGATCCGGTCGGAGATCTTGCACATGGGCGCCACGAGCACGGCGCCCGCCCACTCATCCGGCGGCGTGCGGAGGTGTATGAGCAGGCAGATGGCCCCGCCCATGGACTCCCCGAAGAGGAAGCACGGCAGCCCGGCGTGCTCCTCCCGGCACCTGACGGAGCGGAAGAAGGCGAGGAGGTCGCTGACGGCGGCGTCGAGGTCGGGTACGAAGGCGCGGAGGCCGTGGGAGCGGCCGTGGCCGGGGAGGTCCGCGGCGAAGCAGGCGAAGCCGGAGCGGGCCAGGAAGACGGCGGTGGACTGGAACGTCCAGCTGATGTCGTTGCCGTAGCCGTGGACCATGAAGACGAGCGCCCTCGGCCTCGCGGCGCCCGCCGGGCGCCACGCGCGCGTGAAGAGGCGGCGCGCCGCCGATCCGCCCCCCGGCGCGGTGAAGTAGGACGACTCGCCCTCCGCGCCGTGGGCCGCGTAGTACTCCGCCTCCGTGGCCGGGTGTTCGCCCCAGAAGTTCACGGCCGCCGCCTGCGCGCCTTCCTGCTGCTCGCTCTTCGCCATAGGGAGTTTGGATGGGGGAACTGGTGGCCGGCGCGGCTGGGGAGGGGGGGGGGGGGGGGACTCGATGCTGGTTGTTGCGTAGCGGCAGGGGAAACCGGATTCTATTGGGTTGGAGGCGTTTCGGGGGTGGGTGAAACGGTTCGTGCCGCTGGTCCGCCAGCCCGTCCACGCTCCAGATAGGGCCTGTTTAGGAGAGTTCTATCAGTTTCAGATTCACGAAAAACAGTTTCACTCTACAAAATTTTACCTAAACGCTTCAGCTTCGCAAAATCTGGATCCACCAAAATCCTGGATCTGAGAGTTAGATCCATGGATTTCATGGAGCTCCTCAAGGGGTGCTCCACCGTGGAGTTGGGTGGTAATTACCCACCAATGCCACTGGTTACACACCTCATCCCACTAAAAGTGGCCATTCCCACCAAAACCTCAATTTCGTGGATCTGGAGCTGCCGTACAAGCCAAACACTCCATGGTGGGATCTCAGATCTACGGTGGAGCTGCTGCTCCAGATTCACGTTTTCAGTGGTGGAGCTCTCCCAAACAGGCCCTTAGGGCCTGTTTGGCAGAGCTCCACCAACTCCAGATCCACCAAAAACAGCTCCACTTCACGAATTTTTACCCAAACGCTCCAGCTCTACGAAATCTGGATCCACCAAAATACTGAATCTAGCTCCAGATTCATGAAATCCATGTAACACCTCAAGGGGTGCTCCACGAAACCTTGTTTCGTATCTACTCGTGGAGTTGGATGGTAATTACCCACCTTTTGCCACTGGTTACACACCCCATCCCATACCACCATAAAACACATGGGCAAAACAGGCAATTCCCACCAAAAACTCAGTTTCGTGGATCTGGAGCTGCTGTGCAAGCCAAACAGTTTTGTCTAGCTCCATGGTGGGATCCCAGATTCACGGTGGAGCTGTTTTTGGTGGATCTGCTGCTCCAGATTCATTTTTCAGTGGTGGAGCTCTGCCAAACAGGCCCTTAGTAGTGTACCAGAATGAGTCACCCAACACAGTATGTTATGAGCTCAGATGCGACACTATCTAATTAGGCTTGATACGAGTGATTTGAATAAGTTATCATATCATATTGATATATATTTTTGTCATTCGATTAAGATACGATATGAAGATAGATCATTTATGTTGGGCCAACCCGAGCATACTTAGCCCAGCAGGCCACCGATGGCCCGTTGAGCATGGTGGTCCAGTTCGGTGTTGCCTCCCCTGTTGTTGCCTGCATGAGGGAAGGTTAAAGGCAGTGGTTGACCGGAAGGGAGACTAATGAGAGGGAGAGCCGAAGAGAGGAGGTGGTGGTTGGCGTAGAAGGGGAGGGAGGAGAGGCCGGCGATGGCAAGGGCAGGGTTGTGAGGGAAGAAGCGGCGAGGGCAGCTAGCTCGTTGCGTAGTAGTTTCACTACCGGTGCCACTGCTATATGTGATAGTGTGGTAGTGGTAGGGCCGTAGGAGTCAGGGGCCAAGGGGGAGAGGGCAACTAGGCAAATGCCAAGGGGTTACTCGTAGTAAGTTTAATGTCAGTTATAAGTAATTTTACTGCCAGCCATAAGTAATTTTACTACAAAGTCACCTGTCCACGCTCAGAAGATTATATTAACTTTGACACAAGTAATTTTAATGCCATCCGTAAGCAATTTTACTGCACTATGACAAGAGAGTTATAGTGTTCTTCTGAGCAGACCTGACCTCCTGGAAGGGTTGAGGGTAAATGACGTGTCGTGCCGTGTTGAGTCGGGATGTGCCTCCGCAACTTACTATGTGTGTTGGGTCGGCCTGTCGTGACGAGATACCGGCCCAAGCACGACACACCGGTTAGGTTGGATCGGTATGGCTAGGGGTGCAAACGGAGCGGATAATTTTCGTCCGACCGATCGACCGAAGGCTCTCGGAGCGAATACGGAAGAGGTAAATGTTTATTCGGCACTATTCGTGTCCGACTCTGATTTTGAGGGGGGAAATATGAAATAGATACGGGATGAGCGATATCCGTCCATATATGTCCATATGTCAATGATATGAGGAAGTCTGTTTTGACTTACTTAAAAACAAGATAATATATAGGCAAATTGTCATATCTAAATAGGCGGGGAATACTAAATGTTTTTCCTTCGACATTTCGATGATTAGTTTTTCCATGTTCGCTTTGATTGCACCATACTATCTAATGTCCTGTGTAAAAAAAATGGATAATTTTCGTTTGACCGACCGTCCGAAGGCTTATAGAATTTACAAAATAGAGAAATAGGTTTTCGGTATTATCCATGCCTGACTCCGACTCCGAAGAAAAAACGGAATAGGATACAGGATGAGCGATATCTGTCCGAATCCGCTTCGATTGCACCTATTTGTACCGTATCGTGCCTAGACCTAGCCAACAGCGCCAACCTCAGTTTCATTTACACAACAGTTTTTGGTACTGTTCTCTCTCTCTTGTAGGTTTTATTTACAGTATGTTTTTTGCTTTCGAAGGATTTTCCAGGCTTTTTTCACGAATTAATGCCTGCGGCACTCGAGGATGTTATCGAAAGTCCAACATCGGAGTACTTGGTTGAGGTTGGCAATTGGCACGTACGGCATTGAACTCATGTACGTCAGCCGAGCAATACTAGTAGTAGCATTTAGCCAAAATTTTCCTCTTTTTTTTTTTTGAGGTTTAGCCAAACAAAATTGTGGAGCGTGGCAAACTACTAAAGTGGGCACACAGTTATGTAATGTGAGCACAGGCCGATACACGGTACAGAAAAGGCTCAATTAAGCTTGGGCTGTGCTGGGTTCTTCGGGTAACGCTTCACATTCATGCTTGGGCCAGAATGCCAGAAACCTCGGGTTAATCTCTATCTCTCTCGCAGATTGCAGATCAAAACTCACGCATCATGCATGCAGGCTACCCGATTTCTGACCATTCCACCAGTAATCGGACGATCAAGAATGGCCGAAGGTGCGCGCGCGTATGTGAGCTCCAACATATAATCAGGTGAACGACCAGTCGTGATTGTAAAATGTAAACGATACCTACCCCTTTCGAACCGGCGTATCCGATTCCCTGTAAGCTGTCACGGCCTCATGGGCCCTCCTCTCTCTTTAACACCAAGAAAGCTAAAGAAAGTGGTCCCCGCAGAGCACTGGGCATGATGATTGATGAGTACGACACCCGGCAAGTAGCCACCGTCCGGTGCCACTTTTTCTTTCATCTGTTTGTACCTCCTGTTCCCGTAGAAATTTTGCTGTGTAACGGAGGTACAAAGCGACCTGTATAAGAGCATCTCCAAGAGATGCTCTTTCTCACCCCCTATCTTAAAATATTGGGTATGAAAGCTAAAAACAAGCTCCAACAGATACTCTAAAACACACCTAATAATTTTGGTACTCTAAAATTGAGATGGATCACCATCAAATATACAGTGTCTAGATAGTAATTTTAGGGATCCAAGTTTAGAGGAGCTGCTGAAGGAGGGGAAAGATTTAGAGGATAATTTTTTTAGAAAGACTCCCAATATAAGATTTTAGAGGATAAAATATTGAGCCTCTCTTGGAGATGCTCTAACGAATCAATGGCGAGACGGAACGTGAAGAAAAATACTGTAGAAACACTGTAGCACTATAGAAAAAGTAATTTTCCCCGAGCTATAGCACTGCGGTACAGCTTTTTTGGTTTTTTCTTATGCTACAGAGTTCGTACTGTATTTTGCGCCATGTGTCGCTATGTGATTGGCTCGTTACACAGATCGCTTCGTGCTCTGATTACATGACAAATTTTCTCCTGTTCCTGAGCTCCTCTCCCTGTGATGCACGGGCCATTGCGTGTGCAAACGCAGCATACATGCGCAATGCACGGTAATTCATTCGAGCACTTGGCAGAAACGGGTCAACATCACACGGTGCACCGGCGGTATATCAAGCAAAGTTTACCATTCACTGACCAATTGGATCGAAAAGCTACAGAGACAAATCAAGCGAGATATCTGATGCTTCCTACGCATCCATACGCACACACCCTTAAAATCAAAAATAGAGACGTCACGTACTGCCATACGTCGACGGGTACATGCATGCATGCATGGCAAACTATTATTCTGGCAACCGCTAGCTTAATTTGGCTAACATACATAGAAAGGCTACCGATCGATCGATGCAACGTGGATGTGTTGGCCCGGCGGCTGACGATGTGGATGCGCGCGCGCGGCTCAGGGAGAGGACGAGCCAGGGTTGAAGGGGTTGGGCACCTCGAAGCCGGGGTTGGGGATCCAGGTGTCGTCGGCGCCGGGGAGGAACTGCCCTCTGGCAGCGGCGGGGATGCTATGGTCGAGGTCGGGGATGTCCGGCATGTAGTGGCTGCCGAGCTCGTACCGCCCGACCCCCGGGATCAGTACCGTCCCCTCCTGCACCGTCTCCGGCTGCTTCACCGCCTCCTCCGCGGACTGCTCCGCCGGGACGTTGCGCGCCGCCAAGCCCAGCTGCGCGAAGCACACCGCGGCCACCAGAACCACAAGGACCAGCAGAGCTGTTGACCTAATAGCCATGTCGTCAATGAGTTGATCGCGACCAGCTAATTAAGCTAGCTAAGCTTCTGCTCGATCTCAAGAAAGGCTTGTGCTGTCGCGGTTGCTGCTTCTGTGTGGAGGTTGGTGACGCCGCGGCGAGCTTATATAGAGCACGCAACGTAAGGAGCGGCCGCTACGGGATGGAGCAAGCAACGGAGCAGGGGCGGGAAAAGGCGGTGCGTTTAATTCGTGGATCGCACGGTACGTTCTCTGCCACGCCTAGCTGCGTTTGTTACCAGCGCATCGCCGCGCCGCGCCGCGCGCGCGTTATCGTGCACGCAAGTGAGAGAAGCACCGTGAGTCGCGTGAGGGTACGTGTGGCGTGGTGTGGGTTGTCGTTGCCGTCGTCGGGCAGTCACCGTTGATCTGGTGGCAGTTATGCGCAGGTTCCAACTACTCTATCCTGCTCTTTATAGCACCGGCTGCGACCATCGGGGTGGTTCTCTCTCTGTAGATCTCTGTGTACTGTGTACACGTCTTGTCTACTCTCATTTCGATTAGTCCTCTTAATTACTCTCACTTCAACTTGTCGCACGACAGTGTGTTTGAGGCGAAAGGTCGATGATAAATAAATTGGTTGTCTATATTCCACCATTTCAAATCCCAAATGCGACCTTTCGCCGGTTAAGTGGGTATTTTTTACTATTAACTTTTCAGGAGTTAAAGTTTTGACCCATAGTCCTTTATAGCCGTGGAGTAATAGATTCTAGGATAGCATATATAATTTATAAAAAAGAAAACCTTATCCATCGCACGTGACCATTGATTCCGTCGATTGCGAAGTGTCTCTCCATGAATTGCTCAACAGTGACGTATTTAGGCCATTATTTGTTGTCTTTAAAAAACCGAAGTACTAGGGTATGTTGGCTCCAAATTATGGCTTTGGCCGGTTGGAGATCAAGCAAGCTAGCTAGAGTAATTTAGACTCTAGAGACTAGTTCAGCCTCCAACTAATTTTGGTGACTTGGTACTAAAATAAAACCAATGATTGAGCCATTACTTAATTTATCCCGACAAGCTTAATTATGTATGCCTACCCCAATTGCACAAGAACCTCATGTATGTATGTATGTATGTATGTATGTATGTATGTATGTATGTATGTATGTATGTATGTATGTATGTATGTATGTATGTAAAGCTATACAAAATTACAGAGGATCGAAGCACAAAATCTAATAAATACTTAATGACATCGGACGTATGTACCTCTATTTTAATATCATAGTTACAACTACTTGATCTCCTTTACAGCCACAGTTACAACTACTTGATCTCTTTTACAGCATCAAAGCAAGGTGAATAGTGTGGAGATTTGCAATATAACATCACTCTTGGTTTTGTCAACCGACTTACACTGTGAAATTACACTTTCCAAGACTTAATTATATTGCGAAAGGTAGAACCATGTTGAGAATATCTATGGTTTATTTTTGTTGAACAATTGGCAATCATATCGAGTTGAAATTTAAATTTGTGAAAGTTTGTAAGTTTTTAGATTTGCTGTCAAACTAGGGCGATCTGACCGTCCAAGGGGGCGATCTGATCGCAAGTCCGGTGTGACCGGATTTTTGGGGTAGTCGGACTGCCGGTGAAGTGCGACCGGTTTTTAGTTGGCAGATGGTTTTTTCTAGATAGGTTCTCGCTTATGTGCGCAGGAGAAAATATAAGTGGTATGATCGGCCAATAGGTAGCGGTCCGAATGGGTTTGGCCGAGAGGTTAGATCGGCATGGTTGCCATGGTCTGACTGGCTCCCCTGCTAATGGGGTTTGACTGGATAGAGCAGCGCGGTTAGACCGGCTGCTTAATGGTAGTCAGACCTAGTTTGTCTGAAAATAGCCAAGAGATTTTGGATATCTGTGGAAATGGTCATGAGTAGAGTTTTGGAATCCTAGGTTATTGTATTCATGGTGTATGAAGCATGTTTAAGCTAATATGGGTCAAGTTGTAAAGAACTTATGTCGGAAAATGAATTTTTGGTCTTCGATGTGTAGGAACAATAGTTGATGTATAAGTGTAAAGCTCTGTGTATATGAGGTTAGGGTTTCTCCGATTGTGCTAATAGATAATATCTATAGGGTTAGATGTGAGCCACTTGCTCTATCTATATGATTAGGTTGAGTTGGAGGCATGTGGCCAAGGAGGTGAAGGAGACTAACCAACCATCCATTCATTAGGGTTTTCTTGTGGTGGAAACATTGGGTGAGTGCTATTGTGAGGGATCTGTCTTCCATAGTAGAGTGGCTATAAAATCTTCATCTACATGTTACAATAGATTAATCTTGTTCATCTTACATGGTGTGTTCTTACTCTTGTTGATTTTGCACTTATTTTCGTTGGTGTTTTGCCCCTCTCCTTCTCCCTTGATCTTGTAGGGTTCCAAGGATGTGTAAATGATAGAGATGCCACTTGAGGATTATATTCCATCCATCTAGGGATCAGCTATAGCGAAATCTTGAAGGTTGCTCAATTTAGTTTGATTTGGAGCTCTTCTAATGATATCTTGTTCCTAGTGTTTTGGTCTGGAAACTTTGAGTGCTCTTGCTTGCTATGACATGTGGGAACTTATCTAGAGCCATCTTAGCTATCTGAACCCATGAGCAAGTCATATCTCAAGTTTTTGAGTTTTGCCCAGCTTTGATGCAGCTTTGCCTGCCTTGTGGAAAAGTTGGAACCTTAGCAAAGATCCATAAAACCTTAGATGGATTAGGTTCTTGAGATTGTTAGCAAGGTGTGTGCAAAATTTTAAATAATTTGGAGATTTATTTTAGAGATTGCATCATTTGTGGTGTTGGCTCAAACTGATTTTTAATTATGGAAGCAGGGTGCGGTCCGACCGCCCCTAGGTCAACGGTAAGACTGAAGGCCGATCAAATCGGCCATCTCCGGTAGTGAGACCACTCGACCGGTCCAATCGCTTCCTCATAGCAGTTCAGCTAGCCCTGAAGAGTTGAACTCTATTTACTTTCGTGCTTTTGTGAGTTTTTTATTGGTGAGAAAATATGATCATACAAGCTTCCAATAGCTACTAGAGTGAAAGTTTTGGAATACCTTTAAGGAATTTGAATTTTAAGGCATCATTCACCTCTTCTGTTTGCCATATCAGGTCCAATAAATGGTATTAGAGCCTGGTTAACTCTTCTTGACAAATCTTAACCTGTCTAAGAGCAATGGTATTAGATCGGTAGTCCACCAAGCCACCGGTGTTTGATGGGATTGATTATTCCTATTAGAAGGCTCAGATGGTAACCTACATCCAAGCCTAAAGGTAACTAATTTAGGAGAAAGTTAAGAGAGCTTATGTCATGTCTGCCGATGACCAGATCACTTTGATAAACTTTTGTAGATATGGAGGCAAACAACAAGGCATGTAACTACTTGATTCAGAGACTTAGTAGATCTGATTTTAAATGAGTGTCTCACTTGATATCTGCTCACGAGATCTAGAGGATCCTCACTTACTACCCTAAGGGCTCTACAGTGATAAAGGAAGTAAGACAGAATCAATTCAAAAAATAGTGCTCTAAGTTTAAGCAAAGGCATGTTAAATCTTTGGATGAATTGTTTTCTAGGTTCACTAAGATTCTTAACAACTTACGTACAATTGGCTTGACTTACTCTGAGTCTAATAATGTACGTCAACTAGTTGGTGCTTTAGATGTAAAACTTTGGGGATAAAGATTACACCCATCAAAGATAGCACTGCCATGATTGAGCTTACCATGGATAAGCTCTACTTGAGGTTCAAGACGCATAAGATTGATTTCATCTCTCGTCTTCCTAAGACAAAACCGATGGCTTTTGTGATTGACTTTGTGAAGAATGGGTCTTCTAGATCATTGGACTTTGGCCCTTCCAAATTTTCTTTTTTCCCGTTTGCATTAGTTGAGTAGTGAGCAACTTGAAAAGCTACCTGAGAAAGATTTAGCCCTCCTATCCACTAAATTCACAAAAGTCTATCATAATGTGAGGAATAAGAAGAGAGAAGGTCCCTTCTTCTATTTTGAGTGTAGTGAGCCAAACCACATTTGGGCAAACCGCCTTATGCTGAAGAGCAAGGAGGAGTACCACATGTTTCCTCAAGCTCGCGATGGCATGAAGAAGAAGAAGCCTAACTACCATAAGTTTATCAATGGGGTCATTGCCGCTCTTGAGACCGTCAACATAAGCGATGTGGATTCGGGGACTGATGACGACAAGGATGGCTGGTGAGGCAAAACGAAGGAGTTTCCAGATGTCACTCCATGTGCTTTATTGCACTCGAGGACACCACCAAGGGCATTACCGAAGAAGCATCCAACGATGGTTCCATCTACAGCGATTCAGATGAGGTATGCCCTTCTACTGAGGATATGAAGCGTGCGATCATTTAATATGGTAGAGAACTTGACAAGAAGTGCAAGAAAATTTTGAGTCAGGATTGTGTAATTGAAAGCTTGCATGAAAAACTTGCTAGGCTTAGATATTTAATTCTTGATGATAAAAACTGTGATTCTTACTTTGCTTTACATTCTATGTTGGATAAGTTTAGGGGCACATATTCTTCAGTTGTGAAACATCTTATTGTTGCTAAGGATGAAATACCATATTTGAAGTCTAGCGCTGATCTTGATTACTTAGGCGTTGGTACCTTAGATGCTAGAATTTCTTCATGTTATAATTGTGCTTTGCTTGAACTAAAATTAAAAAGTGCCACTAAAACCATGCTTCAATTTAGTTTAGAATATTCATGTTCACATTGTGAGTTTATGGAGCAAAAATTGAAAGAAATGACCAAAATGCTTCTTCATTCTAAAAGTAAATCATGTGATAATTGCCCCAAGCACACTAATGAAATTGAAGATTTTAACAAGTCACTTGAAGATAAATGTGAAAAATGAAAAACTCTTATCCATGACTGCATCTAAGAAATCTATTGATTCTATTGCTTGTGCATTTTGTGTTGAGATTAGAAATGATTTAGATGAGATGCATAATACTTTTAGAGTCAAATTTAAGGAGCAGCTGGATAGGATTAAATATGCATCTTGTGTATCTTAAGGTTTTGAAAGTAAATGTTGCCATCCACGAATAGAAATATGCTAGAGCAACCAAGAACATTGAGTGTACCACATGTGTCAACCTAGCAAAAGAAAATGACTAACTCAAGAAGACCTTGGAAAGATTTTCTAGTGGCAGGAAGAATTTGAACATGATTTTAGTCCAATCCAAGTTGAGTGTCAAAAAGAGAGGTCTAGAGTTTAACTTTATTGAGCATTCCAAGAATCACCATCCTCAAATTGTTAAAGTCTTGGATAGTGGTAAGTTTGAGGTAAAATCACCCAAGCCAAACAAGACAATTTTCAAGTCAGCTGGATTTACCCAAACCCCTTCTAGCATTGTTGATACTTCTACTTCATGAGATAAGACCCCTTAAAAGGTCATGTAACAATATATCTTTTACAAGAAGGATGACCATATAGTCAAGCTTTGTTTCAGGAAGGCCAAGCATGGTACGAGCCTTGAAGGGCATTAGAGGAGTGTCGTCGGTCCAAAGTGTGTATAGAGCTAAGCCTAGAGCTATTATGGCTCCTAGTGTCAAATTCAAGCCTAAGTTTGTAGATGACTTCTATGACTTGTTTGCTAGTAATATGCAGCATAGGTGTATAGAATACCGTAAGGATGGGATTAGATCACAAGTGTCTACTAGACAAAGGGAGCGTAGGTCTTTTCCTAATGGATCTAAGAGAGAGCCAAGAGAGGTCTAGTGTCTACTAGACAAAGTGAGCGTAGGTCTTTTCCTAATGGATCTAGGAGAGAGCCAAGAGAGGTCTAGGTAGTGCTCGTGTGCACTCTCAAATTTTTCATGCTAATCCCTCTTATGTTTCATATATTGCTATTCTTGTACACCGTGTGTCTCAGTACTGAATTCCCTAGTCTCTTATCTCCTTGAGATAGACTATCCCTATTAGAAGGCTTGGATGGTGATAGACTATCCCTATTAGAAGGCTTGCATGGTAGCCTACATCCAAGCCTAAGGGCAACCAATTTAGGAGAAAGTTAAGATAAGTTATGTCATGCCTACCAATGACTAGATCACTTTAATAAATCTTGTGGATGTGGAGGCAAACAATAAATCACATAACTACTTGGGTTGGTAGATCTGAATTTGATCAAGTATCTCACTTGATATGTGTTCACAAAATCTAGAAGACCTTCGTTGACTACCATGTGGGCTCATGACTTTAATACTGTATAGTTAATCTCACATGTCTATATGTACGTATACGAGAGGTGGCTATTGTTGGATTGGATGTGGCTAAGTGTGCAATTTAGGTTGGTGACCTATGCGGCTACGCTATGCGTGCGCGCATGCCTTGAGATGAATACTACAGTGATAACTAGGGGTTGATGCACATTGATTAGTGGGGGGCACAGGCCCCTGGGCTAATTTTAATTTTTGTTGCTTAGAATCCAAATCTACATAGTGTGTGCTCCCACATGCCAAAAACTAGCGCCCCATATGTCAAGGACTACATCTATCTAAATGAAAGAAGGCTTAAACATGTTGACAAAGAGGGGGAGAAAAGAAAAGAAAAACACGCAGGATATTGACAAAGCAAGACACTCCAAAAAAATACGTGTAAGTTGAAGTTGGCATGACACAACATATCAACTGACTGTGAAAAAACAAAATAATAGGGGCTAAACCGATAGAGCATGGGCCACTAGCCAGTCCAGCCCCAAACCAATGCTAGCCCAATGCCCAAGCCAACTAAGTAGCCAACGCTAGGTCCAAACGACGCTTAACCTACCTTTCGCTATTCCCCACGTGACACGTGGCGCACACAACCTTTCATCTACAATGGTGATGGGCCCGGCGCCACAGCTGCCGTCGTCCAGGAGCCTGCCCCTGCGTGTGTCGGATGGTATGGTTAGATTTCTCGTTGTGTTAATATCACTGCACGCACATGTAAATGGAGTAAATCTCAATGTATGTATGTTGTATGCAGTATGGCCGACGGTCACAATAATAGGTGAAGTTGTCCACTTGTCGTCACATCCTGGCTCCTTGCTTTCAATGTCCAAATATTCAGTGATCTTCCTAGCTAATGAAGTGTGAGAACCCTCAAAATCAATTAACCAAAAGCACACAATTAAGAATGTAATTAATGTTAATAACAATAATAAAAAATGATGATAATGATAATAAATTCAACTCACATGCACAAATCAAATGAGAATACATACACACACACACACCAACAATCTGAATTACAAAAAGACTCAATTACACAACAATCCTCACAAATAAATTCTCATACACAAATTCCATTCTCAAGTTACAAGAATAAATATTACAACTCGATATTACAAACTTTAGAATTCATCGCATACAACATACATACATGAAACCACATCACAGTACATATTATCGCAACCACTGAATACCTGCATGAAACGGTTAGTCCAAAAGACAGTTGGGAAACTGAAATGGAATAGTAATAATTGCCGTCAGAAATCTAGTTTATAAATTCTTGCCCTTAGGCAAAGCGCGCATAGAGATACCAGGATTTGTCAGAGACAAATCGGCACCATCTCGCGTAAGTAGATGATCATCATTCGACAAATTAAAAACTTACCTCCTTACCTGTGAAGCCATATCAGAAATTACTCCTCCATGATGCATACACAAAGCCACCAGCCACGCATGACTAATAGAGGACACGAGTCCACCTTGCATGCATAGCCAGTAGAGAGACAAGCCACGTTTCACCTCACTGCCACAAGGCAGCAATAGACCAAGCCCTTGCCATACCAAAAAGAGAGTGCTATAGTAAAGAGCACCCTGCCAGAATATCACAAGCACTGCATTCCACCACCTCAAAGCTCCAGTGAGCCCTCAAGCTCACTGACCGGCCACTGCCCAGCTCTCTGCCCAAAAGAGAGGAGGCACATAGAGACAGTACAGGCCATCAAACAACAGCACAAGACACCAATATTTCCAATCGATCCATACGGCCACCATACTACCCAAGAAGGCATCACTACCCCATTTAAACCCTACCACTCATACGAAGGCCAAGGAGCCAACAAGACCAGAAGGACGAGCACCAAGTACACCAGCCAGGAAGTACTCCCAGGAGCCAGCCCCACCACCAAAATCCGAGGGAAAAGCAGAGCACAACCACCTCATCCCCTTAAGCCAACGACACAAGTAAGGTAAGACTCCGAAAAGCCTTTTGTTTCTCATGTAAGTAAGTCACACTAGTTAGCCCGTAGAACTCAAGCATGGGAAATAGACCATCCACTACACTAGGTTAACAAATTAGAGTGGCCATCCAGTACGCCCTTGAGGCCAGGGATCGGCATTACCCGTGCACATCCCAGTCCCAAGAAACCCACGGTTGCTCACCCCAAACCTGCAGCACAGAGGCCTTAGTGGCCGTCCATGAGCCCCTGGACATTAACAACTGCTCCCCCAGCGCAATGTCCATGTCCAGCCCCCACATGGTTGCACACCGAAAGCTGAACACCCCTACTAGTAACCACCAAGACATCCACATTCTACACTAATCAATAAGGGTGCATAAGAGTAGGGAGTAGGGATAGAGAAGAAAAACCCGGTTAGGCCGGAGGATGTAGTGCATGGCGTCAGTGTTCCATAGCCACCGTGGCGCAGGAGGCCGGTGAGTAGCAGACCGGGCACGGGCCAACGAAGGTCGAGGCGGAGCTGTGCGCCGGCAGCACCCCACTGCCATGGCGCACCGCCGCAAAAAGGGGAGGCAGCAAGCCGTAGTGCGTCGGTGAAGACCGGTTTCACCGAGGCGCCTGCCCACCCCGTGGCCTGCTCAGTCTGAGAGGCCGAATGGGCCGGTTTCCTTTTTTTTATATAACCAGGATTTACAGAGTAGTCCACAGTAATACATAAAAAGAAAAATAAACAGCAAGATAAAATACATGTATGTTATATCAATATACAAGGAAATTGTTAACAAAAACTCTCTGAAAACAATATTCATAAATATAAAGCCTAGGGATGTAAAGGACCAAAACTCTTAAGTATGAATTCAACAAGGGATATTGCTTCATTTGAAAATCTATAATTAGAAGTATCTCTGTCTTAAAATAATGCAGGAAGAGATTTGGTTCCAGGGGAAGCGACTGTTCAGACAAACACTGAGATAGCTACCTCCCGGTCAGGCAAGTAAAGCAGGCTGCCAAGCTTGCTGTGGTTCATGAAAATGTTTTGTTTTTTATGGTATTTTCTAAATTTTGAATGATGCATTTAAAAGTAATTTCTAAAAGAAAGAAATCTAGTAGAAGGAACCAAAAGAGAACAGGTCCACTGGAGGAGCAGTGGACTGTAAAGAGATTAATAAAGGATGGTAGAGGGTGCTCTGGATTGAGAGATCAGAGGCAGGTGAGGCCCTTTACATATGGTTATTATATAAGGACTAGAAAACAATCCTCATTCTGAAATAAACCGTAAAACAGTATCGACCATACTCATGTGCTAAACGGGCGGAACCTGTTACTCTCTTTTATTGCTACTATCTCCATACTGGGTAAATAATAAATTAGGAAGGGGGCTCGGCCGGTAAGAAAACCCGGGAGTCCCAAGTCGCTTATATTAGCGTATGTGGAGTGTCGAGTATTCAGAACCGCTCGACCAACGGCTTTACAGCCGGATGGAGATATAGTAATAGGAGTCGAGAAAACATTCTGTATTCTGAATTTGGGGTCACATCAAAGGAAATGCGGATGTCCAGTGTCCATAAGAATTCAGAATAATTATGGGTAAAGTGATACAAGTCTGCGCGGTACTAAAAACCATGAATTCATGCCAGTCTCTTGGATAAGAGTCTACGTGGAAAAACACTGGTTCTCTCCTGTTCCAGAATGAATGATAGATATTTCATAAGTTAAAACATTGCCAAACTTTCAAAACTTATATTATGTCATTTGTAAATTTGATCAGGTATGGTACGAGCAGAAATATGGTTAAGATTGCTTCATTATTTATAAACTTGCTGAGTACACTGTACTCACTCTTGCTATTAAATCTCCCCCTTTTAGAACATTTCTCAGCAGGGGAATTTTTGGGTTTTGAAGAGGGCGGGCTTGAAAATGAGGACACCTCGGGATATGAGGTTGCAGAGGATGACGAGATGGAGGCTGTATCTGACGGCTGGGAGGAATAGACAGTCTTTAGATTGTCATATCAGGACCGACGGGTATTGCATTATGAGAAAATATGTATCTCCCACTAAAATGGTACTTAGTTGTGTAATGGACCATAATTATGGTAACCATATGGAACAATTAGGTGGCTCGACCTTAAGTCACCTACGGTTTGTAATAAATAATGTACTTTCAGTCTCTAATTATTGTTCTGCTGCAACTACTCTGATTGGCTTGTTGCTTGTTAAATGCGGTGTTCTACCGAAATGACAAGCAACAATCCGTTGACTAGCGTTATTACCCTATGGTAATGACACGGGTCGTCACACGAAGTAACGATCAACTGACCAAAATAGGTTCTAATTTTTGTGATTTAGATTTTAATGTTTCAATTCTATGATTTTTATAATATTTATGTGTCAAAACTTTAATATCAGAATGCCATGTTTTGATTTTGCAATAATTGAATTAGGGAATTTTTCAATGTGTTTGAATATCTAATTCAATGTGTGCTAACTTTCAATAATTGTCATCTCCCCATGGCAGGTAATCCGTAGTTGTGGAGCTATTTCTAAAAAGAAAAGCACCAGGATCAAGTGCAAATGCTACAAATACAGAAAGTCTAGAAATTAATTGGGAAGAGGAGATTCAGTTTGATCTAGGAAAAAGGAAAATAATAGATGACTATCTTCCCAATTAGAAAGATTCTAAAAAGAAAGTATTTGAATAATGGACTTTGCCAACCTCGCAAATATGATTTTCCATATATAATGTTTGGGAAGAAAAAGAGAAGATTTAACTCCGCATGGTTTGATCAATATGGTAGTTGACTTGAGTATAATGAGTCCAAAGATATAAAATTTAGAATGCATTACTATCAGCTACATTATTGATGGATATGTCGATAATTATACGTATGGAGCATAAGGTCCCGTGTTATTTTTGCTTTAGATTCGCCACTGGTGATAACCGCAGCTTCTGCTAGTTGCTACTGCTGAATCAAACCGGAACTTTTACTGCTACATGCGTGCATGCTGATCATGGTCAAAACAATTAATGGAAAACTAGTTTGCCATAGTGCAGACACCATCAGCATGCACCAAACAATGACAATTTTTTCAGCTATTGGCTTCCAACTTCTTCCAAACAAATAAATGAAATGGTTTTTTCGCTGGCTTTTTGAAATGGTTTTTAACACAACATTTTCAAAGCGGTTTATTGACTCATTCCACAAGTATTCGTGCTAGGACCGAAAGTTACAAGCCATAGCCGAAAATATATAGCAAGCCTTTATCCTACTCCTGGTAGTAGTTACTCCCTATTACGTATCTCGTAAAGTAGGGAGTATCTAACGCAACACAGGATATGTACGTTTAGTATATGAGTATATAAGACCATCTAAGTGGTATGTATACTTTTGTAAAGGTGGTATGTATAGTTTTTTTAATATACTCCTTTTTATGTATGAATATAAAGGTATTAGTAAAATATGCTAAAAACCATGTGCTCCCTTGCAATTTTTTTTATGTGGCGACATTAGAGTATCTTAGAATTAGTACATGAGTATACCTAAAGTGATAAATAAATATATTAAATTTATTTAGGTGGTATTCATATATGAGAGTAACTACACTGAAAATAGAATATATTTTTCCTGTGTGTGTATATATATCTCTTCTCTGTGCAAGTAGAAGCATTGTACTCCACAGATCTGCATGCGCGCCCACAAGTTAAAATTGGAAGCTTCGTAGCCCTGCGGATCGGAGAATGTATGGTCCTTTCGGTATCGTCCATGCCACGCAATTCGGTCCTCCAACGTACGAGCTGCGCATTAGGACGGTAGTTGCAGCTGGCTCGATCTACGTTAACTGGTCGATACATGCAGGATTTAGGTAGTAACCAAGTAGGAAAGATCAACCAGTACTGCTGCAGCCAGCACCCGCAGCCACCACGGACTGAACGTACGGCCATCGATTAGGTCATGACCTCTCATGGGCAGTTGGATCGTTCAACGGACGGCTCGGATGAAGCGCTTTGAAACGGTACCAGCAAGTGCAGGTTTGGTTCATGGCCAATGTTGCCAAACTAGTCCTAGGCAAAGCGTGGAATGCCACCGAAAGTGTGATAATAAAATGGTAGCCACAAGTTTAGCAAAGTTACACAAGAATACGAGTCTACGATGCAAACTATAATTATAGCAATAAACCAAACACCCCTTAGCTACCATTACAAGCAATAGGAAGGGTCCGAGTTAATTAATTAAGCTTCTGGTTCCATGACAGTACTTTTTTAACAAGGCATAAAGAGAAACGAGGTGTGTGTGCATGTGCCTCAACAAGAAATGCGGCTATATATGCATGATGTATCGGGTGCTGTACATCTTGCGCCTATAATATGCATTGATTTGAAACGGAAAAACTAAATCATGATGGATTGGTCTACAGTTACTGCTTGTCCGTGACGGCCAGCAATGACGCGCGACTCCAAAGTCTCCAACCCATGCCAACCACACGAAATCGCGGGACAAATATGCGACTGACCAAAAATTTTCACAATTTTGAATTTGAACAAATTTTATTTAAATTTAAAGTTTTTACCAAGTCCAAAAATTTCAACCCAAAATCCGCTTCCCTTTTTGGAATTGCACTTTCCACCTTGAGAAAGTGTATTTTTGCTATCCTTTTTCTCCTCTATTACTATTTGCCTCGTGTTACGCCGCCAACCGCTTGCTCCCATAGCGCACCATTGCCTTTGTCCGCGCCAAGCTGCGCCAGCAACCACGCTACCTCGCCAACCGGCGTACCCAGCCCTAATGCCACCCACGCTAGCGCCGCGCTATCCTTACCATCGCTAGCTATTCGACACGTCGCGCCCGTCACTATTCTTAGTCGCCACCTTGCACGCCCACTCTAGGAAGGAATGATGACTCCTGCGCTACCACCGCGTCATTGTCCCAGCGCTGAACCTGCATGACCTTCAACGCGTTGAGCTTGCCTCACGCCATTAATGGCTCTACCGCCTCTCGCCACATTATTAGCCGAGCCCCTTGACCATCTCCACCCCTTTCTGCACTGCCTCACACTCACTGCCAACCTCCCTCCTCCTCTCCAGCCACGCCGTACCAAAATCGATGATGACCAATTCTTTGTTGGTGACCCCAAATCCGATTCCTCGCCACTGCCTCCTCTCTAATCCAAGTGGCTGCATCCTTAGCATCTCCTCACCACCTCGAAGCTATTTTCTAGCCTCCCACCAAGCCTCAATACCCCTAGCTCATTGTTGCCATGTGCCACCACTCTACCACCCATGGTTACTGTTGCCAACCTTCCACAGACTTCCTCGAGCCAAGCTATCACCACCATCGAGCTCCCCTCATCTCCTTTATGCTCAAGCCACCTTCAATTGGACCAAAGCTTCATCGTGCCGTGCTATTGTTCTGACCAAGCTCCACCATCACCAGCCATCTCCAAGCTGCAACAGCGCGCATGTGCCCAAAATGGATTGCTCCTGTTCTGTTGTTGCTCGCTGCACCACCATTCGCCGCTATCCCTCCATCGCCACCAATGAAATCGTCGTTGTCGTTGTCTCCCCTATCTCAGTCGCTATAAAAGCGAGTTCTAGCTCGTTCTGGAGTGAGCTAGGCCTCGAGTTACTTAGGCTGCCAAGGTGGGCGACAAAGCCAGCCTGAGCCAAACTTTCGGCCTAGCCAACCAAATTGGGCCAAGCCTAGTACTATGTAGTCCAATAACACCCAGCCCAGTACTATGTAGCCTAATAACACCCAGCCCATCCCAATACTATTCACAATCCAGTCCAACACTTTGTAGCCTATTAATCTCAGCCAAACCTATAGCTATTCACTAAACCCGACTACAAGGAATAGTACCAACCCGACACTATTGACTAGACCCATAACTATTCACCCGAAACCTGTTAAGCCTATTTATACTCATTTTGACTGTTTCGAGCATGTATATCCTATTTTCAACCCCGTTCAACCCGACCAAACTTAGTTTAAACCCTATCTACCTAAACCTACCTTCCTTTATATCTTTTTTTTGGATTTCTGATTTACTTTGTTCTCAGCTTGCATTCTGTAAAGCGAGAACTTATTTGTTTTTGTTCTTTTGTGCTAGCATCCAGATTCGACTATTGGCCAACAGAGAAGCTAATAGAACAACTTAAGTAGGTGGTGTCAAACATGAACTTTACGAAGAACTGATCGAAGACATTGGATAAAAAGGTAAGTCACATGTCATTAATCATGTTGATCCCATATTAATTAGTTAGCTAGTTAATTATTATTACTTTCATTTACGTTATTTGAGTACTGTTATATATAAAATAATAATTTAGAATGACATGATGAATAGTTAGATCTAACCACTGAAAAGCCCAATCTTACTCTTGTAAGTCATATTCACCTTGACAACTATAAATATGATTATAATACGAAATCACTCTATTGGTAATTAATAGGCAGTTTAGAAAAATATAAATGTTTTACAAATATTGTTAGAGATTGGTTGGTCCAGTGCGGGCAAAATTTGAAACAAAACTGAGTAAGGATTTTAGGGGGGCAACCACTAGATGATTGGAGTCCACGACCTCACTTGAACATTAAGGTTCTAGTTTGGATAGGTGGTATGGTGCTGGTGTGCACGGAGTATATGAATGATATCCTCATAAGAACTAGACCATTGTACTAAGTAAATAACACAGAACTCTCTCAATTACAAATTTGACTTATCAACTTGGTCTATTACACTGCTCGATTCGATTGAACATCTGCAGGGTGATGGCTATCCTAGTTTCATCTAGATAGCCCATGGGAAATGGGGGTGAGATGGAAATTGGACTTTTATGCCACTTGCCAATTTTCAAAACGGTAGATCCACTCAATATTGGGCCCCAATTTTCACACTAGCCAACAGATTCCCGAAGGTGGTTGAATTGCTTTGAGCCTACCGGGTGGAAATTGGAACGAAAAGAGCAGTAGAACAACCTTATTACCTCAGCTCAGTCGCATGCTATCATATTGCGTGTGTATATCTTGACGTTATGAGTTTGAGGTATCTTGTGGGTAAAGTTGGACAACTCTACAGAGTATAAAAAATAGTATTGAATACACCATGCTCCCGATCAATGTTGTCGTATTTTATGGGTGATTCCTACAATAAGGCATAAGTAGAATTGGGATGATTTTAATATAGAAGTTATGAATGACAAACCCCCTTGCTAATTAAATATTATTCTATGGATTTAAGAGCAAAGTTATTTACTAACAAACTTACATATATTAGTAGTGAAATTCAATGAACAACACGTGACTATCCAATGAACACCTTTTATGGTAGTGAAATAGCCTTCCTATTTGACTTATTGAGCATCTAGTGCACTCAATCTTGCTTATTTTCATCAGAACAACACGTGAATAAAGAAGGGTGCATTAGTTAACATGTTAGGGTTACGACCATACTCAAACGTTCCTGTGGGATCTGATTGGTTCTTCTAAATGTAAGTTAAGTTTTAGGCTTGGATACCCATAAAACTATTGTAATTTTGTCTTTAGGTCATATTTTAATTAAGCTAATCTTTTTTAAATACTCTTGAGCAGACATGATGCTCTCTCTCTGTCCGCAACTGAACTCCTGGACTGTTCAGGGAACATGAGGTCCTGTTCGTAAAATGGGGTAGTTATAGAAGTGGTATCAGAGTAGGATTTGCAATAGGTTATAGCCCTAAGTATTGGTTTGGTTCCTATAAAAATACGGGATTTTCAAAACTCTAATTTATCATATAAAAGAATTGTAAAAACCATAAGTATTATTGCCATCTTATCTTTCCTATTTCTATCTCATCTCTCTTAAACTTATGTAAAAATGAGCTTTCCTTTGATTTTGTCAAAATCTTTAAACTTGTGTAGCCGCCTAGGCCAACTTCTTGTTGTAAGTATTGACTAAATGGAATAAAAACTAACCTTACTAGAAGTAGTACTAAGGATGATGTCGAGAAGTATAGTACGAGCACCCCAATCAAAACTTTTCTTTTTAAAGGGTTACAAGATCACCATTCGAATAGTTAGTTAATAATACCCATCTAATTTCCTTGATGCTACAGATAAAACCGTCTGAGTGGACGAGGTTCTTTTGATTGTATTGCTATAATAGTCAAATTGCACTATATGCCTGTAGGTTGTTATATAAGCAATTTGTGTAAAACTATTTTCAGTCTCAAATAAAGATTCTATTATAATACATTTATGAAATCCAATAAAATTATAATATTATGAAAGTACCTTTTGAGATAAATCTACACATATGATTTTCACATATCTAATATAGATATTTAAAAGATATCAATAGACAGTTTTGAAAGTTTGATTGTGTGTGTGTGTGTGTGTGTATATATATATATATATATATATATATATATATATATATATATATATATATCCCAAAATAACATATATTTGTGACTGGAGGGAGTATATGTATAGGGGTAATATTGGGTGGGTCCTTACTATCGACTACTAGAATTGGGAGATGGGAGACATATCTAGGCCCTGATTGTTTTTGGGCGCGCGGGGGGGGGGGGGGGGTGTTAAAGGTGGCCTTTTGCTTCGAAAAGGCATATACTCACCCAAACGAGTATTTTTAGAAGCACCTTTTGGAGAAAGCCAAAGCCATCGTATAACTAAAAGCCAGTGGAGACATGCTTTTTTGCCTTCTGTGAATTGAAGTTCACCATTTGCCACTGAAGTTGTGCCTCTCCACCCCCTCTTGCAACCTCTCCATTCCTCTCCCAATGCCGCCTGCCATCTCTCCACCCCATTTCATAGCCATACTTTGGTCCTGGTCGTCACCCTTCTCCTACTGGACTACGTCACCATCCTCCACTCCTGGTTGCCGTCGCCCCTCTCCTCCTGACACCACAGTCTTCGCGTCCCTTCGGTCCTAATTGCCACCGTCTCTCTCTTCCACAAATAGGCCTAGACTACAGGGGAGGCAAAGAAAACTAGAGGAGATGGGAATGGGAGCGGAGGGCTATAAAGAGGCAGTCCATTTGCTGCACTTGTTTTAGGATAGTCGGTGCAAAGTTAGGTTCCTAGCTTAGAATGTAATCCATACACATTGTTGTCGCCAGATTTTAGCAGGTAAAATAGCCAGTAAAAGTATTTTTGGCATTTGACATAATTATAAGAAAAGATCGGGGTTTGATAGAAATCAGGATCAAGTATTAGCCACACTAAGAAGCCTTTAGAAGATGCTGACTAAAAATAGATGATGCAGTAAAAGAAATCATCGACGGGAGATTGGAAACGAGGATATTTGAAGATGGACAGTGACTCTATCCCAAGGAAAGGTTGAGCCGATATGAAGAAGAATACTTGAAGTACAATCTAAGATTGAGTCGGCTGTTTTAGAATATAAATATCCTATACCAGTTGACAGAAAAATATGCACACACCAACCTTTACTATTTTATTGCATCTAGTTTTCATATACTTTATGAGTAGGCCGTAGAAGTATAATCTTACCTTTGTAATTTCATTTTGATCAATATTGTTTCGTACCAATGTGTTGATCAATCCGTGAACTACACCTACCCTTATTTTGAGATTTCATTCATGTTCGTTATTGCTTCACATCATTCAGGTTTACCTGTGTTGATTTTGCTGATTTATTGAAAAATTGGTTGGCACATGGTATACATTGCTAAATAGCACTCTTCATAGAGATACAGTGCTGCTGTAAGAAATTTTCCGGCGGCAGCCCATATTTACCGTCCTAAGTGAAATAGACGCATGAACAGATATGAACACGTGCGTGCAATTTCACTACACCTTAAGTTGTTAGTTGCCCAACATTGCGAAACAACCCAAGCTCAACCCGAGCACAAGAATCTAGTAATCTACATGCTGCCTACGCCTACACCAATCAAAGAATCCGGCCGGAACCACCGCATGCAGAGGAAATCAGTCAATCACGATGACCGTGGGGAGGCAGGGGACGCCGAGGAGGAGAAGGACGACACGTTGCGCAGTCGGCTCGGCGTCGGCCGGAAGCTCCACCTCCTCAGCGCCCCGGAGCCGCGGCCGCGCGTGGCGGGAGGCGACAGCGCCCGCCGCACCAGCTCCCTGTTCCCCGTAGGAACACGCGCCGACGCCGCCCTGCCCACTCTGCCGCACATCTGCCGCCTCGGCGTCGCCGCCGCCGCCTGCCCTCCCGCACCCCACCAGTTGCACTCCGGTCGCCCCGGCGCGCTCCCGCCGCCACCAGGCCTCGGCGTGCCGAGCCGTGGTGGGCCTGCCGAGCCCGGCGCCGGCCTGCTGGGCCGCCTCGGCCGCGGAAGCCCAACACGCGCCGCGCGGGTGCGCTGCTCCCCCACTGCCACCGCCGCCGAGCAAGAACTCATCGTACGTTCGCTGCTGCTGCTTCTTCCGTCCTCTCTTCGTCGTCGCCTCTTATATGCAGGGGTGCCTACACACGAGCTGAGGTCGAAGCAGCAGAGAACTTCACAGCTCCCCCGCGCGCGCGCGTTCGTGTTGACCTGACCGGTGTGTCTGCCGAGTTTTCCTGCCTTTTCATGGGCTCGGACGGTTGATTCGGTGCGCGTCGATCGAGTCGTGGTCGTGAGGGGCAACGCGGTCAAAGGCTTCGGGGAGGGGCTTCTTCCTCTTGAATTCGGGGATTGTGGCGTCAGTGCGTGCCGAGTCGGTTGGCCCTGTCTGGTCTGTCCGTTTTCGTTTTCGTAGTGTGGATTCGCCGATTCCCTCGTGGCCGGAGAAGTGCTCCGGACAGCTGGGTGCAACTGGCAGCTAAACTATTCCACACTTTTGGTGGTTGCTTTTGAGATTTGACCATTCCGTCGTGTCTTTGGTATCGTCATCGTTTCATAAATGAGAGTTGTTAGCTTCCGAATGTCTGATTTGACGGTAGCCCTATATGATCGATCACAGTAGTTTTTATCACCTATATAATATTTCTTAGTCATATATGCAATAAAAAAATTGATAAAAATATCAATATTACACGTATAAAATCAAAATATCACACACATAAAATCAAAATATTGCATTCAAGAAATCAGAAAGAGATAATTGACGATTTGCCCCCTCTTTTATTGGCATCAGCTCATATGGAGATACTCAGAGAGGCCAGCATGAGTAGGGCTGTGCATAAAAAAATCGAACCGTAAAAACCGGACCGAAAATACCGAACCGAACCGGTCAACTCGGTTTGACCGGTTTTCGGTATTCGGTTCGGTTTTTATATTTTAGGTTTTCTTAGTGTTCGGTTTTTTCGGGAAAAACCGACTAAAAACCGAATAAACCAAAGAAACCGAAACTTCGTTCCCCTCGCCACAGCATGGGATGGTTCATCCAGTTCTTGTCGCCTATCGGGCTGGAAGTGGAACCCGTGCGCTGCCACCGCAGCATGGCATTGCTCCACGGGAACGCGTTCCCGCGTCGCCGCCCAGCCTTCCGTCGCTTCGCCGCATGCCGGACATCTTCTCCGACACATCCGGCCCCCTGCTCCTCGCCACGGCGTCCACCTCCGCCGGGCCAGCCGAAAGCACATCCATGGGGCGCCCGGCGAGCCTGACGCCGGCGAGCGCGGCAACGGCAAGGAGCACCGCGGCGCCCCTCCTCTTCTTGGCTCCGACGTCATTTCGCCTCCTCCTCCGACTCCGCAGGTCAGCCCCTCCATTTCCTCTGCTCCTCCGTAATTCTTCAGCTTTTCCACTTCTCTCTGGCGCCAGGTGTTCGTCGTTTTGCCACAACCGCGCCGCCCAGTCGATTTTTGGTTAGCTTCGGCAAATTCCGCGCCGGAGCTGACCCCCGCTCTACTCCTTTGCGCTCTGAGTCGGCGGAGACGGAAGGTGTTCGTTGTTTTGCCTCAAGGGTGTTTCGCGTGTATAGGAAGTAGCAGTAGTTACGAATTCACGGGGTGCCCCTTCGTGCTTCAATTTTGATGCTTTGATGAGGGATTTGGTGTAGAAGAAGTGGTCGAATTCGAGTAGGATGCCTTCCTTGATGTTAATCAGTGGGGCACTTGCGAATTGCGATGGCACTGTGGAGTAGTGGTCCTAGTGGATTCCTAAGCTGCCTTTTGGGTTTCACGATGTTACGTGTGCTCTGCTCTGGCTTGTCGTTGACCTGCTTCAATTTGCCTTCTATAGTAGTAGGTACTACATGGGTTTGTTTTAGTTAGTGAACTAGTTATCATTTATCACCGATTCACCTGAGCTACTTGCATAATCACTTTGGTAATGCCGCAGTTCGTAGCCACTCTTTTGTGCTTGATCAAATTCATTGTTAAGGTTGTGCTTCATAATTCGGCCCCGCTGGATGTTGGAAATAGATGGAGTTGGGCACAATCCCAAATAAACAGCACTGGCTGCACTGCTTAAGTGCTCATGTGCAAAATTGTAATATCTACAATTCTACATGTTACAGCAGTGGGACGCAGTGGACTCAGTGAGCTAATTGTTTCATCAACCGGTCTTTATGCCAATTGCCAAACCTATATAGGAGATTAGGAGTAACTGAACACAACCAAGCTTGTCTGTCTCCGTGGTGACGGCTCGTAGTATATATACTATCGTTTACTCGTTTCGCTAGTCACTATATTATTTGCAATTTGCGTTAAGTTTGGTAAATATGGTATTTACCGATACCGCACCGAAATAAATTGGGATTTACCGAAACCGAACCGTATTTTCAAAAATACTGTATACTACCGAACTAACAATACCGTATTTACCGTATTTACCGAACCGATTTTACCGAACTAACCGAATGCACAGTCCTAAGCATGAGGATGGTGTTGTGTGCGAGGCCATAGCCATCGCCGGCGACAGTGGACATGCGGAGCATGAGGTCAGCAACGAGGCCGCGAAAGTGCTAAGAACTTTGATCACGGCCACTACGACTTCGACCATAGTCGAAGCAAGCTGTGGTTGTAGCGATCATGATCATAGCGGCCGTAGTCAAAGTGAACGTGGTCGTAGCGGTTGTGGTTGTACGGTCGGTCATAACATTTTTTATCTATCTATACAATATTCTTGGCCATGTATGCAACAAAAAAATTTGATAAGAATATCAATGTTGCATGCATAAAACCAAAATGTTACACACATGAAATAAAAAATGTTGCAACAAAAAACAACACCTACCTCCCATGGCAGGCGGTGGCAAGGTCTCGAGAGCAACGATGGCAGGCGACGTGGATCCAGCGCCGATAGGAGAAGGCGGCAGAGCTTGTGAAGTGTTCACGAGACCGCTATCGGCGATCGAAGTCAGAATGGCACGGAGCTCATGGTGGCTGCAACTGACTTTGCCAGACTCCTAGGTGGCAGTTGTGGCCACGAAGACGGTGCCTCCGGGGTCGGCGATGGGGGCGAGTGCGAGAGTTCGAATCGGGCCCTGGCACCGTGAGAGAGTAGATGGACCTGAGGAGGTGGGAGACGCACTTGCGGATCCGCATGCACGTAGCAATTGGGCGGCGCACGGCCGTGGGGGATGGATCTATGGGATTGGGATTGGGGTGAGAGGCAGGAGGAGGGAGAGGAGACAAGTAGGAATAGAGAGAGATGGCCGTGAGGTTTAGGGAGGAGATACATCGAGTAGAGTGATTGAGCCGTTCGATTCCCTTCATGAATTGACCGGTCTGCAGCTTCACATAGACTGGTACTACTAGGAACGAAGAGAGTCAAAGGCAGATTTGGCACTGTTGCTGGCGGCAGCGCTGATGAGGCGACACATGGTGAGGCCGCCGCCGGCAGGTGCTTACCTGTTGGACCGAAAAGGCGACAGAGGGGGGGTGAATGTCGCCTTATAAAATTTTCCCCCAAAGTACTCACGGAGCAACTCCTCTCCACTAGCTACAAAAACTATGAAGAGAAGGCGTCCTAGAACTCTTAACACCACAAAAGTATTCACTCGGAAGCTCTCCTTCAATAGCTAAAAAGCAAAGAAGAAGAAGCATTCATTTTTGTTGGACCTTAAACCACAGAGGAGAGGGCCCAACCCTAGAAACCAGAAAGAGACACCATAGACTGCATCAAAGCAAAGAGGGTCGGTCTGACCGCTGGGTAAACGCCGGTCTGACCGCTGGGTAAACACCGGTCTGACCGCTGGGTAAACGCCGGTCTGACCGGTCTTCTGAATTTCAGGCAACCCGAGAGCAGTCTAGAAAACTGAATTTAGAGCAAACTCTTCAGATCTCTAAAAACTGACAAATTGAGTGTTTTGCTCCTAACCTTTCCACCTCAAAGCATCACAACAATATTCTAGATAGCAAGGAAGGCTTGGAAAACTCAGGAGACCAACTAAGACTCAAGAATTTCAGGATTTGGACAATAACCTGAAAAATGCAGAGAGTTGCCCAAAAACTCAAATTACCATTCCATCCCTAATCCTTTGTACATGAAACTTTGAGAATAGCTTCTCAATAGCTATAAGACTTACCACGTCAAGTTTCATGCCATCTTAAGAAGGGAATCGAGAATCAGACCAAAACCCTAGAAATGGTTAGCAGAGAGGAAAACTCACAAAACAACACAAAAATCCAAATTTCTCCTCAATCATTGAATCTTTGATCATGAGCTTTTGCAGCTAGATTAGCAATGGTCACAAGACACTCCAGATCAAATCTCAGGTCATCTCAAGAGGGGAAACACAAAAACCATCAAAACCCTAAAAACGAGCTGAAGAACAGAGAACTCCCAAAAAGGCAAAACTGAAATCAAACACTTGGCTCTAGGATTTTAGCTGACCAAGGGGTCTAAAAATGTAATCCCATCATAGAGCAACCCATTTTGGGCCTTCCCAGCAAGGAACAACAAGAAAAAGAAAATCTCACAAATCCATCACAGAGAGTATCGAAGGAAAAAGAGACAGAGAGCTCAAGAACTAAAATAAACATCATCTCAAATTGATAAAGAGGAAAGGAGATACATGATTGATAAAAGAGGAATGATTACAAGACTCTCAACCCATCTCCAACATCTCCCATGCAACTCAAGAACACACACCCATACATGCTTGAGAAGGAATGAACACAGACACAGAGAGCTCACATGGAGAACATCGAAGGAGACAGCTCTGGACTTCTCACCAACTTCCAACCACTAAAGACTAAAGCCAAAACAACTCTATAAAGCCCATTTTGACTAAAGCAAACCCTAACAACCGATCACAACACTTGGAATGCATGAGAGGGCATGTAGCCACCAACATCTATTTATAGCTCTTGGCTAACGGGTCTCCAACCCGTTACGCCCGCTAAACCCGAACGAGCCCGCTCCCGCTTTTGCAGCCTCGCGAAATTACCATTTCGCCCCTCTTGCACCTTCCGGGAAGCTTCCGCGCTCCTTGTCGTCCAAGCCTCGCAACCACATCGAATCTCCGCTGTCTTCGACACATCTCGACCGTTCTGACCTCGACACCGCCCGTGTCTAGTCCGGTCACCTCGTGTCTCACCACGACTCCGCCTTGACGTCCTACAGCCAACACAGACAAGAAACACATCAAATAGCACCGCTCGATACATGTAAGCATAAATGCATGAATAAAGTAACCCAAACCTGACAAGTCGACATAATATGCAACCTAAACCCTTTCACCAGGTTTGACCAAGTCCGATCGAGCCCGATTGCACCACGCAACGACATGGTCCGAACCAACCAAATCAAACTCGACTTCCCTAAACCGATGTCAATTACTCGTCACACACACGGGATGACCTCCACATGGTCTCTCAATCTCCCCCTTGATGAGTATATTGACAAACCCCAAAAAAAGCACAAAGTAGAGTTTGTTTTGAAGAATCCAACATGGTCCAAAGGAAGAAAATGAAGCTAATGACCATGTCAACATAAGGAGCAAAAGAAAGGGCAAGTTTTCCTCAAAGCTCCCAAAATGACTTTTTTTACCACAATTCTCCCCCTTTTGGCAATAAACCTATCAAGGATGCAAGGAAGAGAACAAGTCATGGAAATGGATGAAATGGCTGAAGTTTGATTATTCTAAGCATTTAGTGCCATGAGAATTATCCAAAATGACCATTAAGTGTTATATCAAGCCATAACTCAAAAGAATGCTATCTAGATCATGACAAGATATATATAAGACATCTAAACCAAACAGATGACAATCTGAAATTTAGTGCAATTTGTGAGCATGTCAAGTCATCCAGAATCAAAGTCTAGTTAGAGGTATCCAAGGATGATGTAAACCATGTCGATAAGCTAAGCGGAACCAAGAAGCTAGTATTGAGCCTAAGTAGAGTGCTACAAGCTCAAGAGTGAAACATTTGTTAAAAGTACTTACAATCTTTGTAGTTTTAGCAAATTGAGCATATTTGATAAATTTTTCTTTAGAAATCTCATGATTGTTGCAAACTAGATTTTTGTTTTATCATGTGCTAGATCTCAAGTCTTATGCGACCACTCCAAGCAAGAAGCTTAAAGAAATGATCTTGGTCATCCAAAACTCCCCCTGAGTTCATGCCTTGTGCAATGGCAAGCCGTCTCATGAGAAAGAATTGGTGAGATCAGTTTTTTCGCACAAAAGAGATCTTTTTGCTTTTTAACATGTTGTACTAACTCATGCTGCATCAAGAGACTAAAATAGCTCAATCTAAGACTCAATAGAGATTCATCGCTCAACTCAGTCTATTTGACATGGCATGAATCATAAAAGAATAACTCAAGAAAGACTAATCTCGAGTGCTAACATGACAAGTTTTAGTTCAATTTGAGCAATTTTAATTAACTTATCATGGCAAAAGCTAGTCTACACATATGAAGTCATGATCAGTCTAGCAATGAAGCACAAATCATGGCAGGATGTAACGCGATGTAAACATATCATGAAAGGATAATAATCAAGGCTCAATGTAGGTATTTACAATGCAGAATGACATGCAAGAAAATCAGCTCCCCCTCAACATGTGATGCAACTTTTAGTTCAAGTTGAGTTATGTCAAATTTAAGCTCTAGAAGCTCCCAAATGAACTCCCCCGGAACCAAATCAATAAATATGAGAAGCTGGCAAGGAAAATCAGAACAGGCAGTCCTTAAATCATAAATAAGATATAGAGGATACTATAGCTCAGACAGACTCTCATCTACCCCATATGACTCTAGGACTATCAACTGGTCCTCTAACAGACTAAGGAGCAAACACGTACCCTGTCTACCCGAGGGTGGCCCGACCCTCGCTAGAACCTAAAAGCAGTGAGTGAGCTCAACCTAGTGAGAAGAGAGACAGGTAATAAGCAGCATACTAGAATCACAAGATAGGAGCAAGAAGTCTAAACGCTAGACAAGAAGACTACTCTAACCTATGCTGGAAGGACTAAACCCAATGCACTCGTATGCAATGCAATCAGATAGAAGTAAGAGCATAATAAATATGATAAAGCAGTAAAGCACAAAGCTCCCCCTCACAATAGTCCATAAGGACAAACCACCCCAAGCTCTCCCCGCAGAGCTGAAAACCTAGAGCTATCCAATGGCTTGGTGAAGATATCAGCCAACTGGTGGTCACTCTCCACAAACTGGAGCACTATATCCCCCTTCTCTACATGGTCTCTAAGAAAGTGATATCGGATATCAATATGCTTGGTCCGAGAGTGCTGCACTGGGTTCTTAGCAATGTTAATCACAGAAGTGTTATCACAGAAGAGTGAAACACTGTCGATAACTAACCCAAAGTCCCGCAGGGTCGAGACCATCCAAAGCACCTGGCTACAGCAACTGGCTGCAGCAACGTGCTCGGACTCTGCGGTGGACTGTGCAACACCGGACTGCTTCCTCGAAGACCAGGAAACGAGAGAAGTGCCAATGAACTGACAGGTGCCCGAAGTGTTCTTCCTATCTATCCTACAGCCGGCAAAGTCTGCATCCGAGTAGGCTCTCAAGGAAAGACAGGACGAGGAAGAGTATCAGACACCATAGTCAATGGTAGCTCAAAGGTACCGAAGGATGCGCTTCACCGCCTGGCGGTGAGATACACGAGGAGAAGCCTGAAACCGAGCACAAAGACACACAGCAAAGTGTATGTCCGGTCTCGAGGCAGTGAGGTACAAGAGAGAACCTATCATGCTACGATACTCCTTCTGATCAACCGACTCGCCGTCCTCATCTGGGTCAAGTGTGGCGGAAAATGCCATGGGAGTTGACACGGGCTTACCATCACTCATGTCAAAGCATCTCAGGAGGTCACGAGTGTACTTGCCTTGATGCAAGAAAGTACCCTCCCGAGTCTGCTTGATTTGGAAGCCAAGGAAGAAGGTCAACTCACCCATCATGCTCATCTCAAACTCGGTGCTCATGACATCCGAGAACTGTGAAACGAGAGCATGAGAAGAGCCGCCAAAGATGATGTCATCCACATAAATCTGGACGAGCAGAATATCAGTGCCATGCCGGCGGATGAACAAGGTCTTGTCTACTTTACCCATCTCGAAACCATGACTCAACAAGTAGAACTTAAGCCTCTCATACCAAGCTCTAGGGGTCTGCTTAAGTCCATACAAAGCTTTGGAAAGCTTGAAGACATGGTTTGGGTATTTGGGGTTCTCGAAACCTGGAGGCTGTCGGACATAGACTTCTTCCTCAATAAAGCCATTGAGGAAGGCACTCTTGACATCCATCTGGTAAAGCTTGAAACCCTTAGAAGGTGCAAAGGCCAACAAAATTCTAATGGCTTCAAGTCTAGCTACAGGGGCGAAGGTCTCCTCGAAATCTAAACCCTCAACCTGGGAGAACCCCTGAGCTACCAGTCTAGCCTTGTTTCGAACAACCACCCCATCCTCACTCTGCTTGTTCTTGAACACTCACTTGGTCCCAATGACATTGTGACCACGCGGGGGCTCAACAAGCGACCAGACCTTGTTCATCTCGAAATTTTCTAGCTTCTCATGCATGGCATTGACCCAAGACTCGTCAGACAGAGCATGACAAACGTCCTTGGCTCAAAAGAGGCAACAAAGGCAGAATGGAGACAGAAAAATGACGTGGCAGACTTTGAGCGTGTGACACGCTCAAAGAGGTCTCCAATAATCTACTCGGAAGGTGATCGTGCAAAAAAAGCACACCCGCAAGTGCACGGGTTGCCACTGAAATAGCGGCGAGTGTCGTGTTGTCCACATGGACTAGACTGAGGCTACCGATGCTCAGCTAAAGCTAGGTCAATCAAATCAGGGGAGAAATCTAAACTACTAAACAAACTCTAACTCGCACGGATAAAACGACGAACGAACTAAATAAACGAAGGACAACGGGACGAACGATCGTACGAATGGACGTCGTACGACTGAACGAACAACACGACTACGACACAACGACACACGAACGACAATGACGACTGCACGAACGCATATGACTACCGACCGACAATCTAACTAACTACCGACCGCGAGACAGCAAAGGGAAAGTCGAGAAGCACTAGAGGAGTCTAGAAGCAAGGAGGGAGTCAAGAGAGAAAGAGAGGGAAGACGGTCGACAGCTAACTAAACGATGATGGCAAGACAACACAAGCACAAATCTACGAACGACTGCACGACTTAACTACCGACCGACCGTGGAAAGGAGAAAATAGGGAGGTCGAGAAGCAAGGAGGGGTCGAGACAGCACGAGGAGAGGAGATGGTCGTCGGCTCGCTAATCCGCGCTAACTCTCAAACATACACATAAACACGTAAACTGGACATTGATACACAGGAAGCGCACACACTGTCCACAAGCACAAACTAACGCAAATTACTAACATCAAATTTAACTAACACAAAGATCACTAACATCAAAACAGATAACAAATAGCACTCCCAAAAATCCTACTAAACTGCTAACAGAGCACAAAATGCACAATTATCACAGCATATATCACAATAACAGAGTATCCACTGATCTCATGCACACATCTCAGATCACATCTCACAATTTCAGATTAACAGTAAGTACAAGAACTGTAATTAAGAACTGAGAGAGGAATGGTGAAGAAATGAAATTTAACCGAGGAGTAGAGCAGAGTAGATGAAGCAGAGCAGAGGGTGAGGTTGTCGGTGCTGATGTCGGTGGAGACGCCGGCGGTGAAGAGGAAGAAGTCGGGGTGGTGGCGCTGATGAAGGTGGCGGCCGGTGAAGGGAGCAGTGGCGCAGAGGGGAGAGCTACCGGAGGGAGTTGAGGTGGAGCCGAGGACGATGGGGTCGAAGAAGAAGAAGTAGTCGGAGCTCGCCGTCGGTGGATGCAGCAGAGGCGCCGCGTCGGCGATGGTGAAGAAGAGGCGCACGAGAGTAGGCGACGGTGGTTGCGGTGAGATGTGGAGGAGCGGCGGAGTGGAGAAGGCGGCGGCGCCGAGGCGAGCTGCGGGTGGATTTGGAGAAGGCGCGGCTGGAGGGAGCAAGTGAAGGCGGCGAAGATGTGAGAAGTGGCGGCGCCGAGGTAGGAGAGGAAGGGGGAGGAAGCAAGGGGCGGCGCGGTGGAGGAGCAGAGGTGGCGCGCGGGTGCTGCGGTGGAGAGGCCGGAGGTGGAGAAGGAAGTGAGACACGGCGGAGAGAGATGGCGCACCGGAGAGGAGCGGCAAGATGGAGGAGATGAAGTGGAAGGCGGCGCCGAGGTGGGGCAAGGGGGGAAGAAGGGAGTGGAGAAGGGAGGCGCGGTGGTGGTGATGGGGAGCGGCAGGGCGGCGCTAATGAGGATGAAGATGGGGGCCGAGAGAGGAAGTGATGGCGGCGGAGAGAGGTGGCGCTGGTGGTGTGAGGGAGCAGGAAGGAGCGGCGAGGAGGGGTAGATGTGGGGAGAGGCGGCGGTGGCTCGCCGGCGAGTTGCGGCCCGGCACTCGCCGGCGACTGGATGTGAGGAGGGAGGAGATGAAGTAGAGGGGAGGCAGGGAAGAAGAATCAACCGGGCTCAAACTCCCTCTCCACAGGCGGCGGCGGTTTTGATGGAATTGGGGGGATTTTGGCATATTGCAGAATAGCCCTCAAAGATTCTAGGGTTTACAAGGAGGTCCTTCCCCAATAGTATTTTCTTCTGTTTTGGCCCCCAGAAACTCTGATTTCTTCGCGAAAAGGTCCTACGCGTCTATGTCGATGCGCACATTTGTACAGAGCAGTCCTGGAATGCCAAATTTGTCGTTTATGCGCCTCGATCGCGCCGGCCTGCGGAAAATTGCAAAAAAATGTAAAATGATGCAAATTGAGCAATTAATTATAGAAAAGCGTGTAAATAATGATAAATGGTCCCAAAATATGAAAAATAATGGGGTAAAATGATGGGTTAATATGTGCAAAAATGATGCATGTCAGAAGGATGGGCTTTCTGGTTATGTCTAGGAGGTCCAGGATGAGATGAAGAAGTGGTCTCTACCTCATGAGCAGATGAGGTAGGAACAGAGCCACTAGCTCCAAAAGAAGCAGAAGGCATGGGCTGATCACCTCGAGGTGCGGTGGAGGAAGGCACCTCAAGGGGTGGATGAGGGACTGGATCGGGTAGACAACCCTCATCTCCATCGTCCTCATCATCCACAAAGATGGGCTCGGATTGCTCTAAAGAACCTGAGATATCGGGCCTAGTCCCTGGACTGGCCTCGTCGAAGGTCACCTCACAGGTCTCTACCATTTTGCTAGACTCGCAGTTCCAAACCCGATAAGCCCGCGACGAAGTCGAGTAACCTAGAAAGATCCCATCACAAGAACGTGACTCGAACTTGTCTAGGTTTCCGGACTTTAGAATAAAACACTTGCAACCAAACACATGAAAATGAGATACACTGGACTTTCGCCCATATCTCAACTCATAAGAAGTGCGGTGCAAGTGAGCCCGAAGAAAAACTCGATTCGAGACATGGCACGCGGTGGCTATAGCCTCAGCCCAAAACTTCCGCGGTGTAGAGTATTCATCGAGCATCGTCCTAGCCATCTCGACCAGGGTACGGTTCTTCCTCTCCACGACGCCATTTTGTTGTGGGACGTGCGGAGAAGAGAACTGGTGCTCTACACCTGTCTCATCGCAGAACCTCTCAAAGTAGGAATTCTTGAACTCCGTGCCATTGTCACTGCGGATCGCTCGTAAGACACCCGGGAGCTCAATAGAAAGCCTACTGAAATGACCTCGGAAATGTGTAAACGTCTCATCCTTCAAGGCTAAGAAAAACACCCAAGAGTACCTTGAGAAGTCATCGACCATGACAAGAACATATCACTTCCCTCCTACTGACTGCACTCGAGCTGGTGCAACTCTGTCCATGTGGAGCAGCTGTCCCGGTGCATCGGTCATAGACACTGTGACCGGAGGGTGAGAAGCGGCAACCATCTTACCGTGCCGGCATGGAGCGCAAACTAGATCTTTGACCATTTTGAGTTTCGGCAGACCACAAATGAGGTTGTGGCCGCTAACTCGGGTCAAATGGTCAAATCCAATATGACCAAGTCTCCTATGCCAGAAAAAAGGTCGCGAGACTCAGAAGCAACCAAACAACAGAGAGGATCACCAGAAGACTCAGAAAAATCAGCACGAAAGATCCTCCCAAAACGAGAAATCCCGCAAACAAGACTACCCGAAGAATCAAGAATTTTGCAAGTATTTTTCTTGAAGCTCACCTCGAAACCATCATCGATAAGCTGAGAAATAGAAAGCAAATTATATTGCAGCTTACTAACCAAAGCAACATCTTTCAAAATGAAAGAATTATTAACGCGCACTGTACCTTTGGCGATGACGCGCCCAGATGAAGCATCTCCGAAGGTGATCGTCTCATCACCTGGAGCGCGGGCAAGGGAAGAAAACCAACGGGAGTTTTCGGTCATGTATCGTGAACACCCGGAGTATACAAACCAAACCTTTCCCTTCCCTGTCCGGCAAACCTGAGTCAAATAGAGAGTAAAGTCTCAGTACTAGGGTAAATCAAGAGTGATTTTGGCACCCAATACTGAGTAACACGTCGAGCAGATGAAGTAGTCAAACACGACTGACCTCTATCTACCCTACGCTCTCTGTCACTCAAAGAAGCAAACGGTCTCTATGTAGACCTGAAGATGTTGCTGGGTCTGACTGCTACGGGCGAGCGAGTCAGAACACCGGCAACACGCTGAACACGCCGCGGGTAGTCATCTCGACGGGAAAAACGAGATCTACCCTCAGAATGCCGGAAGTCACGACCAAAGGGAGCATGAAGACGAAAACCAGAAAACTTGGAAAAACCAAGTCCTCGATGCTGCCCAAACCCATCAGCTGAAACAAACCTAGACCTCGTGTGGGTCTTAGGGGCACTCAAGGTCTAGGGATGACCCTGAATACGCCTAAGAGCCTCAGCACGATCTCTTCGCGCGATCTTGGCGCGTCTGAAGCATCAATCGATCAGATGTCTATCCTTCTAACAGAAGGTGGAGTGGTACTTCACCGAAATTTTTGTACGGATAACCCATTTTTTATTCGAAAATACAGAAATATACCCGCGACAAATTTTTTTACACAAATAGGCTCGAGTCGCCAAACCATTGGGCGATTTACGCTTGTCGCCCCACAAAAGCGCGACTTAAAAAGAATCTGGTAACCGTTGGGCGATTAAATGCAATCGCCTCCCCGTTAAGCGATTCAATTGAATCGCCCCCCCCCCCCCCCCGTTCGGCGACATAAAGAAGAGTCGCCCAACGGGGGGGCGACTGCATGTGAAACAGCCCGACGTCCGAGCCCCTTTTCTTTCCCACGCCTGCTCGCCAATCTACCTCTAGGCGACTGCATGGATCCTGTTAAGGGTTTTGTGAATTTTGTAATTTGAAACTCGTAAAAAATGTGGTATAGTCACATATACTGGTATATGTCACATTATTTTTTAATTTCGTAATTAAGTCTCACAAGAACTGGTATTTAATATTTGTCACATTACTTGATATAGAAATAATTTTCTATACGAAAAGAAGAGATAATAGCATTGTTTGAATTTAAATGAACTTTATAATATAACGCAGTAACATGCCGCGTATTTATCCATTACATGCATGACATACACCCCTCACTCCCCACCCTAAGGTGCTCCATCACCTGCTCCATCACCGCGCCCGCGTCCTGCCATACGGCCCCGCTTGGCCGTCCTCCGGTGCAACGGATTACGAGGCGGCGGGTGACGAGGGTCCGAAAAAGTAAAACGAGCAGGTGGGTTTCGCACCCGCGGCTGCGCCGGTGGAGTCACCTGCACCTCCGGCTGTGTGGCATCCGGTGCACCGGGGAGGCCACTGCCGGAGAGAACGTCCGGTTCCGGTGCTGCGTCGGAGGACGGCCCAGGCCAGTCCGCAAAAAACTGGTCCACCTCGATGTGGCCCGGGGAGAAGCGTCCCTGCTGCTGGTAAGGACCTGCAATAGTAATATCGTTAGTTCGTTGCATGTCGTCTTAGGTTAAAAACAAGCTCGGACGATGCGTACCCGTACATGGCGCCATGAAATCATCCGTGTGGAAGCCAGGGATGTACGTAGGAGGCCGTGACCAAGGAGAACTCCCTGGCTGGTCCGGGGGAGGTGGACGTGTCCACGTAGAACTCCCTGGCTGCTCCGGGGGAGGTGGACGTGTCCACGTACTACCTCCGGAGTAGTGCCACGCTGGTCGGGGTGGCACTGGTGGTCGGGGTGGCACTGGTGGTCGGGGTGCACTGGGCGTAGGTGTGGAGACCGCCGGTAGCCTCGTGCAGGACAGCAGGCTGACGATACATCTACACCCGGCCTCCATCCGTCGCGCAAAGCTGACTGCCTCCTCGCGGGTCAACTCCCCACTTGTGCCCCACCTCTGCACTAGTGCGGAGGACTCCGACCACAGCGCGGCACCGACGTCAGCCTGGACAAAAAGACATAGAATGGTCCATCATCGAAACGATATTGCCATTTGAGAATTTTTGAAATTACAAGTTACGTACCGCGATGTGAGCGTCGCGTGCGAAGTGCGCAGGGTACGCGTCTGTCGGTGCGGCGACGTGTGGGGCAGGTGGGTCAACGACATGCACCAGCCTGGTACGAGTCCGCGCCTGGTACCAGATGAGGTACTCCGCGTAGTCGGCTATGTCGTATGGCCGGTCCTCCTCCACGCGGTCATCTAGCGCACCCTCCCACTGCGCAATCCAGGGCTGCATCCTCCTGGACCAGTCTGTGCCTTTCTTGACGCCCTTCGTGGTGTGCCTGTTTATGGAACCATTACGTAATGTAAGTACTTGCGATCACAATAGTAAGTACGATAAAATATCAGAAGCGATCACTCACGCGTGCACGCGGGGCGGAATCGGCGGCCCGACTGGTACAGGAAGTGCCTGCCGCAGCCCAAACTGCCGCATGACTCGCTGCGGTGCGTAGTCCTCCACGTAGATGCCGTACACGAGCTTCCGGCGGGTCAGCCAGAAAGCCTGGTCACGCCAGCACAGTGCAGACAGCCCGTCAGGAGCACGGGCCTGCACTGCCTCCGCTGCGTAAGGCTCCCAACGCACGTCGGAGTCTGCGAGGCGGTCCAACTGCTCCACGAAGGGGTGGTACGCCCGCGTGACCTGCACGTGCGCGAACTGTACCTGCAAGAAAGACAAATTATTTTAGTACGACGATCGTTAAAAAGTTGACTACGATAAAATAAAACTCACTCGTCGACGACACCAAATAGAACCCATCGTCGGCCGGTCGATGTCTCCCCCCGCGTACATCTCGGCCCCGTAGGGACCCATGTCGTCTAGTACAGGTCGTCCGAGACTGAAGCGCTCAAACGACCACAACTGCAGCAGCAGGGGACATCCCGTGAGGATCGAGTTCGCCTTAATCCTCGTGCACGCATCGCACAGGCCGCGGTACGTCGCGGCAAGTGCGGCCGATCCCCAGCTGATCTGGACGACCTCGCCGTCCGCAATCGCCCTCGCATAAGCGATAAGGCGCGCGTCAACGGTGTTGCCGTGGCTGGTGGTGAAGAGCACCCAACCAAACAGCCACAGCAAGTAAGCCTCCAGGTGGCGCGCGACCTGGAAATCGTCAGCATCTGCAACCATGCGCTCAACCTGAATGCGAACAAGTTTTTATTAGTATGTAATTGCACAAATAAGAGTTTCGAAGACGCGATCGACTTGAAACACCACGTACCCAGTACTGTGCCAGCCACCTCAGCGTCGGTCCATACTTCTGCCTCTCGTCGAAGATGTGGTGCTGATCGGCCGGTGGAAGGACCCCCTGGAATCTGCCGAGCAGGTCCTCGCGCCACTCGGCGGGAGCCTCCGGTAGGAAGGCAGCGTCTCCCGCGACCGGAAGGCCAAGTAGTACGGACACGTCCTGCAGGGTCGGCGCCATCTCCCCGACTGGTAGATGGAAAGTGTGCGTCTCGGGCCGCCAACGGTCCACCAAAGCCGTCAGCAGGGAACGGTCGAACGGGAAGCGTCGTGATCGCTCCACGCCCGCCTCGTCCCCCTCCTCGGCCAAGGCACCTCCGTCCTGATCCGTGGCCTGCACCATCCGGGCAAGAGGGAGAAGTCCGGCATCCCGCAGCCTGCAAATAAAGTGAAGGTCAGCATTAAATATTTTTACGGTAATACTAAAACGTTGGCGTAGTGCAAACCTGGCAGTCCAACGGGGGTCGAGTCCCCAGGCCACACGAGGTGTGCGTGTCCGGACCACTCCCAGCTCAGTCGACTCGTCCGTGCTCCCCGGTGACGGCGCACGACGGGAAGCGCGGTGCACGCGGTCCAAGTGCTCGTCCAACAACGTGTACCGCCAGTCACCCGCCATAACTGTAAAATTATCTAAATGTAAATTCGTACACAACATTTTCTACAATAATACATGAAAAATAGTATACAAAATTTCGACACAACAATTTTCTACATTTAAATTTTCTTCATTTCAATTTTGTAAACTGCATCTACATTTGTACATTGAATGATCTACAATAAATTTCTAAAGTAAATTTTCCACAATAATACATTACAAATATTATACAAAAAAACTATATTTTTCTACATTTAAATTTGTACATCTAAATTTGTAAACTGCATCTACATTTCTAAATTTAATGTTCTAAACTAGATTTTCTAAACTAAATATGTAAACTAAATATCTAAGCTAATTTTCTAAACTAAATATCTCTACTAAATATCTAAGCTAAATTTGTAAACTAAATATCTACACTCTACACTACATTTTCTAAACTAAATTTATCTAAACAAATTTTCTAAATTAAATTTTCCACAATAATGCATTACAAATATTGTACAAAAAACTATATTTTTCTACATTTAAATTTGTACATCTAAATTTGTAAACTGCATCTACATTTCTAAATTTAATGTTCTAAACTAGATTTTCTAAACTAAATATGTAAACTAAATATCTAAGCTAATTTTCTAAACTAAATATCTAAACTAAATTTGTAAACTAAATATCTACACTAGATTTTCTAAACTAAATTTATCTAAACTAATTTTCTAAAATTAGAAAAATACCTGCAAATCCCACGGCTTCTCCTCCTCTCCCTCTCCCCCCCTCTCCTTCTCTTCTTCCCTCTCCTCCCCCTCTCCTTCTCTTCTTCCCTCTCCTCTCCCTCTCCTTCTCTTCTTCCCATCTCCTCCTCTTCCTTCCTCTCTTCTGCTCTGTCTTCTCGCGCGGTGGAGAGAGTGATTGGCGAGCGAGCAGGCGTGGGGAAGAAAAGGGGCTCGGCCGTCGGGCTGTTTCACATGCAGTCGCCCCCCCGTTGGGCGACTCTTCTTTATGTCGCCGAACGGGGGGGCGATTCAATTGAATCGCTTAACGGGGAGGCGATTGCATTTAATCGCCCAACGGTTACCAGATTCTTTTTAAGTCGCGCTTTGGTGGGGCGACAAGCGTAAATCGCCTAATGGTTTGGCGACTCGAGCCTATTTGTGTAAAAAATTTTGTTGCGGGTATATTTCTGTATTTTCGAATAAAAAATGGGTTATCCGTACAAAAATTTCGTACTTCACCTTCTGAGAGGTGGAAGTAGCACGAAGAGGCTTCGCCTTCTGAGAGGCCGAACCAGCAAGTGAAATCATCTTGCTGTCAGAAATCCCTTGGACAAAGCCCGCAGGCTTAAATTAGACTTTCTCGGTCCTGGGCTCAATCTCGATCACACCTGGTGCTATGGGTTTGAGCACGGCAGGTGGATGCTTCCTCATGTCCTCATAGAAATCATATCCTAGACCCTGATTAAATCTGTAAATTTTGGATTGGTCTAGAATAAGATTAAGCTTCTTCTTGCCTGCTACAAATCTCTCGAGAGTGTTCATAAGATACTGACACTCCCGAAAGAGAGAGGTGCAAGAAGAGCAGGGGAAGAAGAGACATCAGAAGGTAAGGGAGCAGAAGAAAAACCAACAGTAGAGGAAAGAATGGCTTGTGCACGCACAGCCGACTCTGAGGGGACAGTCCTACTACTAGCCAGTTGGTTCACGTCGCTAAGCGTCTCCACCTTACCCTTGGGCTCCTTCCCCACCTCAGCAATTACATCACAATGAGTTGATGGCTTCTCTAGTAAGTCCTTAGTTACCTTCACACATTGTTCATTCAAAGCAACGAGTTCAAGTTTTAGTTTATCACAACTAATGCAAGGTGAGCTAATAGGATCCTTAGTCGCAAACTGAGCCAATTTGTTGTTATGATCAACCATCTCTTGGAATTGCTTAGAAGTAGACTCAAGCTCAAGTGTCAATTTTGGACAGTTGGTACAAGAAACAACAGGCTCAAGTAAAGAAGCATGCAACTCAGCAATTTTATGATCTGCCCTTTTTAAGTTCAATTTCAAATTATTGCAGTTTTCACAAGACTCGGGCAGATCCAGGAGTATGGTATAAAGACATCTAAAAGCATTGTCCTTATCCTCACATGAGGTGCAAGCACTAGTCTCAACAAAAGTAGATGAAACAGGAACTACCCTACTCATCTCAAGCCCAGCAAGAAGACTAATGTTCTCCACCTTAATCATGTCAAGCTCAGAAGACAAACTATCATGCGAGGCTCTTAATTTCTCCAACAGAGCACAGCATGTATCACAATTATCATGGGAGGGAGCAGATGTAAGTGAAGTAAGCTCCTGTGATAGTCTATCTACTTCCTTCTCTAACTCGGTACACCTAGCCCTAGCTCTAGCATGAAATCCACCTAGCTTAAGAAAAGCATGATTAAGCTGGTCGTAGGTGGGGGATACCTCGTCCGAGTCGGAGTACGGCTCGCTGTCGCTCAGTTCGCCCTCAAGGGCCATGAAGCACATGCCGGAGAAGTCGTCGCCGCCCTTGGGTTCTTGGTCACCCGTCTCGTCGTCATCACTCCATCCCTCCACCTCGCTGAGGTCGAGGTCATCGAAGGCGGTGAGGACGCGGTGGAAGAGCTTCTTGGCCTTCCCAAAGTCGCGGAACTTCTTCTTGCCTTGTGCGGGAGCTAAGGGCTTCTTGTTGCGGTTCTTGTCGGTGTAGTCGTTCTTGCCCGAACAGCCGTAGTCACCTTTGTCTTTCCCCAGCTTGGGACAGTTTGCCCGAATGTGGTTGGGGCCACCACACTCGAAGCAAATCACGGGTCCTCGTCTCTTCCCATCCCTCCTCCTCTTGTAAGCATGGGAGAATCTCCGAGCTAGGAGGGCTAACTGCTCATCCGCAAGCTACTCTAACTGATCATCAGTTATGTCACAGAGAGCAGCAAGGGAGAAACCGCAAAGAGAATCAGAAGAAGAACCGGAAGCCAAATTGGGATCGATGACTAAGGTCATCGACTGCGACTTCGACTTGCGAGAGACAATGTCAATCTCGTGAGTCTTGAGGCGCGAGTACAGCGCATCAAGAGTCAAAGTCGAGAGGTCCGTGGTATCCTTGATGGTAGTCACCTTCATCTCCCAAACCCGAAGATCGAGTGCAGCAAGCATCTGTCGAGCGTTATCCGAGTCGGGGTATGTGAGACCGACCGCTCAGAGGTTGCTCAGAATCTTATGAAAACGCGCAAAGCACTCATTGAGGGACTCACCAGCGAGCATTTCAAACTTGTTATAATCTCGCTTGAATTGGTCCTGTCAGACTGTCTTAATTTGGGTGGTGCCCTCATGGTAAGCACTGAGGGTCTCCCAAATGTCGAAAGCCGACGTGAGGTGCGAAATGCGGTCAAACTCGCTACGACTCAAACCTTGGATGATTATGTTCCTTGCCTTTGCATTCGCCTCAACATCGGGCATATTCGACACATTGATGTTCTCATCGGCAGGAACAAGATAGCGAACCTTGACCTTCCTCCAGATGGCATATCCTTGAGCCTGGATGTATATCTCCATCCGGCTTTTCCAGAAAGGAAAATCAATGCCATCAAAAATCGGAGACTTGGTCGAGTACTTGTCCGTCGCCATGGCTCTAGAGACCGGTTAAGATCTATGGAGAAGAGCTAACCGGCTCTGATACCAATTGTTGGACCGAAATGGCGACAGAAGGGGGGTGAATGTCGCCTTATAAAAATTTCCCCCAAAGTACTCACGGAGCAACTCCTCTCCACTAGCTACAAAAACTATGAAGAGAAGGCGTCCTAGAACTCTTAACACCACAAAAGTATTCACTCGGAAACTCTCCTTCAATAGCTAAAAAGCAAAGAAGAAGAAGCATTCATTCTTGCTGGACCTTAAACCACAGAGGAGAGTGCCCAACCCTAGAAACCAGAAAGAGACACCATAGACTGCATCAAAGCTAAGAGGGCCGGTCTGACCGCTGGGTAAACGCTGGTCTGACCGCTGGGTAAACTCCAGTCTGACCGCTGGGTAAGAGCCGGTCTGACCGCTGGGTAAACGCCGGTCTGACCGGTCTTCTGAATTTCAGGCAACCCGAGAGCAGTCCAGAAAACTGAATTTAGAGCAAACTCTTCAGATCTCCAAAAACTAACAAATTGAGTGTTTTGCTCCTAACCTTTCCACCTCAAAGCATCACAACAATATTCTAGATAGCAAGGAAGGCTTGGAAAACTCAGGAGACCAACTAAGACTCAAGAATTTCAAGATTTGGACAGTAACCTGAAAAATGTAGAGAGTTGCCCAAAAACTCAAATTACCATTCCATCCCTAATCCTTTGAACATGAAACTTTGAGAATAGCTTCTCAATAGCCATAAGACTTATCACGTCAAGTTTCATGCCATCTTAAGAAGGGAATCGAGAATCAGACCAAAACCCTAGAAATGGTCAGCAGAGAGGAAAACTCACAGAACAACACATAAATCCAAATTTCTCCTCAATCATTGAATCTTTGATCATGAGCTTTTGCAGCTAGATTAACAATGGTCACAAGACACTCCAGATCAAATCTCAAGTCATCTCATGAGGGGAAACACAAAAACCATCAAAACCCTAGAAACGAGCTAAAGAACAGAGAACTCCCAAAAAGGCAAAACTGAAATCAAACACTTGGCTCTAGGATTTTAGCTGACCAAGGGGTCTAAAAATGTAATCACATCATAGAGCAACCCATTTGGGCCTTCCCAGCAAGGAACAACAAGAAAAAGAAAATCTCACAAATCCATCACAGAGAGTATCGAAGGAAAAAGAGACAGAGAGCTCAAGAACTGAAATAAACATCATCTCAAATTGATAAAGAGGAAAGGAGATACATGATTGATAAAAGAGGAATGATTACAAGACTCTCAACCCATCTCCAACATCTCCCATGCAACTCAAGAACACACACCCATACATGCTTGAGAAGAAATGAACACAGACACAGAGAGCTCACATGGAGAACATCGAAGGAGACACAGCTCTGGACTTCTCACCAACTTTCAACCACTAAAAACTAAAGCCAAAACAACTCTCTAAAGCCCATTTTGACTAAAGCAAACCCTAACAACCTCTCACAACACTTGGAATGCATGAGAGGGCATGTAGCCACCAACATCTATTTATAGCCCTTGGCTAACGGGTCTGCAACCCGTTACGCCCGCTAAACCCGAACGAGCCCGCTCCCGCTTTTGCAGCCTCGCGAAATTACCATTTCGCCCCTCCTGCACCTTCCGGGAAGCTTCCGCGCTCCTTGTCGTCCAAGCCTCGCAACCACATCAAATCTCCGCCGTCTTCGACACATCTCGACCGTTCTGACCTCGACACCGCCCGTGTCTAGTCCGGTCACCTCGTGTCTCACCACGACTCCGCCTCGACGTCCTGCAGCCAACACAGACAAGAAACACATCAAATAGCACCGCTCGATACATGTAAGCATAAATGCATTAATAAAGTAGCCTAAACCTGACAAGTCGACATAATATGCAACCTAAACCCTTTCACCAGGTTTGACCAAGTCCGATCGAGCCCGATTGCACCACGCAACGACATGGTCCGAACCAACCAAATCAAACTCGACTTCCCTAAACCGATGTCAATTACTCATCACACACATGGGATGACCTCCACATGGTCTCTCATTACCGCCCCCTCAACAGATGGTAGGCAGCCTGCCACCCAGTGGGGGGACGACAGGCAAGCCTACCGTCCGGTGAGGGGGTGGTAGATAATTAAGCCGTCTAATTAGCCGGCTTAATTACCTATCATAATTTTTTATTTAGTGTTTGTTTAAATTTTTAAATATATCAAATGAGCTCCAACAATTACGAAAATTTATGTACAACCTCCTGACACAACATTCCTTGCAGTATAATTTTTGGGTAATTTTATCCGTTGCGAATGTTGCTAAAAATTCATAAAATATTGATATTTTTATGAGTTTTTACATATGTGAAGCCTTTCTACACAATCATAGTTATTGTGTATTTTTTGGGAATTTATGTGGTCCGAATTTACCACGTTTATTCACGTTAATGTAATCATGAATTTATGAATATTTCATAATTTTTTTACAATTTTATAAATTATGAATCTTGTACAATTAAACTTTTAATAGTACAAAAAATGCATCACACGAGATACGATACGACTTACCCATCTGAGCCACTGCTATCTTCTCGCCGCGTCTGCCTCCCCGTACGTGGCCTTGTCTTCCGTTGTGTATGAGCATGTCCTGTTGGGTACGTCAGTCAATCCAGAGGTTGCGTCTCGGGTTAGAGGAGGTATGAAGACCGTTATGTCTGCTCAGTGGCTGGCGGTGGTCCAGTAGGCTGAGGTAAAGTAGGCTGGGTTCGTTAAGGGTTGAAATCCTCCAGCTGAGATATGCCAAACTGCAAGCTGCCCGCAATAATGTCATGCATGAAGGACTCTAGAAATCCCACTCGTGGTGCGAAGGAGCTCTTGCCTTGACCGTACAACGTGCCAGCGAAGTTGGAGGAGCTCTGCCCACCGAAGTGTCCAAACTCTGGGTATGCTGTGAATGCTGAGCTCTGCCCTACGTACACCGCAAACCCTAGTGCCATGTACTACTCTCAGGAAGCATCTGGGAGGCCCGTGTCATCGTCAGTGGACTCGTCACCCCCCATGTTGAATTGGAGGCTGCAAGATGAAACGATATTAGTCATAATAAATATTCCAGATGTATAATGCAAATCTCATACCTCCCGAATGTGCAGTGAAGACGGACAATAGGGAGCGGTAGTCTATGCAGGTTTGTACGTAAGTTACCTCCTCGTCGGTACGGCGTACGGATGATCGACGGCTAGTGAGCCTACACCATTACGAGAACACCAGATGGTGTGTCGTTGCCCATAGCTTCGTGTCCTCTAGGCAATGCAGGGACAGCTCGTACGACGATACACGATGCACAAAATCTACCATCCATGGATCCCATATGACATCGCCGTCGTGCAACGACTTGAACTCATTGTGCCACAGCAAGTAGCACCTCAACGATTTGCCCTTCGCCCACCACAGACGGGCAACAGTCCATCGGATGCCTATAGTGGTCTCGTCTATCATGTCTATGAACTCGCCGAATGGGTGCACTGACATCATGATGATCGGACACCTGATAGGGAAGTGCCCCCAGCTCCACAGCTGTAGGAGCACATGGCAGATAGCCAGATTGGGGGTACCAGCAATGGCGGCTGGCAAGCGTCACATAAACCCCGATAGATAGCGCACAGAACTGCTGATCCCTAGCCATACCAAGGCATCGCCCCAAACTGCATCCACCAAAGACTCGGCAAGGCTGATCAATTCAGCGTTGCAAATATCGCCGTGTGTGGCTGAAAACATGCTCCAACCAAATAGCTGGATAAGGAACGCGACAAGGTGCATCCTGACGACCTCTGGCGGTGCAACCTGTGAACACACACTGAAATTGTTAAGCCACATGCGGCGGACGCCATGTGCACTCTCCAGGATAGGCCGACAGAACCGGTCTACTAGCCTCTCCTTCCAGTCGGCTGGTGCAGAGGCTAGAACAAGTGCGTCAACTTTGAGAGGGAGACCGGTCAAGAACGCAACATCCTTCAGAGTGACCATTATCTTACCCCCAACGAAAGTGGAATGTGTGTGTCTCGGGCCTTCACCTGTCCACCAGTGCCGCGAGCAGGCTACCGTCGATGGTGAACTCGGAATACGAGTATTCAGTAGATTTCTAAACTAACAATCTGAAATTCTTTCAAAGCCTAAAAACAATTATTTTCTAAATGAGATGGAGATTGAGATTTAGAAAGAAAATGAAATAAGAATGGAAATGGATATTCCAAAAAAAATGCTAGAGTAAGAGCATAAAGTGCATTTTGCTCATAACGCTTGCTAAGTACAATATACTCACCCTTACTATTAACCCTTCTCGTTAGAAATGACTTAATATGCCAATCTATGTGGTTATATGGAGGTCTACGCTAAGGACAGCTATACCGAAAGAAGCGAGCTCGGCCTGGAGTATGTAGTGCATGGAACGAGATCCCTGTATGGATGTTGGGATGAATAGAAGACAGCCAAGAGCCGTTTTATGGAATCGAGTACGTTAGTGTTAACTATCTACTCATCTATACCTTGTATATTTAGTATTTAGAACTAGTTTCTTTTTCAGTATTATAATATTCGGGTAGAACTTCTTAAACCCTGAGTTGGGACTGCAACACTATGGGACAATAGTATTATAATAATGTCATATTGTCTCTAATTATTATTCTGTCATAATGCTTTGATGGACTTATTATTCATTAGAGTGATATTCGACCGACTACATAAATAATAATATGTTAACTAGTATTATTACTCTTCACTAATAGCATAGGACGTCAATTCCATGCCAAGCATTTTTCCAAAAAGAGAGGCAAGAAAACGAAGTTACTGACTCCGTTGCGTGCGTGAAGCCGTGTACGCTGCAAGCCTGTAACTACCCAGTGTAACTTTTCGAAGCGCTCTCTCCGTCTCCAACCTCCCCATCCTTGTACCACCACCAGTTCCGAGCTCACATCCCCAGAGCGTGTAATCTCATGGAGTGGCGAACCAACAGTACGTGCGGTGCGAACAGTGGTGTGGACTGTGGATTCTTTCGGTGCCATTTGGTCGGCGACAGAAGGGATGCAAGATCTACGTCACGTGAAAGGTGCCCGTCGGTAGTGGTACACGGTGCTGGATGCTCCTGTCCTTCTTTGCTCTCATCTCATCATGGACGGGTCGCCGTCCCTCGCACGCACCGCTCGCTCGCACGCGTGCGGACGGACGCCCACCGTCCGGGCAATCATTGCGTCACACCAGTGCCAGTGTCGTCGCCTACAGAGCAGAGCCGGTTCTGCAGACGCACTGCAAACGCCACTCAAAGTCATGAAGCAGAAAAGGGAAACGAGAAAAGGGCGTGTCGATACAACATCCCCATGTTTTTAGTCAAAATCAGTAAATTTTTTGTCATATATTATATTTTTTGTCCATATTTATAATATTTTCTGTTGTGGTTACAGACCAAACAGATAGAGATATGGTAGTGGAGAGTTGGGAGAGTGTGTTCGTGCCTCTCCCTGTAGTCTTCCCTTGGTATATATATTCATATGGGCTGTGCTTTTACAAATGTGCCCTTACATTGGTACCTCCCTGCCAGGGGTATTTAAGCTATTACATATGTCCCATTTTGGGCCCTATAACCTTCTAACAGGCCTGCTGGGTTTAGGTGGGGGCCAACCCTACAACAGGAGCCTCTCATGGTTAAGGGCTTCACAGGGCCGAAGCCATGTTGTCGAGTCCTTTGGCCCCCTCCGTTCCTGCGGTATGTGAACTTCTCCGAACTTGCGGAGCCTTGGTGTGCAGCGGGTCTCGGGGTTTGAGGCCGTAGCCGAAGCCGATGCTTGTATTGACAGCTGAGATAGATGCGCGCGCGCTCCGTCCCCCACCCTCCGAACGGGTGGCAGCGGAGCTGGCACCTAGCCGAGGTAGACGCGCGAGCGCTCCATCCCGTACCCTTCGAACGGGTGGCAGCGGAGCTGGCGCCTAGGCGAGGTAGACGCGCGAGCGCTCCGCCCCTACCCTTCGAACGGGTGGCAGCGGAGCTGGCGCCTAGGCGAGGTAGACGCGCGAGCGCTCCGTCCCCTACCCTTCGAACAGGTGGCAGCGGAGCTGGCGCCTAGCCGAGGTAGACGCGCGAGCGCTCCGTCCCCTACCCTTCGAACGGGTGGCAGCGGAGCTGGCGCCTAGCCGAGGTAGACGCGCGAGCGCTCCGTCCCCTACCCTTCGAACGGGTGGCAGCGGAGCTGACACCTAGTCGGCGTAGACGCGCGAGCGCTCCGTCCCCTACCCTTCGAACGGGTGGCAGCAGAGCTGGCGCCTAGCCGAGGTAGACACGCGAGCGCTCCGTCCCCTACCCTTCGAACGGGTGGCAGCGGAGCTGGCGCCTAGCCGAGGTAGACGCGCGAGATCATCGAGGGACTGGAGCCTGTCGCGATAAAGGCTCAACGGTGTAGTCTGAATGACAACTTCGTACAGCGGACACCGCTGCACCTGCGGTGATTGCAACCTCACGATCCGGGAATGCGCTATAATGGTTCCTAGAATCGCGCCGGCCCCTGGCTTGCCAGGGCTAGGCTGTCGTTCCGTGCGACTCGCCCTGGCGTGCGGGGCACGCGGCGGCTTGTAACTGGTGTGCGGTGGGATATGAGCGGTTGCGTGATCGCGGCTGCTCGTCTCTTCCCCAGGGAAGGAGGACACGAGGCGGGCGAGGGATGGCGCGTCATGCGGCGTTTAGCCATATCCCGTCGCCTCGTTACTGCCGGCTGTCCTGCTATGCTTCAAAGCTGTTATGATCCCACGGTCTGGTAGCGCGCTTTTAATGGCGGCTGGAATCGTGCCGACGCCTGTCCTGTCAGAGGGCAGGCTGTCGCGTCATGCAGCCCGCCTTCCCGTGGGTGGGGCACGCGGCAAAACGTATTCCTGCCACGGGCTTTGACCCGCTAGCTGGCCTTTGCGTGAGGGGGCCATCTTCCGGGTGCGGTCCTGGCCCGAGTACTGGAAGCTACCTTGCTGTGCGCGAAGGTCGGGCCAAAGACCGGGGGTATTCCTGTTGGGGCGGGGGCTCCGTGTTAGAGGCGCGTCGGGTCGTGCGCCTTAGTTATTTTGTGCGGGGGTTGCCCTGTGGCGGGAGGCCACTGGAGCGTCGTGCACTGACGGTCCTCATGCTGTGTCCGCGTCTGGCACGTACCGTCACGACGCTGCGTCCTTGGTTATGGCGAATCGTGCGGGACGGGCCTCTGTACGACTGCGGTCGCGCTCGGCACGCGGACCGTCGCGACGCTTCGGCTGCCGCCTTTGGGGTGAGGTGGCTTGAAATAGCCCCCACAACCGCGCCCCCGCAGTTCGACGCCCCTTTCTCGCTTGCTTCGCCTTCTACACTCCCGTGGTATTCTCACCGCTGCATTCCTCCTTCTGTGAGAAGCGATGGCATCCGGTGACAAGCGTGGTCAGGCGGTAAGTACTTGCGGCATTCGCCGGCGATCTTCACCGCTAGAGGTGAAATACTCGCTCGGCGAACGCGACCCGGCGGCGGCAGACAAGTGGTGGCTGGCGGCGGAGAACGGAGGCTCGTTTTCCGGCGAGTTGGGCCCCTCGCTCGTGACCGAGAAGACAATCCAAGCGCTGCTGCGCGCGGGGAAGCTGTCCGAGCGCCAGGCGGTACGATTGCCCGCCGCCGACGAGACGGAACCGCGCCCTGAAGAGTCGGAGGCGCTTGTGTTCGTCGCCTTTTTCGACGCGGGGCTCCGCATCCCGGCGGCGACGATCGTGGGCGACGTGTTGCGGACCTTCGGGCTGGAGCTGGCGTAACTGACTCCGAACGCCGTGGCCCGCCTCGCCGTGTACAGTTGGGCCTTGCACTCGGGAGCGTGCTGGCCCAGTGCTTCGTTGTTTGCCTACCTGCACGAGGCACGGTGCCAGCCCAAGGAGCGGAAGGACGGGACGCTATTGAACTTCGGCAGCGTCACCTTTATTCTTCGGTTATCTTGCAGCAAGCTCTTCCCCGCGGACTCCACTCGCGGGAAGTGGGAGTCTCACTGGATGAAACGGTGGTTTTACCACCGCATGGCGAGCGGGAGCGGCCTCGAATGCACAGGCCGGCCGATCGCGTTCAAGACCTCGCCCGGCCGGACGCTCGACGACGAGGACTGGCGGAGGGCCCGACGGCTCGCAGGCGTGGCCGCACGCTTTAACATGCGCGACCTCGCCGAAGAGTACGCGATGTACGGCGTGGCGCCGCTCACCCGTGACTGGCGCCTCGCCGCCGAGAAGCGTCGAGACGATAATGTTCTGCCGTGGGTCTGCTCATTGCCGGCACCCTCCAACCCTCGTAGGCCTCGACCGTATCCCTCCTTTATTCACGCGGAGTGCGTTACATGTTAAACTTATCTCCAGCTTTGCTGTAGAGATTCGCTTGGAGGATGCGGAGCGGGCCGTGCGCGTATTTCTCAGGCCGTATACCGGCAGGGAGCATGAGCAGCGCGCGTCTGCTACTGCTGGGGCGGGGCTTGGGCGGATAAACCGCGTGTGCGAGGCCTTGGGCCTTGCCGTGCCGGACCGTGCTGAGCCGCCCTCGCAACACCAAGATGACGGCGCAACGAGGGCGAAGGTGCCGTGTCGCAAGAGGGCCTGAGGTGGAGCGGCTGCCGTGCTTGGTATAGCAGCTGCCGCTGCTGCCGCTAGTGCGCCCGATGGCGCGGCAGATGCGGAGTTAGATTCGGCGAGATACGCCGACTCGGCCTTGGATGGCGTGGACGGCGGGGGCGAAGAGTCTTCGGGGGGTGCCCTGGACGGCGGGCTCATCGCAAGCAGCCGGAGAGGGGAAGCCTCGTCACCGGCGGCGGTCATCGGGACAGGATCCATGCTGACCGGCGGTGCTGAGGTGGAGCCTTCGGCCGTGGCCGCTATGATGCCGGAGACGCCCTCCGCGGGGGCGCATGGAGTTGGGTCTTCGCCGACAGCCGCGGCCGAAACCGAAGTTCCCTCCGCAAAGGCTGCCACGGTGGGGTCCTTGCCGACAGGTGTTGTGGTCATGGGGGCCTCTCCGGCAGCGGCTACTGGGGCGGTGTCGTCGCCACTTGCTCCGGCTAAGCGGCCGTGTCTGCGGCCGGAGCTTCACCGGACGTTGAGGGGATTCACCGTGGCGATGGGTATCGGGAGCTTGTGGGACTCCGATGCATATGCCGATGCCCCTGCGGCGCCCCCCCAGCCCTCAGGTCGCGCCGTCCGCCGTGCAGGAACAGTCAGCGTCGATCCCGCCCGCGGAGGCTTCTGTTCCTAGCGGGGCCACGCCCCCCGCGGGGGCATGTGCCACCGTTACCCCGCCTGGGGCTAGGGGGCGGGCCCCCGAAGCCCTCATTCCGCTACTGAAGGTAAGGTGGCTTAGTTTGCCCTGGTGTATTCTTTGTTGTGCCTTGCGGCGCTCACCTGCATCCCCACCTGCAGCGTCGCTTATTCCGGAGGAGGAGCCCTTGGCGTTGGCGGAACATGGGGGTCCGCGTGCCGGCGGGGCGATCACAATGGGCCCGAGCCCAGCGGACTTCGTGCATCCGCCGGAGACGCTGAGGGCGTGGCGTGGGATCGTGGATGATGCAGCTGCCAGCGTCGGCCAGCAAGCGCTGCAGACCTATGGGGTGGGGCGTCTCGGGGACGCCTTAGAGGTGTCGGGGGTGAGGGTAAGCACTTTGTATGACAATGCCTGGCCATGCTAAGCTTGCTAAGCCTTTCTGTTCTGCATACACTTGTGCTGGGGCAGACCTTGCAAGCGGCTTATGTTCGTGCCCAAGGGGCGCTTGAGGATAGGCTGCGGGTCGCCGAGGAGGAGCTACGCGAAGCCTCGGGGGTCCGCTCTACCCAGGATGCCCGCATCCGCCAGCTGGAAGCGGAGTACGCTGAGGTGAAGGCGCACGCCGAGGGACTTGCCGTGTCAGTGCGGGAGTCAGCCGTGGAGGCGGAGCGGCAGGGTTTTGCAACGGAGCGAGACGACCTTCTACAACAGGTCACCTCACTGGAGAAGGAAAAATGCGAGCTTGCCTTAACTCTAGCGGAGCGTGACCGGACGCTTGGCGAAGCTTCGGTCATTGCATGGGATGCCATGCAAGCGCTGGAGAGCCATCTCCAGGGGCTTGTGGCTAAGGTGCCGGACCGCGCCTTTGGCCCGGAGGAGCTGCCTCGGACCCTTCGCTGGATCGGAGATGCCGCCAACATTGCGCGCGGCGCCGCGACGACCTTCGGCAACCACTGTGCTTACGCGGCATCGTGCATGGTGTGCGCGCTCTTACGGCACCGCGGTTGCACGCATGTCGCCGGGCTGGAGGACCCCCAGCTGGAGATGCCCGGCGGAGCCGGAGTAATGTCTGGTGCCGTCCGCGCCGCGCGTCCCGCCGTCAAGTACTTCCATGAGCGGATCTGGGATTACGTCGGGGAGGCCGCTGCGCGGGTCGAGCTTCGGAAGTCACTTTACGGGGAGGGGAGTCTCGGCCAATTTCTGGACAAGATCCCGCGGCGCGACGAGGGTGGCGCTGAGGCCTCCGAAGGCGCCGGAAACTCGCAGGTGTGACACCGAAGTGGCCAGGTGTAGGCGTGTGTTGCAATGTCCCCCGCTTTTCTTGTGAATGAAGTGCACGCTTGCTTTACAAGTTCTGACTTTCACCTGTGTGCCGGGCAGCTTCTTTGCTGGGGCCGACTACTTGCGTCCGACCTTGCGACCCGGCGGCGTCTTCGACGCTGGCGAAGGGCTGAGGAGTCGCTGAACTTTTGGGCGGGCCGATCTTCTTCTGGCGAAGCCCCGGCCATAGTGCGTGTTAAGGACGAGCCTACCGAATAGCTGCTTAGAGCGGCAGAGATGTTGGCAGGCCTCTGTACTTGTAAGATTTTTCTGATATATGGACCTCCTGGTGATTAGGATATGCGCTGCATGTTGTGCTTCGGGCGGTCATGTTGTGTGGGGACGAGATCCCCACGCTCAAAGTGCGCTGTTGGCGTAGGCGTGCGAGCGCTGTTTCCTGCCCGTCGAACGGGTGGCCGCGAACAGTGCGCTCGCGGGGCTTGCGTGTTAATTACCTCGTAGGGTTAGCGCGTGCGGAGGCAGCTGTTGACGCTACGACCTGTTTAAAGTCCATAGACTGGCGCGTGCGGAGGCGGACCTTCGCACTACGACGTGTTTAAAGTCTGTAGACTGGCGCGCGTGCGGAGGCGGACCTCCGTACTACGACGGGTTTAAAGTCCGTAGACTGGCGCGTGCGGAGGCGGACCCTCGCACTACGACTTGTTTAAAGTCCGTAGACTGGCGCGTGCGGAGGCGGACCTTCGCACTACGACGGGTTTAAAGTCCGTAGACTGGCGCGTGCGGAGGCGGACCCTCGCACTACGACTTGTTTAAAGTCCGTAGACTGGCGCGTGCGGAGGCGGACCTTCGCACTACGACGGGTTTAAAGTCCATAGACTGGCGCGTGCGGAGGCGGACCCTCGCACTACGACTTATTTAAAGTCCGTAGACTGGCGCGTGCGGAAGCGGACCTTCGCACTACGACGGGTTTAAAGTCCGTAGACTGGCGCGCGTGCGGAGGCGGACCCTCGCACTACGACTTGTTTAAAGTCCGTAGATTGGCGCGTGCGGAGGCGGACCGTCGCACTACGACGAGGTTAAAGTCCGTAGACTGGCACGTGCGGAGGCGGACCCTCGCACTACGACTTGTTTAAAGTTCGTAGACTGGCGCGCGTGCGGAGGCGGACCCTCGCACTACGACTTGTTTAAAGTCCGTAGACTGGCGCGTGCGGAGGCGGACCTTCGCACTACGACGGGTTTAAATTCCGTAGACTAGCCCGTGCGGAGGCGGACCTTCGCACTACGACGGGTTTAAAGTCCGTAGACTGGCGCGTGCGGAGGCACGCTCCGTCCCCCTACCTTCCAAAGCGGGGGTAGCCTCTGGTGTACCTCGTAGTTTGCGTGCATGCCCTCGCTGGGGCCAGCCTGTGGCGCGCTACGCCGCTACTTCTTGAAGCTCTCGAAATTGGGTTTCCATAGCGCGCCTTGTGTACATCTCCCGTGGTGCGCGACAACGAGCCTCGACGCTTTGAGGGGGTGCGCGATTTGTCAGCCGCGCAAGGTTCGCGCCGCAATTGCGTTTTGCGGAACGCGCCGGGACGGCATCCGTGCCTAACTTATACTCCGGGGAGTGTGCGCAAAGAAGACGTCCGTGGTATGCGCGGAATCCGCGTCTTGTTTATACTCCGCAGAGTGTGCAGGGAGAATATCCGCATCTTATTTATACTCCGGAGAGTGCGTGCAGAGGCGTCCCCCCACACGTCTTTGTTTATACTCATGCCCATGTCTTCGACAGAGAGTGCACACGCGAACGTGCGTCTTCGTTTATACTCATACCCGTGTCTTTGACGGAGAGTGCACACGCGAACGTGCGTCTTTAGTTTATACTCATACCCGTGTCTTTGATGAAGAGTGCACACGCGAACGTGCGTCTTCATTTATACTCATACCCGTGTCTTCGATGGAGAGTGCACACGCGAACGTGCGTCTTCGTTTATACTCATACCCGTGTCTTTGACAGAGAGTGCACACGCAAACGTGCGTCTTCGGTTTATACTCATACCCGTACCCCTGGCTACGGAGAGTGCACACGCGAACGTGCGTCGTTGGTTTATACTCATGCCCGTACCCCTGGCTACGAAGAGTGCACACACGAACGTGCGTCTTTGGTTTATACTCATACCCGTACCCCTGGCTACGGAGAGTGCACACGCGAACGTGCGTCTTAGGTTTATACTCATACCCGTACCCCTGGCTACGGAGAGTGCACACGCGAACGTGCGTCTTCGGTTTATACTCCAGGAGTCCGCGCGTAGGCGATGCCTCCCCGCGCTCTCGCCGCGTATTTGTGCATAATGACAAGAAGTTGGCGACAAACGGAACTCTATTACATTCCCGTTTGCGCGGGTGAGCGATTACAATGGGTGGGGGTACTAACCACTTGTCTTTGACGCGGTCGGAGCCTCTAGTAGTTGCACTATCTGTAGGGCTTGCCGAGCCGTCCCCGGATGATACCGTGGGTCCCCGCGCTGCGATGCCGATTCTAAGCATGCCGTTGAGCGTCGCGACGGGGATATCTGGTGCCGTACTCAATGCGCCGAGCCATATCCTGGTTGCCACGAACGGTAATGACGGCCCGCGGCCCCGGGAGCTTCATACACAAGTAGCCGTGATGTGGCACCGCTCCGAAGGAGTTGAGGATTGGGCGCCCTAGTATAGTATTGTAGGGGTATAGGAGATCGACGACATCGAAGGTGGCATCTTCGACCCTTTCATTGTCGTCCTGGCCGAAGGAGACCTGAAGGCATATTTGGCCAAGCGCCCGCAGAGGTTGTCCTCCGAAGCCTTGCAGCGGAATTCCCGATGGGCCGAGGCGACTTCGAGGGATCCCCATCTGGTCGAAAGCTGCCGCGAACAGAATGTTCGCGGAGCTGCTGCCGTCGACTAGGGCACGTCCCACGTCGCATCCTGCTATCACGACCCAGACGACCAGGGGGTCCTGGTGAGGAAGTTCGACGCCTTGGGCGTCGGCGGGTGTGAACGTGACCTCGTGCTGTGCCCAGTCCGGCGGTGCCTGCGCTGGGTACGCCGCTACGTGGTGTAGCCTCCGGACGTAGGCCTTCTGCTGCCGTGCCGAGGCGAACTCTAGCGAGGAGCCACCGGAGATGACATTGATAACCCTGTGGTGGGCTGCCTCCGGAGCCTGCAGCTGCAGGAGGCCCTTCCGAGACTGCTGCACATGGGCCTGAATTCGCAGAGGGCCCTCATGGGGCTGCGTCCCTTGCGCCTGGATGTGCATGGGGGCTTCGTATGGGTGCTGGACGTGGGCCACCATAGGCGGGCGTGCCTCCGGGTTCCTATCCCTGGCGACGCTTTGGCGGAGCGCCGCTATGGAGGTGCACACGCGTGTGTCGTGGGTGCGGCGACCGTGGACTTCGCACCACAGCCCATGGTGCTGGTCGTCGTAATCTCCGCGGCCTTTATCCTCGCGACCCCGGCCACGGCCGCGTCCCCGGCCTCGGCGCCCCCGACCGCCACGACCAGCGGAAGCGTTTTCTTCGGAGCCGCCTTCGATGTCGAAGACATACCGACTTCGCCGCGACTTCTGCTGGCCGCGCTTGGGCCTATCGGACGGCTCCTTGTGCGAGGCGTTCTTGCGCTCGGACGCGTCCTTGGACGACTCCTGCTTGCGTTTTCCCTTCGAAGAACCGTCCTTCGGCGGGTCTTCGATTTTCGCCGAGCCATCGGCCTGGTTGCTGTTGGAGTCGTCACCTTGTCTTCGCCGTGCGTCCTCTTCCGCCCTGGCGTATTCCTCCATTTTGTCGAAGAGTTTCGTCACTGTCTTGATTGGCTTCCGTGCGTTGTACTCGGCCATCGGGCCTGGGCGAAGGCCCTGTATGGCCGCATTGACAACGGTGGTTTCGTTAACGTCTTTGACTTGACAACGTATCTTTGCGAAACGTTTGAAGTAGTACCGGAGCTTCTCCGAGGGTTTCTGCTTCACGGGGAAGAGCTGGTCCGCGTCGACCCGCTCAACATAGTTTCCTTGAAACTTGTTGTGAAGGCGGTCGCGGATCTGCTCCCACGCGTAGATGGAGTTCGGCTCTATGGTAAAAAACCAGGAAAGCGCCACTCCTTGCAGCGTGAGGGGGAGCCCCTTCGCCTTTGTGGTGTCGTCTCCACCCGCGGCCTCGATTGCGATTTCGTACACGCGCACGAACTCGCGGGGGTCCGTATCGCCTTTGTAAGGCTCGACGACACTGGGGAATTTGAAGTCTTCGGGCCACGCCGCCTGCTGTAGTCCTGCTGAAAGCGGGGACTCTAGATCGACGCGTCGCAGCGGCACGCAGCTGGATGTGGGGGCGTCGCGGCTGTCTGCCCTTTTCGGCGCGGGCTCTGGCGCGACCACTGGCGTGGCTTGCTGGCTCTGAGCCTCTTGCATGTCTCGAACAGCCCCGCGAAGATCCCCTAGCTCCCGCTGGAACGCGTTGAGGGCCGCCAGCAGGGCGCTTTCCACCGCTGGTGCGGGCGGGGCCACCGGCGTGCCCGGCGGACGGGTCGGCACAGGTACGATCGCCTCGCGAGCTCCCGAGCTGCCGGTCGCTCCGTTGTGGCTATCTCCAACCGCCCGGTCCGCGCTACCGGCAAGCGTTGCGGCGAGGGTGGCGGGGTTGGTCGCTGTCGCGTCGGCGGGGTCGGCCGTCGCAGCGCCGGTGGCGGGGTTGGCCGTCGCAGCGCCGGTGGCGGGGTCGGCCGTCGCAGCGCCAGTGGCGGGGTCGGTCGTCGTAGTGCGGGCGTCGACGTCCGCGGCCACCGCGCCCGCGACAGCTGATGCCGAAGGCCTGGTACCCACGCGACGCTCCGACCCAGCCGCCTTCTTTCCCTTCGCCGCCGTCGGCGAAGCTTTTTTCGGTGCCATCCTTCTTCGGATTTCAGGCTTGCTCCTGTCCTCCCCACGGACGGCGCCAACTGTTGTGGTTACAGACCAAACAGAGAGGGATGTGGTAGTGGAGAGTTGGGAGAGTGTGTTCGTGCCTCTCCCTCTAGTCTTCTCTTGGTATATATATTCATATGGGCTGTGCTTTTACAAATGTGCCCTTACATTGGTACCTCCCTGCCAGGGGTATTTAAGCCATTACATATGTCCCATTTTGGGCCCTATAACCTTCTAACAGGCCTGCTGGGTTTAGGTGGGGGCCACCCCTACAACATTTTCATTTATATATGCAATATTTTTCTGTTGAGAAATATTGCAGACATGGTAAAATGTTGCATACATCAGCGAAAAATGTTGCATACATCAGCGAAAAATGTTGCAAACATAAGTAAAAAATGTTGCATGCGTGACAAAAAAATTGACTGATTTTAGCTCAAAAATCAGTCACATGTGCTATAGCACTTCCGATGAGAAAAAAGAAAGCAAAAACTTCCATGTATGCAGTAGATCATGGTTGAAGAAGAACAAGACTACAGTCTACAATGAGCATTCAGAGCATGTCCAGGCAGCAGGTCTCGCCTGGTTCAGAAGTACTCATGTGGGGGAAAACAGTTTAAAGAATTTACTGCAGCAGAGAAGGTTTTTTCATGTTGCCTTCTCACGTGCTCGCCTCTATCTGTTGTAAGTAGATCTTTGTTATCTGCCGCCTCCACAGCACGCAGGCGCCGAACAGAGAAGGCCACGAAATGGGACTAAGGAAATGACAAATCAGGTCCGGTTGATTAGGTCCGTGAGGCTAGCACGGACGGATACCTGTGCAGTACAGCCGGCCGGCTGGTTACATCGCAGACAAGATGCAGCAACGTGTCATGTACTATCAGCATGAGACCGGGGTGACCCGGTGATGGTACCAATTCCTCGAAGGCATGATGATAGCTGCAAGAGAGTAAAAGAAGGGCAGAAACGGCAACCAAAGCGAAGTCAGGTCTTCGTCATGGCAAATTGGATTGGCAATCCGACACAGCGCACTGCGCTCTGTCAACAAAAAGCTACATCGAAAAAAGTTCTGAACATCACATCTTTCTACAAAGCCATAGTGCCGGTGGAAAATTTACAGATCACCCGACAATAATATCCTCCCAGATGACTGGGCCTAGCATGCATCGTGGCCACTGTGTTTAGCATTACCAGTTGCTCGTTTTAACCCAACAAAATTGCACATTTATAACAAGGGCGTGCTTTTTGTTTGATCTTCCAGGTATGTACTTACCTGAACTAAGATGAACAAAAGGCGAACCTTTGTCCTTCGTAATGTACAGATTTGTTGGGCTAAAAAATACAACTCAAATTCTAAGCATAGTGGTTGGAACGCTTGACAATCACCACACCAAATAAAAAAGATCATTTCACTTCTACCTTTTTTCCTCTGAAACTGATAACTAAGCTAAACTCAGAACAACAGCAGGAGAAAACAAGGGGAAAAGAATATAAGAATGGCGGGACAGCTCCTCAGCTAATAGCCTTCTCGGAAAACCTAGGAAGCTGAACAAGCGAGTTCACCCGCGTCACTCCATCGAGGCCTGACCAGCTATGATCGTCCGCTGCACCGGCAATCCTGGCATCTGCCCCCGCCAAAGCCTTCTCCTGAGCGCACCCCGCAACTGTCCTAACTGTAAAATTCCGAGTTAAGGCGGGCTCCTGTTCATGCGCTTCATTAGGATCAGCAACTGAACCCTCATCAAGGCTGATGTTGTCCAAAGAGGCTGTCGAGTCGCGCTCATGGTCCATTTTGCCATCCAAATATAAGCAAACTACTGCGCAGTCATCAATCTTCGATGTCGGATATTTGGTTTTCCATTCACGAGTAGCTGCCTCAACAAGGGATTTCGCCGCCTTTGATCGGCTTGGTGACGAGGACACTATGTCAACAGCTTCTTGGTTGCTAAGGACATCCCACACCTGCATGATTTCCATTAGTGCAAGCTGTACAGAAATATAAAGCCAGCCTAGTATGTGCGTATCTTGTGTAGCTTCGTTAAGTACAACTATATGGAAACAAGGGAGATGTGCAGCACAAGAAAAGACGAAAGGACAAATAGAAAGTTTCTCAAAGGCATCGATAAGCAGACCAAGTAACCATCAGTTCTTTTGCGGATTCCAAACAAATGCGGTTCAACTTTTCAAACCATATTCAATACTAAAAGGGGACTAAAGAAGCATGCTTTGCAATTAGCAAGAGCTGAAAAAACAATAAGGCAGACAATGACTGGAAATTGACCTAACAATTTGTCTATTAGAAGAACATTTTGAGTGATAGGCAAATCCATTACATTGGTAAAATGGACAATTCTTCATTAACTAAACATTTCAACAAAAGGTTGTTCAAAGAGAGGACAAAATCTCACTTTTGGTAGTGTACATCGTTTACTTTGATGTTAACACCCCAAACCCCGAAGTGTCTTAATGAGAAGTGTGATTAACAAAAGGTGTACGGATCAAAAGGAAAATTTTCAAATAGTGAATTGCTAACATCTAGTTTCTCGGAGTATGACACACCTTGCTGAGTACATAACATACATAGCAGTACAATTGACATATATAATGAAACGTAACTTGATATGCACAGTGAACTCATTTTAAGTGTCAATCGAAGTACTCAACACAGGGAAAAACCAACAAATCACTGCTAAAGTAGGTTATATGCAGAAGCACCCCCAAGTGATGAGATGAGTACTACTACTTTATTAAACTGCAACGGAATAGTCCATATTGCACTTTTAATATTGATGGGTCGCCACACATTATAGCAGTGACCTTTATGACACATAAATTGCCATTCATGTTAGATGCCTGGATCATTCAAGGTAACGCGAGTTCACAAAATTACTACAGCTTGACATATGGGTCTTAATTTTGTTGAACCAAATGAGTGTAAGCAAATCCCCAATCCCCCTAACACTAAAAAAAGAACACATATAATCCGCCCCTAACACTAAAAAGCAAATTAGCCATCTATCAATGACTGACAAATGTGTCAAACTAACAAGCCAGTCAATTGCAAAGTGGCAGAGGTTTACTAGTAAAACATTCAAACAGGGAGTTATTGACCATCAGAATTTTAGATGTTTAGGTTGGTCTGTTGACAATCCGCATTATTCAGATGCATAGACCATTCACAAGAAGTTATTGACAACAAGATTTTTAATGTTACCTGATGCAATGGCAAGTCCGTATGCCACTAGCTCAATGTTCTAACAGCTCTCGTTAGAAGTTGCACATGATCTCATCACAACTATTAAACCAATCATTCATGTCAAGTTTTTCTTTCTTCCGAGAATACATCAGTCGTGTCAAGTTGAACTTGGATAAGATTTAACAGTTTAAGTACAGCAGATAACAACAGGTGGGTGACGATGCAGCGAAGAAGGGTGTTAAGCTGGCTAATCATTATTATTTATGCAGCAGTCACAAAAGGCGCAGATGGACGAAATTAATATTATTGCACCTGTCATCACGACAGTTTAGCGACCAACCCCGAAAGCTATAGCATTTTGGGAGTCAAAAGACTAGATCATTCATAGATATGATCATTAAGCCTCTTTTAGCTTCTGTGAAATGCACGAGACGTCCTGGATGCTCAAGGCCCGCCATGTGCAACTAATTGCATCTCGAATGCGAAAGTGTGACAGATTGACATTACATGGCAACTAATTTAATCCCGACGAAGAGAAAGAGGCAAGCTTTTGCTGGGACAGAGATATTCATATCTTTGCACGGGTTAATAGCCAACCACCAAACAGAGAACAAGGAAATCGAAGAGCAATGAAATGAACCGTGGAGTGTTGGGTAGAGCAAATTACCCCGTCCGATGCAAGGATGACGAACTGGTCTTTCTCTGTGAGAGACCAGTGGAAGAAGTCCGGCACGGAGATGACGCCGTAATCCTTCAGGCAGAAGTCCCCGAACGCCCGTGCCATTGCCAGGCCCGGCGCGTCGTCGAACGGCAGCCAGACCCTCGGCACCTCCGGCTCGTCCTGCAGTGCGAACACCCTGCCCCTGCACTTCTTGATCCGCTCCGCCTCGCCTGGAATCACACCCAATGCCATTAACACACGAGCTCCTGAAAACCAAACGACGCCAAGAAAGCTAAGTTGACGGTGGGTAGTAGCAGAGTGGCATACTGGGGACATCCGGCTTGAGGTCAACGGTGAGCTGCACGGCGACCATGCCGCCGCCGGCGCTGTCCCTGGAGCCGAGCACAGCGCGCGAGTCCCCAATGTTAGCCATGTAAAGATCCGAGCCCTGCGTGCAGAAATCGTTCGTGAGTGGACGCGCGCGCGCACGCTACAGGGAGGCAGAGGTTATTTGGCATTTGTGCGAGGACGGATTGATGGACGGGACACATGAGAGAGATTTGTCATGCCCAGTGCCACGTACGAGCTTGAAGACGGTGACGGCGGTGCTGCCGCTGCAGAAGGAGTCGAGGGAGGGGTGGGAGCGGAGGTCCTTGTCCATGGCCTTGTAGGCGCGCGCAAAGGCCTTCCTCCACGCGGCGACCGGCATGTCCAGGCCGTTCTTGGACGACGCGCGCGCGGCGGACATGAGCTTGAGCGGCAGAGCGTCCCGCACCCTGCGCGCCACCAGGTGCCCGTGCGGCCCGTGCCCGTCGAACACTCCGCACAGCACGCCGTCGTCCTCCCCGCCGAACCCCTGCCCAAGCAACAACAGTATCACCATTACCACAGCGGCCGAATCAATCAAACGAGAAGTCAACCAATCGCGCCGGGAAAGATTTTGGGGGGGGGGGGGGGGGAGGTCGTTGTCTTACATCCCAGATGAGCATGGCGTCCTGGATGATCCCCTTGCGCCCCTGCTGCGTGAACACGGATGCGGTGCGGCTGCGGCCGTCGTTGGAGAAGATCCGGCCTGGGACTATCCCAAGCTGGTCCTCCCGCGGTGCCTTCCACCTCCTCCGCTGCCTCTTCCCATCCACCCCTCCACCCCCACTCCCACCCGCCGCCGTCACCGTCGTGCCGCCGCTCGCCACGCAATTCCCCATCGGTCAACACCAAGAAACCACCACCACCACCACCAATGCCGCGCGCGCCAAGCAACAAGAACACCACAAGCAAAGCAACGCGAAGCAAAGATTGCCGCCGCCCCCCACGGTGCAAGAAAAAGGATTCTTTCTCCGATTCTCTCAGGGAGAGAGGGAGGAGGTGCAGATGCAGCAATCAACTAGACGCGAAAAAGCCAAGCCGGACCCATGAATGAGGCGAGGAAGCGAGGAAAGAGGTGGGAGCAGAGGTGGCTTATTTATTGCGCAGGGCAGGGACACTACTGTGACACGCACACGCGCACACGCACGCAGAGGCATGCAGACAGCTCCGAGTCACGGAGGAGCGTCTCTCGGTCGAAGGCGTGGGAGGGTGTGGGCGTGGCTCAGCTCCGAACGCGCTGCCGCTGTCACGACCTTGCAGTATACGCACTCCGGTTGCCGCTGCTGCTGCTCTGCTCCGACCTTTCATGATTAATTATAAGCATCTACAGCTAGGAGTAACTTGTTTACTGAAGTAGCCGTACTGCTAGCAGACGGGTCGCACACTGCGAGGAAAAATAAACAAGCGGCGAGCCGATGCAAACCGCCGACCGGGTCGCCGTGGCGGCAACGACCAGAGCGGGCAAGTATTGAATACTGTACTAATCAAAGTCTCTGTTTCACTCTCTTTTGACAGTAACCGCGGTGAGAACTGTCAACTGTCCCCATTGCAAACCGGTGGTCCGGATGCCCAAGCTTCCATCCAACGGCCGAGCCGAGAGCTAAGAAGAAAGGCACGGCTAGCTATGACCCGTGACTCTTCCGAAAGGCCACGTACCTAAGTCCAAAAGGAGGTGCCTACTGTCTCCTGCTACTAATCCGCTCCAATTGGGCGGCGGGGTCTAGTCTACCACAAGATTTTCGTAAACAAATCCGATCGGGTGGAAAGGCTCCAGCCGGCGTGTGCGCACGGAGGTTCACTTCTGCGCGCGTCCGCAAGACTCACGTGGTGCTCACTTGGACATATAAGCCCTTAATGGCGGCACTACCATCGAGCGGCTGCCTTAGGTCTCCCGGACGGAAGAGCCCCTCGGGACAGCCCGTCGGCGTCCCCCACCAAGCCGCCATCGTCATGACTGATGTCCCCAGCTGATGAGCGAGCTGCACTGCATATCATGTGGGCCGTGGCCATAGGCCGAGTGAGTTAGAGACGCCGAGGCAGGCAGACCAAGACAAGGCCTCAAGGCAAGGCTCAAGCCAATTAGCCAATGCCCACACCAGCATCTAGCTCCACGCCTCCACTGCTCTAGGCTCCAAGACAACCCTAATTCTAGAATTCCGAATTCCCCATCGCGCAGCACCTTAACATCGACCATTTCCCATTCCTCTTGGACCTCTTCAGTTCCTCCCGTCGGGTTGCAGCGAGCAAGCTGCGGCAGTCGGCAACTCAGCAGGTGCGGCGGCACAGCTTGGCACAATGTGCAGTGGCTGCTGCACGCACTGCAAGGCATGGGACTGGGTGGTTGGGCCATTGGGTCACGGCCGTGAGGCATCCACTCTCCGCCCGTTCGTCGGCACAGACTGTGAGCTGGTGAGCTCTTAATATTGTATTCTATGCTTGTTTGGTCGTATCAGTTAGATCTATGTTCGTCTGGTTGTATCGGTTAGATCTTGACAATTTCAATGCATTTGACATCATTTATATTGACTATTGAATCGCATTGTGCCTTGGTATTTTTTACACCACTAGTTTGCCCCCCGAGTCTTTCTAATTCCTAGTTCCGCTAGTATAAGCCTTGGCTTATAGCTTATTTATCTATAGTGGTTGAAAATGCACTGCAACAACTGATAGTTTTTTTTAGCGTAATTCATTTTTAAAAATTAAGAAAATGAAAAATGTTGTAGCATCATCGACAATAGAAAGGAATAAGATAAAAACAAAAAGCAAAAAAAAAAGCTCAAAAAATTAAAAAGTAAAAAAACAAAATTAAGAACCTCAAAGCTAAAACTCTAATAAACAGGGCAACAAGTATCATTCTGCGTCTTGTGGTGGGAATACGAGCCCATCTGCTTATTTAACACTTGAGTACTCAATAGATATTCTCATCCAATCAAGCCAACTAGCCAATATCTGTGCGTGTGTTCCTTTCGGTTCCGGGGGTACCTAGCGGCTACCATGATTCCATGATCACGTCCACTTGAGCAACCTCCTTTGTTTAAATGCCCAACTACCATCACCTTGTAGATTTGCACGTATGGATCCAATTTTTTAGGCGCATAGTTTAACTTTCTACAATAATTAGTTTCTAAATAAAATATTTTTTAGATAAAATCTATAAATTGATTATAGTATATATTATTCTGACTCTACCTATATCGATCAAAATCATATGTATTTCTATCTATAACTTTTTACGAACAATTAAAATTTTTAATTAAAAATTATAAACCTCGTCCAGAAAGAATCCATCACTCGAGCGGATCATTTGCCGGGGGGCACGGGCTGCGATTGATTAGTATCTTAATTACTAGCCACTGAGCGCATCCGCAGAAGATTCTGACGCAAAACGGCCAAGGGCGGCTCGGCTCGGAACGATTTTTAGTGGCGGTACGAGTGAGTGATGGGGCTTGCGTCTCCAAGCTCCCCAATCCATCCACCCGCGCGGCGCGTCACGCACGGCTGACGACACCGTACAGCGCAGGTTTTGGAAAACCATCGCATTTCTAGCACTGTAGCGCACGCTTTCATGGAAACTAGCCGTGTCAACGAAGTACCAACCTACACAACGGAACGTGTAGGTTTTGTGTCTCTCTCTGCGTGTGTAAATTAAATTCCGGTGAAGTGAGTTAAACAAGTGGATGCATCAACTCTAATCCTGGCTGTGCATACTATAAGATCATATAAAGGTTATTCTATGGTTGTGATAAGTAATTAACTTTTGAATTTTTGAATTAGAGTATTTACAGAGTTTAAGTTTGGTTTTTGAGAGTTTGCAAGTTCTTTAGTTGATTCTGTTGCTGATGGTATAACCGGCATTAGGGCTGCGGTCATACCGGGCGGGTGCGGTAGTACCCAGTGGCGAAGCCATAAATAAAATTGAGGGTGGGCTAAATCATTTATATGATTAAACTAAGTTGACACAAATATAGTCTTTTACTCTTATAGAATTTCAAATTCATACAAAAAATATACAATTGGAGACAAACAATGAAAAGTAGAGAAACACACAATAGATACCTTGATAATAGAAAACGCATACCCAAAAATATATAATTATTCTACCATGAGTGCGGAGTAGCGATAAGTACACGGATGCTGTCTCTGCACTCTTTCAGGCAAATGCTCAAGGAAGGGGTCACGCTGGACACGCGATCGCTCAACGTGCTCGTCAAGGGCTACGCGTAGGGATGGACGCAGAAATAGGCAAGGTTAGCCGTGAGGACCCCGGTACCCCCAAGCTCCAATAGGCGCTCATGTGATGTTGAGGTTGCTGAGCACTGGCAGGCAGAGGTTGAAGAAGACAAACAACGTAGAAGCAATACCCTATTATTTTGGGCTACAATTGATGGCTTTTGATTACGGCTAATGGTTTTTGTTTATGTTTTTTTTGAAACGGTAGCAGATGATGGAGATGCTAACGTGAACAGCACGAACGATTTTGAGTTCAAAAAGCCATGTAGAATCTACTTTAAAAAACAGTTATGTTTATTTTGACTTTCGGTGGAACCAAAAACCCTAGGCCAGCTGGGCCAACCGAGCTTCTGAGCCCACCTCCTCAATTCCTCTCGCCTTTTTGTAACTGGGCATCTTTTGTTTGGGTCAGACTAGTATTCAGAACTGGGCTAGATTTCCTCATATTAGGCTTCCTCTATGTTCGGAGTGAATGCATGGCATGCATGTGCTTTGTGCGTTGCAGGATGCTGAAAGGGTGGTGAGGGAGATGGAGACTCCGGCCAGAGGTGCCAAAGGTATTGGCCCGAGAAATATGGCTCCGTTGGCCATCGTCGCTGGACACGCATGCGACCCGCCGCTCGTAACGCATGTCAGCTCGCCACCGGCCATGCCCGCGCACCCCGGGCTCCAAGACGTGAGCCTACCACGTCCGCCCGTCCCGATCCCTCTAAGCGCGCGTGGGGCCTGGCCGGCTGCCGCTTCCTTCCAGGCCCAGCCCAAAGAAAGCCCCGCGTTCCATCACCCGGGGCCTAATTTGTAATCCATTTTGTGTCAGCCTGTTTGCAACTCGGTATTTGGGAGACGACGAAGTTTGTTACATGGGCCGTTTGGTGGGCCTCAAGGATAATGTAAGTTAGTGGCAGGCTCTCGCTGATGGCAAAAATTGGTGTTACCGATACTAGATGGTTCGGGGAACAGTACTTTTTTTCCCCATTACTTCGAAGACGCACAAGCACTTATGTGAGTTCATTTCTTTAGCAGAGGTCTAAATAGATAAAGACTAAAAATAAATTTACAATCTTATAAAATTTTTATTGAAGCATACTTACATGTGTATATAGATAAACATTAAAATTTAAACATTGATAGATGAAGTCGTACACTAATAACTTCAACACCCCATTAAGAAGTGGTTCCTCTGGCAACCTTGATTAACACGAAGATTTTGTAGGTGATGTTGGATTTTCGAAAGGGCAACTTTGTTTACCGTGGAACATTCCAATGTGTTCTTTTAAGATGGTGCAACATTTTCCTGCCGTGGAATTTCGTATCCATCGAATGCTGTAGCGCTTGTGTACCCATAATGCTATAAGTGGATCGTACTTAATTTTCCCTCAAGTGGTGGGGAAAAGGCTGTTTCTGGATTCGAGATAAGAAACGAAAGAAAAGAACACGAACTGAGCTCCGGTTCAAACGGTGCGAAGCGAAACCGCTAATCTACACAGTTCTAACGTATGTTATTAACTCTGTTCTAGGCTCCCAGCTCCTCCCTTTTTTTTTTTTCTAAAGCATGTTTCAGAGTAACTTCATCTAGCTCTATATCGTATGATTAGTCCGACGCGTAGTGCAATTGAATGACTTGCGTCCATTTCTTCTTTGACCTTCAAAGAAACTGGTCGTTTGGGCTATTATTTCCTATTATTTAATGTTATGGCAGCCCTCCTGTTTTGAGTCCCTGATTGTTGGATCGGATCAATTCTAGATGCAAGAACCGTCATCATCTAGGGCTTCATTAAACTCCCAAGGATCGACGACCGGTAGTTGCCTATACACACCAATTTTTAATGTATCAGTCGCAACTCTATGAAGTATGAACCACTGGAATCATCGGTTGCTCCGGTAGAAGTAGGACAAAGAAATCCTGATTGAATAGTTTCAATTCTTTCTCTGCCGTACACAGTTTACTAGTGAGCCGGACGACCCATCGATCGCTGCGTAGGCGTTCCGTCTGGGACTGCTACCGCGGCGGATGCGCGGATCCCTCTGGTTGACCTTGATTCCGTCAATTCTAAAGTTTTGAGGCTCTGATCGGACGGTCAATCCTGACTTGTTTAGTGATATGATGTCTCAAGGTTAGTCAAATGGTTCCCCTTAATGCTGCGGCTGCATGCGTGCTGCGCTTTGCAGGCCAAACGAACGCATTGGCCATGTCTGACCCACGAACGGAGATTGACCTGTCTGTCCTGTCAAGCGAATTGTCTCCCATAGACACGTAGCGATGTGTGCTAGTGTGGCACTATCTGGATTGATTATTATTTGATTAGTCAGGTCAACAACGCAGCCAGTCCCGGCGATTTCTGTGGCTGCATGGAAAAATAGAAAGAAAGAAAAATCTATATAACACTTCGAAGTTTACTTGAAGATCTATCCAATACGTAAACTAGAAAACCGGATATTTTATTCTCTGAACTTTGCAAACAAATTCAAAAAATATCTTCACCCGATTTCGGATGATGATATTACCTGTGTGGTGCAATAAATGGGCTATTTTACCACGTAAGATGATACATTAGTCAAATTTAGGTGAATAGCAAATGAGGTCCATACACTACAACAAAAGAGGCTAAACTGAACACTTACATCAATAGACAATTCCTAGGAACTGTCTGTGCTGTAAGTATTATAGACAGTTCATACGAATAATCGTCTGTGGTACCCGTCTGTGATAATACAAGACATCATAGACGGATCTTACTAATATCTGTCTATGATAATTCACAGACAGTTCTTGATAAGAACCATCTGTGATAATGGCGGACATCACAGACGGTTTTTATTTAAACCGTATGCGATACTTCACAGACGGTTTGTATTAAAAAACATATGTGATAATGAAGTTATCGTAAACGGTTCGTATTAAAAAACCGTCTGTGATATGTTTTCCGCCTTGTAATCCCCAAAATTTCATAACCTCCTATCTGAGTCCTAGTAGAATTCAGTTTTGAGACACCTTAAGTAAAACAGGTATAACTTTTGCATACGGTGTCTGTTTTCAACGTTCTTGTACTCGTTGGAGAGCTAACGATGAGCCCGATTCAAAACAAAAATTTTGACTGGCTTGGCCTGTCACCCTCTAAAACCTTAAAAATTGGCTATCTTTAGCCTCAAATTTGCGTTTTAAGCTTTCAGTTTATGTTTTTGCCAAAATGTTTGATCTTTCCTTTAGAATTTGGGTTTCACCTCAACTGTAAAGTTGTAGATCTCATCGAAACCTTTCAAACAAGCATATACAAGCCATATAAAATGTTGCTATTTTATCTTTTGATGTTAGCTATTTATATTGTACTGTATATTGTCTTTGTGACGCTATTATCACCGACTGTTTTTTGTTATGAACCATTTTGTGATATCTCCTGTTATCATAGACGGTTTTTGTTATAAATTGTCTGTGATGTCTCTATTATAGACGGTTTATAATTTGAACCGTCTGTGATATCCCGCCACGTCACCGATCCGCGGCATATCCCCTAGGATCCCGATCTCACCTGTCTATTCTCTCCGCATCAAACGGTAAGCACCGTTCTCCTCCCCACCTCTCTCCCCTGATTAACCGCCCTCTCCCTACTCAAAGAACCAATACCACCAGTACTATTCCAACTCGTTTGTGTGCGGCAAGGGTGGGAAGGGGTTCGGTAAGGGCGACTGAAATTTCGTTTGAAGCAAAATGGAAAGGAAGAAGGCAATGGCACATCTGTACTATTCTAAGTCGCCGGCATAGAAGCTATTGATTTTGGAATAGAAGCTGAAAATGATGTTTGTTGCCTTTTTGTTTCTGCTACTTGAAAATTTTCTGCATCACTTGTTTTATATTGTAGTTTAATAAAGGATATGTAAGTCTAGTTTGCATTAGCCTGAAGTTTCTTGTAGTGTAAGCATTTTTTGAATTTATAACCGTAAAGTTTATCTTTGTAAAATTGTAAGTGTCCTCTTATCTATACATTGCTATGGGTAATCTACTTGATATCTTGTGATGTTGTAATGGTGAATTCTAATCTTAATAGAAATAGAATATGTTGCTGTGTTTGTTGCTATATTTGCTTGTTTTCAAATGATATAGTTAGCATTTCCTAAGGTTAGCCGAAAAATAAAAAAAATTAGGTATAGAATGAACTATTACAGACGGTTTTGTGGTATAAATCGTCTATGATGGGGAAGTATCACCGACGGTTCTATATACCAATCTTCTGTGATGTGTGAGTATCTGTAATGCCCTAGGGTCCAAACCGACCTAGGCCTAACCCCATTCTGGATAGACCACGCACACGTAGCAACCCGCTTGCACTTTTATCATCGCTTTGCGCAAAACGGTTAACCGAGGGTGCTATCATTGGAACTCTTAGGCTTATATGTAAGTGCTTCTCAAGTTAACCTAGCAAGGTGGGACTAACACACACTCTCATGTGCACACACACATATGGGCCATCATGGGCCGGGGTGTCACATACACCCCCCTCAAAGGACCCGATGTCCTCGTCGGAACAACATACCCACACCGGGGCAAATGATAAGGATCTCCCCTCTTGGCACATGTCTATGCGTTCAGTGCCAGCACATATGCCATGCCGTGTGTCCACTCTAGGCCTACATGCACTACGCGCCATATGCCCGTGCCCCTGACCCGCACGCGCCCATGTAATTGCGAGCGTCGGCCTTGATACCATTTGTAACGCCCTCGGGTCCAAACCGGTTTAGGCCTAACCCCATTCTGGATAGGCCACACACATATAGCAACCCGCTTGCACTTTTGTCCTCGCTTCGCGCAAAATGGTTAACCAGGGGTGCTACCATTGGAACTCCTAGGCTTATATGTAAGTGCTTCTCAAGTTAAGCTAGCAAGGTGGGACTAACCCATACCCTCATGCGCGCACACACATATGGGCCATCATGGGCCGGGGTGTCACAGTATCATAGACTGTTTTTAGTTCGAACATCTGTGATAGTGTTCTTTACAGACGATTCTAGTTATAAACCGTCTGTGATGTATTTATCACAGACGGCTCATAAACAGTCTGTGATAACATCTGATTATCACTGACGTATAAATTCAGACGGTTCAAAAAATCGTCTATAATGACTTTTTTTATAATAGTGACAACACATTCTCTCCCAAATCGAAACAAAAAGGAGAGAACCACAGGGAGCGGTGGCCATGGAAGCATGGTTGGAAGCTCAGTGGGTGGGGGGAGAAGTCCTTATTATCTCCACATATTATCAACCTAACTTGGCCAACGTGCCATCCTACGTGGTAAAATCGTTCACTCATCGTGTCACGCGGATAATATCACCATGCGGAACACGGTCAGTGTGTTATTTGAACTGGATTACAAAGTTCAGAGAATTAAATATCTGATTTTATAGTTTGAAGTGCTGCACGAATTTTCAAGCAAAATTTGATGTGTTATATAGACTTAAGGTCCCGCTCGTTTCGGCTTGGGCTTCTGGCTTATTTTTCACTATTCAACAATTTTGTCTTTTTCTGGTTTTTTTGGTTTTTTTTAGCTTTTTGTTGGTTCTATTTTTTCCCGTATTCGTTTGTACTGTTCGTGACAAGATAACCTATTTTTTATTTTTTTTAAATTTAATTACGTCAAATAAACCACCGTCAGTTACAGTGATTTTCAGCCAAAAACCACTCAAAATAAACCCTTTGAGCAGGGCCTTATTTCAAATAGAAACTACGGAGAGGACAGAAACATCAGAGAAAGTACAGGCTTCTTCAGTTACCCGTTGGACAGGGAACGGAGCATCCGAGTAAGTATCAGATATATAATAAAAGATCAATGTGTTTCCTGTTACGTTAGATTGTTCGATTCAGTCGTGAGCAGACAGAATGAGACACGGAAGTCGTTGGAAAAATGGAGGCTTTGTCGGAGGCAGATCAGCTGATCTCGGAGCAGCTTGTCATTGTCAGACAACGTGGTTGGAAATTGGATGTGTTCTTGTCTCTCTCTCATCTTTTTTATGGCTTCCCTTCCACACTAAGCTATGGCTATTGTGCAGACTTCAATTGCCGGTATTTTTACTCAAGCATGCTACATTGTAATGCACTATGGATGCGTGTTACCTTGCCGGCTAAGATTACGGTCAACTTTACAGGACGATTTTTTTAAATAATCTTGTCAATAAATATAAAATATTTCAATATAAATTAATATGACACTCCTTATATAGCTTTAATAAATATCTAGTTTTACTTAATATTCTATACATGTATGTATTAAATATAGTGTTTAGATATAATAATTAGAAATAATCTAGTAATTTTCAATATCTCTTTGATCTACATGTTAAGAGAAAATACGTTCTATGAGTGAGGGTGTATATACCAACTAGCAAAGGATGGCTTTCTGCACTTGAGACTAACAAACCTTTGTTGAATTGATTATGGAAAATAACAAGCCTTTTGAAACCGCGGTCCATTCTTTTCTACTGCATTTTCAACACTGTTTTTTTTTTCTCTCTCTCTCACTAGTCACTCTGTGTCTTGAAAATCAAAGCAGCCGCTAGTCACTCTGACAAGAAGATACAGAAGCTGCCTTACAAGTTCCAACTTCCAATACAGCGCCAACATACGACCCGTTCGGTCGGGAGCTTGGACAACGCACATGGTCCCCATCAGTTGACCACTGACCACAAAATTTAAACGGAAGGGAAAAATTCAAAGGCCATGCGGACACGCACGCATCCATGCTTTCAGGAAACAGTACAGTATCGACGCATAAACACCGACATGATACTACATTTCAAACTAAAATTTTTTGCACGATTGCATCATGGCAGCAGCAGCAGCCAGCTGCTGCCACATGAACGGGGGCGGTTGACCATATCTATCCTGTATGACGTTCGAGTTCGTGCGTTGGAACTGGGAAGGAACCACGGCAGAATCCTGGGAGGCACTGCTGCAGACGTGTACGATCGGCGACGCCGCACAGGCTGACCGGAGGGCTCGCCAGCACGGCCGGGAAGGCGTCCATGTCGAGCACGAGTTAAACGCGTGTAATAGTGGATTAATTACTAGCGAGCACGAGGCTTTGTGCACTGTGGGTAGGGTTAAATGTAAAATTTTTGCTTTTTAGTACAAAATTTGAAAGTTTTTTACATATGAACCCCTGGAGAAAAGATTTACAAAAATGGACCCTTATCACGGCGCCAAAGCATATGGCGCCTACCATACATGTCATGGCGCCATATGCTTTGGCGCCGTTAATTGACACGTTGGAGCCAGGGTGGCACAGCACGGCGCCATGGGCTGTGGCGCCGTGACATGTACCATAGGCGCTAACTGTGATGGCGCCGTGCTTCGGGACTTGGCCCAGCACCACGGCACCAAACACTCGGCGCTAAAAATCCTGGCGCCGTATATACACATCTCGGCGCCAAAAATATTGGCGCCGTGCTAGCTACACCTCACAAAAACAGCTAAACTGCAAACTGTAAAACATATGCACATACAGACATACACATACATTCACACATGAAACATCTGAAAACCAAAATAACGACATCGTATAACTATCAATAAGTCTCAAAATACCACATAACTATACAAAAGTCTCAAAATATCACATATGTCTATAAAAAAGTCTCAAAACATCACTGCCTCTTGGCCTTCCCCTTGCCCTTGGCTAGAGCATCACTCCCTGGAGTATACGTGCTCGGGGGACGAGCCGAACGACGAGGCTCTATTCTCCGACATCAATCTTACTCAAATATCTAAATATTCATCAATCTCACTCAAATCAAACCCTAAAAACGATTCTATACACAGTACTACTCTTACATTACGCATTTCTATTGCAAATCTAACCTAAAACCGATCCAAATTGAACTAATTTCATCTAGGGTTTCAAATATTCCCCCACGAAATGTAGCTCAAATAATCCATACCTATTGCAAAAAATCAAGGGAGGGGAGAGAGTTCACCTTATTTGTTCGATTTGGAAGCAAAACCGTGAGAAAAATCGGTGGATTTGAGAGGATTTGGAGGGGGAATAGAGGGGAGGCTGCGGCGGTTTACTGTTTGAACATAGCAGAGTGAGGGGGAGCTAGGGGGCCGGGGGCCGCGCTCGGGCTTAAGTCCCGAAGCACGGCGCCATCACAGTTAGCGCCTATGGTACATGTCACGGCGCCACAGCCCATGGCGCCGCGCTGTGCCACCCTGGCTCCGACGTGTCAATTAACGGCGCCAAAGCATATGGCGCCGTGACATGTATGGTAGGCGCTATATACTTTGGCGCCGTGATAAGGGTCTATTTTTGTAAATCTTTTCTCTAGAGGTCTATATGTAAAAAAACTTTCAAATTTTGGACTAAAAAACAAAAAATTTACGGGTTAAATCGGGGAGGGGCAAATAAAGCTGCGCGCCGGCGGGGGAAAAGGACGGCTGATTGGGAGAGGTTGGCTTTCCGATTCTGATTTTGTGCCTGCCGCCGGGACGACCGGAAGGAGGAATCCGTACACCAGAATCCAGGATTCCAGATTCCCATAGGAATTTCGCGAGTTTTTTTTACTACTTTTCTTTGGATAGGAAATTAAACTAGGGTTGATGCTAGAAATTATTTACTGGATTTTAGCAGGCTGCCTGGAAATAGGGAAAAATTATTTTCATGGTGGGAATGTTTTTTTTTCAGAGTAACTATACATTGACAGTCTAATCGTTATAAGTTACAGTCGCGGTTGAGACTAGTTCCTTACATGGGCATGGTCTAAGCACAAGTCCATTCACTTGTCACAACTCACAACGCAGAAAAAACACGCTAAGCGTAATATTCTTAGCATCCTACTTTCGATGGTAAGCGGATAAGAACAGTGACATGGCTAAGAGCCTGCCTTACATACTTGTATTCACTGCGGAGCTTTGTACATACTGAAATAGGCCATGGCCTCTGTAGCAGTTAGATGAACCTCAAGGAAATTAGAGTGACACCATCGACTTCTTTACAATCCTTTTAAGAGTGGCCTCCACTACAATTTGCTTGAAGCTCCACCAGTGTTTGGCACTTCATATTCTTTTGGACTTTTAGTTTCTCTAAAAGTCAAAACAAATAGAGCAGTTTCTCTAAATAACTTCCTAAGTCTAAAATCGTGTACACTATTCACGTTGACATCTCCATCATCCGCTGCCATATCAAAAAGCGCATAAAAATCATCAGTTGTAGCAAAAAACCCTCAGACGTAGTATAAAAGAATATGACACTTGTATACCAGTATGATCATATATTGGACATACACGAACATAGGACTGATGTTCTACTACGTAATTAAGCATCGCGATTGATCAATGGAGTATAAATTCCTAGTTTCTTGTAGCTTTGTGCACCGGGATGCATCTGTATAGTACTTCACGTCGCTTCCAAGCAGTAGAGGGAATACGTTCCATGACAATTGACACCATGCATACGTACTGTGCCGGCGCTTCATATATTGCTGCACCTGCACGGCTGCGCCGGCTTCGTTTTATGCTTCATAGAGAAACTCACAATCACTTTCTTTGTTCAGCCAAACTAATAAACTTCTTCAGTGCATGTTCTGGTTGGAATGGATGATGTTCACATAGTAGATCGCCAGTCCTCCACCCAGCAGTACAAAGCCAGGAATAGTGTTTAACAGGGGCATGAACTATTCCAAATTCCAAGTCAGGGGCAGGAATTCAACAGTTTTTTTTTGTTCTAACATTTAAAACACCTATACAGGATGACTCAGTTATGTACGTATGGAACAACTAAAGGATGACTCAGTTATCTCACAACAAAGTGGGCAAGAATTCCATCAATATTCAAACTTTGGGTCTTAATTTCTTCAAGTCTAAAGAAAGTATGGATGAGCTACACAAGATTTAACGTTTGTTCTTTTGAAGCTGCAAAGGTATTATGAAACCATGTGAGAGTATCGCTGTTTCAAACTTTGGGTATTATTTTTCCCATTTATCAATTTATTTTGCAGTCAGGGGTGTAGCGCCCCACTCAATTTTAAAATTACAGCTTTGGTTCTTTGTATTTTACAGTAAAAATAACCTTGTCATTTATTCAATGTCTAAGGGCAGCACCCCTACTTGATTTCTCGCTAGGTTCGCCATTGTTTGCAGCCTAGACAAAAACATTTTAGGCTTGTGTCATTACGATATAAATGGTTATTATAGGTGATTGTAAACTTTCATCACAGATGGTTTTTAAATCATCTGAAGTTTTGCGTCTATGATAACATACAGTTATTACAGATGGTTTGTGAGCCGTTTGTGATAAATCATAATATAGATGATTTGTATAAATAACCGTCTATAAAGGTATTATCACAGACGGTTGCCACTAAAAGCCGTCTATAATATGTCGGCCATCACAAACGGTTGTATGCATGAACCGTCTGTGATGAGTGAACATCACATACGGTTGGTAAAAAAAATACCATTTGTGATCATATCACAGACATTTTTTTATGGCAGCTATCTGTGATAGTAGGCCTTTACAGACGATTTATACCATAAAATCATCTGTGATAGTTCATTCTATATCTAAAATACACAGATATCACAGATACACAAATACACAGATATCGACACAAATACATAGATATATCACAGTTACAAAGATTTATAAATTAACTAGTAAGGTGTTTATGCATTGCAATGGAGTCTCAAGAGGGTGATACATATCATTAAATATGATCTTAAACCATACTACAGATTTTGCAATAGACAAATACTAGAACATTGTTCCACCTAAGACTAATATGCTAACTGAACAAAGACATGGTAGTTTCATGGTGGTGAGGGCAAAGGAACAGCCTAGCCACCGAAGTCGTAGAGGGTGCAGCCTTAACGCTTGAGTGCGTAGACAACGTCCATGATGGTGACGGTCTTGCGGTGGACATGCTCGGTGTAGGCGATGGTGTCGTGGATGACATTATCTAGGAAGATCTTGAGCACACCGCGGGCTCCTCATAGATGAGCCCGAAGATGTGCTTCACTCTACCCCTCCTCACCAACTGTTGGATCGTTAGCTTGGTGATGTCCTGGATGTTGTCACGCAAGACCTTTTGGTGGCACTTCACACTGCCCTTGCCAAGCCCCTTCCCTCCCTTTTCTATGCCCAGACATGGCTATCGATGGATCTCTTTTTTGAGAATACATGGAAGAAGCAAATGGAATTTGAGGAGAGGTATACGGTGGTGGTGTGGGTTCTTGAAGTGAAATTGGGGGAAGGGAGAGGGAGAGTAATAAGGGGTGAGAGGTGGCCAGACTGGTGCCAGCCGTTTGATGTAGAGAGAATAGATGGGTGAGATCGAGATCCTGGGAGAGATGCCACAGATCGATGATATGGTATTATCACGGACGGTTCAAATAAAAAACTATCTGTGATGTATGCAATTATCACAGATAGTTCTTGTTAAGAACTGTCTGTGATACAAAATTATCACAGACAGTTCTAGCCATCGCTAGTAACGTAGATAATCACGTTTGTAAAACTGTCTATGATAATTGCAACGCTGACGGTTCTCCTAAACCATCTGTAATGAGATGTCTAGTATAGCTTTTTTTGTAGTAGTATGTGTAAAACCATATTGACTAACATGGGCTAGGTTTCCACTGATCTTCTGCGATCTATCTGGTAAACAAATATTAATGATCTACTCAATAATCAAATAAGCCCATATCATATCAGTTATGCATTCAATATATATTGAATTCATTGAATGAGAATTAGGAAAAAGAAAATTAAACACGTTTTGTACTAAATGTTATATTCAATATAATACATTGTACTTGATCTGAATATCTGAATACATACAAATCTAGATTGTCAGAATATGAACCTAGCTTGAAGGATAAAATGTGAGCAAGAAAGGTCTACTACTATGTGAAGTAACATCATTATTTACTCCAAGTAGTCAATTTACTCCAAACATGCATCACATATGTCATCATTCACAATTCCCCCATCCATGTTTACATTTGCCCACCCTTAATTGAAAGTCCAACCTTAATTTACGTTCTGCCCCCACTGCGAATTCAATGTCAAGTGAAAGATTACGTCATTACATGTTGCTTAAATTCGCAGTAGTGCCGTACAGCCTAGAGCATGTACAGTACATTTAGAATTTCTTTTCCAGGACTACATTTAGAAATTTGCAAGAACACATTCGATCAGTTCCATCCATGGAAAAGGCTAATTCACTGGAGCGCGAGAGAACAACATTAATCCGGACATACATTAATTGTCTAAGTAAATTTGATCTTCAAAAATGAAGATTTTTTGTAAGATAGTAGACTATTAAACTAACTAACAGAATTTTTCGTGCAATTGCGTAGCTAGATATTACAACATATTGTATTTGTTATAAACTTTATTGCCTTTCAAAAATATTATTGTATACAACTGAAATAGTTGTAATATGTATATATGATTAATCTGCACCATTATAATCTGGTCGTACCAAAATAAGCAGTATATATTTTTTCTATTTTTCACTTGATTAATGAACGAATTTGTTATCTATATACGATCAATCTACACTATTATAATCTAGCCCGCCCAAAATAAGTGGTCACTGCTACAGACAGCCCTATCACAGACGGTTCGGAACCGTCATCACAGACGGTTTCTGAACCGTCAGTGTTTAGGTGTCAGTGATAGTTGGTGGTTATCACAGACAATTTCTCTTCGTTAATGAGACAATTTCTATGATTTTTTTCCTGATTTAAGGATTATTGTGGGTTTTTTTAGATCTCCAAAGTGAATCTTATATATTACCAGTTGTTTGTAGATATAAATAGATAAGAGTAGATAATACACTTGATCTTAGCCAAAATGCTGATATCAGTACATATAGCTGACAAGTATTGTTGTGTACTTGTGTGCCCTGAAGAACAACAAACAAAAAAAGTGATATATATATATATATATATATATATATATATATATATATATATATATATATATATATATATATATAGTTCTATACTCCTGGAAGTATGTACTTCCATATCGTATACCGTCTTAATGGTATTGTTATACCTTTTTATTTATTTAAGCATATTCTAATAATGATTAGAAGATACTCCAAAGTGAGTTCCATGAAAAATTTCATCAAAATTCACTTTTTATAGCACGATGTATGTATATACTCATTTATGTTTGTAAAAGAGTATATAGCAAAAATAAAGGGGTCCGATGAAAATTTTTCAACTAACTCGTATTAGGGTATCTTAGAATTAGTATTTAAGTACACCGAAAGTAGTAAAGAGATATAAAATATTCATCTAAGTGGTATATCGAAAGTGACAGTATGTACTCCCAGGAGTACGGAAAAGGTTTCTACATACATACATAAATATATACATATACATATATACATATATATATATATATTATATTTGAACTAGTTAGTAAACTATTTAAACTTGACGACATGACATCCAAAAACTTTTAAAAATTTTCACACATGATACATGATACATAGGAGAAATACCTATTCTAGAGTCACCATGGTGCCCTTGTTTCTCATATTTCTCATTGCCAAGAAATGCAAGAGATATTTGCATGTTTTCCCACGTAAATACAATTACACTGGCACAAAGAACAAACAAAGTACTATAAACAGAAGGCGGCAGGGTATCGCAGCTGGTACCTGGTATAAGCATTTACGCGCAAGAAGAAAAGCAGAATAAATTAAAATGTGAAACCCTATTACTACTTCAAACGTTCAATGCAACGAGTCATGAAGAGGATAGGCGCGGAAAATGGGGGACAGGCAGACTTTTGAAATCAATTACCGCCATGCAATGACTCGCACATTATATTGCTGTAGCACTGTTAACTTAAAACAATCGATCCTTTCTAATTATATTTTGTTTTACATCTGCACATGTACATATGCCCGTCATTATTTGCAAAATCGAATTTGTGCATGGACTGCTGCATGGTCAGTCGTATAGCTTATTTACACTGACAGATATATAGATCCTCTATTTACGAAAACGAATGAAAGAAAAAACGAACTAATCTTCTGCATGTTAACTACTATTTTGTTAATTCCCCCATCGTACGATCGATCTTTTTTTTTTTTGTCTTTCTGAGATGACGCCAGTTCGCCGCTCTGAATATCTCATGTTTCCGTTCGAAGTTATAGCCTGGAAACAATCATCTGCCTTCTGCGCACCCTCTCCATTTTGTCTATTTTCTCCAGCACAGCGTTGGCTGCTGCCGTGACCAGCTCGGCCAAGTCCCTGAATGCAGAGATAGATCGCCATTGCAGGTACAGTTAGTAGTTGTATGCATGCATATGGGTGCATTGATATTTGTGCGTGACATACACGCGGAGAGGAAGAGAATACGTACCCGGTGGAGGAGTCGTAGGTGAGGCCGACGGTGTACTTGGCCTCGCGGAGGGCGAACCTGTAGCGCTCGATGTTGCAGGGGAGGAGTTCGTTGGAGTCGGCGATGATATCCGAGGGCTTGATGTCGTAGAAGATGGGAATGATGGTCTTGCGGGCCTCGACGAGCATGGCGAGCTCGCGGAGGCAGAACTCCGAGTCGCAGTAGTGCTGCGAGAAGATGGCCACGGCGACACTGCAGTCGCGGATGGCGGTGTAGATCCGATCCTCCAGCCGGTCGCCGGGGCGCATGGACAAGTTGTCGAGGAATACGCGTACAGAGCCCTCGCCACGGCTCTGCACCAGCCGGTCGTGGATCAGCCGGGCCACCGTCCGCTTGGTGTCCACCCCGCGGTGGTTGATGAACACGTCGTAACGGGGCTGCCCTAGCGACTCCTCGTCGTAATCCACTCCCCGCGCCACCACGGCCTCCTTCTCCATTCCCTCAGTCGCCGCCGCCTCCGCCGACGCGCTCAGCCGCGACGCGATGCACCTACGCGAGAGCCCGGACGCCATGTATGCGCGCGCGCGCGAATGCCTTGCGGCTAGTTCAGCTGCAGTCCGCACGCGTGGATCAAGCAATGCGGTGGTGCACGTACTACGTACTAACGTACGTGCGCGGTCGAGGCTACCTGTCTAGCTACCTGCCGAGGTCGAGATGGCTCAGGAGAGCAGCAGCAGCTGAATTGGTCGAATTGATCGATTTGCTTTGGTGAATGGTGATGGCTGCTGGATCGGGAAGCTAGCTGCGATTTATATAGCAGGCGCGCATCATATATATTCAAACTCTTGTCGCGCGCGTCATGTTCAAATGTGAGGGTTTGAAAGAAGATCGATCGTACAGCGAGCGATATGCCGGGCGTGTTGGTCTGGTTCAAACTTACCCGCGAAGCGGGACAGGAACCAAAGTACTGGAGATTAAACTGGCTAGGTCGTCGTCGTTAACTGGTTAAGTAATTTTGCATGGGCATGTTCTGGACTTCTGGTACTAGCGCATACAGACGGACGCGGTTCCTGGCTCCTCCGCCAAGAAATTCTGCATGCTGGCCTTTCTGCGATGAATTCCAACCTGTTGATTTTTCCGCACAACACAAGTATGCATGTGGCAGTATTTTAGATGGTTGTGAAGCAAGGAAGCCACCTGCGTGTGCACTACTCTTTCAAAGGTTTGAGGGTTGATACCTGTGAGTTGTGAGCGCGCCGGAGAGGGAGGAACGAGACCCCTTCAAATACGACGGGATCAACGAGAGTGTTTCAGGATCCGTGGGATCGTGAATTCGTGACGCACCGTACTGAATATATAAATATATCGGCCGACGTCACCGTAGGACTCTCACTGCCTGCGGTTTGATACGTTCAACAGCTCGTAATAGTCCAAGCCTTGGCTGTAAACAAAGAGAATTTTACCGTACGTCAAGAGGGGGAAAAAGACAGGCGCAACCGGGCTTGACGACACGCGTGAAGTCCATGTAGATTATTTGGGGATTGGATGACACCATCTAGGTCATTAGGACGTGCAGAAAGATTTGAAGAAAAGAACTGCATGCATGCATGCTTGCATGTTTGTCCCTTGTAAATGCAAAACCTGCAGATATGCCCCTGGGAATTAAACCCATGTTACACAAACCTGGTTTATCAGTTCAAAATGACTAGACAGTGCAGATATGCCCCTGGGCATGGTTCACCCTTGAGCTGTCCAGTGGGCTAGGCTTAATCGTGCCAGCGGCCCGATACTGTTGGCCGGCCCGAGCACGTAATGGGCTGTGTCGGCAGGCCGAGAGCACAGCACGGCTCGGCCCACCAACAGTCGTAAACGGGCCGTGCCGGCACGACATGACATGGCTCGGCCCGGCTAATATAGCCTTTTTTTACTATTTGGATGTAAAAAATTCAAAACAAAAATAGCAAAAACTTCAAAAAAAATATGAAATGTTTTCTATAATAGGGGAGCATACGGCCTCTATTTTTCACACCTCAAACCTCACTCTCATATCTTTGTTTAGCTATGAAAAATTTGATAGTGTTTGCGCAAATTTGGCAAACTTAGTGAGAAATTTGTGCGAAATTCAAAAAATTCAAAAATCTTCAAAGAATTTTCTGAGAGCTACAAAAGAGGTAATAGTGCTATCTTATTTTAATTTTTTGCTATTATTTGTTGATTCAATAGTAAGTTAATTGTTCTTTACTATTTCAATTTGCAGTTGATTCAATGGAAAACTACGATTTTCAACTCTCTGAATTCGGTCTCTTGGCGGAGGATATGCAATCCTTTCAAGAAGGATATCCTTCTGCGGAAGGTCCACATCCACAACAAACTGAAGAGCCAGAAGAAGCGACTGCGCCGGTGGCGCAGGGTTTGATCGATCCATCTTCCGCTGGCTCAACAAGTGTATCCACAACCCATAGCACGGGTGCAAAAAGAACAAGAGTTACTACATCAGGAGTCTGGAACGATTTCTACAAAAAGTTCAAGACCGACGATGATGGGAATTCGGTGAGGAATGTTGTTTGTAACATTATGGTAATGAATTGTCTATAAAATCTTCCGGTGGGACGGGTCACCCGCAATAGCATGCTGCAAGCTGCAAAAGAAGGCAAGTAATATAAATGTGCCAAACGCAGCTGCAATATAACCCCGACGGCTCGGTACGTACTTGGGAGTACGACCCAGAGGTAGCCCGGGAATTTCTTTGTAAATTAATTGCTTCTCAAGATTTACCTTTAAATTTTGGTGAGTTTCTTTTTAAAAACCTTTTCATAAAGTTACACTTTGTCTTTCTAGAGTATATTATCCAACCTCTCCTCTAATTGTTCATATCATTCTTGAAATTGCTACTCACCTAAAGTCTTTTGAAAATGATCCTGTACTACGGGATGCTGTAGTTGCCATGAAAACTAAGTTTTTAAAATATTGGAGGGAAATTCCTATTTTATATGCATTCGCCTTTATTTTGGATCCTAGGGCCAAACTCCAAGGATTTATAAATGTATTACAACTTTTAAGTGATGCTACTGGTTTAGATTATTGTAAATAGTATAGAGTAGTTAAGGATAAATTATATGAGGTATATGAGAAATATGAAAATAAGTTTGGGTCCGTACATTTGGAAAGACCCCTGGTAACCCTTAGCACATCTAGGGGGACTATGCAATGGGGCAAGATCTTTAGTTCTTCCTCTAGAGATTCTCGTGCAGATGCAGATACACATCAGTCATGATTAGGAAGACGACAAAGCACTGGAGACCTATCAAGCTTCGTAACAGTGATAGCGTCAGCTTCGAGCAAGAATTGAACATCCTCTCATGGTGGCAAACCCAGAAAGTAACATATCCAGTGCTATCCATATTAGCGCGGGATGTGTTAACTATTCTTGTCTCTACAGTCTCATCGGAGTCAGCCTTCAGTCTATCTGGAAGAATAATCGAGGAGCAACGAACAAGTCTCTCGAACGAGATGGTCGAAATCCTTCGGACCGTCAAAGACTAGGAACAAGTTGAATCAAGACTCCAACATACTGCAGAGAATAGAGATTTAGAAGAATCTTTTGAGAATTTATATCTTGATAGTAATGAATACGATTTTCAATATTTTTCTTCACATGTAGTCACTAATGAGCTTTATAGGCTGTACTCTTTTTTCTTTACCAAGGTTTCTCATGTTGAGTTTTTACTTGGTAAAATTTTTAACGAGGCAGCCATCCCATGTAATTTAATAAGTTAATAAAGCTCATTATGTCATTAAAAATAATTATCTTGATGATTAACAATGTCTAAAATTTTCTATAATTTTTTTCTTTTTTCTTAATTTTCTACAATTTTCTGAATTTTCTCTCTTTTTCCCAGTTTAACTGGCCTACCGGGCCGGTACAGCCCTTTAAGACGTAACCGTGCCCGTGCCAGAATGGCATAGTTGCGGGCTGTGCCTAGGCTCGGACCACGGCCCGTGGGCCGGCACGACACGGCCCGTTTATTTGATGGGCCTTAACGGACCATGCCTAAATAGGTCATGCCGCCGTCGGCCCGTGCTACGCCAGCCTGGCACGGCCTATTGGCCACCACTATTTGGCCCTACACCTTGGCTTTGATTTGGCTAGGGCTAATTGAATATGGTTAGTGTGACACCCCGGCCCATGATGGCCCACATGTGTGTGTACACATGAGGGTGTGGGTTAGTCCCACCTTACTAGCTTAGCTTGAGAAGCACTTACATATAAGCCTAGGAGTTCCAATGGTAGCACCCCGGTTAACCGTTTTGCGCGAAGCGAGAATGAAAGTGCAAGCGGGTTGCTACGTGTGCTTGACCTATCCAGAATAGGGTTAGGCCTAAACCAGTTTGGACCCTAGGGTGTTACAGTTAGGTTCATCATGGTAAGACATTCCGATTAAGTTCGAATACTTGTAGCGCATGATCTACATGAAAAAAATGCAATACCAGCAATAGTCGGGAACGTAGGCCTAGGCTGTTGCTGCAATTGTGAAATGACTATTGACTGAACGTAGAAGACAATAGTATGGCATTAAGAAGTGCATGGTGGAAAAATCTTCAACTGCATGTGCACTTTAAGAGAAAATAGGAACAGTTTAAGCGTATACATCTTAGATGCCATTTCTGTATTAGTAAGATGTATTGAAGTATAAATGAATTGTCTATTTTTCTTATCAACTTATGATTTTAGGTGAATTGGTTGACGCATGCAATTCAATATGGTATCAAAGCTAAGAGATCCTGAGTTTAAAACCCAGCTGGTGTAATTAAAAAATAATCATAGCCCATTTCTATTCTACGTCTTAGGCCTAATGAACTTACACGTGAGGGGAGTGTTAAAGTATATGTGAATTGCCCCCTTTCCTCATAAGCTTAAACTTTTAGGTGAATTGGTTGATGCATACAACTCAATGAGATGGAGAAAAAAACTCTATTGTTAGATAACCAGGGTATAAATTAACCAGATTTATGCATTTTCTACTCTTGCATGAGCATGCTATTTGACATAATCCAAATCATTTGCATTAATTACTTGTATTGAGTTTGTGAGAATTCTGCAGTTCATCAAATTCTCATAGAACTGTTGTACTTCATGCGTCAATTTTTGGTTGAACAATTTTACAACTGATTGAACAATTTTACAATATGTGTCTAGTATCATGGTGAGATCTTTATATTAGAATTGAACAAGTATATATACAATGATGACACAAAATTTTTTTATCAGTAATAGTTAATTACTTGATGGATGTCGCAATTAAAAATAAGTATTTAGATTAGATGTAGAAGAAAATAGTATGACATTGCGTAGGGGTGCAAACTAAAACTTAAACCATAGTCCTTACGCGAAAACAAGAAGAGTCCACATTTAGACCTTTAGTTTTGTTTGTATAAGATATGGAAGAAGCTCCATTGTTAGCGAAAACAAGGCATGAAATAGTCCTTGAGCCTTTGGTACTTTTGCATGACCATACTATTTGAAACTCTATGAAGTTGAACCATCCGGATCACATCAAGATGGATAAGATTAGGACGATAGTAAATTCAAAGTGCATTAAATTCTCATAGAACATTGAGCATCAATATTCGATTATGCAAGTTACAAAGTTATCTAGCTTGCATCACAATGAGATTTTTAGATTAAATCTGAATACTCATACTAAGACCATTTTAAAAATTACGTAATTGATAATAGATATGAGCACCTAGACTAAATGCAAGAGATGGTAGTATGACACTGCGTAGTGGATGAGAAATAAATCTTGAACATTGCACCTTAAGGAAAAACAAGAAGATCACTCATGTAGATCTCTAGTCATGTTTGTATAAGAATGTAGAAGAAACTCTATTGTTGGCACAATAGGGTATGAAATATCTTGTGGCTCTGCTACTTTTGCATGAGCATTGTTTTGACTTTCTCTAAAGTCCAACAATCCGAATAATGTCAAGATGGCTAAGATTTAGACGATGATAAATTCAAAACGCATTACCTTCTCAAAAAAACTTCAATCATCAATTTCCTATGAAACTTTTTTCCAAGCTATCTAGATAGATTCATGATGAGATATATGTGAAAATATGTGACCATTTGACAATAATTGCAATTGAAATACGAGTATTTAGACTAAATGTGGAAGATAATAGTTTGAGATATTGTGCATAGGATGAGCAATAAATCTTGAACTGTGCACCTTGAAGAAAAACAAGAAGAGTGCATATGTAAATATATTGCCGTACTTATGTAAGATGAAGAAGAAACTCTGTTGTTAGCAAAACAGGGTATGAAATAGATCTCATGCGTTTGCTACTTTTTTTATGAGTATGGTATTTGACACTATGAAGTTTGAACCATCTGAATCAGATGAAGATAGCTAACATTGGGACGATGATAAATCCAAAGTGCATTTAATTCTCAAAGAACTTTAAGCATGAATTTTTTATCAAGCAATTTTACAAGCTATCTAGCTTGCATCATGATGATATTTTTAGATTATATTCGAATATCCATAAGCAAGGGTATATGAAAAATTATGTTACCAATGATAAGCCACTTAACAACTATAGCAATTAAAATATGAGCATGTAGACTAAACGTGAAACGTCGCGTAGTGGATGAGAAATAAATCATGAATGGTGCACCAAGAAGAGTCCACATGTAGATCTCTTGCCATGCTTAAATAGGGTATGAAATAGATCTCCTACCTTTGTTACTTTTAATTGAGCATGCCATTTGACACTATGAAGTTTGTACAATCTAAATCACATCAAGATGGTTAAGATTGTGACGATGATAAATTCAAACCATAATAAATTCTCAAAGAATTTTTAGTGTTGATATTTCTATCAAACAATTTTACAGGCTATTTGTTTTGTATCATGGTGAGATTATTAAATTAATTTTGAAGACTTGTACACAAGACATGAAAAATTATGCTACGGGTGATAATCTCTTGATAGTTGACACTTATTTGAGACTATGAAGTTTGAACCATCTGAATCAATCATCAAGATAGCTAAGATCACATAATGATAAATTCAAAGCACATTTCTCAAATAACTTTTACCACCAATTTTTGATCAAATAATTTTACAAGCTGCCTATCTTGCATCATGAGGGGGGGGGGGGTTTAGATTAAGTTCAAATATTTATACACAAGAGGAAATGCCAAATTATGTTACTGACGATAGTCACTTCACACTTATTACAATTGAAATATGAATTTTTTTACTGTGTAGTGGACATGGTATTTTGTAGTGGATGGGAAAAAGATCTTAAACTGTGTACCTTAAGGAAAAGAAGAAGTGTTCACATGTAGATCTCTACCGTGTTTGTGTAAGATGAAGAAAATCCATTCCTTGTAAGTGGACCGGGGTATGAAATAGATATTACGTCTTTGTAATTTTTGCATGAACATGTTATTTGACACTATCCAAAGTCTAAGACATTTAGATCACGCCAGGATGGCCATGATTGGGACAATGATAAATTCAAAGCACATTAAGCTTCTACAGAGCTTTGAGTGCCAATATTTTATCAAATTGTGCAAGCAAAGTAGTACTAAGACATACATACATACATACATACATACATACATACATACATACATACATACATACATACATACATACATACATACATACATACATACATACATACGGGTGAGATTATTAAATTAATTTTGAAGACTTGTACACAAGACATGTAAATTATGCTACGGGTGATAATCTCTTGATAGTTGACACTTATTTGAGACTATGAAGTTTGAACCATCTGAATCAATCATCAAGATAGCTAAGATCACATAATGATAAATTCAAAGCACATTTCTCAAATAACTTTTACCATCAATTTTTGATCAAATAATTTTACAAGCTACCTATCTTGCATCATGAGGGGGGGGGGGTTTAGATTAAGTTCAAATATTTATACACAAGAAGAAATGCCAAATTATGTTACTGACGATAGTCACTTCACACTTATTACAATTGAAATATGATTTTTTTACTGTGTAGTGGACATGGTATTTTGTAGTGGATGGGAAAAAGATCTTAAACTGTGTACCTTAAGGAAAAGAAGAAGTGTTCACATGTAGATCTTTACTGTGTTTGTGTAAGATGAAGAAAATCCATTCCTTGTAAGTGGACCAGGGTATGAAATAGATATTATGTATTTGTAATGTTTGCATGAACATGTTATTTGACACTATCCAAAGTCTAAGACATTTAGATCACGCTAGGATATCCAAAGTCTGTGATAGCTATTTCAAAAGCGATTTTATTTGTTCTTTTTCGATGAGCCTTAGGATATGCTAGTCATACCCTCTGAAAACAAACAAGATTACGTATATAGCATAGGACAATCATTACATACAACACCAGCAGATCACACACACACACACACACACACACACACACACACACACACACACACACACACACACACACACATATATATATATATATATATATATATATATATATATATATATATATATATATATATATATATATATATATATATATATATATATGAAAAATACGTTTTACTCCCGGGTGTAATTACACCCACCTCTAATATACCACCTAAATAAATTTGAAATACTCCTTTATCACTTTAGGTATACTCATATACTAATTATAAGATATTCTAATGTGAACCACACGAAAAAATTGCAAGGGAGTCCATAGTTTTTAGCGTATTTTGTAAATACCTTTATATACGTACATAAAAAGGAGTATGTTGAAAAAAATGTACATACCACCTCTGAAAAATTGTTCATACCACCTATATAGTCTTAAATACTCGTATACTACATGTACATACTCCTCGTTACGCGAGATACTCCCTACGTTGTGAGATACGACATAGGGTGTAATTACACCCGGGAGTAGAAAAGAGGCTTCCTATATATATATATATATATATATATATATATATATATATATATATATATATATATATATATATATATATATGAAAAATCCCTTTTACTCCCGGGTGTAATTACACCCACCTCTAATATACCACCTAAATAAACTTGAAATACTCCTTTATCACTTTAGGTATACTCATATACTAATTATAAGGTACTCCAATGTGAACCACATGAAAAAATTCTAAGCGAGACCATAGTTTTTAGCATATTTTGTAAATATCTTCATATACACACATAAAAAGGAGTATGTCTAAAAAAATGTGAATCACATAAAAAATTGCAAGGGAGTCCATAGTTTTTAGCGTATTTTGTAAATATCTTTATATACGTACATAAAAAGGAGTATGTTGAAAAAAATGTACATACCACCTCTGAAAAATTGTTCATACCACCTATATAGTCTTAAATACTCATATACTACATGTACATACTCCTCGTTACGCGAGATACCCCCTATGCTGTGAGATACGACATAGGGTGTAATTACACCCGGGAGTAGAAAAGAGGCTTCATATATATATATATATATATATATATATATATATATATATATATATATATATATATATATATATATATATATATATATATATATATATATATATATATATATATATATATATATATATATATATATATATATATATATATATATATATCTTTTACACCCGGGTGCAATTACACCCATCTCTAATATACCACCTAAACGAACTTAAAATACTCCTTTATCACTTTAGGTATACTCGTATACTAATTATAAGGTACTCCAATGTGAACCACATGAAAAAATTCTAAGCGAGACCATAGTTTTTAGCATATTTTGTAAATATCTTCATATACACACATAAAAAGGAGTATGTCTAAAAAAATGTACATACCACCTCTGAAAAATTGTTCATACCACCTAGATGGTCTTAAATGCTCGTATACTACACGTACATACCTTCTATTACGCGAGATACTCTCTACGTTGTGAGATACGATATAGGGTGTAATTACTCCCGAGAGTAGAAAAGAGGCTTCATATATATATATATATATATATATATATATATATATATATATATATATATATATATATATATATATATATATATATATATATATATATATATATATATATATATATATATATATATATATATATATATATATATATATATATATATATATATATATATATATATATATATATATATATATATATATATATATATATATATATATATATATATATATATATATATATATATATATATATATATATATATATATATCAAACTCCGAAAAAATTAAATTCAATTTCAGCTTAATTAGTTTGAACTATTTTTATGGTATATACTCACTGTAGTCGCATTGAACTCAAAAGTAGTTCAAAACTTACTTACCATAAATATATCAAGGGTATAAAACATTTCCATACCCAAACTCAAAAAAATTATCAATCATACACGTGTATCGGACGGTTCTTGATGTGGGTGCCTTATGTAATTTTCCTATATATATATATATATATATATATATATATATATATATATATATATATATATATATCATGACAATCGTTACATAGTTATCACTTTAAATCTGGGTTCTGTCTTGATGTGCATCAACTTATGATGCATCCTCCACTTGCTCTTCATCAACACATGATGGTTTTCTCTTGACTTGATGATCAACTCATAATCATCTCCTCTTCGGGATCTTAACTTGATGTTCATCAACATATTGATGACATCCTTCATCCTAAACCTTAACATGATGATGATTGACTTATGATAACATCTAAAGTCTTCATCATCATAGGACATTACATACTCATCAACTCATGAAAAATATTAGTTTTCTAATATAATTGTCCTTAATTACTAAAATATGTCATTAACTCATAATGACAGGTCTAGATTCTTCAGCTCAGCCATATGCTATCATGTTGCATGTTTATTGTATAACATTGTGAGTTTAGGATATCTTGTGAGTAAAGCTGGATAACTCTGTAGAGTGTAATGTATAGTATTCGGATACGTTGTGCTTCTAGTCAATGGAGTTGTGTTTAATGGGTGAATCCAATAACAACACATAAGTAAGATTTGAATTATCTTAAAATGATAGGTAAGGTTATTAAATCCCCTTTTCTATTAAATAAATAATATCTGATATTTAAAGTTTAATTATCTTTACAAACAAACATGCATTTATGCCCATAATAATAGAACATCCATATCTTTCTATATTGAAATCCTGGCAAGTAGTTAAATATGTGTTCTCACATGGCTTGCTGAGAATGGTTGTACTCATACTTGTTTAATCATCATCAGAAGGAGCTTGGAGGAAACTGAGGAACCTTTTGAGGGAAACTTCAATGACTCCCTAGAAGGTGGCGACTATTAATTCTATGTCTCGACTATGCTCAAGTATGCCTGTGGTTTTTAAAAGATCTTTTTTATTGTATTATACACCTTGGGCTTAGATACCTTTAATAATGTAAAACTCGGCTGCTAAGTCGTACTCTCTTATAATAAAAGTTTGGCTTTTATGATTAAAATATGACAGGTTTGATATACACTCTTCCTAAGCAGTTACGGTGAAATTTAACAACATCAAAAATAGGGTCGTCACAGAGGTGATTGGGATGCTTATCACGGTGTTCTTCGCGGGACAGCACTCGAGCTCTAGCACCACCACCTAGACTGGAGCACACCTTCTCAAACACACTGAGCACTTGCATGATGCCGTACAAGAGCAAGAGCAAGAGCAAATCATCATGTAGACTATAACGTCTTGCTAGTGTTGAAGTATATTGTTCACTTTTTCTTATCAGGTTAAGCTTTTAGATGAACTGATTGGTGTATACAATTTAATATGGTATCAGAGCCAAGAGATTCTAAGTTCAAAATCTAACTTATGCAATATTTAAAAAAAATTATAGTCCACTTCTATTCCACGTCTTAGATCTAAGAGAGTCTAGATATGAGTAATATTGAAGTATATGATTTTTAGTAAACTGATAATGTATGAAACTCCCTAGCGAGAAATGAAGACTCTATGGCTGCGTCAACGAGGCGGTGCGGCTTCACCCACCAGCGTCGTTACGCTACGCACCCAAGAGCTTCACCGTACGGACTAAGGATGGTGAGGGCAAAGGTGAAAGAGCATATAGTTGCAAGCCCAGTGGTGATCCACAACAGATTGCCGTGCATTTATAAGGATCTCGAAGCCGATCAGTTCAGTCCTGAAAGACGGGAGGACAAGGCCTATGGCGCATCTTGATAGACGGCATTCGGCATGGGGCAAGATGCATGCCTGCGTCGGCGAGGCATTTGTTTACATCGAAATCAAGGTGATACGGAACCATTTGCTGAGGAACTTTTAGTTGGAGCTGGTGTCACCTTTCCCGGAGACGGATTAGAACGTGGTCATGCCTGGGCCAAAGGGAAAGTTGATCGTCAGCTACAAGAGACGGGCTGTCTGCGACCGCCTGAATTTAGAGCCGGCATATCGCCAGACGGCTTGTATGTGTTGCCTGGTGTTCTTCTTATTTGTGTGAGATACATTTAAGTTTCCCGACGAAGCTTTCATAAAGGAAGGCTTGGGCACGTCATGTAAGATTTTAAGGACCGAACCAATCATCGCCTCCACCAAGAAGCCCCACTTATTGATAATCTACTAGCCACGTAGGCATGGCGCAACACCACGCTATTATGTGAACCGAAGTAAAAGAGACGAAAATTCGTAGAAAAAAGAAAGCGTAGGGTTTTTTCTGGGAAAAAGCAAGGGTCTTTTCGCAATAAAAGGAGAGCGCAGGGGTTTTTCGGGAACAATCAAGGGCCTTTTCGGAAGAAATAAGGGCTTGTTCGTAATTACATAAAACCGCGAGCTGCTACCCAGCAAAAAAATGTATAGGGTTTTTTTGCAAGAATCCAGGGACCTTTTTGCGAAAACCAGGGACGTAAACGCAATTATCGGAAAGTGCAGGGACTTTATCGCAAAAAAGCTCACCCGGCCGTACCAAAATCCCTGCGGACACGCGGCGGCCGACGGAGCGCTGCGGGCGACGTGGCAGGGGCGAGCGACGGAGAACTCCCCCAGCTTTGTATACGGTAGTATTCAGAAATACTAAAGCTTGCTATAGCATTTTTTTTTGTTTCGACATGATAGACTACTACGGCTCCATATCGGTATAAGATTCACAACTCCTATACCGTGATTCACCCCTATCCACTCATTCTTAGCCTAATCCACTTATCTCTCTCAACTTCTCTATGGCTGACTAGATAGAGTACACACACTCTCTCCAACGAATGTCAAGAAAAAGATGTGGTTGCAAGTGAGCATGGCAGCATACCATGATCGAACAATAGTGGGCAAGCATGATGGCACCTGGTGAGTGACTGTACAAAGGCAGGTACGGTCGGACCAGGTGGCACGCTATGAGTTGATACGGGTGAGCCGTATTGGCAAGGCTGTTGATGAGCGGGTCAGCACTCAACAAGTAGCTGCAAGGAAGCGGTGGCTCGGCTGGCATGAGCAAGGCTACTGTGGGAAAGTGAGGCGGTGCCGTCAAGGAGCGGGTGCAACGGTGGTGTCCTCGCCCCACTGTCGACTTGGCGATGTTTGCTTAGATTTTGTTTTCTATTGAAATTTGTTGTATTTTTTAATCTTCTTGTGAAACATGCTTGAAATTTCTTGAAACTCACATTTGAAACTCTTTTGATACATTGAAGCAGTAAGTTTCAGTCCTAAAACTCATTGAAAATGAGTTTTCAACGAGCTTCATATTTTGGAACATCAAGTTTCAGATGTCAAACACATTGAAACACCAAGTTTTAGATTCAAAACTCGATTCTCTTTTTTGAAACTTCATGAAAGCATAAGTTTTGGATTCAAAACTCATTAAAACACCGAGTTTCATATTTTTGAAACTTCATGAAATCTCAAGTTTCGGAATGTGAAACTCCTTGAAACACTAACATTCAGCTTTGAAACTCGACACTCATGTTTTAAAAATTCATGAAACCACAAGTTTTCAAATGTGAAACTCATTGAAATGATTTGAAATTGGATACTCGTTTTTTTTGAAATTTTGATGAAACCTCAAATTTTGGATGTGAAATTCATTGAAACACCAACATTCATATTTGAAACTCGAAACTCATATTTTGAAACTTCATAAAACTGCAAGTTTTCAAATGTGAAACTCATTGAAACTAGATACTCGTTTTTTGAAATTTCATGACACCTCATGTTTCGGATGTGAAACTTGTTGAAACACCAACATTTAGATTTGAAACTAGAAACTTGTGTTTTGAAACTTCATAAAACTGCAGTTTTCGAATGTGAAACTCGTTAAAACTACTTGAAACTAGATACTCTTTTTTGAAACTTCTTGAAACCTCAAGTTTTGGATGTGAAACTCATTGAAATAGCAGTATTCAAATTTGAAATGTCAAACTCTTGTTTTGAAACTTCATGAAGCTGAAAGTTTTCAAATGTGAAACTCATTGGAACGATTTAAAATGGATACTCATTTTTTGAAACTTCATGATGTTTTGGATGCATAGCTCGTTGAAACTTAAGTTCCGGTTTTCAATCCTCCTTTGCAGCTATACCGTTGAGAGGCTCTCCCAACGGGATAGCATTATGTAGCAGCTCCCAGATAGTTATATTATGGTATAAGACATTGTATCGATCATTTGTAGTCTTATTGTACTCCTTGTAGTATGTCGAAGTGTATGCTTTAGTTATTAATAATCTCAGGTTTTTATTCTGCTACTTGGCACATCCTCCTTATCTCATGGCAGCCCATGCATTCTTGACAGCTTTAATATTTTTTCAACTTGTGATATACAATAGCTAAATCTCCAGAGTCCAAAAAATACATGTAAGTGTAAATCAGTTCAATACCATTGCAATCGTTTGCGAGTAACAAAATACCATCATAAAAAAAATGAGCTTATAAATACCATCGCAAATACAAAAAATTCTGGAGAATGCCATCTCGTTAGCTTTTCCATCCATAGCCGCTGTTAACATCCAATTTGGAGAGAGAAAAATTCAGAAATGACGCTACTACCCCTAAAGCCTCCTTTGCTTCTCCTACTTTCTACCTCTTACGGGCCTCAGATGAGCCTAGACCAAGCCGTCGTTGCAGTAGTCGAGCAGGGTTGCAGCCTGCATGGAGGAGATTGGAGAGCAGCAAGCCGACAACATCAGCTTGCACGCACCACTCTAAGCCTTGCCGCTGTCTTTGAACCCATCAAGATAGCCATTGCCGCCCACAACTGCCACATGAGACATTATCTTCTTTGTCAAAGAACACCAGATGTCGCCGGAGTTGAGTTGCATAGCCACCCTTGTCTCTTCCTGTGACAATCTGCAGCCTCCGCCATCTTCCAGCCAAACAAACTGCGTCACGAGGTGTGCCTTGACATGCTGATGCTAGCCCCCAACACATTCAGCTACCCCCATCAACTATACAGTGTCGCCGTCGTCGCTCTCCTCGCCGCCACCGATGACAACCTCCTAGGCATCTTCTCCACCCCTCCTATCCACAAAAATAGAATCCTCTCATCTAGAAACACGCCATGCTTGCGCTAATCCTGCCGATTCCACTCGGATCCACCCCTGCCATATCTACCCCTCCATGCCATGTAGCCTCGTTGTCGTCCCGTTTTGGCTGTCCTTATCTGCTGTTACATCACCGATCACCTCCCTCAAGTTCGATGTGCCCAAAAACATGCTTTAAGTCATCTGTCGTCGTCATCTCCTTGCTATAACGCCCCCTCCCTCCCTCTCCCTTTCTCTCTCTTTCTCGCTAGAGTATCAACCCGGAAGAACATCTCTCTCTTTCTTGCTCTTTGTCTCAACCTGAAGAACAATGCCGCTCGGTCAAGGGCATAATTGTCATTTCGCACGCAACTAACAGGGGAATGGATAGCGATGGCATTTTACAAAAATTTTGTCTTTGTGATGACATTTGTAAGGTCGGTCTCTTCGCAATAATATCTTGCAACTCATGAACAATTGCAATGGTACCGAACAAATTTACTCTACATGTAAATCCAAATCTTGCAACTCATAAACAAATGCGATGGTACTGAACAAATTTACTCTACATGTAAATCCAAAAATTTGTCGATGGCTAAGGTGATAGATGCCTTAGAAATTCATTTTGATGATAGAATAATTAGCTTGAACATATTACAAAATAGATGATACCCTGCGTGTTGCTACAGGAATTTTTAGATGTGTCTATGGAGGCCGCTCGGGATTCTCTGACGTAAGTCACCGTGACGTTGGGTCACTGACGCGTGGGCCCCACATCTTGCGGGCCCACACGTCAGTGACCCAACGTCACGGTGACTTACGTCAGAGAATCCGCGCCCCTATGGAGGCATGCTATTTTGAGTAAAGGGGCAAATGGTAGCTGCCGCATGAGATGTACTTTTCTATTGTAGTAAATGGATGCGTGTATTTGTAAGGAGAAAAATGTAATGCAAAGTTAATGAAGAAAAAAAACAGTACAATTGCCAAGGAGGCGGTCGACTTGGACTAATCTCAGACGCCCAAGGTTAATCCAATGGCTAAAAAGAATTACAATGATGTGGAAGTCTGTGGGGGGAGCAAAATAGCTTTGATTGCTGTCAGTGGGGGTTGTTTGTTTAGTATATATAGATATAGATTATACCACATTCGTGTTCCAAGAAATAAAAGCTTAGAAAAGATTTAGACAGTTTTTTTAGTTGAGCTCAGCAGAGAAGCTATTTTTAGTAGCATGCCATAAAGGGAGCATCATATTTTATCATCGCAAAGAATTACAGAATTGCTTGTTTGCTAATAATTTGCCCAAATCGAAAATAGGTATCGGTAATTCAGTATAAAAACAAAGGGTGAAATTAACTAGTCAAACCGCTCATTTGCAAATGCCTCTAGTTGCTGCAACAACTGACAGAATAGCTAGTTTAGGTCAACATAATTGCACTTCGCTTGTACCACCAGTACCGAGGCCCTGTTGAAAAGAATATATATCTACAATGCCACCATTTTTGCCACTACAAATTTTAGGCAGAATTCAACAATATACCACTGGCCATGTTGAGCACCCATTAAATTGGTGATTTACTCCTGTATATGTATTCTAAAATAAAATGAAGCTCTTCACGAGAACTTCAGGCTGCTACCAACTATAAAACATCGAGGCAATGGAGACAGTAATGGTTAAGGATTCTCTCAACAAGACTGTTAAATTCAGGAACCAGCGAAGATGTAATGCTGTTCCAGAGGTGGAAAGTGGTAGAGTCATTCACAATCCTAGAAAACAGAACATCGTGTTTTGCTCTTTCAACCTTGTTATCTGGTTTTGAAAAGTACCTGCAGTACATCAATACCATAATGAGCATGCGTATCCAGCCAAATATCTGAAGAGTCGACAATTACTTTACTGATGGTTTTTTCGAAACATGCATTTTAACAATGATACATGTACATAATGAACTTTTAGGAGGGCTGAGATGCGTTTGGTGACTTTGTTGAATTTGACAAATGAGTAAACAGTTCAGGATCATAAAGCCTAGTTAACAAACATAGACACACTTGTCGGACGAGTGTGCGAGTAGTGAAAAAGGTTACATTTTGTAGTGGTAGACAACTTAGTTGCGCGAATTTTAACAAAGCAATTTTGGAAAGCCTGATTGGGGCAAAAGTACAAACACTAAACTGTTTGGTTGGAGACTTAAGGATGGCACACTTGCCTTAGGCAAGTTTGACCACATGAGGCTAGTGTTTGGTACGTAGCCACAGCCACACTTAGCCACCTGACCCGCTTGTCATAGACTCATCTTTGTGCCAAAGTTATGTGGCTAAGAAATTCTTGGCCACAAAAAGTTTGGCAAAGCTGTGAGGCTTCCAACCAAATAGTAAATTGAAAAGTTTGAAAAGTTGATGTTGCTGGTCGAGATGGAACTTTGATGTATAGACTAACAATTGCAGAATTTACTGTGGAATATTACTTCCAAATAGTAAATCTGAACAAATTGAGCGGCCTTGCAAGCACAAATGGATGAAGAAACTACATACCTCATAATATCTGTAGAACTTATAGGGTAAAATGTAACTGAGGGCTCCAACTTTATGTCAAGATGCCCCCTGTTTTGATCAGCTTTGTCGGAAAGATTTCTTATTACTCTTGTCAAAAGTTCAGCACCATTCCACTGTGACAGAGTATCATCATATGTTGAATAAAATTCCTTCAGGCACTCCACCAAGAATGGGCTGCAATTGGCATAATAAGGTGTGAAACTACATGTGTGCAAGTAGTAGTTCATCAAACAAAAGAGCACGAGAACATTATGTAAAATGTGTGCATCTGACAACATGTGTCTGTCACGCTTTGTGTTAGAAATAATTCCTTGACTTTTCAAACAGTTCACAAAACACTCAAAATGGTACTTTCAGGATTTCGTGCTTCTTATCTGTGATTCACACAATAATTCTTAGCACTTAACTGCAACAAAAAAGACCAAAATAACATGGGCAACAAATTTTCTTTTTTTCAGTGAACCAATAGAGCATTAATAGATATGAACTGTATCTGTGTGTTACTTATTACATGATGGTATTAATTTGTGATTTTAATTAAACGATATCGGTTTATCCAACCATACTTAAAAGACCAATTACTTGAGTATGGCCTGCTAGGACATGATCGGACCATTCGTATGCTTCATAATTCAAATGAATATTCAGGTGTCTGAAAATTCTTATACTTTGAGCATCTACAAGCGTTGTGGCACATCATCAATTGGATTACATACCAAGCCAACTAGAACTAGGACCTTGATGGGTAACTGGCAAAATCAATGCCGAAATCATAATGCAAAATAGCATTGCACATCATTTGAGATGTCCAGAACAAAGGAATAAAAAAAGGTTGCAAAGAAAATAGAGTGCTATTACCTTTGTTTTTCGAATGCTAATACAGCACCACTAAAACTGGAATTTCCAGAAACTTGTTTTACTGCGCCAATAGAATTCCGGAGTGATTTCAATGGTTTAAGTACAATAACATCAGAGTCAAGGTATATTCCACCATATCTGCATATAGAACATATAGACATAAATAATTGATAATCTTCTTCACAGAGAAAAAGGAATTAAAACTGTACTCATGACTACATTCATGTTCTGATGAAATATAAATATCTCACTCATCAACACTCAGTATTCAGATTTACCATACTTTTGGTTCAGTAATTAAAAAGCATGACAAAAGGCAATGTATTGAAAGGTAGTATCAACTCAAATAAAATTTGCTGATTAATTATATTTTTGTTTAGGGGAAGATTGATACTGATATGTAAAATGCATGGTTTTTGTGTCATTCTTTATCATATGTTCATCTGTGAAAAGAAAGACACCCCCTTTTGATGATATGTCAACTAGTCAATTGTTTTCATGGCGGCGTACAATACTGATCTAGCTTAGGCGAACTGAGAATGAGTGCTTTCAGCTAAAGTTTGCTTCAGCAAAATTTTAAGGTGCCCACTCAGTAGAGTTAGATTGTTTATTGCCATTCAGTGAGAGCTTCATTCTTATTTGTTGTGATGTTTTAAAGTAACAGTTTGAGATGCTTGATTGTCTGCGCTTCAATTTGTCACTATTTATGTTCTGCTGCTTACTCATCGTAGTTGTCACTTGTACTATAAGAGCTTGTAGTTTCTGCATAAGTTTTACTGATCTGGGCTGTTGCTAGATTTGATAAATAACTGCTCATCTGATTTCAATCGTATAGTCGATCATCTGTTTCCTAAGAGATATTCTTTTGTCAAGAGATCATTGCTGGTATGGATTCATATAAATAGTTCTTTTATCATCTTACCTGTAAAGAGCAGCAAGGCGTACTAGCTCGCTGTAATGCAAGGGGTAGTATATTGTCTTCCGCCATTCATACCACACAGATGCAAAAATGTGGGTTGGAGTACCCTCCAAAAGTTCATCAAGATTTGGAACTACACCTGCAACTTTGTATCTGCAAGAGGAGGAAATCAACTTTATGACTAAGCATGCACATGTCAACACAAATGTAGCTAAAACAATTCTGAATAGGATAGATAGCATGCAACGTTCATTGTACTAGTGGTCAGCATGTCGCATACAAACTAAATACAAGTTTCAGTGTCCAACACCTGAAGTTTTAGAGTTCATGTGTAACTCTAAATGAGTAATTCCAAGAAAAATTAGCTTAGTTCTATGATTTAGTGGGGGTCAACTGAAAACACATAGTTTGGCTCCTGCACCTAGTAGATACTAACTAACAACACAAATCTAATTGTGTTCCTGCTTCAAATTACACAAGTTACAGGTGGACTATAAACAAGTAGGGCAGTTTATGTTGTAGTGGTAATCATGATGTTGTACGGTGTACAAAGGCCATGATAGATTAATATGTGATTGCAGAGCTGTCAGTATTTCTGTAGCTGAGCTGTCTTCTCAAGATGCAGGAGGATGCTTGTAACATCCTGGTTTTCAGAGTCTTTTTGAAGCTTTTAAATAAAAAATAAACCATTTAGATTTTTCTTGAATTAATTAAAGCTTAATTTGATTTTTTTTAAATAATATGAATAAAGTAAACATCAATTAATTCAAAATCAGTTTTATTTGAGTTCCTTGTGTTGCAAGGAATTTTTCTGTATTTCCTTAGATTTTTTTGGAGTTTATTTGTTATTTCTTTGAGCTCAATGTGAATTATCCTAATTTTTGAAATTTGGAAATCCTTTAAAATCCATGATTTTCCTTTGGGTTGAATCTCTCCAGCACGGCCCATTTCTTTCTCTCTGGCCCGGTCTGCTTTGCTCGGCCCAGTCATCCTTGCACCAGTCGGCCTGCCAGCCGCCTCACGTGCGCCACAGGTCGCACATCCGCCCAGGCATGTCACGCATCCACGCTTGCCACATGTCACCTATCCGGCCATTCCCTCACCCGCGCCCATCTGTGCCATCCGCCCATTGCCTTCTCTCTGTGCCACTACCAGCAGGCCGTGCCTATCAGCTTCATCTTCTCCGCGCCGTGCCCGAGCCGGACTCGTACCTCCGCGCTTAGCCACCATGGACTCTTCGTCGTCTCCAACTCGAACTCTCCTCCTCTGGGTATAAATGAGCGCGCCCGAGCCCGTAGAACGCATCCCAAGCCGCCTCGACCTTGCCCTCGTCTGCCATCGTTGATTTCGCCAAAATTGACGTCGCTGCTGCCTCTGCTCAGACGAGCAATCGTCGTAGCCTCGATGAGCCTTCGCTGTCGCCAAGCACCGCACAAGCTTCGTCATGCTTCACCCATACCCTTCTGCACCTTGCTAACGCCAGTGCGTCACCAGAGCTCAAAGTTCGTCGTAACCGAAGCCTTCTCCTCACCACCGGTAAGCTCTGTTGACCTTCGAACTTTGTGCCCAGCTCCTTAGCACCACATTGCTCCCAGGAGCTCGTTGCAAGCATTGCCAACCCACGTCGGGCACTCTCGCCGGAGTTCCACCGCCGGCCGCACCTCACCATTGCCCTCTCGGCGCCAACCACCACACCGACCAGCCCTTGCCTATCCAAGCCAATAGATGAGATAGCCATGCTCCGGTGATGCTCATGGTGACCTCGCCATCGCTTGGATCGTCGTCGTTCGCCGTCCCTGGAGGTGAAGACCCTCAGCCGTTGATCTGTCTCGATCAACCTCCAACGTGTTCTCCACATCAGCACACAGAGCCTACGTGGAAGCCACACAGCCACCACGCCAGATCCTACTGACACCTTAGTGCATCACTTCACTTGCCACATCATCGTCTGAGTCAATAGCCACGTCACTGCCATGTTAGAGCCACACCAACACCTTTGCACACATTTGCCTAGTCAGCCAAACCCATGAACTGGTTCTGTGGGCCTAGTCTACCGTGAACCGAGCCACTAGCATGTGGACCCCACATGTTAGAATACTATTCTATAAACTCAGCTCATCGTAGACTTGGTCTATAGAACAGGGGCCCAATTGTCAGTCAAATACCTATTTTTCTAGAATTATTTTTATTTTGGAAAATTAAAAAACCGTAGGGCCGACTTGTTAGTCACTAGGATTTTATTAAATTAATTCCAAAGGGAATATTCAAGAGAATACTCTCCTTTCTCTCAATTTCTAGGAATTTATTTTCCCGGCAAATCTTCCGAGAGTTCGTTCTCCTTCATACGAACTCCGATTAAGTCAATTCTTCTTTCTAAATTCATCGAAAATTGAGCTCTATCTTTTGGTTCTGGTTTTCTTTTTTGGATTTTATTTTAATTTATTTATGTTTCGTTCACTTTCTCTCTCGTTAGATAATATCTTCGAAGAGCAGAAGCAAGATCTGAAGTTCAATAGTTGGTAACTAAGCAAAAAATCAAGACAAGTCGTGCCCTTTGATCGTGTTTGACCTATCATTTCAAATCTATTATTTATTATTTTGTTTTAAATTATCATGCATTGCTAAATTATTACAAACCTTTGTACTTGTTAGTTATTAACCAACTTAACTAAATCCCTCACTGATAATTTAAATGCCATGATTCTATTATTACCATAGGATGAGTAATTATCTAGTAATGCAATACTAGTATTCAGATGGATTATACGTTTAGTATGCTTAGTCGTGCTTATTGTTACGTTAGACTTATCATCACATGTTGATTCATTAATTATTTTAACTTAATGAGATATTAAATCGTGATGGTCAGTCACAGTTATAAAATTTGTGTACATGACATGGGTAGTGTTATTAGTGCTGGTTATACAAAGTGGTTTTCACTCGCACGAGTGAATCGTGCAGTAAAAGGGGAAGTGTAGTCAGCACTTTCGGATGTGGATACTTCGTCTGGATAATGTTTAAGGACTTAACTTTATGCGTCATTGATCTGAATCTTATCATACAACTATATGTCTAGTGAATAGACCTTGATTTCATCATTGATGTGGATGGTTAATTCATTTATGGGTAATTTTTCACGTGGCACAAGAGAGAGCTTTTCCAACTAGATGGTTAGCCTACTCGACATCGAAACCTTAACAGGCGAGATCAGTTTGGGGTTGAGCATTGTAAAGACCTTGTGATAATCACTTAATTGCACGCCCAAGAAAACGTGTATTGGCCGATATGGTAAGTTGATTATCTCTTCTGGGTAAAATTGTGCAATCTCTACAAGCGTAAAACTATTCGAATAGTTGTATCACCGGTTATGGACAATGCTCCGTAATTTCACTCAAAGGGTAGAGATTTCATAAAACTTGGATTTGGTTGGTACGGGAATTGAATGGTCAATTCACTTGTTTACTCGATTTCCTTTGACATAATTATTCATTACTTCTTCCCAAATAATGCATTTCAATCTATTTATTGTATTTACCTCAAATCGTTGCTTTCTGCAAAATAACCACTCAGCCACTCTTTGACAAGCCTTTAGCCTTGTATCATTATATATTGCATCTTGTTATAAACGACTTGCTGAGTACTCAATGTACTCATGGATATATCCTTCTTGCTCAGTTGTTGGAGATGAACCATATTGCACAAAGGTATTTAAGGAGTTCTTCGTCGACTTTACAGATTAGGATTTCGCTTCTCAGCCGATTGCCTATGAGCATGTCGAATGTTCACCTTGTTTCTCCTTGTCTTCTGCCGCTAGTTCTTGTTAGGCCTTTTTGGCTACAATTTGTAAAGTTAGCTACAAGGTCGCAATTCTGATAAGTAATAATATTTGAGTTTTTCTTAGTTAATTGTGATTATGGTCAATATTTCATATATGTTTCCACTGTGCGCCCTAGCATGATCCTAGACTGGTTCAAAATACACAGAGATATCCAGATTTGCATATTCGGGTCTCAACAATGCTGTGGACAAACTAACATGGAGGAAAAAAACTTAGGGAAGCGGAAAAACGAAAGGAAATCACTTGGTGTGGGGCTTAACTGTACAAGGTACAGGTGCTAACTTAGAAGGATGGCAGTTTGGCAAAATTTACAAAATCTACGATAGTCAACAAAAACTATTGAGTTGAGTTCTAAATATCAATAAAGAATTAAAGATGCAATATCAGGAAGAGCTCGATTGTCAGTCTGGTAATCAAGCAAAGCATAAAGCCCCCACCGGCCACTGAAACAAAAGGTGGAAAAATTCAGATTGTAGATATTTTAAGGTGCTTCGTGATTCAAAACTTGATGCCATTTGCTTACTGGGTACATATGTAAACTAAACACTCCAGTCAAAAACAGCAAATTTTCCCTGGTGTATGACCCATTCGAATTGCTTTCAATATTTTAGCATGTAAAATTCATTTGTATGCAGTATTCTTTAAAGAAATACTGCAGCACATAATCCACAAACAACGTGCATAGCTTAGTTATGTGCTTTGTAGCACGAACATGTGTCTGAACCGCCATATCCGTGTCTAACACCGTGTCGGACACAAATACGACATGGACAAGTCGCAGACACGTGTCGGCGATGTGTCGGCCGATTTCGGAATTAATTTTAATTGTTAAAATTCTCAACACGTGTCGGACATGGTAATTGTGCGAGTCGGGCACGGCCCAGGTCACAGCCGGCCCAGGAGCTTGCCCTAACCCTATTGCTGGCTGTCGATTCATCCCCGACCACACATTTCCTATGCGACCAGGCGCCACCACTCGCGCTGCCGCCCGCCGGCTCCCGCATCTCGCCGCCGCCTACATCTCCTCACTCCTCAGTCCTCCCTTGCGCCGCTAGCTCCTACATCTCCTCCTTCCAGCCACCGGCTCCCGCGTCTCCTCCCGTGCGCCGCCGGCTCCCGCATCTCCTCCCGTGTTCGCCAGTTCCTTTAGGTGGAGCTCAAGGTGGAGATGGAGTACGTACCAGAGCAGACCGACCTAGATGACACCCTCCTCGCCGACTTCACACCGTGCACCACTGGCTTTCTCCCCGTGCGCCGCCGACTCCCTCAGGTGGAAGGTTGAGGTGGAGATGGAGTACGTACCGGAGCAGGCCGACCTAGATGCCGACTTGAAGATCTCCGCCGTGCGCCGCCGGCTTTATCCCCGCGTGCCGCCGGCTTCCTCCCTTATGCCACCGGCTTTCTCCCGTGCCTCCCCGGCGTCCCCGCTGCTGCCGCCTGCCAAGGTATCTGCCTGGCGCTGCTCTAGTGCTCCTCTATTTTAGGGTTTAGATGTAGTAACATTAGATGCCAAGGTACATATATTTAGGCATTTAGCAAACTTGTGCTTGATTGTTCTATTAGTCTATTGCTTTAATTGTTTAAGAATCAAATATACATGTTAATATGTTATCTTCGTAGTCTTACCGATCTGATCATGTTACTTTTTCCTAGGTTAATGGAATTCTTATTTCTGAAAATGGTATTCACATCAACAATTGTCGCCAGGATTAACAAAACAATTAATGAGGTACATATTCCGAGTATACACTTTACAAATTACAATTTTACAATTTACATTATTTCAGTTTAATAAGCATGAGGAAACATAGAAAATATTATATATATATATATATATATATATATATATATATATATATATATATAATTTATTTATTATTTAAATATATATAGCTGTCACCGTATCGGTATTTTTGGGAAAACGGCGAATTCCCGTGTCGGTGTCGTGTCGACATATCTGTGTCCATGCATCATAGGTTAAGTATCTAGATGCAACATTTGTGACATTTGAGAAATGTTAGTTAACTCGATCTAGGTCATATGTGTATCAGCCACGCAGAACTTGCTCAAATTTTACTTTGCATGTTAATGATAAAACTGTTAAGAAGCATAACGTAAGAGGTGAGGGCATCTTCTTTTTCCTGGTTGTGCAACTAATGCATCCAATGTTATAGTTTAGACAAATTATCTCTGATACCTTCAACATTATATAAGAATCTTATATGGTACTAATCAAATTGTTTCATGTTTTAAAATTTTAAGTTGAAATTATGAATTTTCTAGAGTTAGTGCTAGCTACTAAAATTAGCTCTTCTGATTAAACAAATACTAGAGATATGGACACTAGAGTTGTGTATCAATAGCGTACACAGAACCAAGTGAAATTAGCTCTCAAGAAGTGCCACAGAAAGAGCAAAGCATAAAACATACCCTTCCTTCACAAATTCCCGGAAGAACTCCATCTCCAGCGTCTCCGATAGCATGACCACGCAGGCATCAGGGTGCTGCTGGAGCAGGCTTTCCAGCCCACGCTGGTGCCGAACACCATACGACCACTGCGGGCTGTTCCACACCATGAACACCCTCATGGAGCACTTCCCATGCTCAAAGAACCTCTCCATGAACTCTGAGAACCCCAAATGTGGGTCAATCCCAGGGAAGTATCCCCACCTCCTTCCCTCCCCCTGCTCCTCCTTCACAGCAGCTCCAATTCCCTGCTTATTATCATATGATTGGAGACTCCGTCGCTCAAAATTCTTAGGCGCGACCTTCTCTATCTCAGTGAGGAGCATCCGCTGAACCATGCGATCGCCGCGGGTGAGTGAAGTGAGGCCGGGGCTGTCCGGGTCCTGAAGCAGCGGGTGGTTGCGCGGATTGAGGAATTCCAGGTTGGACCGCAGCATCCGATCCCGCCGGAGGTAGTCGGCCTTCCCCTCCAGCCACCGCGCCCAACCCGCGCGGAGCCGCGTCTCGGCACCGCCGGAGCCGGGCTTGAGGAGCAGCGCGTCCTCGACCCCGCTGATGGACGAGATCTCCACCCGCAGGTTCAGATCCACCGGCTCGTCGTCGGATCCGAAGGAGGCGGCGGCGATCAGATGCGAGGAGTCGAGGTGGGGTAACCCCGCGGGCAGGGGGTCGCCAGCGGCGGGGAGGCGGAAGGGCAGGCGAGCCACGCCGGCGGCGTGGTCCCAGACGAGGGACGCCGCGGCCGCAGAGGCGGATACGTCGTCGGCCACGTCGGCGGCGGCGGAGTCCTCGTCGAGGACATCGAACTCGTCGATGCGGTCGTCGTCGGGGATGGAAAAAGCACCTCCCTCGGTAGCGGCGGCGGTGGTGGTAGTGATGAGGGTGAGGTCGGGGTCGGGGTCGAGCGCGGCGGCCACGACGTCGTCGTCGGCGAGGAGGGCGGAGGAGTTGGAGGCGGCAGAGGTGGTGGTGGTGGAGGAGCGGGAGGAGGAGGAGAGGGGAAAGGGGGAGGAGGAGGAGGAGGAGAGGCGGGAGTGGAGGACGGCGAGGGAGAGGAGCAGGAGGAGCGCCGCGACGACGGCGCAGAGCTGCGGGCCCAGGCCGGAGCGCCGCCGCGCGAGGTGGGAATGAGAGCGCGGCAACATACGCAGCTTTCCCTCTCCCTTCCCCCCGCAACGCACCAGCCGCAGAAGCTGGGTTTCCTTCGTGGTTAAACCATGCCCGGTGACGCCCGGTCGAAGGCGCGATGCCTCACCTCACCGGTCACCAACCCTAACCACCACCGTCAGAGAGCCGACTTGTGACTTGTGATAGTGTTTGTACTGTTGTGACTACAAGAAACTTGCAGGAACGAAACCCATGAGTTCCAAACGGTGCTTTAAGAGGCTGATTGCTCATTCACAGTCGATTCAGATCGATAGCAAGCTCCTTTGGTTATGAGTTGCGACTTGCATGTCTGTGACAGACCAAGGTAATGCAAATAACCCTCGCTTTGCATCGTTCAATTGTCCTGCTCATGCAACCGGCAACCCAACCAACCAACAGCGCAACTCCAGCGAGGATGCTTAAATACAAGGGTGAGCTAGACTGGGGTGGATGCGGGTAATCAATCACCTTCTTATTTGATATGTCGGGAATGAGACCTCAATTGGTCTAGTCATTTGTGCAGATTCCATCGGAATTGAGAATACACACCATATCTACGCAAATGTACATCTAGCAAGCCGAACACATGGTATGTGAGGAATCGAAGTGACAATGGCAGTTCTAGACACCCAATCATGGTCTCGTGGAGTACTTTAACAATGTTTGCCACCCGCCACCTCTCTTGTTTTGTCGTCGAATCAGGCCCTGATCAATATGACTTCAGCTTCTGGCTTCAGCTTATTTTTGCACTATTCATAAATTTCGTCTTTTTCTGAACTTTTGACTTTTTTTTAGTTTTTTTACCGGTTCTTTTTTTCCTCGTATTTGTTTACATTATACGTGATGGGCTAATATGTTTTTTCTATTTTTAATTTTTTTTAAATTTAATTATGGTAAATAAGCCTGATGAGGACATCAAACCTAAGGATGCAACCACTACTTCGCCCTGTGGCACTGCATCCTCTACTTCAACAACATCCTCTCCAATAGGACTTTTGGCTGATGCAAGACCATATTACCCAATTGGATCGAGCTACGTCTACATGCCATGGTGCTACATCTACATACCATGGTATTATGTCTACAAGCCATGGTGCTACTACATGTGCCAAGCTGGATACGTTTTGGTCAGATCAGTTCGGAATCAGCCTGACAGCACCAATTTCAAATGGGCATAACTTTCACATACAGAGTCCGTTGGAGGTCCACGAGTACTTGATTGAAAGCTTATTTCGTCCTCTTTCCAACGGATCCAGCCTCGTCATCAAATTCCTTCTGGACTGATCGCAATCATCAAAAGAAGACGTCAGATCACTTGTTTGGGCCAATCTGGGCCTTATAATCATACTGAACTTGGCCCATCTGCCGACGGCCCACCTGGAGGGCGTATTACTGTTCACGTAAACAGTAAACCGTGACTTTAGTCCCACCCTGCTGGTTTTATTAGATGTGTGGCTCCTCATCCCCTATTTAAGGAGGTCGCACCCCCTCTAGTTTTCTTGGATTTTGTTTAGTTAAAAGTTAGCCTTGTTGCAACTTCGTGTATTGGCTTGTGTCGATTAGACCAACCATAATACCGCTTCAGAATCCCAACTCAATTCAATATTTCAATTCCTATTTGCAATTTCAGATTGCTTTATCTTTTTCTTGCGTGCTTCTTCGGTGTATGCAGGAATCGACCCTCGTGGTCAGGTCATCCGGGTATTCGTGCACGGTTGATAACGACTTGTCGAGCAGTTCAGCGATTGCGTGACTTCGAGCCTTGCGTGTTCGTAGCCAGGATCGTGAGAGTTGAGCGACGCCTACCGAACTTATCGTTCTTTCGACGCCTACCGAACTTATCGTTCTTTCGACGCCTACCGAACTTATCGTTCTCATCGAAAGATCGGGCCAACAATCGGACCTTCGGGTACATCAAAGCCTCTGTCAGCTACAGTGCTTTTTTCAGCCAGCTACAGTGTTTTCAGCCATAAGCCATGAGGCTTTCAGCCGAACCGATCACCACCTCAATCTCCACACCATCGATCTTTAGCCACCCATTTTCCACGTGTGACTTGAGAAATGCAGCTAACAGCTTCATATCATCTTCGGCCAACCGAGGCCCAGAGGTGCACCGATTTCTCTAATTTCTGGTGAACGTTTTCACACGGATGCACTTAGACGATGACACGTGGAGGTTCTATGGTCCACTCGATCCGTATCTCCCCCTGATCATCTTCCTCTTAGTCTTGACTCATCTTCACTATTCAACTCCTACCCTGTCGCGCGCCATCATCATCTGACCGCCAGTGATGGTTGTTGCCACCGGCTTCCCATTCCCTTTCTCGTTTCCTTGTCCAAATCCTAGATGCAACCCTGTACACCATGTGTGCCATTGTTTGCTTCTTCGTCGGTGACGTTGACGGTCCTCCACATCCACTTGGGCTCCACGGCATCGATGAGCGCCACGAATTTGGGGACGACTTCAAAAGTTCAAAAATGACAAGTCAAACTCCCCATTTCTCCATTTGATAGCTGAAAAAATTGGGCTGAAAGTTCTGTAAATCGAAAGTTTTTTATCCACTTGAAAGTTTTGAAATCGAAAGTTTTTGAACCATTTTAAAAGTTTTTGAATCGAAAGTTCTCGAATATTTTAGATAGTTCTCCAAATCAGCTGAAAGTTTCTCAAGCCAAAAGCTTTGATTCACAACTTTTCTAAACCAAAAGTTTTTTGAATCTTTTGAATGTATTTCTAATCAGGTTGAATTTTTTTTTTGACCGATCGAGCCGTGGACAGCGTCAGTCGGGGGTGAAGGAAACCTGCCACGTGTCTAGGGGTGGCAAAAAAGCTCGAGGCTCGTGAGCTAGCTCAGCTCGTTGAAGGCTCGGCTCGGCTTGGCTAGGCTCGTGGCACAAACGAACCAAGCCGAGCCAAGGTTTTAGCTCGGTCCATTAACGGATCGGCTCACAAGCCACTCGCTAGGCTTTGTAGGCTCGGTCAGCCTAGCTCGACAGCGTCTTCGGCCCATCACGACGTGAACAACTCAGTACAACAGTAGTAGTATGCATGCATGCCAATTTTCACACCTCTTTAGTCACTGAGAGGTATTATTAAAGTACATGTTACTCTCTATGTTAATTTCACCTATAGAAAGGAACCATCAGATATCATATTTGCTCATACTGGAACTAGAGTTTTCCTGACAAGTTTTTCTTACTTTGTTATGAACTTACTACATTAGATGCCCTTTCCTTTTTGATATAGTTTTAGTCATAGGATTACTACTATATAGGTTTCACTATTACCCTAGAGAATCATAGAAGTTATCATTCAGAAAAATAAATCTAAAACACAACGAGCCTAACGAGCCATAGGATTGATGCAATTTGTATATTCCATCTAACGAGCCGAGCTCGAGTTTTTTAACGAGCCGAGCCAAGTTTCTCTTTTAACTCGTTAGCTTAACGAGTCGAGCCTCTTCCCTAATGAGCCTTCACAAGTTGAGCCGAGCCAGCTCGATATACACCCTTGCACATGTCCCGGGCTATGGCCGAATGGGAAGGTGGATGAGGTCTGTCTTGGCGATGGGAAGGGGTGGTGGGAGCTTGCCACATGTCAACGCTCCAGTGCACCATGAGGAATGATTGGTGTGGGTACACGCAAATTCCCGGGGTACATTTCTCTCTGAAAACCTGAACGCAAATACACAGTGAACAAAGCAAGATGCTCCTAGTTCTCTAATATCTGTTACTTGAACAACGAAATGGTATGTCAATATCATGGTATCAACTAAGAATTACTCACTAGCATCCTTCTGAATCCATCGCATAGAAGGGTTGTAGCATTTCTTTTTAACAAATCTAACATCCACATGCACGAAATTACAAATCTAGCCTCCTTCGTGACTACAGCAGCGACGGCAGACGACATATGTCACCTACCGCGCTACCCCACCGTGACAAGTTGCCAACTCGGCAGGCGATGAACGAGCGTGATAGGCAATGGGACCCACCAACTTGTCCTCGGTAGCTTCCTACCGGCTACCACAGTGGGACAGCGGGAGAAGTGATACGTGTTGTCTAACGTTACTGTTGTGGTCATGAAGGAAACTAGATTTATAATTTTGTGTATACGGGTGTGAGATTTGCAAAAAAGAAAATTGCCCTTTGCGTAGTACGTTATGTTGTATGGTTCGTCTTGTATGGCACCTCCATTTCTGCAGCAAGTTTGCCTCTTCGCCTCAGTCTAACAATAAGCAGTAAAAGTACGTTCCATTGTTTCCGAAAAGAGACCCCTGATATATGGCCATACCTCAAGATCCTTCATGAAGAGAGTGGCTCCCTGGACATGCATGATCAAGCAGCAAATTGAGAACAAACAAAGATCTAAACCTGCATTTTGTGTCATTTCGACTGTGCATGGATTTCAGCAACGCACCGATGAACCGCAGGCCTCGCCGGTTTAACAGCTGGTCCAATTTTTAAAACTATATATGGTGTACTCACTCACGTGGAGTAAATGATAACCTGCGACACTCAATTTACCTAATTACACGTTTCGATGCCTTGTCTACCCACTCATGTGGAGTAAACATATTATTGCAATCACTAAGGCAACCATAAGAAAGACGGTAACTAGACCTCTCAGATAATTTCCAATTCTATGTGGTAAAATTTATCTCACACAAACTCTAGAATAAAAATATTTAATTTTTGAAAATTTCCATTCTCTATTATATGAGGTGCACCACTTCGTATATAGCCTAGCAAATCCTATTGCTATAGTACATCAGTGCAACATTACATCAATGCTACAGTGCTGCGCTAGCTACAATACACATGTCAGTCTTTGACATACGTCATTTTTGCATATATTTACCCGTCATTTTACCCTCATATTTTTCACATTTTGGGACCATTTATCATCATTTACACGCTTTTCTATATTTAATTGCTCGAAATGGACTATTTTACATTTTTTTCTATATATTTCTGCAGGCCGGCGCGATCTAGGCGCATAAACGACAAATCTGGACTTTTGGGACTGCTCCGTACAGATGTACGCGTCATCATGGATGCATAGGATCAACCCGCAAAGAAACCGGAGCTCCGGAGGTCTAAATCAGAAGAAATTACATTGGAAAAGGACTTTGTTGTAAATCCTGAAAATCTGGAGGGCTAAAACGCAAAATGCTGAAATCCCCATTCGGCCACAAAACCCTAGCCGCCGCTTGTGGAATCTCTGCGCCTGGAACTTCTTCTTCCCTAACCCCAATTGCTTCCCTCCTCCATTCTCTAGCTCCGGCCGGCAGTGAGGCCAGGCCGGCTCGCCATCGCGCCACCAAGCGTCCCACCGCCACCAGCTCCACCGGCTTCTTCCACCAGATTGGCCGCCCCTGTGCCCTTCTTCACCCGTAGCTCCTCCATCACACCGCCTACTCCCGTGCACCGCCATCTCGCCATCTCCGGCCATCTTCCCGCTCCTCTTCGGCGCGCCACTCTTCTCCGCCGTCGTTCCTTCTCCCTTTTGCCCCCCTTTGCTTCTCTTTCCGCTCTAGCCCCACTGCTCCTCCCCAAATCCCCCTCGCTGCCATCACCTCGATATCTCCACCGCCGGCCAACTTGCTTTTCTCCCCCATCTCTTCCACCTCCGGTTGCTGACCTCAACCGCGCCGCAGCATCTCCACCGGTGCGCCACTGCTTCGCCGCCTTCCTCGACTTCATCAACTCCCACCACGTCGGCACATCACCTCTACACCGACAACGACGAGCTCCGATTCTTCAACCCCTACTTCCTCTTCAACGAGTGCCGCCCCCGCCGATCTCCATCGCCACCGACGACGGCGACCTCTTCTTCACCATCGCCAACGCTGCTCCTCTGCTTCCTCTACGGCGCCGCCGAAACCCTCTGCTGCTTCTACTCCCCTCGGTTCACTCCAATCCCCAATTCCTCCTGCCTTCCTACTTTTCACAGTTAATGTTTACCCTAATTTCTGTTAATTGTGCACTGTAGTTACTACTGAGATTTGTGTTCAGTGAGATTATGAACTGTGAAATGTTATCTGTGATGTATGCATGTGTTTAGTGAATTTGTGTTTATGCTCTGTTAATTGGTTCCAGATTTGCTCAATGTTCATGTTGTCGGTAGTTTAATTCTAGAATTGTCTGTGATCTGTAGAGGCGTGTGGTCTGTGTTAATCAGTGAGAATCGCTAGTGTTTGTGATTTCTGTTGTGTTGTGTTAGCTGTTAGTAGTATCAATCTGTCAGTTGTCTTGTGTCTTGTTAGGTAAATCATTTTGTGCCATGGTGTTGTTTGGGTTGCGCAGATTAGCTAGCGAGCGACTGTTCCCTTCCCCTTGATGTCTCAACCCTCTCCATGCTTCTCGACCTCCCTCTTTTCATCTATTTAGCGGTCGGTCGGTAGTTAAGTCGTGCGTGCGTTTGTAGTTTTGTGTTTTGTGTTGTCCTGCCGACATCGTCTAGTTAGCCGTCGACAGTCTTCCCCCTCTTTCTCTCTCGACTCCCTCCGTGCTTCTGGACTCCCCCTTCCTTCTTCTGTCTCGCGGTCGGTAGTTAGTTAGGTCGTCGGTCGGTAGTCGTGTCGTTCGTGTAGTCATCGTCGTGTAGTTCGTTCGGTCGTACGACGTCCATTCGTACGGTCGTTCGTTTTGTCGTCTTTTTGATTGTTTAGTTCGTTCGTCGTTTCGTCCGTGCGAGTTAGAGTTCGTTCGTTAGTTTAGTTTTCTTCCCCGTTTCGATTGACCTAGCTTTAGCTGAGCACCGGTAGCCTCAGTATAGTCCCTGTGGAGAACACGACACTCGCCGCTATTTTAGTGGCAACCCGTGCACTTGCAGGTGTGCTATTTTTGCATGACCAAGCAGTCTTGCAGTCTTTTTAGAAGAAAAATAATTCGGCACATGCTCTTTTGAGTTTTCAGTTTCCATTCTGATAAGGACATCACTCCTTCAGATACACGCACTATACAAAATCCTCCGAATACAGTTGTTAAACTACAAGATCCTATGACAAGAGCTTGTGCACGTCACTTAATTTATGAGGTGAGCCGGTGTCTAGGTGTTAATAATTTATCTATGCAAAATGGTATACTACCTAATAATTGTGATCTTTTGTTACTTAAGAATAATGGTCGGCCAACACTTGGTTCCTTTGGCGCCAATACATGAAAGGGATATAATCAAAGTCTATCTTCTAGCAACGACCGCTTGACTCTGACTGTGAACGCTCCTTCTACGACTGCTTGACCCCAACTGCGACCGCTCCTTCTACGACCGCTCGACTTTGACTATGACCACTCCTTCTATGACCACTTCGACCATGGTGCCTCGACCACAGCTACTTTGACCATGGCACCACGACCACGGCCACTTCGACCACGGTGCCACAACCATGGCCATTTCTTCCACGGTGCCACGACCACAACCACTTCGACCACAACGCCATGACCATGACCACTTCGACCATGGTGCCACAACCATGCCATCTCAACGCAACTCCGGTTGTACCGCTCACACAGAGCCAGTTATAACCAACAAGGGACAGATTCAAAGTCTATCTTCTGGTATGCATATTTGAAGGAAGGATTAGATCAGCCACCAAATAATATCTCTGCGCCTAAGGAAAAGAATTCCACCAGCACAAGATCTCCTCCCCGCAGTTTTAGATTGGCCACAAGTTTTTACTTCGACTCCATCTTTTCCTGGCCGAGAGCAATAGGTACTACACCACCTTTCCCTTGGACCCACAGGTCATATAATAGGATAGGAAAACATGGCTGTGCACACCCCTTATCTTATGCGCCAACCCCCTAGCCAAACTTCCCTCTCCTCTTTTCTTTTCAAAAATAGATAGGAACCAACACCTCTCAAGGTAGGTTTCTTTTTAGAATATTCTGCATAGCAGTTTTGCCACACGTTTGATTTGAGGAACCCCAACTTTGTGAGCTTAATCATTATTCATAATACAATTTCAAATTGCATCTTCTACTTTCTTGCTTGTGTTCTCGATTCGCTTGCAAGAGATAGCCTTCTTGGTGAGGTCGACTACGTTCGGCACCATTGATAACAATCGGAGCAGTGGTGTAGTGATTGCGAGGGGTTTGATCCATTTTGGTCGGAGCCTTTAGATCATCAACGTCGTCTTCTCCACAATCGACATATCATTACCTTTCGGAAGATCAGGCCCCAGTCACATTAGGTGGTATTAGAGCAAGGGTTGCCCGTTAGGTAATCATAGTTTCCCTTTTAGATTAGTTGTTGTTCATCATTCTAAAATTGCAGAAAATTTTCCCCACAGAAAAATATTTTGTTCATCGTGTTCTTCTGTTGTTCCATCACCCTTTGTGCCTATGCAATTTCCATTCTTAGTTTCGCGTTGTTGAATTTGTGTCCTTTGTCGAAGTTGTGTCACTAGTTTAGAGTCGTGTTCTTGGTCTCTAGTTGCCACCCTTCGCTGCCCTAATTCTTCTCTGCACCACCTCCTTCTTTTGTTTTGACTGCAGTCTTGAAACCGAACTCTACATCACCTCTTTTTCATCTAGGTCTTGCAAGCCGCCTATGAATCAACAGCCACATCTAACCCTCCGTTCTTCATCCGCAATCCTATTGCTAGAACACCCTAATCAATGTTTGGGTTGCACAGTTTGGGGAATAGGGAAGCTTAGCCCTAAACTGAAGAGAGCAGTGAAGTGCACAGAAAACTCTAGATTGCGCAACATTCAGTAAAACGGGCATAACTTTTGCATACGAACTTCGATTTGGTCGTAATTTTTTTGTTTGAAAGATAATTTTGATGCTGATGCTTTAAAAACTACATAGCTTTGCTTTGTAGCCTAGGAGACCCCAAAATTCAATTGTTTTCATTCTGTTTTGAGGCCCACAAGTTTTAGCACCCTTTTTCGCCAATCTGTCATCATCTAGTTTGAGACTTCTATGAGTCCAAATTGTACCATTCTTGTATTCAGAACCCTTTTCCCAGGGTTTGCTGCAATATCTAAAAAAAGAAAAAAAAATAGAAAAAAGAAGCAAAAAGAGAGAAAGAAAAAAGCAATAAGATTTGTTAGCATCCCTTGAATCCTTTGTGTTTGATTCTTTGTTTCCGTCTGCGTTGTGTTAGGGCTAGGGACACGTTTAGACCAGTAACTGTGACAAGTACTTTGGATCCTTACTTAGCTTTGCTAATCGGGTTACAATTTTTTGGTAATCCTTGCTACCATATTGTATCTTCCGAGCTTCACCTACTCTTGATCAGAATAGGTCCCCTCTTGCAATTGTACGCACGCTTGACACAGTATCATGAACCAGTCATCGGCTGTACCACTTGCTGCATTGGTAAGAACACTTATAAAAGCATGGTAAGACACTTGTGTGTGTGTGTGTGATCCCACCTTCCACTTGAGTGTGTGTGATCCCACCTTCCACCACCTAGTAGTTGATAGGGATAATACATTTGTGTTGTCTTTTGTCTTCTACTAACTATGACAGGTGAGACATCTGATAAGAAGGAGTGTTTTAAAGGGAGAGCTCATGACACTCTTGGATGAAAAATGCACTATCATTAATAAGGACATCGATCAGTATTCTGCCAACTTGAGTGAGAAAAGCTTCTGCTTTAGATGTATCTTGCTGGTCATATCCTTGGTCATGTAGATCTGTTCTAACTTTAGCCATGAGCAGCAGTGGGTGGTCTGCTTCATAACTTACTGAAGGATATTATTAGAAAGATGATGAATTGAGAGAAAGTCTTATTATCTCTCATTTGCTTCTCCTCAACAGACCATGCAGTAGACATCTTGTCGATTCCCAATAGTGCATCATCCAAATTGAGCTGTGATAGAATAGCTCGATCTTGACTTGCGAGGGAGAAAATCTTTTATCGTGATCTAGTAGCGGAAGATTATAGTTCACTGATGCTATGTCGAATATGCCCTAGATTGATCAAACAAAGAACCAATCTTGGATACCACTTTGTTATGAAAAACCGACAAGATGAGATATGAAACAATGAAAAATAATCAGGAGTGTGAGACAACAATTTAATGTGAAAAACTCTTGCGGGAAAAAACCACGGATACACAATGGGTGAAATCACTATATAGAGAAGTTACATAACACTTTTGTCATATTACATGTGTAGATAACTTGTGATGCGCTATTTTAAAATAAGGCTTACAAGGGGTATAAATACCTTTAGGAACAAGTGTTCCAGATGAGGAAGGAACAGAGTCCTAGTTAGTAATGGAAATAGAGACATACTCGAAAATTGGAATAATAATCTGCTCAGAGATAGGAACAACACCCAACTCGGAGATAAAATAGAGTCTCAGAAGATCATGGTGAAGAGTTATAGTCGAAAGTGCCTCGAGTAACCACGTTTGATTCCAGTCGATGCAAATAACTTTGGACAACACGTCTGGTGCAAGTCGATGCAGAGTCTATCATGAGCACGAAGATGGTCCCAATAATAACTTTTGACCCGTTATTTTGAGCGAAACCTTATCAGATGCTACTACGGCTACATTGCAATGCTTGATCAATGATAGTATTGCTGCACTCACTACACTCCTTGAAAGAATGGTGAATCAATCAGCAAACAATGGATGTGAATATGATCACAATGCAGCCCAAGATCTTGAGGTGGGAGATGATAATGAGAGGTAAGACCGCGATATCGACGCCGCTCTTGTGCCCAAGATGCACGCCAACAACACCGTCTACATCACAACCGTCACAGTATGGGAGGTAATAATTTTCAGCACCACAATACTCATGTTAATGATGACTTGTTTGCTAAAGTTAAATTTACCATACCATCTTTTGAGGGTGTTTGTGATGTTGAAACTTATCTAGATTGAGAGATGACAATTGAACAAAATTTAATGCCCATCTAGTTCCTGAAGTACGTAGAGTCAGACAAGCTACTAGTGGAATTAAGTAGTTAATTATGGCTTAACACCTGATACATGGGATAGATTGAAGTTAGCTATGCATGCTAGATTTGTTCCTCCTGCTTTTAAACATGGTATGTGTAAAAAATTACAGCGCTTAGACCAATGTAATAGATCTGTTGAGAAATATTATCAAGAACTACAAATAGGCATGCTACGTTGTGATGTCGTTGAGGATGAGGAGGATAAGATGGCTCGCTTTTATGGGGGCTTAAGGCATGAAATTCATGATATAATTGATTACAAAGAGTAAAATGATATCAGTAGATTGTTCCAGCTTACTTGTTTGGCAGAAAAAAAATTGCAGGGTAGACAACAAAGAACAAGGAGCAACTTTGGAAGTACGTCTACATCAAGATCAATGCTGGGGCAAGTCAAGACAGCCCCACCTCGTGTATTTTGGTCTGCTTCCCCCTCTGTGAGTAGGGCGCGTTCAGTAGCACTGCCACTACTGTCATGTGCACTCGAGATGAGCAAATCTACTAGTGTGCAGGCACCATCGTGAAGCTCTTCATCGATTGCTTCCACAAGTCGTATAACGAGGAATGTGTTCCACTGTTGCAAAGGGATAGGCCACATTATAAAAGATTGCCCAAGTCGGCGAGCGTACATTGCGACAGAAGACGGTGCTTATGTATAGGGATGGCAATCGGGCGCGGCGGGTACGGGTAGTGCTCGCCCATACCCGTACCCGCGACCCCGATTTACGCCCGTGGGCATACCCGCGAAGGACGACGGGTAAAAAACCTCGCCCATACCCGTCGCCCGCGGGTACCCGTCGCCCACAGGCATACCCGTTTACCCACAAACTGAGTGCATCACAGAAATTTAGGAAGTTCCCAATCAAGTCCCGATTTGTTAAGTCTAAGTAACCCAATTAGCTTGACAAATCATATATATGATTCAAGTCACATGAGCACAGGACAAATAATAGTGCAGAAAAGAATCATTCTCCACATCGTCATCACTGACCAAAGGACTAATAAAGTTTCACCTTTCAACTAATGTGCTTCATCATAATCTACATATGAACTGACGATTATGGTCAAGCTAGTCACAGTTTCAAAATCATTATGCTAATCACATGGGATAATTAACTGGAAGCTTTGTGAGGGAAGTGGAGTAGACAAGGATGAAATAAATGTTCACATCTGGCACTTCCTAAAGAGGTGCAATATGAGTTCTGCTGAATTTCTAGTCATCCAACACAGTCATGTGCTGCAGCTACTAAATTATCCTTTAGTTTTTTCGGCAGTTTTTGTGTATATGCTGAAGATCCCTCCTATGTTGTGTTGTAAACTTGGATAAATATAGAAATCCACACATAAGAATTAAAATCCAATCTTTGTCAATGGCATAGCCATTTTTATTAGCATACATATATGTCCAAATAAGAGTAACAGATCAAGAATGAACGGTGAAGATACCCAAAAGGGTGGTGTACAGAACTGACCTCTTTCTGACAAGAGCTTATCAATCTGGACATGTGTTCCCGGAACAAGAACAAATTTAATCCCCAGACCATGAAGAAGTGAAATATCCTGCAAATCATAGAAGATGAAAAATCCCCAGACCCATCCGTGCTTTCCCCCGCCTCACTCTCCTCCTCATCCCCGCCGTCGAACAGCTCGTCGAAGAACTCCTCCACGCCGATCCCCTCCGCCCCATCAGCCTCCGTAGGCTCCTCCTCCATCAGCCGACCGGGAAGAGGATGTGGGAGGCGGACGACCGAGAGGAGGACTGGGGGCGGTAGGCGACTGCGAGGAGGACGGGTCAGATCTGGATCTGGAGGTGGGGCAGGGTGGCGGCAGCCGGCGGGGAGGAGGATGTGGGAGGCAGCCAACCAGGAGGAGGACAGGGGGCGGTGGGCGGCCGCGAGGAGGACGGGGGGCGGCTGGGCGACAGCCGGCGGGGAGGAGGATGTGGGAGGCGGCTGACCGAGAGGAGGACGGGGGGTGGTGGGCGGCCGCGAGGAGGACAGGCCAGATCTGGATCTGGAGGTGGGACGGGCGGGGTGGCGGAAGTTGGCGAGGAGGAGGACGTGGGACGGTGGGAGGCAGTCGGCCGGGAGGAGTGGTGGAAATGGAATGTGGCTCGGTTGTGGAAATGGGAGACCAAGAGAGTACCAGGGTTTTAGTCATATAGTGTAGTGTTGACTGTTGGATGTTGGCCCACCTGTCAGTGTATGTCACGGGTAAACGGGCGAGACAGGTACGGGTGGAGCTCACCCATACCCGTACCCGTTTACTCGACGGGCAGAGAGTTTTCCCCCATTTTCATACCCATGGGGAAAGAAAGCATCCCATACCTGACTCCATTAAGGTATTTACCCGCGGGTACACGGGTAATCAGGCATAATTGCCATCCCTAGTTATGTAAGTGTTAGTGATGTTGAGGATGAATATGCTCTTGCAGTTAACCTTGTAGGTAATGATGATGATCCTGAGGCCGATAGCGATGGCAAAGAAATCTTACATGCCACTGCTACATAGAATTATAGGACCATACTTGTGCAGCGAGTGTTGAGCACTCAAAGGGAGCAAGCAAAGAAGCTACAGTGCCATTATTTGTTTCAGATGTTCCTCATCGTCAAGGATTACCGTGTTCATGTCATAATTGATGGCGGGAGCTATAATAACTTGGTGAGTTTAGATTTGGTCAAGAAGCTTGGCTTGACCACACATGCGCATCCTCATCCGTACCACATTCAGTGGTTCAACAACAGCGGTAAGGTGAAGGTAACATAATCTACAAGAGTGCATTTTTTCATTCATTCCTATCATAATGTTGGTGATTTTGATCTAGTTCCTATGCAAACCTGCTCACTTCTATTAGGTCGTCCATGGGAATATGATAACAATGCAACTCATTATGGTAGAAGTAATAAGTACTCTTTTATGCACAAAGGAAAGAAACTAATTTTGCTACCTTTGACACCTGTTGAAATTGTGAAATGTGGTAAAGAGATATCTGAAAATGAGAGAAAAGAGCGTGAACATGAATCTGAAAATTAGCAAGTAGTGAAGAACGTTTTCCCATCTAAGAAAGAGAAGTTGGCACCTAGCTCTAGTACTGAGAGAATTAAATTTAAAATAAAGGATTGTGTCATGCTTGCAACCAAATCTGATCTTGCTAAAATTTTTGATATTGATATGCCATGCTATGCTTTGATATGCAAAGATGCGTTATTTTCATTTGATGATATATCTAATTCTTTGCCGTCTACTGCCACTAACCTTTTGCAGGACTATGTGGATGTATTTCCAGCTAAGATATCCCTAGAGATACCACATATTAGAGGGATTGAATACCAAATTGACTTAATTTTGGGAGAGACTTTGCCAAACCGTGCGGTGTATAGGAGATAGGACCAATCTAGAGGATACTAAGAAATTTCAGCGATAAGTCCAAAATCATTTGTACCAAGGGTACGTATGAGAAATCTTAAATCCTTGTGCTATTCCTATTTTTTTTAGTTCCTAAGAAAGACGATAGTTGGCATATGTGTGTTGATTGTAGAGCTATTAATAATATCACAATACGGTATTGTCACCCTAGTTCTAGGTTAGACGGCATGCTTGATGAGTTGAGTGGTCCTATTATTCTCACAAAGATTGACTTGCGTAGTGGGTACCACCAAATTAGAATGAAATTGGGAGATGAATGAAAAACGGCATTTAAAACTAAGTTCAAGCTATATGAGTGGTTAATGATGCTTTTTGGTTTAACTAATGCACCTAGCACTTTTATGCATTTGATGAATGAAGTTTTGCGTGTTTTCACCAAAAAAAATTATGGTGGTTTATTTTGATGATATTCTAATCTATAGCAAGTCATATGAAGAATACATAGATCATTTACGTGCTGTTTTTAATGCTTTGTGATATGCACATTTGTTTGGTAACCTTGAAAAGTGACCTTTTGCACAGATTGAGTCTCCTTTCTTAGCTATGTTGTTACTCCACAGGAAATAGAGGTGGATGAAGCGAAAATTGAAGCCATAAGGAGCTGGCTAACCCCTGAGACTGTCACACAGGTGAGAAGCTTTCATGGTCTTGTAGGGTTCTATCGGTGTTTTGTTAGGGATTTCGGCACCATTACTGTCCCACTGAACGAGCTAACAAAGAAAGGAGTGCCCTTCAAATGGGGGCTTGCGCAAGAGAATGCATTCAAATTATTTCCCAATCATAATTTATTTCTTTCTATTTTTACTCTAATTTAGGTTTTGTTTTATTAATTAAATTTGAATTTAAGTTTTTGGATTTTGAATTCATGATTCCTTATTTCAATTTTTCTATTCTTTTACTAACATGATTATTACTTATACTTGGGATTACATTAATTAGCACAAAGTCCATAAAAACTCAAATAAAATTTCGAAGAAACTTGAATGCCAACAAGATGTATTAAAAAGTTCTAAATTTTTCATAAATTTGAACATTTGAAGTTTGGGATGTTACGATTAGCTCATGAATTTTTGGTCAAATCAAGTGTCGAACTCTTATCCCTTTTTTTCTATTGCACAACTTTGTCGTGTACGCCTCTTTATAGTTACTTTGTTCCATCTCATGACCGTAACATCATCTTAAAATTACCTGTTAACGCATTGTCATAAGACCGTCCATTCCCAAGATGTAGATTTCTTCTACGTCATTTTTAAGATTTTGTTCTGAAGAGACTGTCTCTCCTTCCATTTTCCTCCCTCCTATCCTACACTCGTTCCTTTTCCCCCGCTTTGGCTGCCAGCACCGACACTAGCCTCATCGCCAGCCGTCTCCACTCTCTACCCGAGCTAGTGGCACTGGCATCACACGGGAATTACAGTGTCGTATCAACCAGTAGGGAAAAAAACGAACGTGTGGCTTACGGGCAAGCAGCAATGTCACACTTGATAAGCACGATGCATGATAAGCACCCCACGCCGTCCCGTCCACGGCCGGCAAAGCGGCTTTGCCGGCCAAACCAGAAACGTTCCACCGGAGCACTGGTATCCGAAGGAGGTTTTTTGTCCGGCGTCTGTCCATCCGCTCGCCCTGTCCATGGTACCGTCCCGCAGCCCCATCAAATGATGATACGCTGACAGCAGGCCAATCAGTCGATGACATCCATCCCCCCTGCCTCTCTGTAACGCCCCGTTTCCAGGGGCGCGTACGGACACGGCATTCCGCAACTATTCACGCATGAACAGTTATGGAACGTCGCGCAAGAGTATACCATTGCATGCTTACAACAAAATCCAGCATATATTTTATATAAGGATTAACATCCATTTTCAACAGCGGGGCGTGCAAGCCCAAAGCATATTTACATTACAAGAAACTTCCAGAATCCGCTTGAGCGCGGCCAAGACCTAAAGCCACGGGTCCTCTTCGAAGAAGAGACCCTCAGGGACGTCCTCGACGGGGAGACCTTCACCTTCGTCTTGATCCTCTAAAGAATAGATTAAGCAAGTCGTGAGCCAAACAACCGGCTCAGCAAATCCCAAAGGGATCCTAACTTACTACATGCACGGAATATCAACGGAAGGAAGTATACTTGGTTTATTACATTTGGTGGATGCAGTTTTATTTGCAAACATTTTATAAAATGGACTCAAAACTTACTTCTTAAGAACTCAGGGGTTTTTCATGAAGAGTTCATTAACCAACTAATCAAGTTAAAGCATGTACAAAACTACTTAAGCTTCGCTGCTGGAATCACCCAAGTGGCACAGCTCCAATAACCGGGAGCACGGCGTATTCGAATACCATTTATTTGACTCTGCAGAGTTTGCTCAGCTTTACCCACACGCACCCTTAACCCTCATGACTGAGTTAAGGAACCGGGTCTTTTCGCTGCTCAACTCTTGGTATACAATTCACCTGATAGGTAATAATCCCGCACACCCTCGGGCCCGAGTTGTGGGGACCTAATGCGGGGTTTCACTTAAGTTGAGCAGGTACTAAACCAGGGTTGACAAGTCAACACCTGTGGTTGAGCGATCACTATGACATTTGCTCAGCGTAAGGGTTTCAGTCCTTATATTTTCACATGGCCCGCAACCTTACCAGGCCCGCGACCCAACCTAGGGTAAGAGTTGGGTGAATAATCATCTTGCGATGCACCACAAACCCCCTCTTCCTTCAATCCTAGGGTAAGAGATGGGTGAATAATCATCTTGCGATGCACAACAAACCCCCTTACCCTACCTTGTGCACGCCGGCACTCTCCGCTCTAAGATACGGTGTCCCATAGCACCCTACCTTAGAGTCGAGTTTTACAAATTCTATTGGCTCGCTGCCACGACCTTATTAGTATAAGACTTTTGAGTGATAGTAATAATCTACAGTTATCTAGATTAACAGATAATTATTTCTAGGGTTACAAAGGCATGGCTACAAGTTTAACATAGCATTTGTCGGTGGTAGGTTTAACTACATAACATGTCATTCTAAACATTTTATTTTTATTTCGAATTAACATTTCACAATTAGCATAATGCAAATAGCATAATAACGTAATTAAATGGCATGGGATACAACATGATCAATGGATTTGGGACTTGCCGTCAATCCGGATGATCTCAGCTAGCTCGAACGTAGAAACGCCTGGATCCTGAGCTTGCACTTGAACTTCTGGAATCTCCGACACTAGCGCAAACACATAAAATAATTAAATCCAGCTTGAGACTAATCAAGCGAGTAAAAATAAACTACTTAAAAAGGAGTAAAATGCATAAATCTCCAAATGGGGAATTTTAGGAATTTATCTGGGACGATTTTGGTGGAAAGGAGGTCACAAATGGGTCAAGAATATTATTTGGAGCAAAGTGGTAAGATTTGGGAATTTTTGGGATTTTCTGTGATTTTCTAGAATTTATTTTGATTTTCTGGGATTTTGGAAATGATTAAACCCGGGAAAAATCGGGTGAACAGTAGCTGGCCCGGCCGCTTGCTACAGTGCAGCCCGGCCCAGAGTTTAAACGCGCGCGCGTGGGGACGAAGCAGGCCGGGGAGAAGCGGCCCACGCACGCGCTCGGCCGGAGGCCCGTGCGCGCGCCCCGTCCCGACGGATGGGCGACGCGTGGCGAAGCTGGACGGGCGGGATGGCGAGGTAGCGGGCGGACATGATGCGGGGTAGGGCGATCAGACGGCAGCGATACGACGAGGGCGGTCGAATCGGTACGGTTTGATCGAACGAACGGGAGGGGAGGAGTTTACGAAGATCCGACGGTCGAGGGGTGTCGCCATCGGGTGGCCGACGTTATAAGGCGACGGGAGGAACGGGCGGACGAGATGGGGCCACGTCCCCCCGTCTTCTACCTCCAGCCGCTGAGGCGCCCGCGGGACTGGCCACGGCGGCGAGAGTGGTCCGGGCGCAGGGAGGCTCGTCGGCGGCAACCAAGGGCACCGGCGGGCGTGTCTTCGAGAGGGGGACTCATTCTGGGTGGTTGGAAGGTGAGGGAGTCAGAGGAGAGAGCGGGAGGGAGATGGGGGTGGTTTCGGCTCTCCGGCGGGGAAGGGGTCACCGGAGCTGTTAGGGGCCGAATCAGGGGAGGTTTCACGGTGAGGGGAGCTAGAGGTTTACAGTGGCGGTGGTGGCGCCAGCCGGGGAGCTCCCAAACGAGCTGGCCACGGGAGAGGGCGGCAGCTGGAGAAGGGTCGTCGGTGCGAGGGCTTCACAGTAATCCTCCGGGCCAAACGAGTATATCATTGTGATTAGGAGGGATTGAGGATGCTTTTGGCGAATGCAATTGGAAAATGAGCCAGGGAGAAGGAAGATCGGTTCACCGAGGTCGCCGGCGCAGGGGTGAGGAAGGGCGGCGCTTCGGGCGGCGGGGCTCCAATCGGCAGCTCAGGGGGGTGCTCTAGAGTGGTGGGGAGTGAATGGAAGGGTTGGAGTGGTTCGGGAAGCAAAGGAGGAAGAGGGAGCCGAGGGAGGGGCTTTATACCCGCGCGGGGAAGGGAAGAATCCGAGGGAGGGAGGAGGATTCTTCGGGGAGAAGGCAACGGGCGCGCGCCGGGGTCAACCGGAGTGGGTGGGTTGTCTCCTCCGCGGGATAGAGTGGTGACACCAGCTCTGTAGGGGAGTTATGGCGAGGCGACAGGGGATGGGAGCAGGTGAGCTCAGGCCAGGGCGGAGGCGCGTCCGCGCGCGGGGAGAGGGGGAGGAGCGGCGACTGCCAGGTGGGGCCGGAGCTGAGGCGGGGCGACGTGGCGCGATGGCGTCCACGCACATCGGGCAGAGGCTGTCGGGACGGCGCGGCGCGACGCGGAGACCACGGGCGCAGGGGAGACCACGGGCGTGGAGGCAGGCACGGCCGCGGGCGCCGGGGCGGGGCGGCGCGGCGCAGCGCGCAGCGCTAGCGCGCGTGCGCGGGGAGGAGGCGGGGAGCTGGCGCGACGCCAGCGGGAGGAGCGAGCGGGGAGGCGCTGCGGAAGAAGGAAGGAGCGGAGGGAGGGCGCCAGCGGGGGAAAAAGGAGGGGAAGGCGCTGGGGCGCGGGAGAAAGAGGGAGGCGGGAAAGAGCAAATGCGCCAAGCAAAGGAGAAAACGGAAAGGCCGAAAGAGGAAGGCGGATTCCGGGGAGAACTTTCCCGAAAGGGAAAGTTTTCGAATTTCACTCAAAAATCCAGCAAAAAAACACAAAAATTTTTGGTTTGAATTTTTGGGGTTTTTCAACCTACCCCCCTTAAAAGAATCTCGACCCCGAGATTAACTTGATCCAGGGAGTAAGTTGGGGAAATCTCGCTGCAAATCTGACTCTCGTTCCCAGGTGGACTCATCCGCTTTGTGATTCTTCCATTGTACTCTGCAAAATCTGACATTCGTGTTTCTGAGCTATCTTTCTGACGTCTCAAGTATTTGTAGTGGTTCTTCAGCATACGTGCAGTTATCCTGTAATTCAATATATGATAGTGGCACTTCATCTGTTGGCTGTCGTAGACACTTTCGAAACTGAGATACATGGAATACGTTGTGTATTCTTGATAAGTTGGGCGGCAGTTGCACTTGATAAGCTACCTCTCCAACTCTTTCGATAATTTGGAACTGTCCCACATATCTGGGTGCTAGTTTGCCCTTGACTTGAAATCTCTTGACTATCTTGAGTCTTTCTCTGATAATTCCAACATGTGCTTCTTCATCTTGAGCAATTTGAGGGCCAATGAGTTGGCGTTCACCTGTTTCTGACCAATTCAATGGGGTCCTGCATTTTCTGCCATAAAGTGCTTCAAACGGTGCTATTTGGTTGCTGGCTTGATAGCTGTTGTTGTATGAGAACTGAGCGAAGGGTAGGCAAGTGTTCCATGCTGCACCATATACTATTGCACAAGCTCTCAACATATCTTCCAAAATCTGGTTGGTTCTCTCTGTCTGTCCATCTGTCTGTGGGTGATATGCTGAACTGAAATTCAAATCGGTGCTCATAGCTTCATGCAATTTCTCCCAGAACTTGGATGTAAACTGTGCTCCTCTATCTGACACAATCTTCTTCGGAACTCCATGCAGTGTCACAATTTTTGTCAAATGCAACTCGGCAAGCTTATCATTCCCATAGGTTTGCTTGATCGGGAGGAAATGAGCTAATTTAGTCAATCTATCAACAATGACCCAAATAGCATCATATGCTTCTCGAGTCTTGGGAAGTCCAGTAATGAAGTCCATCCCAATGCTATCCCACTTCCATTCGGGTATTGGCAAAGGCTGCAACAACCCCGATGGTTTTTGGTGGTCTATCTTGATCTGCTGGCAGACATCACATTTAGCTACATACTCTGCCACTTCTTTCTTCATCTGGTTCCACCAATATTTCTTCTTCAAATCTTGGTACATTTTGGTGCCTCCGGGGTGGATTGGGAATTGAGACGAATGGGCTTCAGATAAGATTAATTCTCTTAACTCCTTCTTGAATGTCCTTTTTCAGTTTTTGAATCTCTTCATCTTCATCTTGTGCTCTTCTTCGTTCTTGGTGCAAATCAAAATATCCTTAATGAAGATTATCACGAATCGGTCCAGTTGGTCCATATGCACCAGATTCATAAGATTCATGAAATAAGCTGGCGCATTGGTTAAACCAAAGGGCACGACCGTGAACTCATATAATCCATCTCTGGTGATGAAGGCTGTTTTCTCTCGATCTTGCTCTTGGATCTTGAGCTGATGATAACCCGAGCGCAAGTCGATCTTTGAGAATACTTTGGCTCCTTTCAACTGATCAAACATGTCATCAATTCTGGGCAATGGGTACTTGTTTTTTATTGTGACTGTACTCAAACCTCTGTAATCAACACACATCCTTAACTCTCCATTCTTCTTTTTCACAAACAGAACTGGTGCCGACCATGGTGAAACACTTGGTCGAATAAACTCTTTTTCTTGCAATTCATCCAATTGTCTCTTGAGCTCTTTCAGTTCACTGGCAGACATTCTGTATTGATGTTTGGCAATTGGCTTTGTGCCTAGGATCAATTCTATAGCAAGTTCTACTTGTCTGTCAGGGGTCTGCCTGATAGTTCTTTCGGAAATACATCTGGATACTCTTGTATTACTGGCACTTGATCAGATGTAACTGCTAGCATGTTGATCATGCGCCTTTTTGCATCCCTCAAAACTTCTCGGTCTGTTTCCACTACCACTTTCTGACCTTCCGGATTGACCAAGGACACTGTTTTACTCTCTCAATCCATTTTGCCTTTGTTCTTGGCTAGCCAGTTCATGCCCAATATGGCATCTAAACCTTACATATCTAGCTGCAGTAAATCTGCTCTAACATCTACCCCTTGGATTTTCATATCAAGTCCAGCACACCCACTATGGAACTCCATTCTAACCCCAGGGGTTTTCAACCACACCAAGTTTTGGCAATGATACAGAAGGCAACTGATTTCTTGAAGCAAAACTCTTCGAAATAAACGAATGCGTTGCACCAGGGTCAAATAAAATCAATGCAGGTATGGTGTTGATTGGGAACATACCGGCAATGATGTCACTAGCTTCAGCTGCATCTTCTGCGGATACATGATTTACTCTTGTATAGAATGTGGGTCTGGTGCGGCCTTCACTTCTGCCTGCAGATGTGAAGTTGGCTGTGCCTGCGGGTGATTGAGGTCCATCTGCTTTGATCTGCAGAGAGCCTCCTTCGGGGGTGCTAGAGCCTGACTGTGACTTTGTTTCCTGTTGCTGCTGGTTTTGAACTTGGAGTTTAGCTGCATCTGATTTCAAACTCCTCCTAGGACACTGATGCTTGTAGTGTCCACTCTCTCCACAATGGAAACATGCATCTGTCCTTCGTGGACAGCTGCTAGCAAGATGCTTGCCATTGCAGGTGGGGCATTTGATGGCGGGTGGTAAGGGGGTGGCATACTGCTGAGACTGTCTGGACTGGGTCTTCGGTAGCTTCACAAACTGTCGGGAGGATTGGGATCGAAATGAAGACGATCCTGAGGTTTTGCTTCGCTGGGCATTGTGAGGAGACTGAGATTTGTGTGCTGCCTTACGCTTCCGAAAATCCTCCATTTCACCTCTAGCCTCTTCTGAATTAATGAGGTTGTCTACCATCTCATGCAAGTCTTTGAATTTCATGGCTGAAATATGGAACTTCAAAGACTGCTGTAGTCCTGCTCGGAATTTGCTCATCTTCTTTTCCTCATTGTCAACATCTTCTGGAGCAAATCTAGAAAGGTGGTTAAATTGGTGCAAGTATTCTATGACTGTGCGTCCACCTTGTTTAAGCGCTAGGAATTCCCGGCGCTTAGCCTCCATGATGCCATCCGGTATATGAGTCTTGCGAAAGGCATTGGAAAACTCTTCCCAACTAATCTCTCTGTTCTGCAGTGTGTGTTGATAGTTGATCCACCATGTTGCTGCAGCGCCCTGCAACTGATGGGATGCATACAACACCTTTTCTTTATCATCACATTGAACAGAGTCAAGTTTCCTTTCCACGTCCACGAGCCAATCCTCAGCTACTATGGGGTCAGCTGAGGTGAAAAAGACTGGTGGACGTGTTTTCATAAAGTCTGCCCATCGGGTGGAAATTGGAGAACCATCCCGAGGAGCATTACTTCCACCTTGTATGCCTGGGAATCTGGCTGCTATCTGCTCAAGTAATCGGGCCTGCTGATCTAGCACTTGTAAGATGTTCTGTTCTCCTTGATACCGATTATGTTCCATCATTGCTATCACACTGGCCAATGTTGCTTGATCTGTGGCAGGTGCACCCTGCCTGTTGGTCTGACCACTCTGCTCTGCCGGATCCATCTGCCAATTGGGAACTTGAAGTCAGCTTTGCAGCGGCTTTGGCAATCAAGAGGGGATAAGTAAGACATCGAATTTTCAAGGTAAGTATAGGATGAAAAAGGTAAGAACGAGAGCGAAAGGGGACAGGAGAAAGCTTTGAATATAGGGGGATTACTGATAAGTAGGCAAACAACATACAAGATAATGAACATAATTTTACAATACGCAAGTGGTACACAAACCACTTAGAGTTCATGATTACACCTGCTTTTCATTACAAAGAAATACCACTACCACTCAGGGTCAATCTAATCTAGCGAACAATCGCTACTCCTCCAACTACTGAGGAACGAAATTTTGAAGCTAGATGAGTGAAGCGGTAAACATTTTGCGAAAGTAAAACTTAAGCGGAAGTAAACTAAGATAGATAAGGTAGCAACAAGAGAGGAAAAAGATAGCAATAATACTTATATTTTTCGTAAACCCTTTTTATGGCTTAAATAAAGTTTTGCGATAAAATCGCTTCCTAGTTTGCCTTAGGTCTCAACCTACGGTCAAAGAGCCTGCTCTGATACCACTTCTTGTAACGCCCCCGTTTCTAGGGGCGCGTACGGACACGGCATTCCGCAACTATTCACGCATGAACAGTTATGGAATGTCGCGCAAGAGTATACCATTGCATGCTTATAACAAAATCCAGCATATATTTTATATAAGGATTAACATCCATTTTCAACAGCGGGGCGTGCAAGCCCAAAGCATATTTACATTACAAGAAACTTCCAGAATCCGCTTGAGCGCGGCCAAGACCTAAAGCCACGGGTCCTCTTCGAAGAAGAGACCCTCAGGGACGTCCTCGACGGGGAGACCTTCACCTTCGTCTTGATCCTCTAAAGAATAGATTAAGCAAGTCGTGAGCCAAACAACCGGCTCAGCAAATCCCAAAGGGATCCTAACTTACTACATGCACGGAATATCAACGGAAGGAAGTATACTTGGTTTATTACATTTGGTGGATGCAGTTTTATTTGCAAACATTTTATAAAATGGACTCAAAACTTACTTCTTAAGAACTCAGGGGTTTTTCATGAAGAGTTCATTAACCAACTAATCAAGTTAAAGCATGTACAAAACTACTTAAGCTTCGCTGCTGGAATCACCCAAGTGGCACAGCTCCAATAACCGGGAGCACGGCGTATTCGAATACCATTTATTTGACTCTGCAGAGTTTGCTCAGCTTTACCCACACGCACCCTTAACCCTCATGACTGAGTTAAGGAACCGGGTCTTTTCGCTGCTCAACTCTTGGTATACAATTCACCTGATAGGTAATAATCCCGCACACCCTCGGGCCCGAGTTGTGGGGACCTAATGCGGGGTTTCACTTAAGTTGAGCAGGTACTAAACCAGGGTTGACAAGTCAACACCTGTGGTTGAGCGATCACTATGACATTTGCTCAGCGTAAGGGTTTCAGTCCTTATATTTTCACATGGCCCGCAACCTTACCAGGCCCGCGACCCAACCTAGGGTAAGAGTTGGGTGAATAATCATCTTGCGATGCACCACAAACCCCCTCTTCCTTCAATCCTAGGGTAAGAGATGGGTGAATAATCATCTTGCGATGCACAACAAACCCCCTTACCCTACCTTGTGCACGCCGGCACTCTCCGCTCTAAGATACGGTGTCCCATAGCACCCTACCTTAGAGTCGAGTTTTACAAATTCTATTGGCTCGCTGCCACGACCTTATTAGTATAAGACTTTTGAGTGATAGTAATAATCTACAGTTATCTAGATTAACAGATAATTATTTCTAGGGTTACAAAGGCATGGCTACAAGTTTAACATAGCATTTGTCGGTGGTAGGTTTAACTACATAACATGTCATTCTAAACATTTTATTTTTATTTCGAATTAACATTTCACAATTAGCATAATGCAAATAGCATAATAACGTAATTAAATGGCATGGGATACAACATGATCAATGGATTTGGGACTTGCCGTCAATCCGGATGATCTCAGCTAGCTCGAACGTAGAAACGCCTGGATCCTGAGCTTGCACTTGAACTTCTGGAATCTCCGACACTAGCGCAAACACATAAAATAATTAAATCCAGCTTGAGACTAATCAAGCGAGTAAAAATAAACTACTTAAAAAGGAGTAAAATGCATAAATCTCCAAATGGGGAATTTTAGGAATTTATCTGGGACGATTTTGGTGGAAAGGAGGTCACAAATGGGTCAAGAATATTATTTGGAGCAAAGTGGTAAGATTTGGGAATTTTTGGGATTTTCTGTGATTTTCTAGAATTTATTTTGATTTTCTGGGATTTTGGAAATGATTAAACCCGGGAAAAATCGGGTGAACAGTAGCTGGCCCGGCCGCTTGCTACAGTGCAGCCCGGCCCAGAGTTTAAACGCGCGCGCGCGGGGACGAAGCAGGCCGGGGAGAAGCGGCCCACGCACGCGCTCGGCTGGAGGCCCGTGCGCGCGCCCCGTCCCGACGGATGGGCGACGCGTGGCGAAGCTGGACGGGCGGGATGGCGAGGGAGCGGGCGGACGTGATGCGGGGTAGGGCGATCGGACGGCAGCGATACGACGAGGGCGGTCGAATCGGTACGGTTTGATCGAACGAACGGGAGGGGAGGAGTTTACGAAGATCCGACGGTCGAGGGGTGTCGCCATCGGGTGGCCGACGTTATAAGGCGACGGGAGGAATGGGCGGACGAGATGGGGCCACGTCCCCCCGTCTTCTACCTCCAGCCGCTGAGGCGCCCGCGGGACTCGCCACGGCGGCGAGAGTGGTCCGGGCGCAGGGAATCTCGTCGGCGGCAACCAAGGGCACCGGCGGGCGTGTCTTCGAGAGGGGGACTCATTCTGGGTGGTTGGAAGGTGAGGGAGTCAGAGGAGAGAGCGGGAGGGAGATGGGGGTGGTTTCGGCTCTCCGGCGGGGAAGGGGTCACCGGAGCTGTTAGGGGCCGAATCGGGGGAGGTTTCACGGTGAGGGGAGCTAGAGGTTTACAGTGGCGGTGGTGGCGCCAGCCGGGGAGCTCCCAAACGAGCTGGCCACGGGAGAGGGCGGCGGCCGGAGAAGGGTCGTCGGTGCGAGGGCTTCACAGTAATCCTCCTGGCCAAACGAGTATAGCATTGTGATTAGGAGGGATTGAGGATGCTTTTGGCGAATGCAATTGGAAAATGAACCAGGGAGAAGGAAGATCGGTTCACCGAGGTCGCCGGCGCAGGGGTGAGGAAGGGCGGTGCTTCGGGCGGCGGGGCTCCAATCGGCGGCTCAGGGGGGTTCGGGAAGCAAAGGGAGTGAATGGAAGGGTTGGAGTGGTTCGGGAAGCAAAGGAGGAAGAGGGAGCCGAGGGAGGGGCTTTATACCCGCGCGGGGAAGGGAAGAATCCGAGGGAGGGAGGAGGATTCTTCGGGGAGAAGGCAACGGGCGCGCGCCGGGGTCAACCGGAGTGGGTGGGGCGTCTCCTCCGCGGGATGGAGTGGTGACACCAGCTCTGTAGGGGAGTTATGGCGAGGCGACAGGGGATGGGAGCAGGTGAGCTCAGGCCAGGGCGGAGGCGCGTCCGCGCGCGGGGAGAGGGGGAGGAGCGGCGACTGCCAGGTGGGGCCGGAGCTGAGGCGGGGCGACGTGGCGCGATGGCGTCCACGCACATCGGGCAGAGGCTGTCGGGACGGCGCGGCGCGACGCGGAGACCACGGGGCGCAGGGGAGACCACGGGCGTGGAGGCAGGCGCGGCCGCGGGCGCCGGGGCGGCGCGGCGCCAGCGGGAGGAGCGAGCGGGGAGGCGCTGCGGAAGAAGGAAGGAGCGGAGGGAGGGCGCCAGCGGGGGAAAAAGGAGGGGAAGGCGCTGGGGCGCGGGAGAAAGAGGGAGGCGGGAAAGAGCAAATGCGCCAAGCAAAGGAGAAAACGGAAAGGCCGAAAGAGGAAGGCGGATTCCGGGGAGAACTTTCCCGAAAGGGAAAGTTTTCGAATTTCACTCAAAAATCCAGCAAAACAAACACAGAAATTTTTTGTTTGAATTTTTGGGGTTTTTCACTCTCCCCCGCCGGACGAGCCCCCGCCCGAGCCGTGCCGGTCCGGTCTCACTCACCACCGTCTCACGCTCGGCGCCTCGCGATTTCATTAGAAACCCACCGTGTTTTTCCTCCGCGGAACGGAGACAAGACAACCGGTCGCCTCACGGCGGCCCCGCCCTTTGATTCCCTCTGCCTGGGGTCCGCCCGCTACGGGACGCCAGCAACTACCAAAGACGCGACAAACGCGGAAGGCCGCCTCGCTCGCACGCACGCAAGCGCCTGCGCCAGAGTCCAACACTAACGGCGACCCTGCCTCCCGTGTCATCAGCGTAATCGGTTATCCCCTCGCTTGCCACTGAGTCACTGACCGGCTCGCGCTGCCTTACCCGAAATTATTGGGCTCGACCTTCGCGCGCGGCTGACGTGATGCTCCGGGGCGTCCTGTCGCGCGCGCCCGGCACCGACGCTGCGGCAGAGATGAAGGCCAAGCGGGGGGTGCCCGCATCCCCCGAGGACGAGGAGCGCGCGCGGGGGAAGCGGCTGCAGCTGCATGGCTCCGGGGCCGTGGGGGTGCAGCAGGGGTTGGTGGTGGCCGCGGGGGAGGAGGACGGGGTGGAGGCGGCGGAGACGCGGGGGCTGCGGCTGCTCAACCTGCTGCTCAGGTGCGCCGAGGCGGTCGCCATGGACCAGCTGCCGGAGGCGCGGGACCTGCTGCTGGAGATCGCCGAGCTGGCGTCCCCGTTCGGGTCGTCGCCCGAGCGCGTCGCGGCCTACTTCGGGGACGCACTGTGCGCGCGCGTGCTGAGCTCCTACCTGGGGGCCTACTCGCCGCTGGCGCTCCGGCAGCTCGCGGCCGCGCAGAGCCGCCGCATCTCCGTGGCGTTCCAGGCGTACAACGCGCTCTCGCCGCTCGTGAAATTCTCGCACTTCACGGCCAACCAGGCCATCTTCCAGGTGCTCGACGGCGAGGACCGTGTCCACGTGATCGACCTCGACATCATGCAGGGGCTGCAGTGGCCGGGGCTGTTCCACATCCTCGCCTCCCGCCCCTGCAAGCCGCGCTCGCTCCGGATCACCGGGCTCGGCTCGTCGCTCGACGTCCTCGAGGCCACCGGCCGCCGCCTCGCCGACTTCGCGGCATCGTTCGGGCTGCCCTTCGAGTTCCAGCCCATCGAGGGGAAGATCGGGCACGTTGCCGACACCGCGGCCCTCCTCGGCCCGCACCACCAACGGGAGGCCACCGTCGTGCACTGGATGCACCATTGCCTCTACGACGTGACGGGCTCGGACGTCGGCACAGTGCAGCTGCTCAAGAGCCTGCGGCCGAAGCTGATCACCATCGTGGAGCAGGACCTGGGGCACAGCGGCGACTTCCTGGGCCGGTTCGTGGAGGCGCTGCACTACTACTCGGCGTTGTTCGACGCGCTGGGTGACGGAGCGGGCGCCGCGGAGGGGGAGGCGGCCAAGCGGCACGCGGTGGAGCGGCAGCTCCTGGGCGCGGAGATACGCAACATCGTGGCCGTCGGGGGGCCCAAGCGGACGGGTGAGGTGCGGGTGGAGCGGTGGGGCGACGAGCTGCGGCGCGCCGGGTTCCGGCCGGTGTCCCTGGCCGGGAGCCCCGCCTCGCAGGCCAGGCTGCTTCTTGGCATGTACCCGTGGAAGGGCTACACGCTGGTGGAGGAGGACGGGTGCCTCAAGCTTGGGTGGAAGGATCTCTCCCTTCTCACCGCGTCGTCGTGGGAGCCGACGACGGACGACGACGACCTCGCCGCCACCGCCCGCCAAGATTCTTGATTACAACATCGGGAGTTCAAACCCAATTGCTGCTAATCTTGCAGCTGCTTCTTGCTAAGCGACCGCGCTTTCGATCATCGTCTCCTTGTGAGTAGTATCTTGGCTCGTGATTAAGATTGTGATATATTCGTATAGGCTTCTTCGATCATTCGTTCTCTCTTCAGCTTCAGATTAACATTCGATTTTGGTACGCTTCTGTTTCTGAGAATGAGAGACCCGCAGTGTGCAAATGCATCATCCTCCTGCAGCTTAATCGGGAGAATTGGATCTTGGAGGTGGAGTTTCGGGTAGGGGAATTGATCGCACTGACACGTCCGGACAGCTCGAAAAATCGGACCGTGCTCAAAGCCACTCCTTCAATCCTTATACAGTCGTCTTTCTCGGTCTTTTTCACCTACAACTCTTCTCTTTCTTTCTCATAAAACTCTCAACTGCTTCGATAAAATCTGACTGAGCTGCTGCCATTGAACTCTTTGGCGACCTATGCTCAGTGCCTCTTTGCCATACGCAATCAAGCAGTCTCCTTTCTATCTTCTCCCACTCTCTACATATACGGCTGAGCTCTGCCACACCCGAACACGGACTCCATAAGCACTAAAGCGAGCTGAGCTCTCCTATCATCAGAGAAGACATTCGAGGCCACGACGAGGGCCACTGAGGCTAGCCAAAATCCGCAGCCGCTAGGTATGGTTCGACCGTCTGTACCTCATTGCTATTAAAGACTCCTCCTAGCAACGCTGCTCTCATCCGAGGACCAATAAAGAGTCAGTAGTAGTAATGAGGTGTGGTGTGCCCACTTTTCTTCTTCTCCTGTGAGTTTATTGATTGTTGAACAGTAGATCAAGTTGTTGTTATTGTCTTTCTGAATGTTGCAGCCTTATATATCTCACCTAAAATTGTTTTCAGTAAGAAAATTATTGTTGTAACCATAGTTATTATTTTATTGCAATTGTCTTTTTTCTTTGTTGCAACAAGAATATTTTTTTGTTGCATCAGTTATGTTGATTTGTTGCAGCCAAAAACATTTTATTTTTGTTACAGTCGGTATTTGTTGAGGTTGCATCAAAGTTCTTATGTATTGAATTACGTTGTTGGGTTGTTTCTTAGCAATATGAAATTGTATTTTTTGTATGATCCATAAGCTCCGGTAACGTGCCCTTTACGAACTCCCACAACATCAAGAGTGACACTCTAGCTCCGCCACTAATATCGGCCGTGACCTCTGTGTGCTCCATAACTACTAGGCGTAACCTCTTGTAGAGCTGTCGTGGCAAGCCGAACTCCAAGCTATCCATATGTTTCCTCGCCTAGTGGTAGACATTCTATATGGTGGAAAAGAAGTGGGTAAAGGTCATCATCCATCCAAGTATCCAACTATTGATACAACATTGAACGGTGAAAGGGAGTGTATGAAGCTTGTGGCCACATCACACGTCCGGACGTTGCTCGCTCGCTGTGGTAATGGAAGAAGTTGCTTTGGTCGCACGGCCTGGTTCTGTTAGGTCAATACTCCAGTTGAGTAAACACCACCTTCGAGGTGTCCCGAACTAATCGCGCAACACACAGCTTACCCGTCGGCTCTCTCGTTCGGCGAGAACTTACAAGTCTATACACTCTACAGACTACATGTATATCACTCACTCGGTTATCTCGTTATGCCCTTTGAGAAGTTACCGATACGAGAGTGACCGCTTGCACGGACGCGCAACGTCGTTTGTGGCTTTGATGCGATGGGTTGGATTATGGGCAGGGCGCGCATGCCAAGCGAATTTAGCTACAAAATTCGTACAACTTGCGGTAAAATACATGCGTTTCTAGCTTCATGTGAGGTATTGCGTACTGTAGAGATCGCGAGCGACGGAGCGAGTGGGACGTACAAATAGCACGAAGTGTGCTGGTTCGGCCGTTCGGCCCACCTGGAGTTCTTTTTGCATGCGAAAAAGCACAGAAAGTAAGAAAAAGTTTAGTGTAGCCCACTATCTAGACCCAGCCTATCATAGATTTGGCCCAGCCTATTATGGATTTGGCTTGGCCTGTTATCTTGTTACCCATGGGCTAGCCCAGTTCTTTTTCTCCCCAACACCTCGCGCCCTGTCGTGTCGTCCATACCAGAGGATAAATTAACGCACACTAGTCGTGACACGTCACACGTAGGCATTGCAAATTTACCTTACTAGTGGTGGCTTACGCGACTTTTGGTTTATAATTAAAATTATATTACATCGATGTTAGCTTTTTAAAAAATAAAAAAAGAAAAAAACAGTCGTATCGTCACGACAATGCAAAGAAATAATAAGAAAAAAAGGAAAAAAACACAAACTCAAAATAAACTGAAATTAGAAGTCGACATGTTCTAAATAGTTTCTAACTTAAATCTTAAATAAATCAGAAGCTAAAAGAAGTTAGAAATTGAAACCGTTTCGAGTGGGATTATGCTGCATGTGTGACTCCGCCAAAACAAGCCAAGATCGCGTCTGCTTATTTCTCCATGCTGCATGTGGAACTCCGCCAAATTTTGTTCATAACCCAATTGGCAATCGCAGATTCGCAGCTGGGCACGAATTTGACCGGGCGGCCGTTCCACCTAGCTCATGCAGCTTCGAACGAACCCGAAGCCGTTGTCTGTTTCAATCGATCTGCTCTGCGTTGCCGTTGTCTGTTTCAATCGATCTGCTCTGCGTTTCCTATATATGCACACGCAGCAGCATCGCCGAGGCCATCGTCTGTATCAAACCATCTCACCCCTCGAATTCTACCATCTGAGCCTTCTTTTTGCTTGCGTCCGCTCACACGCGAGTATGAGTTACTACAATCAGCAGCAGGCTCCTGTGACGGGTAATTTCAGAGACGCTGCCTGCTAGCTTGTCTACTCCCCTCGTGTTTGCTGTACCTTTGAGTAAACTGATGGTGTTATTTGGTGTTTTTACCGGCATGACGATCGAGCAGCGTACCCACCGCCGCAGGCCAACTACGCACCGACTGCGCCTCCGCTTCCGCCCGGGCAGGCGGCGTACATGCCACCGCAGCCGCAGGCCAGCTATGGGCCGGCTGCTGCGGCTGCGCCACTGCCGCCGCCGGGCTACCCCGCCAACTTCGACGTGGCCATGAATCCTCCACAGCCAGTCCAGGCACAGAGCCGTGGTGACAAGGCCTTCTTGGAAGGATGGTAAGCTTGATGACTCACTTGATCATACCATGTGCGGTGCGGTGTGCGAGAATTGACAACTATAAATCTTCCTATGCTAAGTACTCGCTCCCTCCGACCATAAATACATATCATTTTATACATCATGTTCAAAATATAACTTTAACTACTAATTTATATTGTAATATATTTATAAAATCTAATAAAATTATTATATTATAAAAGTACTTTTTAAGATAAATCTAAATATGGTTTTAATGTATCTAATTTATATATTTAAAAAGATATTGATAATTAAAGTTTTGAAAATTTAATTGCATCTAAATCCAAAACGATTTGTATTTGTGATTAGAGAGAAGGATGCGATAACACGTTGATCTGACGATGGCTGTTGCTCAGTTGCTCTGTTCTTTACTACAAGTTATTCATTCATATCCATTATAATATGTATCTCTAAAATCTGCAAGATCAGGGATATAGTGATGCGCTGAAATATTCACCTTCTGTGTTGTCTTGCAGCTGTGCGGCCCTTTGCTGCTGTTGCCTCCTCGACATGTGCTTCTAAGTTATAAGGCTAGAGAGAGCGAAAGTGTATGGAACCATTTGTTGCGGTTCTCTAATTTTAGTGTTACTTATGCATCCATATGTTTTAGTCTGAATTTGTAAGGAAGTCCGTTTGTAGCTCGACAACTGTTTTTGCAATACCAGTTATACCTTCTATTCTATTATGTTGGCATAAGGTATTAAGTTCTGTATTTCTGCACCGTTATATGAGGCTAATAAAGATTTGCCATGTAGACCTTTTGAGTTAATGATTACTCAGGAACATAAACAATTTGAGGAAAATAAATAAGCTCCGGTAACGACCTTAATAATAACTACGGATGATATCTTGATGGTATCTCTGACAAGTACATAGGACAATGGAACTTGAAATATTTATACTCGGATCTACAAGATGGGGGAACACTTAAGTCTCAGGATCTATAGCTCGGCTGGACTGGAACAATACTAGGCCACCTACTGTTGGGCTTGGCCCAACTAGCCAACTCAGCCAGCCCGGGTGAGTAGCCTGCCAGGCTTAAGGCCTGATCGGCTCAGGTGCATGCCAATGGCACCTGAGCAGAGCAAAGCAGCGACAAGCTCGATTGCACGCCGATGGTGGTCGTCGACAGTGAGCGCTGGTGCGGTTAGGACCAAGGAACTTCAGGGATTCCATTTTTGACTTGTGTGCTATCCGTGGATCACCGAAGTTGCCCGAGCTCCGATGGAATTCCGGTGGGGTCCTAGGTGTTTTGAGCATCTACGGTGAGCTAGGAAGCTAAGAGAAGTGGCTGGGTTTGGTTTGGCCGGAGTGTGGCTGTTCACAGTGGTCTGGTTCGGACGAGGGTGATGCATGGCGCCGTGTGGTCCAGAAGCCGAGGGAGGGGTCGGCAAGGTGCGGGTGGGGTTCGTGGTGGCCTGAATATGCTAAGGCTATGATGAATTGGGCTATGATTGGTTGTGGCGAGGGATTGAGTTTGGAGGCTCACAGACGCCGGACATGGTGACGGAGGTGACTGACGGTCGGAGCTGTGGAAGAAGTGGCCCAGGAGTGCAATTGGAACCTAATGGAGACTAGTCATGTGCTTGGCGAGGCTTTGTAGGGCATGGAGGTGGTGGGAGCAATGGCGCGGCCATGGCGGTGGTGGCACGTGGGAGGTGGTGCTAGCAAATGGGAGGCTTCGGTAGTAAGCTAGTAGCGGTGTTGGTGCATTGGGTGTGCTACATCTCACAGGCACACTAGCGCGCTAGCGAGGCGCGGTATGGGCACAAACGTGCGTCAGCCATGTGGCGCACGAACTGGGTGGTGGTGTGGTCAACGACAACAGAGCACGACGTGTGCCCGAGCGGCGATGGGATGTGCATTGATGGCGCAGTCGACAAGGTGGCAGGGTTCTGCGCGTGCATTGACGCTCGGCAACGGTGATGTGGCATAGGGAGCTAGCAACGGTGGTGAACTGCGAGGAGCCGTGTGGCGGCTTGGCACAAGGGAGGAGGCGGAAAACCGGATTGGGAAAACGGATTGGGTTGAGAAGTTTCCAAATCAGGCAAGGTTTCAAAATTGGCAAAAATTCAAAAGGATATTCAAAATTTTTGAATATTTGGAGCATTTTAGTGGCCAGGGTTTAGGCCCTTCTCTCCATGGCGGTCGTTGTCGGCTGACTGTACTCCAAGTCATCAACTAGGCGACACTGTGGCAGGTAAGCAAGCGATGTACCTGAACACAGATATAGGGAACGGAGTTGGCCATTTATAAGAAAAGATCTGGTGATGCATTTGTAGGAATGACTTTTTGAATTGACAAATTACTCTCATATACAAATAAATTAGTTGATTAAAATGATTAAATTTACTTTAATCCAATTTACCCTCCTAATGTCAAATATCAAATTGATATTCACTCATCTTTATTAACATGTTCATGTCAAATGCTCTGCCACGTTGGTGGTGCCACGGCCACCCATTCTCTCTCCCCTCACACAAATTCAAACATCAAACAAAAAGGAATTTTTTGTACGAATAATCCATTTTTTATTCGAAATTACAAAAATATACCCGCGGGAATTTTTTTTACAAAAATAGGCTCCAGTCGCCCTCCCATTGGGTGACTGGAGCCAATCGCCCAACCGGGAGGCAACACGTGGGCAGTTTGGTAACAATTGTGTGAATTATTGTTGTTGCCTGGGCGTTGGGCGACAGCAATTCCAGTCACTCAACGCCCCGGCCGACAGGGGGGGTTAAAAAGGCAGCGCGCTCAGGCGCCGCCGCCGCTGCCTCATTTGTTTCCATCGTTCGGCGCCGTGAGAGAAGAAAGGAGAGGAGAAAGAAGAGAAAGGAGAGAAGAGGAGCAAGGAGGGGAAGAAGAGAAGGAGGGGAGAAGAGGAGAGGGAGAGGAGGAGGAGGAGAGGAGAGGGTCAGATCTTCAGATCCAGGTATTTTTTAGTATATTTTATTTGTAGTATATTTTGTATGAAATGTTAGTGGTAGTAAAAATTGTAGATGTAGAAAATTTAGTATGGAAATTTTAGCACAATGTTTAGTATAGAAAATTTGTAGTATACATTTTTTTAGTATGGAACATTTTTAGTACAGATATTTTAGCACAATTTTTAGTATAGAAATTTTTATATAGAAAATTTGTAGTATACAATTTTTAGTATAGAAAATTTGTAGTATATTTTGTATGAAATGTTAGTGGTAATAAAAATTGTAGATGTAGAAAATTTAGTATGTAAATTTTAGTACAATTTTTAGTATAGAAATTTTAGTATAGAAAATTTGTAGTATACATTTTTTAGTATGGAACATTTTTAGTATAGAGATTTTAGTAAAATTTTTAGTATAAAAATCTTTGTATAGAAAATTTGTAGTATACAATTTTTAGTATAGAAAATTTATAGTATATTTTGTATGAAATGTTAGTGGTAGTAAAAATTGTAGATGTAGAAGATTTAGTATGGAAATTTTAGTATAATTTTTAGTATACAAATTTTTAGTATAGAAAATTTGTAGTATACATTTTTTAGTATGGAACATTTTTAGTACAGAGATTTTAGTACAATTTTTAGTATAGAAAATTTGTAGTATACAATTTTTAGTATAGAAAATTTAGTTAACGTAATTATAGGAAATTAGCAGGCGTAGAAACGGGGAGGAGACGAAGAAGCAACTGTAGGTGTAGATCTAGATAGAAATAGTTAAATATTTGTTATACTAAATTCATTAAACATGTAGTTTTACAAAATTAACAGCCGTAGAAGTGTGTAGTTATGTATAATTTAGAGAACATAGTTTTAGAAAATTAGCACCAGTACGAAATCTGCATACGTACGAAATTGTAGTGCTAACTTGAACTCTATTTGCGGGTATGGCGCGTGATGGTCATGACTCGGAGTGGCGATTTCCCCTGTTGGATGAGCATGTGGACCACGTGCATCGCGCTTCCTGTTGTGTGCCGCCACCAGGGAGCGCGGACGAGCCGGCTAAGCTAGGAGTGGTCCGGACACGCACGGTGCGCGGCTGAGTGGTGGTGGGACAAGCCTTAATGGTGTGGTCGATGAGGTGGCGGCGGGCTGAGCGAGCATTGATGATTGGCATGTCGAGGTAGTGGGCGAGAGATGGCAGTGGTAGCAAACAGCACACAGCCGTGTGGCGTGGCTGCACAAGGGAGAAAAGGGAAGAGAAAAGATGCCAATGCAAAGTAGATGGTAGAAATACCAAAAAGGTAATAGGAATTGGCTTGGCAATTTTTTAAATTTGGCAAGAAACTCAAATTCAAACAAAATTTGAAGAATTTTAAAATTTTGAATTTTTTTGGTTCATTTCACATTTGCGTGCTAATTCTTCAGTCCTTAATATCTGTTCAGTTTGGTGATCGGTTCCATCAGATCTAATCTACTCTTTTATTTGTAACAATGGTCAAATATAAATGAAGTGATGCTTGATTCGTCTCAAAATGAAAAAGAAAAAGACTATTTTTGCCCTTGAACTCTTCTCAACCATGAACTCAAAAACTGATTGTTTTTCACCCCTAACTTCTAAATCTGGATAAATACCCCTATCCAATTCCAACTCAGTTTCCTGTACGCTGGTCATTGACTCACATCATGTTGTCTATTGACTTCGAATGAGCTGGTGATGAACAAGGAAATAAGAATAGTGGTGTCGTTATTTCCCTGGCCGTAAAGGGGAAATGTCTTTCCCTCCCAAACCCTAGAATGGTGATGGGTGAGGATTAAATTATGGGGTTTGGGCATTGGATAAAGGTACGTGGCGACATTGATGGCAAGCTCGAGCAGCTCAAGGTCAGGTTCGGCGGTGGCGAAGCCACATGCAAACGGTGCTGCTAATTTCGTATGTAGATGACATAGATGATATTATAGATAGTAGTTATCTATAATACATTAATACTGTATATATCACATTAATCTTGGTTGTGTGTGATCCCTCCTCTCTGACAGATAGACCCATGTTTGAGCCTACATCGGAGGATCTTAGATGAGACCCTCTCTATCCATGGTTAATTCGATAAATCCTACACCAAATCAAATTGATACAGAGAGCCTCACCCGGCACCCGCTAGATTTTTCTAGTGGATTCCACCAACCCACACTCCAATCCACCTGTGCGGCCCCCTCGGCGCGTCCGCCCGCCGCGCGCTTCCCTGGACCGAGCGCATCGCTCCATAGCGCTTGCGCACGTTTGTCATATTCGGGAGCCGGGGAGGCCGGTCCATGGACCGGGCTCACGGGCGGCCACCGACGACTTTTCTCCCGCGCCGACCTTGCGCATGGCGACGGAGATACAACCGAGGCTTTCTTCGCCGCATCTCCCGTCCACCACCTGCCCCGACCGATCTTCACCGGCCGTTGCGCAAATCGACGGTCAGATGCGTACCCGCGTGGCGGAGCGGGGAGCTGCCACCCCGACCCCGACCCCACTGCGACGCGAGCGGTCAGCACCGTGCACCGGCAGCTCGCCTGTCCGAATTCCCCGCATGTAAATCCCGAACCACCCTGCCCCTTACATTTTTAAAACATCTCGATGACAGAGTGGTCCCACGAACTCTTCGTCCCACCTGTCAGTCGTAGAAGGGTGTGGGCGAGACAGTATTGGGGGAGACGAGGAATGAGACTATATTTAACTCCTCGACACACCCACCAGTAAACAGCGAGTAAGAGACTCGCTGTGTTCTCTATCCCCCGTTCCCCAAAGCGGTTTGGGTTTCTCTCCTCCGCCGCCGCCACCGGCGACCGTCGTGCGGAAGGGAAGAGTCCGTTGGATCCGACTGGCCTGGAGTAGATTGGATTGGATCATCCCGTCGCGGGAGGTAAATGAATACTGCTCATTTATTGCTTTCATTTGTCCCATCGATCCGGTCTTCGAATCGGCGGCGATTGCTCCCGATGCTTTCCGGATTGGATTGGATGGATTAATTCCCTTGCAAAGGAAGCAGAGCTCCGATTCGTGGAGTTGGGTCTCTTCTCGCCGCTTGCCCTTTTGTTGCCTTCCTGATTCGACGATTTATTGATCTGGATTTCGTAGTTATCTCCTCCGGTTGCTGAATCTATATAACCCCTCCGCTTCTTGCCGCTCCTGCAGATGTGTTGAGCTTATTCGTTGAGCAGTGGTAATGGGCGACCTTGCTGATCTCGTGGGCGCGGCGCAGGGGCAGGTCTCCTGCGGCGGGCGGCAGAACAGGCTGGCGGCGCTGCTGGAGTTCGCGGCGGCGGATGATGTTGATGGGTTGAGGGAGGCTCTCGCGGGGGAAGGCGAGGAGGCGGCGGAGCTGGCTGATGGGGTGGGGCTGTGGTATGGCCGTAGCAAGGCGTACGAGCCACGCACGCCGCTGATGGTGGCGGCCACGTACGGCAGCGCGGCGGTGGTCTCTCTGCTGCTCGGCCTGGGCGGCTGCGTCGACGTCAACCGTCGCGCCGGCGTGGACGGCGCCACCGCGCTCCACTGCGCCGCCTCCGGCGGCTCGCGCAACACAGTCGCCATCGTCAAGCTGCTTTTGGCCGCCGGCGCAGACCCGGACACCCCCGACTCCGCCGGCCGCTTACCAGCCGACGTCATCCTGGCTCCTCCGGCTTCGCCCCACGCTCTGGGCGATCTTGAGATGCTCCTTGGCCGCCGCCGAGCACTCGCCGTTGCGACCTCGGTGGCTTCGGGCGCGTCGTCCCCGCCTCTCTCGTCCTCGCCGGACGAGGGCAACAGGTCGCCGTTGTCCCGCTCGCCGTCGTTGTCTCCTATCACTGTGGACCGTGGCAAGAAGGAGTACCCCGTGGATCCGACGCTGCCGGACATCAAGAGCAGCGTGTACGCCACGGACGACTTCCGCATGTTCGCGTTCAAGGTGCGGCCGTGCTCCCGTGCCTATTCGCACGACTGGACCGAGTGCCCGTTTGTGCACCCCGGCGAAAACGCCCGCCGCCGTGACCCCCGCATGCACCCGTACACTGCGGTGCCTTGCCCCAACTTCCGCCGGCCTGGTGGCTGCCCTAGCGGAGACAGCTGCGAGTTCTCCCATGGCGTGTTCGAGAGCTGGCTCCACCCGTCACAGTACCGCACTAGGCTTTGCAAGGAGGGAGCGGCTTGCGCCCGCCGCATCTGCTTCTTTGCCCATGATGAAGATGAGCTCCGCCATGTGCCTCAGAATAGCGGTGCTGGTCTGCTGTCTCCCCGTGCAACTTCATCTATTGATAAGACTGCGGCTGCTGCGCTTGGTCTTCTTCCTGGATCTCCTACTAGGCACTTTGTGCCTCCGCCTGTGTCACCATCTGCTGGGATCAATGGTGGAGCTGCTGCACATTGGCTCCAAGGTAGCAGGTTGCGTTCTTCTTTCAACGCAAGGGATGCGCTGGTTGATGACCTTGGCATGCTCCTTGAATGGGAATCACGGTACCTTGGAGCACTCTGCCTCCCACCCAGCAGCCGACCTCAACCCCGCCTTTCTACTGGTATGAGCATCAGACCAACAGCGACTGCCCCATCCAATCTTGAAGACATGTATGCCTCAGACATGGCAATGTCGCCAAGGTTCTCTAATGACCAAGGTCACTCAGTCTACTCACCAGCTCACAAATCAGCCATCCTCAACAAGCTTCATCAGCAGAAGGGCCTGCTCTCGCCTGTTAACACCAACAGAATGTACTCACCAAGGGCTCTTGATCCGTCAGCGCATATCCATTCTCCATTTGGTGGCATGTCTCCTCGGTCCCCTCGGACTATGGAGCCAACATCGCCCATAAGTGCCCGTGTCGGAGCCACTGTCTCGCAGCGTGAGATGTTTGAGCAGTTCTCTTCCCTGAACAAGCACCAGCTACCATCCGTGGGTTCACCACAGAATCCTAATGCTTCATGGGGCAATATGGGTTCCCCAATGGGTAAGGTTGACTGGGGTGTTGATGGTGAGGAGCTTGTTCGTTTGAGACGCCCTGAGCAATCAGGGCTTGCAGAAGAGGAGCCGGATGTGTCATGGGTGCAGTCACTAGTGAGCCATGCCGAGCTGAATGGCAAGAGGGGCGAAATGCCAGGCATGGCTTATTTATCGACGAACGGGCCTGACCGTAGCAATCAGGCTGGTTTATTGGATCAGACGGGAATTGGTGCTTGGCTTGAGCAGATGCACTTGGATCGGAAGTGATCGCCAAGGAGGCCGTGAAGTCCCAACGTGGATGGAACCGTTATTTTGCATGGTTATTTACCAAAGAATAGTTGTTGGTCCTAGTACATAGTAATTATTTTTTTTTATTCTTGAAATTTTTGGTGGCAAAGTCAGAGATGGTGGTGTTCAACAAGACATTCGGTCACAGATTGGTAGCTGAAAGCAATTCTGGAGAATCGGTAAACAACCTCTTTACTTGAGGGTCCTAACTAGTATTCTTTTCATTAGTTCGGACGGGTCTCTATTTTATTCCCATGGTAAAAACTCATATGCTCCACCATGGATTCAATGATCATGATCTCTTCCTAACAAGAGGTTAAAATTGTCCATTTTTCATTTATGAATGAATGATTTCGTGAAAACATTGTTGATTCCAGTCTATTGTTCCTCTGTTGGGTGTTGACTGTTGAATGCCATTTTCTTTTTGTGGGACTTATCCAATGTTGGATCCTGTTGTTGTCTTTGACTATCGATACTTGCGAAAGGATCCTCTACAAGAAATTTCGTGTTGCATTCCTGACCATATTCTTATCCGAGTTCCAAACTTCAAATAGATGTTGGCCAAACTGCTGCAGACAAATGGATGTGAAAGCAATGTAGTAACAGTTCAAATAACATCATTATCTTTTTCTGTTATGATTCTATCATAATGATTGTCCATAAGAAACTTGCATTACATAAATGACATTGGAAATTGAAATGTTTATGTTCTTTAGTCTCTAGAGGTTACCCTGTAAATTCTGTATCATGGTTGTCTTCGGAACGGCTATGGTACAAACCGACTCTTAGCTATAAAAAGTTTGAGCTACATATTTACCACTTATCGCATCTCTTAGTCCCCGTATAGAATACAGGAATTTCACGAGGTTTAGGTGGTACTCAGGTGGGCCGATTTTTTTGTGACTTATAGCTGAATTTTTACTGTAACGGGTTAAAATTATACTGTAGTCGATGGTGACTCACGTATAATGTAAATGAATACGAAAAAAAAGCCGATAAAAAAGCTCAAAAAATCAAAAAGTTAAAAAAAGATGAAATTTAAAAATAGTCTACCATACTCTATAATACACCAAAATTTTCTTTACTAAATCTACCCCCTCAACCACCCCCACAGTCATGCCTAATCTAAGTCCACCCAAATTTGTGTACCAAAGGGTTCCAACTTCATACAAATGAATGGCCTGGATCTCTCCTCAAGCCTTCTTCTCTTACTCATTCAAAATTCTAAGGCCAAAATTATTTGGATCATGCACATCATTGAACCTGGAACCCACCCCGACGCCCACGCACACGCCCCCGACGACCTCGCTCCTGCCTCCCCCAACTGAACCCGTGCGCTCCTCGGCTCCTCCCCTCTGTTTTCTCCGCCGCCTCCTCCCCTCCCTCCTCCGCCGCCTCCTGCCTCCCACCACCGAATCCGTGCGCCTCCTCCGCTCCGCCGCCGCCTTCTCCTTCCCCACCCCTCTGCTCCGCCGGCACCTCCTCCTCCCCCCACCCCTCCGCTCCGCCGCCGCCTCCTCCCCCCACCCCGCGCCGCCGCCTCCTTCTCCCCCCAGTTCCCACGCGCTCGCAGATCTGCTGCTTCCGCTCCAATGGCACTGCCCCGCTCCGCCCTCTTTTTCTTCCTCGCGCTGCTCCTCTCCTCCTCCTCCTCCTCCGCGCTGTCGCAGCGCGCGCCCGTCGAAGAAGCAGCACCCGTCCCCGGCGCCTACCCCCTCCGTGGAGGAGATCAATGCCGCCAAGCAGGCGGTGGACGCGGATCAGTCGGAGAGGCACGAGGGCGAGATGAGCGGCGGCAAGAAGGCCGGCGTGGTGGTCGGCGCGTTCACGGCCGCCGCTGTGGTGGGCCTAGCCGCCGTTAAGATTCATTAAGATTCACATCTCATCCCGGGGGCGGTCTTCTCCTCGACGCGGTCGCTGGCGCTCCTCACGGCCCCGCTCGTCTCCAGATCGCTGCGCCGCACCCGTGGCCGCCGCCGCTACACCGGCTCGCTGCCGTGGTCGCTGTCTCCCGCCGGATCCATCCGCCGCTGCGCGGCTCGGCCCGGATCTGGTCGCCTCTGGCTGGAACCCGACCACTGCGCCACTTCGGGTGGTCACCAGCGGCTCCTCGCTCCAGATCCGGCGCGTCTTCACTGCTAGCAAGCCCGGATCTGGCCTCTCCGCCGCCGTATCTGGGTACCCACGGCTGGCTCTTCCCCGCGGCTGCTCTTCCCCGCGGCGCTCGAGGAGGCGATGGGCGGCGAGGTGATCACGGCCGCCACCCAGGTGCTGGATCACCACCGTCGCCGTCTCCGCCGCCTGGCAGTTGCCCATATACGCCGCCGTCGCCGTCCTTCGGCGCCACGGCTCGGCCTACCTCCCCCCGCTCCTCCGCCTCCGCATCAGCTGCCGCTTTCGCCGCCGACCTGGACGAGCTGCTCCTCACGGCCCCGCCGTCGCCTCTCCTCCATCGCTTCTAGCAGCCGACCTCCGGAGCCAGCCGCCCCAAGCCTCCGCGCCTGCGGCGCCACCTTTTGGCTGCCGCCTCCGAGTCGCGAGGAAGGTGCTCGATGGAATGCCCACTCGAGACAGTACCATCCGTTGCAATGTCTTGCACTATGCATCTGCATTTTAGTAGGAAATTATGTAGACCCTGAGATTATTTGCATTCTTCAGCGACCAAATTCCTCTGCTCACCGCATCTGCATGATAACCTCGCCTTCCTGGACGACGGGACAGGTTGGTTTTATATCCCGTGCCATATTTGCTTTGTTGATCGGATTTGATCGGATCTGGGGTGTGGGCTAGGCTAATCACTTGATTTAGGTTGTTTCACCCCTGCTGCGTGTTGTTTTTAGAGCTTGAAGCGTGTGTAGGGCTGGAGGAGGACTGTAGGAATGGCGAAGGCGTGGACGAGGAGCTCAGGCGAGAGGTATCTGCAAATCATTCTTCTGTCCCTATGTTTGTTATAGTATCCAAGTGTATAATCAGACTGTATCGTTCATGAGGAGAGGTAGAAATTGAATCTGATGAATGCATTCTAGATTGATCTATTTGGCATGTACATACTGCGAATATCGTCCGCCTGGATATTGTTTTGATTATGACTTTGGGTTTAGGCCTTTTCTCACCTCGGTCCTGTGCATCGTTGCTGGCTGTACATCGGCCGGCCGATAATTTTGGAAGATCTCAACCTCTTCCTGATTTTGGAGTTGCTAACTAAATTAACTGAAGCTGATATCAACACACATTCAGTTGTTGGAACTCCATACTGGATGGCCCCGAGGTTTGCTACTTGTCTTCATATCTGTTTGTTCCTGCTGAATTATTTGTTAGGCCATTTGGTGCACTGATATATTGGAGTACCTTCTGAACTTAGTTTTGTTAGTCTTTTACTGTTAAATGTCTTAAAGAGGTTGTCCTGTTCCATGGGGCTGTGAAAATCAAATTTGAAGCATTAATATGAATATCACAGCTGTTAGTTTAGCGTTAATTCATCAAGTTGAGCTATCACTTTTTTTTAGAGAAAACCAGTGGCTTAAAAAAGTATTGATACAGATTTGCGCCATTCATCTTCTCTTTTTTGGGTTTTGGAAGAGTTACTCTTGCAAGATGGTAATGCTTAGCAGTTATAGCGGTCGATCAAAATTCCTATAGAGTGCATCTCTTGCTATCCAAAATTTTATTTTAAAATTACATCAGTTATGCTTCGACTTTTGTTCACCACTTTTGTTACGCGGATCAGTCGGAGAGGCACGAGGGCGAGATGAGCGGCGGCAAGAAGGCCGGCGTGGTGGTCGGCGCGTTCACGGCCGCCGCTGTGGTGGGCCTGGCCGCAGTCGCCTGGAGGAAGCACCAGGCCAACATCCGGCGCTCCAGGTACGCCGACTACTCTGCGCGCCTCGAGCTCGTCTGAATTCAGTCGTGAGGGATCGGAGATAGTACAGTCATCATACGACGGCGTACAACTGTGGAGATGAGACAGAAGACGTATCCATTCCATGGCCGTGGTTCTGTGATGTGTCCATGATCCTTCTTGATCGGTCGATGTTAGATTCTTCATTGTTAATCCTTGGTGTTGATTCTTTGGTGGAGTGGAGAGGAATTGCGGCGATATTCATATTGAGATGACACTTTTTAGTTTTTTCTTGTATACATTTGTTAGTACGTAGTAGTACTACGATATACAGTCATTGGTGCTCCTGAATTTAATTGGATTCAAATGAGATCGATGATGACTGCATGGAATGAGCAGAACCCAGATCCAGAATAGCAGCACTGCAGCCTCTCTCTCTCTCTCTCTCTGCATGGTTGTTGGGGGCCTGAGATCTAGGTGCTGGGGGCGCGAGCTTAGTCAAATGGATTTGCTGTTCTGTATTCCTGTGCGAATATACAATATATACAATATTTATATATGAGTTTAATAAAATATTTGGTTATACAATATATGAGACGTGAATCTTAATGAATCTGATTGTTCGTTTTATTTTTTTACAAATTTTATCTTGTTTTATATTTTACCGTAGCGTTAGCACAGGCACACTACTAGTAAAATGTAAGTTGGAAATCAGAAGTCTGAACCTAAACGAAGGAAGCCTTCATTTCCGCAGAAATTGAGTAAAATTTCCGTGGTCCAAATGGGCCCCGTGGTCCAAATGAGGCCGTAGGGGAGTTCTAGTGGTAAAAAAAAATTATGTAAGACAATACGATCAGAGTTATTCTCAAGAGTACATCTATTTTGAAGTAAGCAAGCAAGGGCTCGTTTTGGCTTCAGCTTTTGGCTTCCGACTTATTTTTCACTATTTATAAATTTCATCTTTTTCTGAACTTTTAGTTTTTTGTTGAGCTTTTTTGCTGGTTCTTTTTTCCCCGTATTTGTTTGTATTATACGTAATGGGCTAACATATTTTTTTATATTTTTTAATTTTTTTAAATTTAATTATGCTAAATAAGGCTCTATCAGCTACAATGTTTTTTCAGCCAGTTACAGTGCTTTTCAACCATAAGCCACAAAAAAAGCCCAAATGAGTACCACCTAACTCACACTTACAACACTATACATATGTTCATATGGGTACATTTAATGCACATATATAGACAAGACGGAGATCTTAGAGCCTCGCAAAGTGTGCGTACATATTTTAACTATTGAATATATTCATATACGCGTGTAATTAGAGCATACTATTCACATAAATAGTATCTGAGGATATTGTTTATATAAACAACGCACCCTGATAATGAGGTGCGGCGAGCTCTCGAGCTCGAACGGGCGGCAACGCACCTGCGAGCCACGGGTCTGTTCTTTTTGGCTGAAGCTTATAGCTTTTGACGGCAGCTTGTAGCTTTTGGGCTGTTCTGTGAAAGATTACAGAGTAATAGAAATTCACGTGCGATTTTTGCCGATATAAATGAAGTCAGTATAATGTATATTATAATTAACTAGTACACACTATCTTCAAAAGATAATCCATTTAAAAGCTAGTTACTATAAAAAAAAGAAAAATAGTTCTTAGAAACTGAAAAGCTCCCAGAGTAGATATTAGATGACGAACGAGGCAGCCTCCTTACAACCGAAAAAAGGTTAGTGAGGTCAAAAGCAGGTTCAACGATTAGTTTTGGTCCAAAGTTCAACTACCATGACATGGCACCGTTTAAGCCTATTCTAGACTTGGCTTTTTAAAAAGCTTGTCGACGCACTGCATCCCGTAGGTTTCTGTGGTAACGATGATCAGCGGCAGGCAATGTACATGAATGAAGAACACATAGTCCTAAATATGCACTGAAGGGAATATATCAATCAATATTATTACCGATGGTAAGTAGTAGCGTAATGAAGAACGGCGAGCCAGCGAATTCATGGATTCAACTACCTTTATTTACCTTTAAATAGCTCGATGCTAAAGAAATTGTAAGCAATAACTCAGATGAAGATTGTTCAATTCATGCTCTAAAGAAGGAATTCCTCCGACGATGTGTTGGGGCCTGTTCTTTTCCACATCTTGTTTATGACTTATATTAGTTAGCTTTCAAACCAAATGTTTCTAAAGACGGTGTCTAAAGCCAATTTAATATATACTATACCGACTTCAACTATATTAATCAAAATCGCACTAAAATCTCTCTCTTTACTCTCTTTTGCGCAAAAATCAAAATTCAAAAAATTCAGCCTTAACCCAGAGTCTAAAAGAACGACCCCGTTGCCTTGTTGGACTAGGTGAAGCCAAACCTAGAAAAATGAAAAGGCAAACCAACAACGTACGAAGCTATATCTCATATCCCAGTCGATTTTAAACGGTAAATCACAAACGGGTGCTGCAAATTTTTCTAGCACCAGAATATAAGTGCCTTGACAGTATCTACTACTAAAGCTTCAAACAAAGTTTCTTCACTTGGCTTTTCAACAACCATATTCACATAATCACATTCCACTAACAAGCTTGATAACCTAAAGGAACATTTTTGTAGCATATCCAGCAAGATGGTATTTGCTGCGCCAGACATTGCGCCGAGACGCTGCAAGTAAAGCTCAAGTTTCAGCTCTGGGCGTGCCGGCCTCTTCCGTTGCAGTTGAATTCGGACCTTCAATCGTGTTAACTGCTTCTGATTGTCCAGGTTGGTCAAGACCATTTACTATATAGTTTGCTGTTCCAAACACAAGCAGCAAATTAGTTCACCTTGAAGTTGGGAGCTCTTAATGTGAAATACGAAGCAGTATGACACAATTTTTAGCAATGAGGCCGAGGGTTGTTACACTTGTGAAAGTAACTCAAGATAAGTTGATGAAAAGATTGTCCACAGTTCAAAATATTAATAGATTGAGTGAATATATGATTGAGCCCTTTGATGAGAAGAAAAGCATAAGGGATAAGCTGTGTAACAAATTAACAATACATGCACATGGGAAATAATGTTCAGGGCTTGAGGCGGATAGGTCGAGTAGGATCAATCTACCCGTGCAAGCACATGTTCCAAATCAACGCTTAGGTAAAAGAATTTAGAGTCCCAATTTATGACCAGATATTTAATTTATCATCTGCAGCCAATCTTAAGAATTTTTTTACTTTGTTTTTTTTTCTGAAATGGAACAGAGCCTGCACAAACATGCTGTTTTTCAGTCCTATAGGATCTGCTTCCAATTCAGTACCTGTTGTAGCACCCCTGATGGCCATGTTCTCTATATAATGAATTTCATCTTCATGGCTCCTCACAAACTTCGTCTGGTTTTGTTAGTAGCAATATGATTTCCATTAGTAATATATTCATGAAAAATATGTCTACAGGTATGCATAAAAACACACTTACAAATTCCTTGGACAAAATATTCAGAAATCTATCAATTTTTGCCTGATGCTTCAGGAAAAACGGGCGCAAGTATCTTTTATACACATGCTTTGATCCCTGAAAGGAAAAGGAACACAGCTGTTAGTACAAAAAAAAGGGCCAAGAATTCAATCGGACCATTCATCAACAAAGATACATTAAGTGACAAAGATAGGTTGAACTTATAGTCAACTATAATATGCCATTATCCGGTTCAAAGGCAGCACAAATCTTGCCATACAAGCACAAACATGATGTTTAAAGCTCTATACAAAGCTCTATTCCCCAAGGCAGCCGCCTAGCCTGCCCAGGCTAGGCGGCACCTAGGCGCCACCCTCCCGCCTAGCCGATTTTTCCCGCCTAGGCGGCGATTAGGCGCTAGACGCTGGTCTGCCGCCCGACTAGCGTCTAGCGCCTTGGTGAACAAAGTCTGGAATCATAGAATTTCAGCTAGATAATCACAGTAACATTGTGCTTGACAGGAAAAAGAGATTGGGCCAAGCAATGCATAGAGAACAGATGTCATGAACATCATGGTTTGAGCTAAAGGTTGTATAACCATGAAGCAAATGCTGCTGGGTACATGTAGGAAGATAGGATTGGGGGCAATTGACCACACTCTCAATGGGAGAGGGGCGCCTATATTTATAGGGCAGCAGCTGCTGCTATATATGGTAGTTTACGAATACAAGGATGCTATCTATGAATATGGTATGCAATCTCCTATTGCCTGATATATGCAATCTCCTATTGCCTAATATATCCAGGCTATTAATGTACAATCTTCTATTGCCTAATACCCGCCCGCAGCCGAAGCGGGAGGTCCGCGGACGCAAAGGCTGGCTCTGAAGTCTGTAAACAGTGGCGTTGGGAGCCCTTTTGTCATAATGTCGGCAAACTGGTGGGACGAGGGAACATGAAGGACCCGAATCTTGCCCAGGGCCACCTTCTCACGCACGAAGTGAATGTCGATCTCGATGTGTTTCGTGCGCTTGTGGTGGACCGGATTGGCCGTCATGTAGACGGCGCTGACGTTGTCGCAGAAGATCACCGTAGCCTGGGGCAGCTGAATATGGAGCTCCTGAAGGACTTGTCGCAGCCAACAGCACTCGGCCACAACGTGAGCCACGGCACGATATTCTGCCTCAGCGCTAGAGCGGGATACCGTGGCCTGGCGTTTGGAGGACCAGGAGACCAGGTTGTCACCGAGATAGACACAGAACCCAGAGGTGGATCGCCTGGAGTCAGGGCAGCCAGCCCAGTCGGCGTCGGAGTATGCTGTCAGCGTCTGAATGGGGCCGGCGCTGATGTGAAGACCGGAGGACAGCGTGCCCTTCACATAGCGCAGAATGCGCTTGATTAGCGCGCGATGGGGCTCCCTCGGGGCGTGCATGAAGAGGCACACCTGCTGAACTGCGTAGGCCAGATCAGGACGCGTCAGGGTCAGGTACTGGAGAGCCCCTGCTAGGCTCCTGTACTCTGAGCTGTCCTTGTCTGACAGTTTGTCGCCGTCGTGGGCGGAGAGCTTGGCCTGAGTGTCAACGGGTGTTGTCGTAGGATGACACTCAGCCATGCCCGCCCGTTGGAGGAGATCAACAGCGTACTGTCGCTGCGACAGGAAGAGGCCGTCGGAGGAGCGGGTGACGGCGACGCCGAGGAAGTGGTGAAGAGCACCCAGGTCGGTCATGGCGAACTCGGACTGGAGTCGGGCCATGAGTTGGTGCAGAAGAGTGGAAGTCGAGGCGGTGAGGATGATGTCGTCGACGTAGAGTAGCAGGTAGGCGAGACTCGTCCCCTCTTTGAGAACAAAGAGGGACGTGTCGGAAGTGGAGGCGACGAAGCCGAGCTGGCGAAGGAAGGTCGCGAACCGCTGGTACCAAGCTCGCGGCGCCTGCTTCAGTCCGTACAGGGACTTCTGCAGGAGGCAGACGTGATCTGCGGCGGCAGGGTCGACGAAGCCCTGTGGCTGCTGGCAGTAGACCGTCTCGTTGAGGTGGCCGTGAAGAAAGGCGTTCTTCACGTCCAGCTGGTGGATTGGCCAGGCGCGGGAGGCGGCGATGCTGAGAACGGTCCGAATGGTGGCCTGTTTGACCACCGGACTGAAGGTCTCGTCGTAGTCGATGCCGTCCCGTTGAGAGAAGCCGCGGACCACCCAGCGGGCCTTGTGACGAGCGAGGGACCCATCGGCGTGGAACTTGTGCCGGAAAGTCCACTTGCCCGTCACAACGTTCGCGCCAGGAGGACGTGGAACCAGGCGCCAGGTGGCGTTGGTGAGGAGTGCCTGGTATTCATCCATCATGGCAGCCCGCCAGTTTGCGTCGGCCAGGGCGCTGCGGTAGTTTGCTGGTAGGGGCGATGGTGAGGGCGAGGAGGTGGCAGCGAGCCCCTCGTAGTTCACGCGCGGGAGGGCGCCCGCCCTGGTGCGCGTGAGTGGCGGAGACGGGGGTGCTGCCGCGGACGCAGCCGGAGGCGCCGGTGCTGCGGGGTCGGCTGATGGCGCAGGTGCTGGCGGGGGTCGTCGACTGTAGAACCGTGGGAACGGAACCACAGTAGGGCCAGGCGGGGGCACGTGACCACGCCCGCCCGGTGGTGGAGGAGCCGAGCTGGGGCTAGGGGGCACAGGGCCGCGCCCCCCAGGTAGTAGAAGGTCCGGCTCTGGCTCGTCGTCGGGGGGCGGCTGCGCAGCGTCCGAGGTGGACGGGGCAGCCGCGGTCGTCGAGGAGGGGCCTCCACCTGCAGGAACAGTAGAGCAAGGCACCGAAACCGAATCGTGGTCTAGGAGGAAATCCAGGGAGCGAGGGAGCGTGCAGGTGGTGGAAATGGGAAAAACGGTCTCATCGAACACGACGTGGCGAGAGATGATGATGCGTTGGGTTGTTGGGTTAAGGCACCGATAGCCCTTATGAGAGGATGGGTAGCCGAGGAAGATGCATGCTGCGGAGCGAGGTGCGAGCTTGTGTGGGGAGGTAGCCTGTAGGTTTGGGTAGCATAGGCACCCAAAGACGCGAAGGTGGCTGTAGGTGGGTGGCTGGCCGTGAAGGCGAGTGAAGGGAACTTCATGTGCTATGGAGGAGGAGGGGCGCCTGTTGAGTAAGTAGCAGGCGGCAGCGAGGGCCTCGGCCCAGTATGTGGGTGGCATGGAAGCATGGAGCAGCATGGTGCGGATGGAGTTGTTGAGGGTGCGGATGATGCGTTCCGCCTTGCCGTTTTGAGAGGAAGTGTATGGGCAGGAGAGACGGAGAAGTGTTCCTCGGGCAGCGAAGAAGGTGGTGTTGGCTGTGTTGACAAATTCGGTGCCGTTGTCGGTTTGGAAGCATTTGACGGGGAGGTTGAATTGGGTTTGTGCAAGAGCTGTGAGTTGGACTAGGTGTTGGTGGACCTCGGATTTGCGTCGAAGAGGAAAGACCCAACAGTAGTGACTGTAATCATCCAAGCAGACTAGATAATATGAGAGACCAGATATACTAGGGATGGGAGAGGTCCAAACATCACAGTGAATTATTTCAAATGGTGCATGAGTACAAGACTGAGAGGCACTGAAGGGTAGACGCGTGTGCTTGCCTAACTGACATGAATGGCAAGGGGAGCGGTCTACTTTATTACAGGAAACAACGTTTATTTTGTGGAGATGTTCTAGTGCGGCAGGGGCTGGATGGCCGAGACGCTGGTGCCACAGGGTCGACGAGGCGGCCAGGAGAGCATGTGAGGAGGCGCCGGCGGTCGGGGGGATGGCAGGAATGGTGTAGAGGTCGCTGGTGCTATTGCAGCGATGAATCACGCGTCCCGTCTGGGTATCCTTAACAGAAAAGCCAAGAGCGTCAAATTCAAGTGAGCAGTGATTTTCACGGGTGAATTGACGAACGGATAAAAGATTGCGAACGAGGGATGGGGCGACGAGAATGTTGTTGAGGGAGAAGTTTGCTGTGGTGGTGGGTAGGATGGAGTGACCTCTAGACGTGACCGGAATGCTGGTGCCATTGCCTACTGTTATGGAGGAGGTGGAGGGAGGTAGGCGCTGGAGGAGCATACCGTCGGAGGACGTCATGTGGGACGAAGCGCCGGAGTCAACGACCCACGAGGGGCTGCCCTGGACAGCCATGTTCTGCAGGGCAGCAATGAGGCCGGCCGAGTCCCATGCCGGTCCGCCGGTGTTGGTGGAGGAGGCCTGGACGGGGGCGAACACCGTGTGCGCCTGAGGAGGGGCGCCGAGCACCCCCTGTTGGCGTGGGGGCTGCCATGGGTGGCTGCCACCGCCCTGGTCGCGCTCCCAGGGGGGTACGACGCGTTCGCCGGGGCTGACACGTGCGCCGGTCCAGGGATCAAAACTCCAGGGCTGGCGCTTGCTGTCGCGCCGAGTGTTGTCGCGGCGACCGCCGTTGCCGCGCTGCTGCTGCTGCTGCTGCTGGCGCGGCTGCCGCTGTTGGCGCGGCTGCTGCTGCTGGACGTCGGCTGGTGGGGCACTGCCGGGGGCGCTGTTGAAGGCAGCGAAGAGGGCGGAGGCGGCGCGGACCTTGTCCTCGTTCGTGAGACGCAGCTCCTTGAGGAGGAGTTGGTTCCTGGCAACGGTGAATGTGAGAGGCTCCTGGGCGGCGATGTTGTCGGCGACGGATTGGTACTTCTCGTTGAGGCCGCGGAGTAGGTTGAGGACGAGGTTGGGCTCGGTGATGGTCTGCCCGACGTCGTGAAGATTGTCGGCGGCCTCCTTCATGCGCAAGCAGTACTCGTCGATGGAGGAGTCTCCCTGGGTCATCGAGTGGAACTCGTGACTCAGGAAGATGGCGCGGGGCGCCTTGTTGGCCTGGTACAGGGCGGTGATGGCCGTCCAGAGCTGGCCGGCGGTCTGCTGGTTGCCGGTCATGGCGAGGTTGAGAACGGAGTCGGAGACGGTGCCGAAGATCCAGCTGCGGATGCAGAAGTCAGCCTGCACCCATGCGTTGTCGGTGGGTGTAGGGGAGACGACGGCGAGGTGCGAGAGCAGCCCGAATTTGCCGCACATGGCGTGGAAGGCTGTGGACCATTTGGTGTAGTTGGAGGGTCGCAGCTCGAGGGTCATGGGGATGTGGGTTTTCACATTGACCAGAGCGTAGGGGCAGACAGCCGGGTTGGTGGCGTCGACCAAGGCTGGAGAGGTGGCGGCGACCAAGGCTGGAGAGGTGGCGGCCATGGTGGCACGGCTGTTGGGCGGCGCAGCAGGGTGGGCGGCGCTCAGGTAGAGAGCGGCGCAAGTTGGGAAGGGGAGGGAGGGCCAAGATCAGATTGCTCTGATACCATGTAGGAAGATAGGATTGGGGGCAATTGACCACACTCTCAATGGGAGAGGGGCGCCTATATTTATAGGGCAGCAGCTGCTGCTATATATGGTAGTTTACGAATACAAGGATGCTATCTATGAATATGGTATGCAATCTCCTATTGCCTGATATATGCAATCTCCTATTGCCTAATATATCCAGGCTATTAATGTACAATCTTCTATTGCCTAATAGTACAACCTATCAGAAATATGAACCTTGTCATTTGCCAGCCTCTACAACTGCCCTCTTTTTCTGTCACAATCATACACATAAGTCCAACCGACTAACCATCTGAAGTCTGAACTGACCCAGTTGGGGTGGTTTTCTTCCTTTCTTGATTTTGATCAAGTTGGTGCTGGACAAAATCTGACATACCCTGCCCCGTGCTGATGGTCATATAATGCATCTAATATCCTACTCAAAACTAGGTTTTTACGTCTTTAAATTAACAACAAAACATATGTTTTATTTAATTTATTTCCTTAGCACGGGTCTTCATTTTAACAAAAAAGTATTACAGAATACAGCTTCTGATCTCTATTAACGTATAGAAATATGAAAAAGTATCAATTAACATTTTTGGACGTGCGCGCACGCCGGGGGGGGGGGGGGATTATGACTTACACCGTTTGAAGGAAACTGGAGCCACACAAGGACAGCAAACTTCACATGGTAATAGAGAGGAACACTGCAGAACACCACAAGAGGTACAAAATGTTCAAATAGTTTGTAAGGAAGATAGAATTGACAACAACTCAATTGCAATGTTCATAATAACATTTGACCACGATCGACCAAAACTTTCACAAACACAAAATCCAAAGCAATCCAAATGTCAACTAGTCATCATCACTTTATTTACAACCATCCACATGGTCTAACAAAAAGGTTACAAAGGATGCCACACTACAATGTCATTCCTATTCATGATCATGCTACAAATAACAAGAAACTGTTATGAATATTGTGTGTATTGATATGAGACCCAAAGGGCCATATATATAGGAGAGTACAAGGGGATATGCCATATAGAGATAAGGCATATATGGAATAGAATACAAACTCTATCTCTAATACCCTTAACACCCCCCCCCTCAAATGCAAGGCGTATGCAATAGCATTGCATTTGAAAAGGATTAATACTAAAACAAGAAATATCCGAAGTCCGAGTCTTGATGATGTCGTCGTTGCGTGCAGTTTTTGAATAAACTGTCAAATCAAGCCGAAGAGGAATAGATATATGCATGACAGCGCAGATCGAAGCCCAAGAGGCGGCGGCATAGTGCACAGAGGACGCGGGGCGGCCTTTGAAGCTCGGGGCGGCGGCTAGAGAAGCGGCGGCATCATAACGACTTCTACGATCTGCACGCGGCTCAGAGAGTAGAGCGGCGGCTGCTGCCAGGCAAAAGAAAATTCCTACACTTCTATGATTGACAATAAATTTGTGGACTCGCACGGCTTGGACGAACAAATAAAAAAACTACGGACTTTGGATAGACGCGATGGAAGACTCACAAAAAATAAAGACTGACTAAAAAGAAAACAGAAAGACTGGATAAAATCGGTTAAAAGGCCATCGCCATCTGAAATCTCGGCCACCTCTCCTCTCTCTCTCTCCTCAGTCTCACTGCGCGCCTCACTCCCGTCGCCCGATCTCTCACTCCCTCCCATCTCTCTCTGCTCGCGGAGAAAGAAGCCGGAGGGAGAAGCCGACGCGGGCGGGCGCGGCACGGCGGGCGGAGCCGGAAGACGGCGGCGCGGGCGTGGAGGCGCGGGCACGGAGACGATGGAGCGGCGGCGGCTTCCGAAGGCGGCGGCGCGGGCGCGGCGGCCGGGAGGCGCTCGGGCGACGGCGCGGCCAAATCGAGGCGGCGTCCCGGCGCGGAGGCGGCCGGATCTGGCGGGGACGGGCGGATCCGGCGCAGAGGAGGCCGGATCTGAGGCGCGGCGGCCGGATCTAGCCGGATCGGGCCCGGAGGCGGCGAAGACATCCGGAGAGGAGCCGGGAGCAGAGGCCGGCGCGGGGCGACGAGGCCGGATCCGAGCGGCGAGGCCCATATCCGGGACGGCGCCAAGGAGGAGCAGGCGGATCCGGGCAGGAGGCGGCCGGATCCGAGCGGCGACGAACGAGCGGCGGCCGGATCCAACGCGAAGGCGACCGGATCCAGGCGGGGCGAGGCCAGAGGCGGCGAGACGGCGGCCACAGGAGCAGCCGCGGCGGTGAGATCAAACGGGCGATGGTGAGCAGTGCCGCCTTGACTTCGTCGGATCTGGCGACTTGGAGATGGCCGCCCCCAGGAGCAGAGATCGATTCTCCCGGGGGCAGCGGAAGACGAACGGAGGCTAGATCGAGGTTAGGGTTTTAACCTAAGCTCTGATACCATGTTATGAATATTGTGTGTATTGATATGAGACCCAAAGGGCCATATATATAGGAGAGTACAAGGGGATATGCCATATAGAGATAAGGCATATATGGAATAGAATACAAACGGGCCATATATATAGGAGAGTACAAGGGGATATGCCATATAGAGATAAGGCATATATGGAATAGAATACAAACGGGCCATATGTATAGGAGAGTACAAGGGGATATGCCATATAGAGATAAGGCATATATGGAATAGAATACAAACTCTATCTCTAATGCCCTTATCTCTAATACCCTTAACAGAAACAACTTTTCAATCATAGACATCTCTAAAACATTACTGATAACATCAAATGTCCATACCTTGAAAGAAGCTGATCTGCAAAGCTTTCCATAATGCTAAAAGATCCATAGGCTGCAACACATTGGGATATAAATGTTACAGGAAGCAACTAATTTAGCAAATCTTGACCATAGATTTTAGACCAAAACACAGTAAAGACACCTGTGCTTTTTGAAATTGTTCATTTGAGTCCGGTACACTAAACTTTCTCATTCTTTCCCTATTCTTAATTGCATCATTCAAGTCTTTATACTAAAATCCACCAAGTAATACTGGTATAACATCAACTAAGACAACTATGCAATCATGTCGAGATGACAGGGCAAGTTAGTGTACATGCAGTGTTGGTTTTGGCTATTCGTGACTGTTTGTCACTATGCCGTTGCTACTTAATTTTTAAAAATATTGCTGCTTAATTAAAAAACTCTTTCATTAAAACAAATTGAGCAATGCAAACTGCATCAAGAAGTTTTTTTTAAAGAATGTAGATACCGAGATGAATTATTTCAAAAAGTACTGTGCTCTGTGCTGTAAGTTGGTTTTTTATTTTAGCAACATGAATATGGCAATATGTCACATGGAATGTCCATCAATATATTGTAAAGGGAATAATGAAAATTTTACTATTAATCCATTTTATTACAGACCTGCCCAATAGAGGAGCCACCGTTCTTTCTCATTTTCATCTTTCTTTTCAATAGCCCTGTAAGTGGAGTATACAGGAAGACCAATCCCCACCGCACAACTGCACCAGCATGAAGTGAGGATCACAAACAACGACAAATTTCTATCCACAACAATAACAGTACCTCAATTTTTAAAAGGAATTCTAGAATACATTATAAGTTTTTGGTTTATTGCATCCACATAGACCAACATGTAACTTCACATTACCATCTTGTCACCTACTAGATGATACTCATCTCACATAAGTAGATGTTTAGAAAAAATGAGCATATGCTTGTGAGCTGTGACACTTGCTTTCAGCACAGAAAAATACTTACGCTGTTGCAAATATGAAATAAGTAATTATTGACAATAACAAGAGTTTGACAGTTTGTAGCAAATTAAAAACTAAAAACGCTGATGAATTCCAAACAGCTGGATAATCAGTTCATTAACATGCTCTATGCATTTGCCTAAAAAAGCACCATAAGCTATTGAATCAAACAATCAGACTCACTGAAGAAAAACAATTAACTTCCAACTTCCAAGAAGCACAAATTGAAAATAAACAACCAGATAATCATAATACCATGCTAAATAATTAATTACATTTGAAGTATACCTGGCTGTGCGGATGACAACATTAGAGCTTAATGGGGCCAGTAAGAGCCGTAAACCCACCTATGACATCAAATGCAGTTTCAGGCTTTCAGCGCAAAGCATGACTTTCAGTTGCTAGTCAAGATTCAAGAACGTATCGGAGATCAAAAAACTTGCCGAGAATCTATCTAGAATACTTATAAGTTACAGACGAGTTATAAGATTGTAATCCAGTAAATATAAATAAATGATGGCTCGGCCAGAAACCAGATGTATCAGCCTAACATTTTGAGCCACTTTTTGGATCGTCAGAAACGAACCACCAGAACAACCAAGAGTTCCAAACAAGACTGAAACATGGTGGACTACATACTTTGATTTGGTCTATAGTGACTATACGTTAAAACTGAAGGGTTATTTTAAGCTGAATCCAGCCATACTCTTGAATCTAGAAAATCCATCAAATCCAAATCAAATTTGGACGCATTGCAAACACAAAGGGCCCAGCCTGCCTGCTGTAACGAGCATAAGAGGACTAAGCGAGCTCGTGAATCGATATTGCTCTTGACGAGTGGATTACATACGCATTATTCATAAGAGGTAATCCCTTCCCAGTGTGCTAACCATTTTCGCCAATGCACCTACAACTAATGGTGAAACAAAAATCCATCGCAAGACCAGGCAGTTACAGAACAGTGTTCAACTGGTGGAGATATAACACCTTGTTCGGCTCCACTCCATACTTACAATAGCCTACGGCAATTAAACGCAACAATCACCGAACAAAAAAAAACTGCGCCAAATTCACCATCTACCACACCCTCCCAGTACAAAATCAAGACGATGATTTTAGGCGTGCCCTACCCCAATCGTCTCCCCAACCGAACCCACCAGGCGGAAATCAGACGCGAACAAGAGTATAACCGCGCCGATAGCAACACCCCACAGCCTCCAACGAACGAACCGGAGCAAGATTTACCGCGCGGCTCAGGCGATCTAGGTTTTCGTGCGAGATAGGGGGTGGAGGCGCGTACCTCGCCGGAGATGGCGGGTGCCAGAAGAGCCATCGGTTGCCGCGGAGGAGGAACCGGGATCCCGAGGCGGTGAGCGAATCGGGGCGCGGTTGCTGCTCGGATGCCCAGGAATCTGCGGCGATTTGAGCTCTGCGCAGGTGGGAGGCGGTCGGAGAGGGGACGCGACGCCGGCTGCAACGCGAAAGCGGGGAGCAAAAGTAAGTGCCGATTAAGCGCATTGGGCCTTTTCCGATTCAGTCCCTGTCTAATGTCTTCTCTTACAAGCTTTCTATGCTCAAATTTACTCTAGCTTTTGGGAAATAAAATTTTTTAAATAATACATTTTTATTAATATTGTATAAATATATCATCGCTTGTATCGTTATTTCAAATAACAACAGAGGATAGAAACTATGTCGTCAAATGAATGGACGACAGAGTATCACGTCGATGTCACGACATCTGTCACCATTTCAGTTGGTAACATAGAGACGAATCGTCGATTGAAATAGCGATAGAAGCCCTCGCAGCTTTAGTTGTCATTTTAAATAGCAAGAATCCTACGTGAAGTCCCACCTGACAGTCAACGAGTCTCTATCGCTAATTGAATTAACGACGGAAGCTCTGCCACCAATTGGATTGACAACATGCTTTGTCATTAGTTTAATTGGCAATAGAGGTTCTATCATCAATTTATTTGGCGACAGAGACATGCTTATTGCCACGCTGGATTCTACGTAGGATTGTCGCCATTTCAAATGATAACAGAGGCGGTGGAAGATTATTTGTACAATTTTTTTAGTGATGATATCTTTATGTAATATTAATGAAAATGTATTATTTTTTAAAGATTCTTGGGAAATATAACTTGCGCAGCAAGGTCATGCATTAAGATTTGTGAGATGAATCTTTCGGCTGTGAGAGTCCTCCCCACGTAACGATCGTTCGCAACTTCGCATAGAAATTTCAAATTTCCTCCGTTGAGTCGATCATGGTTTGGACACTTTCTGTATTACATCATTCACTTTGTCGTTCTTCACAAATGTTTTGCACTCGAGTCTTGAACACTTTTTTATTTTACCACTTTGTTATTATAATTATCTTTGTGTCACACTAGTTAGATTAGACACCCGTGGTTGACTACTCTCGAAGCAGTTCAAATGATTTTTTATCCGGCCAAAACAATAATCTTTGGCTAATCCAACCAGTATAGTAACCTTGTTTTATGGCTAACTAGTACGGCTCGAGATCCACTAACTAGGTTGGTCTATTGCGTATTTTCTGAACATAGAATGCGCGATTAAGCAACACAAGGTTTCACAAAAAGAAGCCGGTCTTAGGAAGCATGATTCAGGTTCAAAGCACACGAGGAAACACGAATTCACACGTTTCCAGAAACAAAATTGCATATATATAACCAAACACATAAACAGTTCAACATCTGAGATAATCAATCGCATCGCCGTTCGAATTTTGTTGTAACAGCAAAAGGTCAGGGTGATGGCAACTACACACGAGGATTCAAATGTAAACACTAACATACAGTCTAAAGAACTGTAAGCAACTTACCCCCAAAAAAACCCTACTCTACTTGCACCTCCCTCCTTTCCGTCCTTCTGATATCCCAGACCCGATACGGTGAACAGTTGGCTAGCTGAACAGATGGACATATTTGTATTGACTTTAAAAATCATTTTTACGATAAATAGCTTTTCTACGGTACCTACCTTTCAAATGAAGTAACATTTCATGATAGGGTTTACTAGTCGATTGTAGTAGATACTACAGTGACTTTATTTATATCAGCTAAAATCGTATGCGAGTGTCTTTCTCTCCATACGGCTTCTCTAATGATGTTACTATTTATAAGTCAAAGCCAAAAACTATCAATAAATGTTAGAACGTGTGGCTAGGTCTAGGATTTTTTTTGTGATGCCTAATTGACAATATTGGTTGTGATATTACTCTGTGGTATGTTGCATGTGTATGGACTGATATTGGTCAAGTTGGAGAGAACTTATGCCACAAAAACGTTCTTTGGTCTTTGCATGTGCATGTTGGACGTGAAGACGATCATGGTCGGTGACGAGGAGGACCAGGACTAAGAGGGGAAAATATGAGGTCCAGGCGGTCGAGGATATCACGAGGTGGTCGGGCTCACGCTGAAGCACATGGAGATCAAAGGTGGATGATGCGTGGAGAAACTATGGGAGGTGCGGTCCTAGAATCTTCGACACGTGACAAGTTGGAAAAGTTGAAATTTTGGAAAACCCCGTGTTAGGAAGGGTTTGGGTCCCTTATTTGTTAGAATTGGATTAAAACTCGTGGGCTTGGAATAATCCCAGATTTTGGACCTTAAACTATAAATAGAGATGGGGTTGGAGGCTAACCTTATGGCTTTTAAAGATATTAATTTCATGCTAGAATTTATGGGTGCCAAAAGGACACTTTGTAGCTACCATGATTCAGAAATAAAGTTTAGATATATTTCGAAGAAATTTGCTAGTGGTGGCGCATCTTGTACCAGTGCTTAGGCCATCATCAACCACATCTTTGTGCCTCAGCTCGTGTGGTGTGCAAGCAGTACTATGCGACTGAAAGCCTCGTCCTGAGGCATCATCAAGCTGCTCACATCGCGAGTCCTACAGCAGGCCTCACGTCTAGGCACATACGAAGCCAATAGGAGATTTAGGGGGTGTTCTTTTGGGCTTTTAAAAGCAGCTTTTGGCTTCTGCTACAGTACCTAACTTTTAAACGGAGTATTTTCTCAAGACGGAGTCTACAAGTTAAACGATCTACACGTTAAAAGCCCAACATCTGTACCAGCCAAAATCGCAAATGAGTATCTGTCTCTCCGTAATCTGTACCGTAAACAGCCAAAATTCAAAAATTTCAGCCAAAAGCCATAAGCCGCAGCCGAAAAGAACAGACCCTTAGTATTGGAAGCGACGTCCTTGTTTTATTATGCATTGCTCTTGAGATCAAACAGCAACCAGAGAAGTTAGGTAGGAGAGAGGAAAAAGAGATTAATGTGTTAGGAGAGAGGAAAAAGAGAGTAGCACGTTAGGGGATCAGAAGGAAAAAGAAAGGGGTTAAGCGTTTATGCTCTTGTTTTCAAGCGAAATGCTAATTTTATCCTTATTTTTTAAACTTTGTGATTTTACCCCTGTGTTTTTGAACTGAAGGGAGAGTCTGCCCCTATTCCGTTAAAGCCAGTTAACGGTGTTAACTTTTGCACGAATAGACAAATTTGCCCATGCGATTTTACCCCTGTTTTGTTAGAGAACTTTGTGATTTTACCCCTATTTCGAAATTGAAGTTTTGACATATTTGGTAGGGATGTTGTCAACAGAATTAGACACAAATTTATGCATTCGTTTTATTAATATAAATCTGGACAAAATTTGCAAATTTTGCAAACATCACATTCAACCCTTAAATGTTCTTTTTTTTAATTGAAAAGGCTATATTTTGGTGGTTCGGCAGACAGCAGATGACTGCTCCAAAAACCAGATAGGCAACCCAGGAGAGCATCCATATGCTGTTAGTGGAAAAGGCAGCAGGGACCATAGTACCTATACATGTGCCATCTTGAATTTAGAACTTGTCTAACTTGAGAGCTGCACGCATTGACCAAAAATACGAAGAAGATGGGTACACGAACTTCAGCGACTAGCCCGCGAACGGACAGCAATTACTTACGCATAATCAAATTGACAATTTCACAAGTCACCATTGCTACCATTACCAACAGAGCTCTGTTATTGCTACTTGATTGCATAACCATTGCTACCATCAGGCCGGCGGCGGCTCGATCTGGAGGACGGTGGCGGCGGGGCGGCGGCTCGGCCGGGGCGCTGTCGTCGGCCGGGAGCAGAGAGAGGGAGGCCAGCCTTGGCGCGGGCGCGGGACTTCACGGGCAGAGCCGCGGCCGGAGGGGGCACGCGGCGGCGGCAGCAGCGGGAGCGGAAGGGCGGGGCGAAGATGGAGGCGGCGGCGTCCCAGTGCAGGGTGGAGCGGCGGAGGCGCTGAGGGCTGAGGCGGATGAAGGAGGAGAAGGAGGCTGGCGGACGGGTGGGGGGCGGAGGAGGAGGAAGAGGAGGCGGCAGAACTGGGGGCGGAGGAGGAGGCCGGCAGCCTGGTGGGGGCAGAGGAGGAGGAAGAGGAGGCGGCGGATCTGGGGGCGGAGGAGGAGGCTGGCGGCCTGGTGGGGGCGGAGGAGGAGGACGAGGAGGCGGCGGATCTGGGGGCGGAGGAGGAGGCCGGCGGCCTGGTGGGGGCGGAGGAGGAGGCCGGTGGCCTGGTGGGGGCGGAGGAGGAGGTCGGCAGCCTGGTGGGGGATGGAGGGGCGGGGCGAAGAAGTAAAATTTTTGCTTTTTAGCCCAAAATTTGAAAGTTTTTTACATATGGACCCCTGGAGAAAAGATTTGCAAAAATGGACCCTTCTCTCGGCGCCAAAGCATATGGCGCCAAGGGTACATGTCACGGCGCCATATGCTTTAGCGTCGTGCATTGACACGTCGGAGCCAGGGTGGCATAGCACGACGCCAAGGCCCACGGCGCCGTGATATGCACATACGGCGCTAAAGGCCGTGGCACCGTGCGTCGGGACTTAAGCCCGAGCGCGTCCTCCGGCCCCCAGCTCCCCCTCACTGCTCCTCTGTTCTAACAGTAAACCGCCACCGCCCCCCTCTATTTTCCCTCCAAATCCTCTCAAATCCACCGATTAATCTCGCGATTTTGCTTCCAAATCGGGCAAGCAAGGTAAACTCTCTCCCCTCCCTTGATTTTTTGCAATAGATATGGATTATTTGAGGTACATTTCGTAGGGCAAGATTTGAATCCCTAGATGAAATTAGTTCAATTATGAGCGATTTTAGGTTACGTTTGCAATGGATATGCGTAATGTAAGAGAAGTACTGTGTATTTGGATAGGTTTTAGGGTTTGATTATTATTTATACATGGTTGTGTTCGGTTTTAGGTTTTTAGGGTTTCATATACCAAATAGGATGATTTCATGTCAACATGGGCAAGATTGTATGTCCACCTAACCCTTAGTCAACATATCAATAATGTCTTTGATAAATATATCTCGGTATTTACAGTTAATATTAGTGACCTAATACTTAAATTATTTACCTTAATCATATAATCACTATTTGAAAAGGGGCCCCATGGATTTTGAGATATGTAAATAATATTTATTATTATCATAAGGTTTATTCTTACACTAATTATTCTTATACCATAATTAACTTACTAATCTTTGTTGACATGTATTTAACCAAGGGTAAATCAATTTGATTCCAATTATTATTCATGTTGATTCCAATTTCATAATTCAATTTGATTATTATTTTTATTTATAAATCATGTTTTATAAATTTCTTATTTGAATATTTCTTAACCATTGAATTCTAAAATTTATCACAAGATGGCGAGATACCGGCTGCTAGACGAGTCCTACGAGAGGGAGCACCGCGGCAGGCTCATGGAGGACGGCCAGGTACGTGTGTGGTCGAAATGTACATGTGTTCGACTTGATGGTCACGCAACTAACTTTTATAGCAATTTTCAGGAGATACCCATACTTCGTCCTCGAACCCATGATGGGTTCCAGTTGATGCGCTACGACGACCGCTATACCCCACTGCTGCGCCGTGCTGGGCTTCACACGGTCGCTAACCTATTACGGCGGGGCATGCCGGTCTTCAACCCCGCAGCTTTGACCGCACTTGTCGACAGGTGCATTTTCTCTATCGTGTCTATTTGTTTTCGCTTCTATATTCTTACGTACGTAACTAATTCTTTTCTCCTTGTACTACTAACAGGTGGAGGCCAGAGACACACACGTTCCACCTTCCCTGTGGGGAGATGACCGTCACGCTGCAGGACGTGGCGATGATACTTGGACTTCCCATCAGGGGATAGCCGGTGGTCGGTCCGGCGGTGTCTGAGGGCTGGAGGGCACGTGTGGAGGCCTTCCTGGGCACGCCATTGCCTCCTGCCCCAGATAATGCCAGGCGAGGCCGCGTCTCGGGGGTCCACCTTAGATGGTTGCGGAATACCTTTGGCGAATGCCCTGATGCCGCGGACGACGCAACGGTGACCTACCACTGCCGCGCCTGGGTCCTGCACATGTTCGGGGCAGTGCTGTTCCCGAACGCCACGGGGGATGCCGCTTCGTGGATGTACATCCACTGCCTCCAGGACTGGGGGGACGCTAGACAGTTCAGCTGGGGCTCGGCGGTCCTCGCGTTCCTCTACCGCCAGCTTTGCGAGGCCTGCAGACGCAAGGCACCCACGTCGACGCTCGGTGGCTGCGCCTTCCTTCTGCAGGTGTGGTAATACATTTATTTTTCCTACAGTTCTTTGTTTTTGTGCATGGCTAATCGTGTGTCTGCCCGTATGTTCGCTTGCTAGGTGTGGATGTGGACACGCATTCCAGTGGGGCGCCCTCGAGTGTTCCAGGCGCAGCCTTGGCATCCACTGGGTGTGGATGACCTCGGCCCCACTGTTGTGTACCTGTGGGATACAATGTCAGTCCCGTTCGTGACTACTCAGCGGGCATACGTGGATTTCAGCAACGAGTTTGACACTTTGTCTCCCACGATGGTAAGAAATTGGTACTGCATTTATTTATTCTACAGTTCTTGGTTTTTGTACATGGTTAATCGTGTGTTCGCTTACAAGGTGTCCTGGGAGCCTTACTCCGAGCCACAGGTTCTAGCGCTACCGCTCAGCACCATGTGCCGCAGGGACTCCCATATTTGGAGGATGAGGGTCTGCTGATCTGCTTCTATGCCGTGGAGATTCACCTCCCCCACAGAGTTGCGCGGCAGTTCGACCTCGTGCAGTTCTTCCCCCTAGAGGGGATGTCGACTTCTGTTGAGTTGCACAAGTAAGTAACAATTTAAAATTCTTTTGGTTCGTACTAACAACTATTGTTGACATCTGCTATATGTACAGGTTCGACAGGGTCCACCAACGAAAGGTGACGGACTTCGCTGATCACCACCGACAGTACATGCAGTGGTGGAGGAAGATGGAGGACAACTGCGAGCCGGACAGTACCCCCCACAGTAACGCCAGCTTCCGGAATTACTTGTCCTGGTACCACACTGCCACGCGCTACAGGCTGAGGCAGCAGTGGACCGATGTCGACTACGCAGACCTCGCTTCGTCCGAGGACGAGGACACTGCGTACGACAGGCGTGCGAGGGAGGGCACAGTGGTTGAGGCCGCTCCGATTCTCGATCGAGTGGTACGGAAAGCATGATATTTGCAATACTTTGGTTCCATACGTTTATCTCGCACTTATGTTTACTTATTTCTTTAGGGGACTTCTCTCCAAACCTCGGTGCGTGAGATCGACGAGGTTCTCGGCCACCTGGACAGCGAGAGCCACCCCCTGAGGGACTTCCTGCAGGTACGAAGATAATTCGTTAGGTTAGATCGATTCAGCATGTATGCAATTATGACATATCATTACTTGCAGAGACTTCGACGTCGCCTCAGTCGGGCGGCAGGTCGGTGTGGTTGCCGCGCACGCTCAGACGTGATCGTACCACTGGCCTCCCAGCGCTCAGCCGATGCAGTGTCGTCATCACACGTCGGCAGGCGCCAGTCCACGAGGAGCTTGTCACGCACTCCGACTTTTAGTCAGGGCGACGACGACGAGGAGGAGGCGGAGCAGGGTGACGACGTCGAGGAGGAGCAGGGTGACAACGTCGAGGAGGAGCACGAGGACGAGGAGGCATCTACCCACGACGAGATTGGGATGTCGCAGATGCCTGACGCACCGTCTACTCAGGCTTCGCAGCAGCCTTGTCGTTCGGCTCGTCCCCCGAGCACGTATACTCCAGGGAGTGATGCTCTAGCCAAGGGCAAGGGGAAGGCCAAGAGGCAGTGATGTTTTGAGACTTTTTTATAGACATGTGATATTTTCAGACTTATGTGATATTTTGAGACTTTTGTATAGTTATGTGGTATTTTGAGACTTATTGATAGTTATACGATGTTGTTATTTAGGTTTTCAGATGTTTCATGTGTGAATGTATGTGTATGTCTGTATGTGCATATGTTTTACAGAAAAGTTTGCTGTTTTGCTGTTTTTTGTCAGGTGTAGCTTACACGGCGCCATACCCTTTGGCGCCGAGATGTGTATATACGGCGCCAAGGTGTTTGAAGCCAAACAGTCTGGCGTCGTATATACACATCTTGGCGCCAAAGGGTATGGCGCCGTGTAAGCTATGTACGGCGCTCGCATGTTTGGCGCCGAGATAGGTGGACTTGCAGCAAGGCACGGCGACTACGTTTGACTGGCTAAATCAGTACACAGCGCCACGGCCTTTAGCGCCGTATGTGCATATCACGGCGCCGTGGGCCTTGGCGTCGTGCTATGCCACCCTGGCTCTGACGTGTCAATGCACGGCGCTAAAGCATATGGTGCCGTGACATGTACCCTGGGCGCCATATGCTTTGGCGCCGAGAGAAGGGTCCATTTTTGCAAATCTTTTCTCCAGGGGTCCATATGTAAAAAACTTTCAAATTTTGGGCTAAAAAGCAAAAAATTTACGGCGAAGAAGGAGGCGGCGGTGTCCCAGTGCAGGGTGGAGCGGCGGAGGGGCCGAGGGGGGCGGAGACGCGGCCGGGAGTGGGGGCGGAGAGGCGAGAGGGAGTGGAGACGCGAGGGGGAGTGCGGGCGAAGAGGCGAGAGGGAGTGGGGGCATTCTTGTCTTTTCGCGTGGGCATCTTTTTTTTTACCATTTAATCCTCCAGTCTTAACGGCCTCACAAAACAGGGGTAAACGGAGTCTTCATTTCAAAATCGCGCGGGCAAAATCACAAAGTTAAAAAAGTAGGGGTAAAATCACATTTGAGTCGAGAACAGGAGCAGAAACACCAAATTCCCAAAAAGAAATACATGCGGCACTACAGCAACCACGAAAGCGACGTTCTAATTTGTTATTATTTTGCTACAGTAGTGTGAATAGTAAAAAGTATTTTTTGGTTTGTTCGCTGCAGAGCTGATCGATAGCGATAGGCTCTATTTTTTATCTACTACAGTGCCAAATAATAATTTGCTACAGTACCAGGGGCCGGGTTTCTAGGCCCCGCCTAGCCCACCGTTTGTGCCGTGTCGGCACGATTCGCCATGTGTCGAGTCGGCAGTGCTTCGGGATGACCCAGAAAAACACGGCCAAACTCTCAGCTCTACTTTGAAATGATGTGAACATGTCATGTTGGAGAAAATCAGTGCCAGCTGCCCCAAAGTAAGGCTCGATAAAGCCTTACCTGAAGGGCCTTATTTAGGCCTTTTTCAGCCGATTAATGGATCCAGATAGACTCCTTATCTAAAGGGCTGTGTTTAGGCCTAGCTTGGCCCTGCAGGACCCACTGGCTCACATCGGGACAATGAAGTTCAGTTGTATCCTCCAATCTTTTTTCAAAAAATAAAAAAATCTCAAAAAGAAAAAAAAAGAGAAGAAAAGAAAGAAAGAAGTTGCACTCTTCAATTGTCTTGCCCAGTTGGCCTCGTAGGCCACGAGCTTAGACCATTAGTTACTCGTTTAGTCTTGGTGATGCTGCAAGCAACGTTTGATTGGTTGCTCCAATCTTACATAGGAAAAGATCATGATGGCGTGATGACGTGATTTGTTGATTGGTACACTACGCTACACACAATAGGCTCACTCTAATCAACTTTAGTTTTTGATTTGGTTTTTGGCTTATTTAAACTAAAAGCTATTTGAAACACGTCAACTTCTAATTTTGATTTTTTTGATTTTTTCAGATTTTTATCTTTTTTTTCTTTATTTCTTTGCATTGTCTGTAACAATATAATTGTTTTTTATTTTATTTTTTCTATTTTTCCTTATTTTTTCTTAGTAAAAAGCTAACGATCGCTACAGTATAATTTCAGCTAAAAGCCAAAAATCACGGACAGAAACTTAAGTCATAAGCTAGATAAAAGCGGGACCTAAACGAGGGAAAAGTAAATACTGCAACAAGGTGACCTTTTCTCCTGCATCTTTTTGAGCTCGGTTGCGTCATGCGAAATCTTCGAAGGAGTGGTTTTATTTGCTGTTGGGTTGAATGTTTCATGCAACATGTCTTGGGAGGTAGCTTGTGTAGAATCTTCAGTGAATTTCCATTTTTCAACATGAAGGAACGATGGAATCCTGGACGAATCTTCTTCAGCCTGCAGGTGCTTGCTCAGGGGTGTAATCATCTGGGACTGTGGGACAGCATTTGAGGTAAGCTGTCATGGGAGTATGGGACTAGGCTAATGGTGAATAGTGCCTTTCATCCTAGTGATTTTCATGCAACTTGGCTTGCAAGGTGAGCCATCAGCAACATCTCATCAAGAAGCAAGAGTACTTGCAAGATCAATGAACATTCATTGGATCATTGGCTGTATCATGTCACTGACCTCGTCGTTGTCGACTTCTCTCTTTAAATCACCTTTTAGGAAAAAAATTGACAAAAATGTCATCGGGTCCATGCTGCGTTTACACGTACCAGCAGTAGGTTAGATGGATATGATCAACATTAGACGAACCCAGGCAAAAGGCTATGCGACATCAAACGGGAACACAAGGCAAGCGAACTCACAAGAGACAGCTCCAACTGCAGCAGAGCCTCTTCACCCAGTGCTTCCGGGCCTAATATGCTTCTGGTGTCCGCCGAAGGACGGCAACCCCCTCTAGGTCGCAAATTTCTGTGCCTACTAACAAGACAGCTACGTGTGCCGACCAGATCCAACTATTTTTTAGGCGGGAGTGACTATTGTACAGGCGACTGAATTTTTTTTTATCTTTCAGTCACTTGAAGTTGCACTCTCAATCACCTGAAGTTACATGTGACTTTTTTAAAGGGGAGTTGCAACTTCAGTTGATTGAAAGTGCAACTTTAGTTGTACTCTGAATCACCTGAAGTTGCAAGGTGTTTTTTTGGAGAAGGGCTACAACTTTAATTGATTGAGAGTACAATTTCAGATGACTAAAACATAAAAAAATTTCAGTCGTCTGTGCAATAGCAAAACCGTTTTTAGGCACATATTAAGTTCCGCGATGACATTGACCAGCTCAAAAGTCCCAACTTTGGGTGTTCAAACATAATATGACCAAGGATCGAAAAACCGGAACCGGGTCAAATCCCGCCGGACGGGTGGTACCGGTAACCGGCCAGTTACCGAAAAACCCGGTTAAAAACCAGTCAAAATTTGCCAAATTTATTTGGGGGGAGCGGGATGTGGCCGGTAACCGGACCGGTTACCGGTCGGAAACCGGGAAAACCGGTGAAAAACTGGATAAACTCAGATGAATATGCTGATCTGTTGCTGCTCTTTTTCTATTTGCTACTGATCTGCTGCCGCTCTTCTTCTATTTGCTGCTGCAGCTGCTCCTCTTCTCTCCTAGAGTGTTGCTGCAGCTGCTCTGTTAGCATTAATCCTATGTGCATGTAGTCAGTCCCTTAAATTCTGCATGAATGCTGCGCATGCCTCTTAGTATCCTCTGCATGTAGCATTTAGTATCCTGCATGCATGCTGCGCATGCCTCTTAGTATACTGTATTGCAGTTATTGCTATTCTGCATGTATCCATTTAGTACTCTGCATGCATGCTGCACATGCCTCTTAGTTTTCTGATTTATCCTTTAGTATTCTGCATATACCCCTTAGTATACTGCATTGCAGTTATTGTCTAGAAGCTGTTAAGCTATAAATAAAGGGAAGAAAAGAGCATGCGCTAAGCAGCTCAAACCAATGCATGTCTGCTGTCTTCATGCTCCTCTTCTCCCTAGCGTGCTGCAGCTGCTCCTCTTCTCCCCTGGCTGCTGCTCTCTTCTCCCCTTCATATGTGGCTGCTGCTGCTGCACTTTCTTTACTGCTCTACAAATCTGTGGCTGTGGATGTTTATTCTTCTGCTGCAATTTCTGCTCTCCCTGTTGCTGCTGCTCCTCCTGCTCTGTTGCAATTTCTGCTCTCCTCCACTCCCTGCTGCTGTTCCTACTACTTTTCTCTCCACTACCTGCAGCAGCACCTCTATTTTTGTCCCCCACATGCACCACTTTGCTCTCTTCACATGCACCAACAAAAAACAATCACTTTCCACTTTATACCATGCTCCATTGGGCCCTGCATGCTCCTAACCAGCAAAATGAAGCATCCAATGCTTCATTTGCAGCACAGGAACAATTTCAAATGCATACAAATTCAAATTTTCAAATTGCAAATTTCGACCGGTTTTTTTTTCTACCGGCCCGCACCGGGTTTTCCGGTTACCGGTGGTTACCGACCGGTAACCGTCGGAAACCGAACCCTGAATATGACAATAGTCTGTCTAACCAATCCACCTGTTCCATCTTTTTTATGTCATCACATCCCCAGGCCCTTTTAGGTACAGGCAGGAAGCAGAAGTACTGTACACTCCTAAATCAAATTCTGCATGCTCAACTGTCATTACAAAATTCAAGAATGAGTTCTGATTAATCTCTGCATAGATCCTCTACATGCTATACAGAATGCAGATGTAAGCTACAGACACCAGAGGTACTGGAAAGAGAGTCATCGTCAACCAGCATATTTGGAACTATGTAGCATGTACTGCATCAGTTCACCTCGCACCACATGTAAGAATTTGTAAGTCAAATTTCTGCTTTTACATTCAAAATGCCAACCAAGCACCACATATATAAGATTCTTTGGAAATGAACCGTCTCGGTTTAGTTTTGGCATTTCAGTTTGACGATATACTAACTAATCAGATGAATAAAAGAGAAGAAATGCACGACCACCTACTTTTTCTCTCTTGTACAGTACATTTCGGCATGTCACCAAAGGCGTGGCCATCTGTGAGGCGTGGATCATACAGTCTAAGTACAAACAAACCTTCAACAATCACCTAATGCTTCATACAGATACCAAGCGAAAAATAGCGCGCAATAGAATATTGGGATGAACAGAAGAAATAGTTGTCAACAAAGAACCAGGGAAGCTACACAAGGTTTTCATCTGGAATTCACAACTTGCCTACTGCGTTATCATCTACTGGGTACTTGCTATCTGCAACGATCCATCCTTCCGCAGCTTTAAGCTGAGGCTAACGAACCGTTCTCTTGAATACTGTCTCGAGGCTTTCCTCCAGTCTGTTCCAGCCTTCATCATTTCTGCGAACTCATCAAAGCTTATCTTGCCATCCTGAAGAACAAAAGAATGCCATTAATTTTTTTAGTATCCTACATTTTATGAATCGCAACGTTCATCATATCACTCACAGCACCAAATGATTTTAACCGTAGAAAAGATGGGAAGCAAAACTATCATGCTTTTGCAATTAGTTGGTGACAAACCACAAACCTTATCAGTGTCTATATCACGGATAATGGCATTGATAACCTCTTCATGATTTGGTCCCAGGTCACCATCTAATGATTCGAGGAGCTCATCGATTTCAATATATCCACTCTGGTTCCGATCAAAATATGCAAATGCCTTATGCAGATGCTCGTCATTGCCAATCTTTCTCAGGTGAACAGATAGAGTAACAAATTCTCCATAGTCTAAACATCCATTTCCATCGGCATCCGCCTGACATAACATGCACAAATAGTAAATATAAGAACCCCACCCATCACCTTCATCACACAGTAAATTGTAGAAATTGTATTTATCTAATGTTAAAGGATATTTTCTAGTTCGCACAAAACATGCTCTCTCCATCCCGCAATATAAGTCTGTCATGTGTACATAGAAAGCACATTATTTAAGTAATATTTAATGGAATTGGAGTATAGTTGTTCCTATTATATAGATATAGTACTACTCTTTCTATTGGAGACAAATATGATCTAATTTCATTAAATGTTACTTAAATAATGTACCTCTTAAGTATACATATTGGATTTATATTGCAAGATGGAGGGAGTAATACATAATAACAAAATATTCCAGTCTTACAACAAAGAACTGCACATTAAGTTTCTTGGAATGTAGGAAAAGAACGGTTACTCACGGCTTCCATTAGTATTTGGACATCTGCATCAGGCATTTGGTGCCCAAGCTTATGCAGACCAAGCTTCAGCTCATCAAAAGTAATCATGTTATCTTTGTTTAGATCCATGTTTTCAAACATATCCTTTATGCCAGCCACCTCTTCTACCGAAAGATGCTCAGCTATGACCTGTAGTCAAACATGTGAGAAAGTTTAAAGAAGGCAAGTCTAATATTGAAAGAGAATTATTTGAGAGACAAGCAGACTGAGGTATACCCTAAGTGCATGCTTCTTGAACTTGTTCATCACAGAGAATTGTTGAAGTCTGGCCCTAACAGTTTCACCCAAATTGACCTTTGGAGCCTTCTTGATATTTTGCAACCAAGGATGATCTGGAGGAAATACAAGTTACAGTTATGAGAGTGAGACAAAAGGAACCTAATTAAATGGTTAAGTTATGAGACAAAAGCAACCTAAGTTATAGGGGGAAAGATCTTCGGAAATCATGAAGAATTATCTTTACTCGATTCTAATGCATGGTTTTCCAATCTTAGATTAGAAGTTGTAGATAATTGCAACTCAGAATCATCACATTTTGAGTTTGGAAAGTTTTCATATTGGTTTAAGATAGAACAGAAGGAATCAAACACAATACAATCAACTAGTGCGAACTGCGAAAATTGATTATTACCAAGCACTTGCTGAGCATTTAATCGCCGCTTTGGATCTGGATTAAGCATTCCCCTGACAAGATCTTTTGCATTATCTGAGACCCTTGGCCATGGATCTCTTTTAAAGTCAATGACAGAACGAATAATTGCTTGAGCAACACCCTGTTCAGTCTCTGCATTATAACATGGAAACAACAAAATATTCAGAACGAGCATTCAATAGCACAAGATCTTTTTCTCTACCACAGGCCCATACCCCCTATCATCCCATAACCAAAATGAATAAAAAGAAAATTACGAGTGTCAGTTTAGAACGTGACACGTAGTGCATTTGAACAGACAAGAGATCAGAACACAGTCCACTTTTATAATCCTAAATATTTAATTTAGTTTGATATGCCAGTGTCATAATTGATCATTTTCAGGTACAAAACTAACCTGCCCAGAATGGAGGGACACCACAAAGAAGAACGTAAAGAATCACTCCTGCACTCCAAACATCAACCTCTGGGCCATAATTTCTCTTTAGCACCTCTGGAGCCATGTAATAAGGACTTCCAACAATCTCAGTGAATCGCTCACCTACACATAATCAACTGTTGGACCGAAATGGCGACAGAGGGGGGGTGAATGGCGCTTTCAGAAATTAAATTCGTCCCTCAAGTATCCACACTTATGCTTCTTCTTCAATAGCTATGGAAGCTATGAAGATAGAAGATATGCACTATTGGAAGTCACAGCAACAAGGATAAACCAGATCCAGAAAGAGACAGTCAAGAAAAATAAATTCAGAACAGGTCTGACTGCAAGCGGTAGTACCGCTGAGCGGTAGTACCGCACGAAGAAATCAGCAAGCAGGAAACTGAAACCTGAAAAACTGAACTTCGGGTAGGACTGCAGCTCTTCGAAAATCAAGGCAAATGGTGGTTTTCTTTCATTCTTTTTGGCCCAAAGCATTACTACAACATATCAAATAGTAAGGAGGCTTTGGGAAACAAAGAAACCACACCAAGAAACAAGAATTACTAGAGAAACACTATACAGAGTAAACAGACAACATAAGACAAGCCATTCGAGAGGCATCGTCCTGTGATGATATCATCGACAAGTGAGTTGCAACGGATCACAGATGAATTAAAACAGCGAATTTCAGATACTAGAAATAAGGGCATCATGACTGTACCTGGAGTGAAAAATACGGACAGGCCAAAATCAATTGCCTTAAGTGCCGCAGTTTCTTTCTTCTTTGCAAACAAGAAATTCTCTGGTTTGAGGTCCCGGTGCATCACTCCATGCTTATGGCATACCTGATATTGTACAGTACGGGACAAAGGTACGCGTTATTCACCATAAGGATTGGGGGGGGGGAGCTGTAACAATCTAATTACCAATTCAGAGAGGCAGGCATGTATAGCTAATAGCTATAATCAACAACAGCAACTACAGTAATCAATTGCCTCTCAAATTTTATTATAACCTATTCAATTAAATGAATAAACAACGGAATCATCTGACATATCGCAAACAAAATTTTGATCCTCACGTCGGAGGAACAAAAGCATATTAAAAAATTATTCCTTATTGTAGTAACATTTCTACCATGAATCCCCCAAAGGGGCGGATCTACAGTAATTCATGGGTATTCAGCTGAATACCCAAAAAACTTTGCAAAAAATCTGCTATATATATATATATATATATATATATATATATATATATTAGTAATTGGGTTTAAATAAAAGAATTTGAAGTGACAAGAACTTCGGGCCGACTGAGAGCGGCCACGCCCGAACGGCCCAGTCGCGGTCACGCCCGAACGGCCTAGTCACGGTCGCGGAGGCAAAGTCTGAGCCACTGAGGAGAGGAGAGGAGAGGAGACCAGCAGCAGCCGCCTAACGTTCACCTCCGACCTCCATGCTCCGCCAACCGCCGCCCGCACATCTCCGATCCGGTGAGTAGAGTCTTCTGCTGCTGCAATACCGGCTATTTCGCCTCTTCCTCTCCTAGATTTTCCTCCGATTGTTTTTTCCTTGAATTTTTTCTAAACACCTTCGTGTTATGGTTAGGCTTAGATTGCGTGTTGCGGCAGTGTAGGCTCCAGATCCGGATGCCTCGAACTGAACTGAAGGAGTTTTAGATGTTCAATTTCGAACACCATGGTCACTCGTCGCAGTTGTAGGGTTTCGTCGGTTGCAGTTTAGATCTGCTGCGTTCCTAGAATTCTCTTTTTGGGGGTTTTTGGTGCGAAATTTTGTGACGTCACATTGCGCCGCGCGCGTACCAGGAATCGGAATTGGATGCGGCTGAGTTGTGGATATACTCCGTTGCTTTTCTACGTAGATATATTCCCGTCTAAATCAAACGCAACTTAAAAGACTCTTTTCTTGAAAGATACACTACATTGCCCCATAAATTTACAATTTCTTTTTGTTGCAGGTAAATCGTGGGCTGAGGAAAAAGGAACACCTTTTCTGGGAAATTTAATCTTCAGGACAAGGTAAGGAAATGTATAATTATGCATGTTTTGTGCTTCTTCTGTTAGTGGCAACTACGATTATTTCTAGCTGCTTCAAGTCTTAGTCAATACTTTGTTGGTGTAGTTTGTTTTAGCTGTTCCCCAAAGCTTGGTTTATAGCTTGTGTTATGTGTATTTATCTTTGAATAAGATTTAGGGAACAAATCTTAATAGCTCTTCCTTCTCCTTTTCCTGCAGCTTAAGGATCAGAGTTCCATTCGCGTTTGAACTGATGCCATATGAAAAGGCTTATTCTATGGATCAAGAACAAACAATATCTATTTCACCTATTATAGCTTTCTCACATCAGTTAATTATTGTGTACGAAAGCCCTAAAATCGTTTTGGTTGAGATAGTTCTGTAACATCTGAAAGCTTAGTAGCCAAACGTTTGAAGCCACTGTTTTGATATTGAGTGGACTGCATTAGTCTAATTTTATATTGTTTTGGTGATATCTGAAGTTTAAACGAGGCATACTGTTGTGGTTACAGACCAAACAGAGAGAGATGTGGTAGTGGAGAGTTGGGAGAGTGTGATCGGTAATGGCTTGGGCCCTCCCCCATGGCCTGTATCCCATATATATACATATGGGGAGTGCTTTTACAATTATACCCTTACATCTGAGTATCCCCTTCAGGGGCACTTATGTCATTACACATGGCCTATTCTGGGCTTTATAACCTTCTACCAGGCCTGCTGGGTTTAGGTGGGGGCCACCCCTACAACACATACCCTGTCCAAATCACTTGGCTTGGCTGTTTTTCAGGGATTAATGATTTAATTTACTATGCTATGGTATGCCTAATTTTAGATATAAATTGGTTGCCAACTGCTTTGTTTGAGTTGTCTATGACTTCTGATCTACTTCTGATGTTCAGGTTTCGACATCTAGTTCTCCGCTAGGTTCTAGGCTATTAGCATGATATATAATTCTAGATGTTCAATGAACTAACAGTGATTTTCTCTCTTCTATGAGATGCACTTTGCTGTGAGTTCCTCACTTCTCCATTCTCTCTCTCTACCTAGATCCAGATAGATAGATCCAACAGAAAGCAACAACGTTTGTGAGAGTCTTGTAATTTGGTTTGATGTAACTTTTATCTCTATTCTAACATTTAGGGGACTATTGTCTTTATTTTTCATTGCTACATTTGTTACTTACAATAGTATGCTTGGTGGTGCATGTTTTGAATGATTTTACCGTTTAATTCTAAACTTGTATAATATTTTTATTGTAACCTTGTAGGATGACTGGCAGAAGGAGAAGCGAGACTTCTTGCTGATGGGAAAAGAGTAAATGAGGGCAAAATTAGCAAGGTATGCAATTGTCATTAATCTCTATAATTTATTGTTTAATTCGTGTCATTATGCATTTTGTATTATTATTATTATTATTATTATTATTATTATTATTATTATTATTATTATTATTATTATTATTATTATATCTATATACGCATATATTTGTATCGGTGTTTTGGGAGAAATGATGTGTCATAGTATCGTGTATCGGTATCGACATATCCAAATAACCTAGCTCTGAAGTTCGAATACCCATTCTAAAAATCCTGGATCCGCCACTGATCCCCCAATGAACTTAACAGCTCCCAACATCCTCTGAGAACAACCTTATCAAAAAGAAATCTAAAATGATAATTTCAGGCATAAAACAACAAAGGCATCAAGAAATCACCGAGCCAGTCTCACCTGCACGACCTCGACGATGGTGCGGGTGACCACGGCGGCGGCACGTTCCGTGTAGTGCCCCCGGGCGACGATCCGGTCGAACAGCTCCCCTCCCTTGCAGAGCTCCATCACGAGGTGCACGGCATTGTCGTCCTCGTACACGTCCCGGAGGCTGACGATGTTTGGGTGCTTAGGGAGGTGGCGCATGATCTCCACCTCCCGGCGCACGTCCTCGATGTCCACCACGGTGCGGAGCTTCTTCTTGGTGATGGACTTGCAGGCGAAGGCCTCCCCCGTGGCGCGCCCCGTGCAGAGGTAGGTCACCCCGAACTCCCCCCGCCCGAGCTCCCCGCCCAGCTCGTACCGCGCGGTGATGTCCCGCGGCGTCGGCTCCCGCAGCAACAAAAGCTTCGGCGGCGGCTGCCCCGGCCGGTTGTACTCGATTCTGAAGGGGTCGGGCTTCTTGCCCTTCTTCTGCTTCGGCTGCTTGTGGTTCTTGCCGCCGCCTCCCCTCGGCGTCACGCAGCTGTTTCCCATCCCCCGCCGCCAAGTTCCGAGCCCAGGAACCCCAAATCAAGAAACCACCCGACCCGAGGACCACCCGAGGTGATCTGCGAAGAGGGCGAGACAGAGGGGCCAAGAAATGGCCGACAGCATTCGCGTTTGGTGTGTGGGGGAGAGGGAGACGGCAGGTTGGAGGGGTTAAATTGTGCGGGGATTTGGTGTAGACGGAATCAAGGGTGGCGACGTCTGGGCCGTGTGGGAATCCGCCAGTGGTGAAGCCAACGACGGGGCCGAGGAGGAGAAGAGGAAGGAAGGAAGGAGAGGGAAAGGTGATCAAAGCCCGCCTTTTCTTTTCCTTTCCTCCCTCTCTTTCCACTCCTTTTTCTTCCTTTTCTCCTTTTTCTCATTGCTTGTGCTTCTCTATGCTGATCGTGCTGCACTCTCCGCTTCTCTCGGGTCCCCCATATCTTGTTTGCTGTTGTTTTTTCTTCGTTTTGATTTTTTATTGCCATTCTCTTGGTTTCTAGAAGCTATTTTTGATTATTTTACAGTAACTGCTATTAAATAGAGTACTTTACATACTGTAGCGATTTTATTTATATTTGCTAAAACCACATACGAGTTATTTGTGTCTCTATACTCTGTCTCCCACGAATAGCCAAAAATCATAAGTCGCAGCTATAAATTATAAGTTGAAATAAAAAACAATGGCATGTAGGATGTGATATAATAGAGTTGTCAACCCACATGCATAATAGAAGCCGAAAATCAAAGATCTATTTCAGTTACACCAGAAGTAGATGCTACTCACATAGCAAAATTGGTTGGCTTAATAGACAGAAATGTCTAGAGAGATGTATTTTCTTTTTGCACATATATAACCATCAGAAGGGTAAGAATATGTAGAGAGAGTGAAAAAATTCATATAAGACACACTCTATCTTGAAAGGGTGGTCAAATTAGGTAGGATAAACCCATAAGTTCTAACATGACATTGCAATACATATGGTCTTTTTTTTAGAGATCACTCACAACAAAAGCAAATTATGAGTTATGATTATCTCACAACAAAAGCAAATTATGGGTTATGATTATCTTATGATCTTTGGGGATATCTTCACAATTACATGATTTTAAGGATGTAAACCGCATGGCTTTTCATGACAGTTTTTTTTACCAATTCGGAGCCATTGATTTGCAATAAATGGCTATGATATGAAACCAAGTAAACAAATTGCCATGTACATAATTGGCAATGGCATATAGGAAGTGACATAACAGCGTTGTCAACCCACAAATACAAAATAGAAGCCGAAAACTAAAGATTCATTCCATAGTTACACGAGGGGAAGTAGATGTTACTCACCTTTCAAAATTGGTTGCCCTATAGACGAAAATGCCTAGAGAGATGTACGTTTTGGCTTCACACATATAACCAGTTAACCACCATAAGGATAAAAATATATGGAGAGTGAAAGAATCCATATAAGACACACACTATCTTAAGGTCCTGATCAACTCAGCTTCGGCTTCTGGCTTATTTTTCACTATTCATAAGTTTCGTCTTTTTCTGAACTTTTGGCTTTTTGTTGAGCTTTTTTGCCGATTCTTTTTTTTCCCGTATTTGTTTGTATTATACGTAATGGGCTAACATATTTTTTATATTTTTAATTTTTTTAAATTTAATTATGCTAAATAAGCCTCTGTCAGCTACAGTGTTTTTTTCAGCCAGCTACAATGTTTTTAGCCATAAACCATGAACTTTTCAGCCGAACCGATCACCACCTAAAAGGGTGATCAAACTATGTACGATAAACCCGTAAGTTCCAACGTGACATTGCAATACCTATGGTCTATTTTTTTAGAGATCACTCGCAACAAGCGATTATTATGAGTTAGGATTATCTTATGATCTGTGGGGATACTTTCATAATTACTGTGGAGATATCTTCACAATTACATGATTTAAGGGGAGCCACACCCTTTAACATTAATAACACTTAGCTAGTAGATTTCCACTATCCGATAAAATATTTTTTTCGTGCCCATCAAGACCTCGAGCTGGCCGCTATGATTAGGCAGCACAAATTGCACGAATCCTGCTTAATGCCAATTTAAATCCGCCACCTAACGCCTTTTCTCTTAGTCCCCTTCCATCGCTCTCCTAAGAGCAAGTTTAATAAAGCTAATACTAGCTATAAGGGAATCCATGTCAGCATAGTCCTATATGGAGGGGAGAGAAAAGGAGAGAGAGAGCCAAGCCGACTCCCATGCAAGAGTCAGGCTAAAGCACAGGAAAAGAGGCATTATCCATGCATGTACTCATAGAACTAATTGATATACTCATGCGTGTATTAAATTATCAATACTCATGTATGTATTAAATGATTGAGAGCTCTTGTGGAGACAACTTATAGCCAGCTTATTGTATGAGTTGACTGCATCATTATCTTTTGATGACATGGAAATATATTGGAGGTAGCAGCTATCCGTACTATTAAACTTGCTCTAAGAACCCTCCAAAAGTCTTCTTCCCCACTAAAGAAGACCACACAAGGAGAGAAACAGCAACAATCAGCCTGGTTTTTTCACTGCGATTTATAGTTTTTAGTTTATTAATCTAATAAATAGTGATTGTTTATAAAAGCTAAAAGCCGCTAAAAAACTAAAAAAACAGGGCCAATTATGTACATGGCAATTTTGTTCACTTGGTTTCATACCCTTAGCCATTTGTTGCAAATCAAAGGCTCCGATTTGGCCAAAACAATGTTGGGAAAAGCCATGCGGCTTATATCCTTACAATTCAATCTCCCTTCCAAAGTCCCTTGTTTCCTTTCGTGGCATGCTCATCAACGTGCTACTTGTCGAAAACACGCCATGACGTATGCTCCTCGGCGCGTTACTTGCACATAAATGGTAGTATATTTCACTTCGATTAAAGGGGGGAAAATGCGATTTCATTGTACCCCTGATGCGACTTGAATGTTCACACCGTGCCGAAGGTTGGGACGGACGATCCCCCCCCCCCCCCCCCCTCTCCCCTGCTCCTCAATTGATTTTTGTGACTTCTGTCTGTGTTCCTCGGTGGTACAGTTCCTTTTGTTTTGGTTCGTTCTTCAGTACTCCTGGAGATGCACGGATTATGGGGTCGTCTACAAAAACGGAGCATCTATGTTCCCGTGTTGCCTTGCGCGGACGTTGCAAGTGGTGGAATTGATTGAGGACCGGCTCTTTTTAGCGTATTAGCTGGGTGTTTATGTGTTGCTATAAAAAAATTATAATACTCATAGGGCGTTAAATCAACTTTGCCGTGTGTTTGGGTTGCGTCAAGCCATTAGCTCCATTGGGACTTAGTTAAGACCCGTCTCGGCCCACGACGTGCCTTTATTCACCGTGCCCAATCTAAATGCTAATGCTGAATAATAAATCATCTATTGTAAAGCACTTTAGGATTCTATAATATGCAGTGTTATGCTAACTTATAGTAGCAGTAGATAAGGTCAAATGGAAGATAGAAGGGAATCAAAGGCTTTTACATAAATGTGCTGTGAAAATTTTTAGTTTAAAGATTGAGAGAATCAAAACAAAGATAAGCATATAACCAATAATGGAGCAATCATTTTATTTCGACCGGGCACGAGCAGGTAAGCAGAGTGGTGAGGGTACTTGAGCATTAATCGCACAAGCATGGTGTGTCCAACTTCAGCAAGATGGCACAAAACCTCCAGAAGGTCAAGGCAGAACCAAGCATGATTACCTGGGCTAAGACTTGCCAAGTCCAGAAATGCCCGAAAGAAATCACAAATTTTAGTTGTATGAATTGCAGATAGTTTTATCATGAGTAAGGTTGTAGGTTGTCAAAAAGTACCAACTGTCTTGAACAATGCGCAAATGTAAATGTATCAACATGAGCAAAAACTGCATGCTTTAAGAATGATATCTGGCCTTCTGTATTCGTCCACCATGACCCACAAATAGCATGAAGCGGAAAAGGGATCATGTATAATTCAATCAATTTCTCAACCAAAGTAGTTCCCCTAAAATAGAAATACACACACACAGATACACACACACACCTTGCAAGCACGAACATATATAGACATCAGTAACTAAAAGGCTACTTCAACAGGAATAATGAAACCATCATGATCAATATTTTTCCATTGCATGGATCCATTACATCGTGTTCACACTATAAAAGTTTTATGAAATCGATTTTAGTTTGTTGAAAATGATTCTGTGTGTATGGAGTCACTCTATGCAAATTAGCATACACATGTGCAATGTGGTTCTCACATGCTTTTATAGAAAACTATAACTGAGTATGATAGTCCAAGTCTATAGACAATCCAAGTGCCACCTCATTAGACCATGCCACGGGTTGAACCAGTTCACAACCCGATCTCAACCCAAAATTTCTAAGCCCATCCCACTCTAACCCCAACCCTTTTTTATGAGGTAACCTAACCCGTTCACTCTTCCAACCTGTTTCCACCTATCCAAAACCAACCCAATTAAGAACCCACCCTGTTTAATTCGTTTGAACTCAACCCATTAGCACCCGTAGTTCTAAATTTCTAATTATATCTAAGTATCATCCTCAGAAATAAGAAATCACAGCAACAGATTAAAACACTGCTTAAATCTAGAAGAACCATAATAGACTGAAGAAACAACTCGATATCCAATGGCAGGAAAAATCAAAAGATATCCCAGATATCTCATAAACCAACAGCATCTGGATGGACCAAGAACAAATGCACTTCAAGGATCCTAACTATGATTGAGACAACAATCAGTAATAACTAAGCACCGCGTTTACATCTCAATAAATTGAAACTATGCAGCAAAGGCCAAGCTACAGGTTACATAATTTCACTTTAAGTACACTAAATTGCCATCATGTATCCACAATACATCCTAATTGCAAGGTGTTAGCAGCAAAACAATATATCGCCTTAACACAGAGCACCTAAGAATAATCTGAGTTCCATAGCAAATCAATCCACATCAACTAGATGAACCATCAGTAGCAGTATATAAACTAAAAATTTTGACCTTTAATACAACATACAAGCACATACAATAATTTACCAGTGATAAACATCTCGAATACATCGAGGCATCCGAAGCAATTATTACATCAGAGTCACCCCCGGCAATGGTATCTTAGAGCTCTTGGATCTCCCTCTCCCCTTCATCCTGCTCCTCGTGGCCCCCACCGCCCTTCCCTCCCGAGCCCTTCTTCTCCCTCGCCATCCCCGTCCCTCTATCCCTCTCCCTCCCATCCTCCTTCATCCTCTTCTTATCCTTGTCCACATTCACATCCGCCAACGCCACTGCCTCCCCCCAGTCATCTAGCCCATCACCGGTCATGCCGAGGCCGCCTCCCCCACCCCCGACCTTCTTGAGTCGGCACTTCCAGGGCTTGGACGAGGAGTCAGCGTCGTCGTCGCTGTGCACGGGCATGGGGGAGTGATCACAGTTCCAGTCGATGCCGCCGCCATCGTCACCGAAGTTGTCCTCGAGGTCGTCGTAGGGCTTTGGCTCAAGCGAGGGGTCATGAGCGTCGAAGTCCATGATTGGCTCGCTGTCCTCGTCGATGTAGCTGCAAGCGCAGATCATAGGGAGGATCCAGGTGAGGCAACGAAACCCTAGGGAAGAAGAGAGGGGGATATAGAGTAGGAGAGGTACTTACCTATCATCCATGGCGATGGTGGCGGGCAGATGCGAATCCAAAACCCTAAGCGAGAGAGAGAGAGAAAGAGAGGAGAGGGGAAAGGCGAGTCAGGGAAGGGAGGAAAGATCGATTTGATGATGGGGGAGGGGAAGCGAAGGGGAGCACCGCCTGTAGAAGGAGGAGGAAGACGAAGGAGAGATCGATTCGGTGATGGGGGTGGAGAAGCGAAGAGGGCAGCGGGGTTAGGGATGAGGAGGTGATGAGGCTGAGGTGATTTGGGAGGCTGCGTAATTTGTTGGCGGTGGGTGCGGGAAGCGAGGTGCAATTGGCCGGACGCCCACTGTTTCAAGAGAGAGAGAGAGAGGAGGTTAGGGGGAGAGAGGCAGATGAACCACTGGTGATGAACCACCACCACCAATTTCTCTTTTTAAGTAGTAAAGATGACTTGTAGCTTATGATTTTTCTCAAATAAATAAATAGGATGCTTTCTTCGTCTTCCTTTTGAAGCGGCTTATTAGAACAGTTTTTTTCAAAGTAGCTCATTGATATTTGGTTTATTCGCATAAGCGCTTTTGGTAGAATTAAAAACCACAGACCGCGGTATAAACCATCCGTTGCAGCCGAAAAGAACGCATTCGTAAAGCGGCCTAAGACCAAGAGTGCGCCGAAGGAACAGAAAGGGAAAAGTGACTCAGGTGTTCATGTTGTAAATATTGCAGTATAAGCATATTTCTTAATTTAATTCCAACTATTATTATAATTGTCCAAGCATTCAAAACATGGCATATAAATGACTTAACTAACACACTAACAAGTGAATCTTTTAAGCCATTGCAAAAATAACATATGCTCAACATAAATGTCACATATATGTATAATATTAGCATGGCAACGGGTAAACAAGAACATTTACATGCTAATCTTAATATAACATTAACATATATGTTTAAATCCAGCATATGAACAACAATTTGACAAATATTAATTGCTCTCAGAAAGCGAGTTGCACAAGAATCAATCTTGGCCATCATCGCCATGACAATGCCTAATCTTGATTTTATATGACAGTTATAAATTTACTTTTGAGCTACAATTGAATCTTGCTATTTACAAGTATTTCCATATCAAAATAAACTGACTGGACAGAGCCGAACCTACAAGAATTCAACCTGACAGAGTAACCTTTTGAATTACAAAGTTCGGCACAGACCAGATAAAAACAAAGCTAGCTGCAGCCCAAATCAACAAGTTCAGCAGAGGTCAAGAAAGACCAACCTAGACCTCACACAAATATTAGAACTAGAGCAGCTAGCAGATTTGATACCAGAGAACAAACTAATAGCAGATTCAATTGAATACTCAAAGTAAATCTACCCTCACATTCATATAAAATTTCAGGAGTATGTCATTTCATCACAGAGCTAAAGTCCCACAGAATTCAATCTTTGCAAATTATCTTTTAACAAGACTCACTGATATAAGAGGTATATCACCAAATTGCAAAGATCAATCACCAGAATACTCACAATACGGTGATACTCGAAATCACCTGAAGTTACTGAAATGAGCAAGGCACGCGATTGCGCTGTCCCAGAAAACCAATGCCCCCTACAAACCGAGCAGGGAGATGGTCGCCGGAGATACAATGCCCTTCTTCCCGTCTCAGCCGCAATCAACAGGAAGTCGAGGTAGAGGTTTGCCGCACAAGACCACACGCCACAAGAGTATTCCGGCCAAGAACACTCAAAGCACAACTCAAACCTCACGGTGATGCTCCCAGTCCAAGCACAAATCAAAACCCTAGTCACGGGTCAAGCCTCACGGCTGTCGGTGGAACACAAAGAACCAGCCAACAGTCCTAGGACTCGAGATCACCACCGGAGAGTATAGAGAGGAGAGGAGAGAGCTCACTGGTTTTCACCGTGCCGAAGAGAGGAGAGAGCCCGAGCTTTATAGCGGAGCGGAGAGGAGGGGAACGGCGGGCTGCGGTGCGGCTGGCGCCGAAACGCCCGCGCCGACGCCGCCTCCGTCGCCATCGCCCCCAGGACCCGGCCGCCGCCATCGCCCGAGGAAAGCGCAGATCCGGAAGACCCGCACCGCCCGCACCGGCCTGTGGGAGGAGACGAACCGTCTCCTCCTTATCTCCTCACACGGCCCACCGACAGGTGGGCCCCACTGGCATAAATTTTTTCCTTTTCCTAAATTGGGAAATTCCCATTTCGCCCTCAGTTATACAACAGTTCACACTCTCTTACGTCGATGACCGGAAGGATTCGTATGACGCAACAATTATGAGTGGTAAACACTGCGGAATTGTGTGATCTATATTCGGCTAGTTCATAACATGGTGACGGATAGATCACATAGTCTAGTGGTATAGCTAACACAAGATACGCTCGACTAGAAACCTGCTGCTGTCCTGCGCTGTGAAGCATGCTAATGGCGACAAAACCGGCTGCGTAATGGGACATTGGGTAGATACACATCAGGTAGTCGTTGCTACAGGACTTTGCCCACTGCCTGCCTGCTGAAGACAAGTGCATGCCACGCTTGAAGTGGATGAGGATAGTGTGGACGTGGTCAGCCAGGATGGGTGGCGATTCCGTCGGCCGGTCGATGATTGATGCCGTGGCGAGTGCTCTAACCAAACGTGATGCTTACATGCATTCCTGCGGAATGCGCAATAGAAAACACGCGGAACAAGTCTTAGCATCCGAATCGTCAAAATATGCGATTCAGAAGAACATTACTTGTGCAATTCCGATTTGTTTGGATGCTTTCGGAATTGAATGGTGGAATTTGACATGCAGGACCGGTGTGGTGATAGAGGGTAAATGGTACCTTTGAATTTTCCAAATTATTCAACAATTCTTAACTTCAATAATTATACGAAGCTATAAAAATATATAAAAAAATCACGCCGAAAGAACATAAATCATAAGCCAATTCCATTTCAACATGAAATTGAATTGGAGCTCCAATTCTGTAGATCAATTTCACAAACTGAACACACCCTTACAAAAAAAAGTATATACTTTGCGACGCTGCCTGCCGAGTCGCGGTCAAACGCTCAAAGGAGACGCTACTGGCTACTGCTGTGCTGCGTGCCACTACAGGGAGCCAAGCAAACTAGATGCAAAAACATAGCGTCACGCCACGTTAATTATCATATAAATATCGAAGTAAAAGAGTTGCCGTGCACAGAAGTCTATATGCTAAAAACTGAAAGCAAGGATCCATACGTATTTACGGCGAAAAGGAGGGGGTTTTAAAGAAACAAGAACCTATATGTAAAAAATAAGAACATATATGTAAGTAGATAGGGTAGCGCACTACATTGCGCTGAATAAAATACGTATTTTAATACATTCGATCAAGCGAGAAATATTAGTCTGTGTAAGGGCCAGCCGTAGTCGAAGGGCAGGCCGTGGACGAAGTGTTGGCCGTGGTCGAAGGCGAGCCATGGTCGAAGAGCCGGCCGTGGTCGAAAAGTCGACATCGTGGTCGAAGTCGACGTGGGCGACGTTGAAGCCGTGGTCGTGGTCGAAGGGCCGTGGTCGATGTCGATGCCGTGGTCGAATTCGATGTCGTAGTTGAAGGGTCATGGTCGAAAGACTGGGTCAAGGTCGAAGTCAAAGCCGTGGTCAAAGTGGAAGTCATGGTCGAAAGGGTCGTGGTCGAGGTCGAGGGTGCGGTCGAAAGGGGTTGTGGTCAAAGAGCGTCGTGTTCATAGTCGACGCCGTGGTCGACGGGAGTCGTGGTCAATGGTCGACACCGAGGCCGTGGTCCATGGTCGAAGTGGAGGCTATGGTCGAAGGGCGTTGTGGTTGGAGTAGAGGCCATGGTCGAAAGGCGTTGTGGTCAGAGACGACATCTAGTCATGGTCGAAGGGCCGTGGTCAAAGTAGATGATGTGGTCAACGTCGATGCCATAGTCAAAATTGATGATGTAGTCGAAGGGTCGTGGTCGAAGGACCTGGTCAGAGTCGAACTCATGGTCCAAGTGGAAGTCGTGGTCAAAGGGGGCCATGGTCAAGGTCGAGGATGCGGTCGAAAAGGACCGTGTTCGTAGTCGACACTGTGATCGAAGTCGAAGCCATGGTCGAAGTCGAGGCCGTGGTTAAAGGGCTCCGTGGTCGAAGGGGAACCACGGTCGATGGTCGCCGAGGCTGTGGTCCATGGTCGAAGTCAAGGCCGTGGTTGAAGGGCGTTGTGGTTGATGTCGACGTGGGCGAAGTCGACACCGTGGTCAACGTCAGTGTGGGCGAAGTCGACACCGTGGTCGAGGTTGAAGGGCAGTAGTGTAGGATCAAGGATACCGACTAGAGGGGGGGTGAATAGGAGGTTTTTAAATTTTTCTTGTTCACTTAATTAATTCTTTACAATCTAAGTGACAATGAAATAAGACAAATAATCCTATGCAATTCTAGTTATCAACTTAGCTCTAAACAATCAAATGATCACAATGAAGCAAATAAACGAGAGCAAGAGAAACAAGAGACACAATCGATATTTTACCGTGGTGATCGAAAAACTTGCCTGTTTCCACTAATCCACGTTGAGGTTAGCCCGAACAAATCGGACCGACTCCACGAATTTGAGTCGAAACACCTCGGTCACTAATGTAGCTCTTCCCCACTCCGGGTAGGTGAGCTCCAACCTTCACAATCCGTCGGGCCTTCTCACAACCTTCTTGAGAAGATCACCGATTTTCCTTCCGCCCAACCGTCCAAGTGCAGGCAAGCACTAAGAGTAACAAATCTTGGGCTTTGCTTGAATGCAAACTAGTGCCAATTGGATTTGCAAATGAAAACTCTAGCACTAAATGCTCAACCACCTCACTTTGATGTGCAAATGGAGAATTGAGGTGAAATGAATGCTCTAGGGCTTAAGAATTATACAATGAGTCTCTAACCTTAGCCCTTGTGCAGTGGTGGGGGTATTTATAGCCTCCACCAACCAAACTAGCCGTTTGACACAATTTCCCGCAAAAATCAGGACGAGCGGTACTACCGCCCTGCTGGAGCCGGTACTACCGCTCCCAAATCTTGCGTCAGAACGGCTCTGTCAGACGAGCACAGTGACCGTTGGATTTGGCGGCGCGGTACTACCGCCGTTGACATTTGCGGTACTACCGCTCTCCGGTAGTACCGCAAAGTCGGCGCAGTACTACCGCTCTGGCCGACATCCGAAAGGTCCAGAAACTGGCGCTCTCTGGAAAAAGCGATCCGCCCTGAGGTCGGACATTCCGGAGGCCGGAAGTACCGCTGAATAATGCGGTACTACCGCTCACTGCGGTAGTACCGACGTTAAAACGACCGGTACTTCCGTTTCCGTACGACTTTAGTTCGGTGCTCTCTGGAAAAATTGATCCGCTCTGAGGTCGGATCTTCCGGATCCCGAAAGTACCGCTGAATAGTGCGGTACTACCACTCACTGCGGTAGTACCGACGTTAAAAAGGCCGGTACTTCCGTTTCCGCAAGACTTCAGCTCGGTGCTCTCTGGAAAAATTGATCCGCTCTGGGGCCGGATCTTCCACTCGCCGGTAGTACCGGCGTTTTACACAGCGGTACTACCGCTCGTCCAGACAGAGCACAGAAAAGGTATTTAAAGTAATTTAAATGAGTGCATGCTTCTAAACATGATCCAATTGGCACAAGAAATCTGTATTCAAACTACTTGTCAAGATCCCTCTTTATGGTACGGTTATCTACCCTATAATCCGGTCTTCCACCATTCTCCTAAGACTGGTAAAATAAAAGGGTCCTATTCTACACGTACCTTTGTCTTGAATCAGCTTGGGTCTTCTTTTATGTTCTTTTGTTTGCATCTTGTTACCATCGCATGGATTTGACCTTCGCATGCTCATACAAAACATTAGTCCCATATTCATATAAGTTGATTAATTACCAAAACCATTTTTAGGGGCCTAGATGCTTTCAAGTAGTCCGTGGTCAAAATCGAGGCCATGGTCGAAGGGCGTTGTGGTCGACGTCGACGCCATGGTCAAAGTTGACGTGGTAGACATCAAAGCCATGGTCGAGGGCATGGTCGAGGTCAAGTCCGTGGTCGTGATCGAAGGGCCATGGTCAACGTCGATGTCGTGGTCGAATTCGATGTCGTAGTTGAAGGGCAGTGGTTAAAGAACCGGGTCGAAGTCAAAGACATAGTCAAAGTGAAAGTCATGGTCAAAAGGATCGTGGTCGACGTAGCGGCCATGGTTGAAGGCGGGCCGTGGTAGAAGTTGTGGTCGAAAGGGCTGAGGTCGATGTACCAACCGTGGTCGAAGGTAGGCTATGGTGATAATGGTCGAAGGTGGGCCGTGATCGAAGCTTGGTCGAAGGGCCAGCCGTAGTCGAGAGAGGGCTGTGGTCGAAGTGCGGGCGTGGTCGAGGACGGGCCATGGTTGAGGACTGGCCATGGTTGAACGCGGGCCGTGGTCGACGACTGGTCGTGGTCAAACAAGGGCCGTGGTCGAGGACCGGCTGTGGTCGAATGCGGGCCGTGGTCAAGGGCCGGCCGCGGTCAAAAGAGGGCAGTGGGCGAAGGGCCAGAGTTCTGGCAGTGGTCAAAGTGTTGGTGATGGTCAAAGTGCCGGCAGTGGTTGAATGGCCCGCGGCCGTGGTCGAAAATGGTCGAAGAGCAAGCATTGTCAAAGCGTGGTCGAAGGGCAAGCGTTGTCGAAGCTTGGTCGAAGGGCCGGCTGTGGTCGAAAATGTTTGCAGGGTAGGACGTGGTCAAAGGGCAGGCGTGGTCGAAGCGCACGTCGTGGTCGAAGGAGGGCTGTGGTCGAAGGAGGGTCGTGGTTGAGGCATGATTGAGGGCCGACCATGGTCGAGGGAGAGAATTGGTCAAAGGAGGTCTGTGGTTGAAGGGCCAGCTGTGGTCAGAGAGCCGGTCATGGTCGACGGAGGGCTGGCCACCATGGTCGAATCATGGTTGAAGGGGCGGCCATGGTCCAAGTGCTGGCAATGCTCCAAGGAGGGTCGTGATCCAAGTACCGGCTGTGGTCAAAATAGATCTAGTCGAAGGGCCAGCCGTGGTCGAAGGAGGGCCGTGTGTAGGATCAAGGATACCGACTAGAGGGAGGTGAATAGGAGGTTTTTAAATTTTTCTTGTTTACTAAATTAATTCTCTACAATTCTAAATGCAAGAATGTAAAGCAATTGAGCCTACACAATTCTAGTCAAGCAAATGACTATACTAGCTATAAATCAAGCAAGTGATCACAATATAGCAAATGATTAATAGCTAGAGTAAAGCAAGAGAGAAATGTACACAATCGATATTTTTACCGTGGTGTTCGGAAACTTGCCGGTTTCCCCTAGTCCACGTTGAGGTTAGCCCGAACCAATCGGACCGGCTCCACGAATTAAGCCGAAGCACCTCGATCACTAGTGGTAGCTCTTCCCCGCTCCAGGTAGGTGAGCTCCGACCTTCACTAGAATACCATGTCTTCTCACAATCTCCCTTGAGAAGATCACCGATCAATCTTCCGCCCAATCGTCCAAGTGCCGGCAAGCACTAAGAGTAATAAACCAGGGCTTCACTTGAATGCAAATTGAGTGCCAAATGGATCAACTAATGAATGCAAGCACTATTTGCTTAACCACCTCAAATTGAATGCACAAAGTGAAAATAAGGGTGGAATGAATGCTCTAAGCTCAAAGAATGTTCAATGGGTCTCTACTTACTGTCCTTGAGCAGTGGTGGGGGTATTTATACCCTCCACCAACCAAAACTAGCCGTTTGGAATAAATTCCAGAAAAATTCAGGGAGAGCGGAACTACCGCCGTTATATGGTCGGAACTACCGCTCCCAAATCTTCCCGATAGAACGGCTATATCAGAGCTCTGCAGTGACCGTTGGATTTGGCAACACGGTACTACTGCCGTTGAAACTTGCGGTACTACCGCTCTTCGGCAGTTCTGCAAAGTCGGCGCAGTACTACCGCTTGAACCAGAAATCCAAAAGTCCCAAAATTGGCGCTCTCTGGAAAAAAGGCTCTGCTCTGAGTCCGGAGCTTCTGGACTCTGGAAGTACCGCTCTGGATAGCTGAACTACCGCAACCTGCGGTAGTTCCGGCGTTCAAATCACCGGTACTTCCGCTCTGCGAAATTTCAGATTTAATCCGGAGGAGCTCTCTGGAAAAAACGTTCTGCTCAACCTCCGGATCTTCCGGGCGCCAGAAGTACCGCTCCCTGTGGTAGTTCTGGCGTTAAAAGCGCCGGTACTTCCGTTCCTGCAAAATCTAAAATGCATACAGGGGTGCTTTCTGGAAAAAAGGCTCCGCTCGGGATCCGGAGCTTCCGGTCGCTGGTAGTACCGATTCTCGGCGTGGAACTACCGCTTTCCGGTAGTTCCGACGTTCAAATCTGCGGTACTACTGTTTTTCCAGACAGAGCACAGTTTTGGTTTTAAAACTGATTTTAGATGAATGCATGCTTCTAATTTGATCCAAATGGCACATAAAATTTGCTATCAAACTACTTGCCATGATCCATCTTTATGGTATGATTATCTACCTTATAATTCGGTCTTCCACCTTTTCTCCTTAAAACCGGTAAAAATAAAAAAGGATCATATTCTAAGTATGCCTTTGCCTTGAGCCATTTTGGGTCTTCACATTTATCCTTTGGTTTGCATCTTGTCACCAACATATGGACTTAACATTTGCATACTCATTAAACACGTTAGTCCCATATTCACATAAATTCATTAATTACCAAAACCAGTTTTAGGAGCCTAGATGCTTTCACCGTGGTTGAGCGGCCTGTAACACCCCCGTTTTTAAGGGACGGGAATGTCGTACCTTCCGTAACAGCCCAGGAGTTCAGTTACGGACAGAACAAGTATCATGCCTGCTCACGTACACTTAGAAGAGTTAGTTTAATTAAAATAAGACTTAACGGTCATTTAATAATTCTAAGGGCGTCCAAGCCCAAAACATAACTTACATTCAGAAGAACCAAAGAAAACTCCACAGGAACGCTTGAGTGCGGTCGCAACCCTAACACGACAGCTTGCAATAGCTTGTCCTCTCCTGGCCTCTGTGTTGGGAAAAGGAAAAGTAAAGCAAGATTGAGTACAAACAACCGTACTCAACAAGTCACACGGAGCCTACTATTAACTACATGCAGGGTACATCAAGTGATGGGTAAAGTTTATTATTTTATGTGGATGCAGTTTCAGTTAGAAACAAGTTTTAAACATAAAATCAGACTTCTATAAACTTTAGGGGGTTTTCAAGGTTCAATTACCAGACCACCGACATTACCAAATCCTTTCCAAATCTACTTATGCTCTATTGTTGGATTCACCCATTAAACACAGCTTCATTTACCGGAAGCACGGCGTATTCGAATACAATTGGTCATGACTTTGCAAAGCTGCCCTGCTTTACCCACAAGATTCCTTAACTCCGGCCAAAAAGTTAAGAAAACAAAGTTGTTCACTGCTCAATTATTTATATAGTCTCTACCTAATAGATTTCCTCAACAAGCCCAGGCCACAACCTCTGACTTATTTCAGCCTACTATTGTGTGGACATCTGATAATCAAATCAATAATAAAAACAACAATGGCGCCAACTTCCATACGGCCCTTCTCTGCTCCCTTCCGTATGGACTCACACTTTGCCTCCAACCGCATATGTAGAGATTCAATCGAATTTAAGCAGTTACTAGACCAGGTTTGACGTATCAATGCTTGTGATTGGGCGATCACTATGTTCTTTACTCAGCATAAGGGTCTAGTCCTTGCATTTTCACCGGTGGCAAATTCCCTTCTACAAATCTGTCCAGTGCTTTAACACTCCCATTGATTTGTAACATTTGCCCTCACCCTAGGTCACGGGATCCAGCGATCCTCGCTCACCCTAGAATCACTTCCCAAATAAATATCAAATATTTTTGTAACAGAAGATGTTACTTCTCTAAACTATCACATTTACATTATTACTATATTTAATATTACTATGTCTTGTCAAGGTGAATATGGCCAACAAATTAGACTGGGCTTTTTCGGGTGGTAGGACATAACTAGTATCAGGTCATTCTAAGCATTTATTGTACATAAAATAACAGTGTGCAAATAACGTAATGAAAATATTAATAAATAAATAAGTAGCGGAAATGTAGGTTCAACATGATCAAAATATGTGTGACTTGCCTTGCGGGCCTAAGATTTCGATAACTTCGGATTCTTCAGTTTCATGAATTTGAGCTTGACCTTCTTCCTCCTGCTCCAGGTGGTCTTCGATGTCGAGAGCTAACGCAAAATTAAAATAAATTAGTTCCGCACCCGACAGACTGAGCTAGGAACAAAGAAACGAAATGAAGAGAGAAAATTCGATAAATTCAAATAAAAGGGGTTTTGGGGTTTATAGGAGGGCTAAATGGGTAAATGGGCCTGGGGAATGGGTTGGCGGGCTCGAAACGGTTCTAAGGAGTATAAACATGCATTTTTGGGTTTTGGGTTTACTGTTCATGCGGTCCGGTACTGTTCCTCGGGCTCGGACCCGTTGCGGCGAGGTGGTCTGGCTCAACCGCGTCGGCTGGGTTCGGTCGGCTGGATCCGGTGCGGGCGAGTTGGTTTGGCTCAGCCAAGTCCGGTTGGCTCGGTCGGATGAACAGTGCCCTGCACTGTTCATCTTCCCCATTCGGCCCGTCCGCGCACAGAGGAGCAGAGCAGGGAGGCGGCGGCTACTGGTGGGGCTAGGGCGCAGCGCGACGGGAGAGGAGGACATGGGCGGGTTCAGGGGACTGCCATGGTTCCATTTTGGACGTCGGCAAGGGCAGGGGTGGCGGCGATCGCCGACGGCGAGCCGGTGAACTCGGGGTGGTGTTTTAGGGTTAGCGAGCTATAGGAGTGGCTATTTTCAAAATTGGCGGATGTTTAGCCATCTAGGGATGATCAGGGAGGTCCTAGTGGCGGTGTCTTGGGCTGGGAAGGCCAGGGCTTGGCTAGCCACAGTGGGGCGTCATGGTCACACGGCGAACTTCAGCGGCGAAGAAGAGGGAGGCTCGGGAGCTTAAGGCCGTGGCTCGGGAGTATTCTAGGGAGCTTGAGGAGGCTACACAAGCGAGCAATTGGATTATAATGGGCGACATGGGCTAAATTGGGTTGGAGCTCACCTTAGGGTTTTTTGAGGATTGTTGGCAATGGGGTTGATGAGGGTTCAATTGGGCGTGGATAGAGCTTCACGGTGGTGCGTGGGGAAGGTTAGAGGGGTCTCTGGGCTTTTATAGGGCTCGAAGGCGGTTTGGCACCGGAGGCTAGCCATGGAGGCGATGACACGTGGCGCGCCCAAGATTGTTCGGGAGGGCGCGGTGCGGCGGCTGAGGGAGAAGGCAGTGGTGTCCTTGGGCTGCGGTTTGTGGTGGTCAAAAGGGAGGGGTGCGTCAGGTCGGCTGAGATAGCTCGTGGGGGCCGGGGGAGGCAAAAACCGGGGACGGGCAAGGGCGGTGGCGGCCGGAAGCACCTGCCACAGGAGCCGGGGCATTAAAAAGGGGCGTACGGGCTCTGACAGGCAGAGGAGAGCTGGTGGTAGCGGGTGAGGACGAGAAGGCGCGGGATGAGTCGGTCGGCTTGGAGGTGAAGACAGAATTGGGCGGCGGCGAAAATGTTTGACTGTGAACAGTGGTTGTGCTCCATCCCTCCGTTCATGGCATGGAGATGAGTATTAAGGAGTGAATTGCTTTGAGATTGGTGTTGTTTAGGGCTGGGAAACAAAAGATCAAAGCCAAAAGGCAAATTCGAATTTGATTTTGGTTTTGCAAAATTTTTGGTTCTGTTTCAACCTACCCCCTTAAAAAGAATCTCGACCTCGAGATTCACCCAGGTTAAATAATGGGTTGAAAAGCAAAACGTGTTACAGTTCTGATTCCTTTCCTTAGGTCTTATCTATCATTCAGTGTGTTTTTCATGCAGTAGCTGGTAACTAGTACTTATGTTGATACTTTAACCTTTCTAATCATGTGAGTTCCCAAGATTTTATGAAGCTCTTCTCAAGGTATAAATGTAATTTTATGCTTCTTGGTCTAGAATAGCTCTATTTGGAAATTCATGCAGTAACACGACCATGATCCAACAATGTTCTGCTAGCTCTATCTTTTCCATAGGTTCGTCTATCTGAAGAATAAGTAGCTGCAAAGCAATGTTTACTATAGGAAATATGGCATGTTCACAAAATAACAGAACGAAGGTCACCAAACCTAATTGTATCCCATCAGGTTAACTGTGAAGTATTTGGGGACGTTGTTGAGCATGTCAGTTATGATCATAAACTTGATTATGTTTCCTCTGATGAAGGCGTGCTCAAGTTGTGACACCTTGGCATCCTGTAACAAGGTAGTAGAAATCAGCAGAGGAATTAACGCATACGGCGATACGGTATGGAGAACGAAAGGGAACAAGCAAGTAAAAGTACCTTGACGGTGAAGATGACATGGTTGAGCTGGCAATTCTAGTTGCCATCACAGTCAACCATGGAGTCACAGATACAAATCATGTGCACCATTAGAAACCAAACCAAATCCTGAGAAAAATCCCATGCATATTCCAATAAAATTATTCACCGAAATGAACATGAATGAAAACCTAAAAAAATTCTCAAAAATCATCGGCAAACCTGTATAGGTCTTGTGGAGAACCTCCAATAGAAATCAAAAGACATGCGGAGAAGGGGAGGAGCTCGATGGCTCAAAAATCATCCACGAACCTATATAGGTCTTCTGAGGACCTCCAATGGGAACCGGAAGGCACGTAGAGGAGGAACGAAGAGTTTGACCAGCAGAGGCAGAGCAAAGTCTTGTCGAGAACCTCCAACGAAAGCCGAAAGGCATGCGGAGGAGGAATGGGAAGGAGCTCGACCGGTGGAGCTGGAGCAAGCAACGCCAGTGAAGAGCGAGAGGAGTAGATTTTGGGGAGGGACTGAGACGGCGATCGGTGAAAGGGAATTAGACACGCGGATGGAAGGCTGGATCTATTCGACCGGAAAGCCACACAGAGGAGGAAAGGGGAGGACGTTGACCAGTGCAGGCGGAGCAAGAACTTGTCGAGAACCTCTAATGAAAACCGGAAGGCACGTAGAGGAGAAAAGGGGAGGAGGTCGACCAGCGAAGGCAGAGCAAGCAACGCTGGTGGAGACCAGTAGGAGTAGATCTGGGGGAGGGACTGAGATGACGACTGCTGCGAGGGAATCGAGAAAAGAGATAGAGCATGGACCTAGGACACGCGGATGAAAGGACGGATCTATTCGATCGGAAGGCATGCGGAGGAGGAAGGGGGCAGCTCGACCGGTGGAGGCGGAGCAAGCGACACCGATGGAGAGCGTGAGGAGTAGATCTGGGGCAGGGAGTGAGACGACGGGCGCTGTGGAGAAGATAGCTATGGTGTGTCACCAAGAAAGTGATGCGAAGATTCACGAGAACACACGGAGTTAGGCGCTGAGGCGACGGATCTTGCCGGAGGGGCGATCAAACGGACAGCAGCGAATGAAGGGCATTGGAACGATTTCGGCCCACTCAGATAGCTCATTTGCGGGAAAAAAAACATGACGGAAATATAGGGAGTATAAGCACGTTGTTGGACTAAATGAGGTGGAGGAGGAATAATTGGACTCACGGCTCCAATCAATCACGGGGTCCGAGCACATCACCGCTTGAACGAGACGTGGCCCGATCCAATCCATGCTGAAATAAGCCCGGCTCGTTTGTGCAAATGCCGATTACAACAGCTAGCCCAGCACATATACAAATAGGTTTGGATAGTGTAAGTCCAGCCTGTTTGTGGGACGCCCGTTGACATAAGTAGCCCTAATTCTCAAAATCGACAGCTTACCGGGACGGGACAGCCAGGCTCCAACAGTGGATGAAATCATAAAAACTAGTCACCAACGAGTTATGAGGTGGGCCGAAGAAATAACGAGAAAGGAGGAGAAAGAGCTTAGGCCCGCCCGATTGTTTCCACTTAGCTTCGGACTTTTAACTCCTAATTTACTATTTTTTATTTTCGTTTCTATCTGTTTTTTAATTTTGAGACTTTTTGCTTTTTCTTTTTTTCATGTTCCTTTGCATTATCCATAATAGGACAACCTATTTTTTTATTTTTTATTTTTTTAAATTTATTTATAACAAAAAAACTACCGGCTGCTACAGTACAGAATAAATCAACTACAATAAAAAACCAAAAACCATATAAAAAAAACCTAACTAAGCACAGCCTTAGGCGGGGCCATATGCTGCCGTCGCCATGATGCTAGCCAATCCTTGATAGGGCTAGGCATGCGTGGTATTACGGCACCGATTGTATTGTCTTTTGTTTTTATTTTGATTTAAAAATTAAAAGATAATATAAACACCCAGTTTTCTAAAATGATTTCTCTATTTCTCTTATTTTTATCTTGTATACGTATTGCTCTATTATTTTTTCTACCGTTCGTACTATCCTTTTAAAGACCACCTCTTCCAACCGCTAGAAAAATACCAACGTCCCTTTATGTGCATCGGCCTGTTCCCCTTCTCGTGTCTTCGACTCTTCGTTACTTTGTGTTTAACTCAGCTGCTCCCTGGACCACCTTTTTCTGAAGATACACCCATGCTTTTGCCTTGTGTGTGACTAACAATCCGAACTGGTGGCTCGCGGATTGCACAGTGTGAAGTGTAAACAAATTGAAAAGTACAAGCAAAATTTTGAAAAGGATTGCCGTTGCTGCTGGCTTGCTGCGTCCAATGGTCTGCGGTGAAATATGCTCTTTGTTCCTCAATTTTAATTACATACACACGTTACGTGCGAATAGCGCGTAGGTGGATTTGTTGCTGGAAACAGAAAGAGACGAATACGAATTTCTGGATGGCATTGGGCGTTCGCATTTTACAGAGCTTTAGGGTCTGTTTGTTTTGGCTGCGGCTTATGGGTTTTGGCTAAAATTTTTGAATTTTGGCTGTTTACGGTACAGATTACGGAGAGACCGATACTCACTTACAATTTTGGCTGGTACAGATGTTGGGCTTTTAACGTGTACAACGTTTAACTTGTAGACCCCGTTTTAAAAAAATACTCCGTTTGAAAGTTAGGTACTGTAGCAAAAGCCAAAAGCCGGCCGGCTTGTTGCTTGCCAAATAGGCCCTTACACCCATCCTTAACAAGCATCAACCCTTTCGTTACCCAAGCACTACAGTAAGGCCTCGCACCGTACCGCCCACCGAAACTAAGGTCATATTCATATTATCTTTTTAACTTTAGCTTTTGATTTTATCTTATAAATAATAACAGTTTATAGAAAAATTTATAGAAAGAGAGTAAGAGATACTCACATATGATTTTAATCGATATAAATAAGGTTATTATATTGTGTACTACAATTACTTAGTAGACTGTATCTTAAAAGACACTCTGCTTGAAAAGTTATGTACCGTAGAAAAACTATATACCATAGAAAAACAGCTTTTAAAGTTAATATAAATAGGGTAAAATAGTTTTAAAAAATGAATACGACTAGGACGGAAGTGTGACCAAAGCGGTGGACTTGACATCGGAAGTATTCGGAACCCTTGGAATTTCTTCTTTTTTCAACAGAAAAACCCTTGGAATTTCTCTTGTACTCCATTCGATATGCCCTGAACATTTCAGCTCTCACCACCTACCCTCTGCTTAGACTGTCCTATCGAAAAGCAAGACGGTGCGTACCGAGGAGTACTGGGAGTAGCAAGTACAAGTGTACATGTTAGTCCTGAACACGCCTGGGGATTCATTTCGCAAGTCACAGCCAACCAAAGCTTGTAAAAACAGGGGCAAATATGATTACCAACATTTGATACATTAGGTCGGATCCATACCAGACACAGAACACGCTCGCATATCCAGACGGTACACACACATCTCTCTCTCGTTTCGTACAAGCTTAGAAGAACCGCGCTCATCAGGCAATAATACCACCACGCACTACTGTGCCAGTTAAAACCCCAGGCACCGTCGTACACGACCACGACCACGTACACGTACGCCACCGCCGGCGAGCCGGCCGACGGGATCGAGCGAGCGAGCACGCCATGCGCCTCACTGACAACCGTTGGCACCCCCGAGCGGCGCCCCGCGGAGGCACTGGTTGTGCTCGTACGGCTTGCAGCCGTGCCGCAGCACGCCGTGCAGCCTCGGGAGCGGCCCGCACAGCTGGTTGTAGCTGAGGTCCAGCGTCTGCAGGGTGGACAGCGCGGCGAGCGACCTCGGCACGGTGCCGCTGATGCGGTTGTGGCTGAGGTCGAGGTACGTGAGCTCTGGCGGGAACACCAGCTTGCTCAGGTCGAAGTCGAGGTCGTTCCACGAGAGGTCCACCTTGCCGATGGGCCGCCCCGCGGCGAACAGGAAGGACGCGTCGCCGGTGAGCCGGTTGTGGGACAGGTCGACGGTGTTGATCTCGTCCTGCGCATCGTCGCGCGGGATCGGGCCGGTGAGCTGGTTGTACGAGAGGATCAGCGATCGGAACTGCCCCTGCACGAGCCCGGCCGGGATGGCCCCCGTGAGCTGGTTCCGGCGGAGGTCCAGCGACCGGAGGCTGGGCAGGTCGGCGAAGGAGCTCGGGATGGGGCCGGTGAGCCGGTTGTTGGAGAGGTCGACGGAGTCGAGGCTGCGGAGCCGCGCCAGGGACTCCGGGATTGGGCCCGAGACGTTGGTGTGGGAGATGGTGAGGAACTGGAGGTTGGAGAGGGAGGTGAGGCAGACCGGGATGACGCCGGAGAGGCCGGGCAGGCGGAAGAGCGAGAGCGACATGAGCGCCGAGAGCCCCGCCAGCGCGGACGGGATCTGGCCGTGCACGTCGTCAGCGCCGTCGATGAAGACGTTGTTCACGCGCCCGGCCTCGTCGCACCGCACGTGGTCCCAGGTGCAGCAGTCCGCCGACGCTGGGGACCACGTCGACAGCGTCTTCGGGCCGCCCAGCGCTTGCTTCACCCGTAGCAGCGCCTGCAGGTCGCTCTGCGGGCACCGGGACGGCGGCGAGGACCGCGCCGGCGCCGCCAGGGACACGAGCAAGACAGCGAGGAGCGGGAGGAAGGGGGTGGTCGACGCCATTGTGTCTAGCTCGCTCGTGCGCCGGAGCTGGCTTAAGTGCCGAGTGCGGGAGCGACGAGCGCTCGAGGTGGTATTAAAAGGGCGTGGAACAGTGAAGCGTGACGGGATAAATGTTTCGATTTTTTTTTATTTTTGCTTTTGGTTTTCTTACCACCATCGAATCGGGACGTGCCCGGACACCGAGGCGGCCAGCGGCGCGCGGTACGAGCACCACCGTGGCATGGCAGGAGAACGGAACGGTTCTGCCGAATCGCTGACCAAGAGAGGTGGTAACTGGGAAGCGTCGGAGTGGGTTCGGCTCTACTGCGTCGCGTCTCAACTCTCATGCACCGCGCGATTGGTGCGTGCATGATTAGCATGTCGAGTTGAGGCTTTCGCTCCGTTCTATTTCGGCGCCCACGTTATTGGGCTGCTCGGCTCGGCTCGGCACGTATTAATTCGCGTACATGTGCGATCTGCCGGAACCCAGATGGGCGTCGTCTGGTGGAGTAGTACCTATCCTGGATTCGCTTGTCTTCCTTATGCTCAACAAGAGGCAGATGGGCTCATCCAACAATGTAGACAACTGCTATCTATATCATCACTCTTTATTATCTATAAATAATACTAAGAGCAAGTACAATAATAGCCTTATAGCCAAGCTAGTCAATATTTTTGCTGATGTGAAGGAGAGAAGAGAGGAGAGAGATGAGAGCTTGGCTCTCATGCAAGCAATAAGCTGGTCACTGGAGCCTATGCAGTGGTGGGCCTAGATAATAAATGTATGTGAGGAGGAATAGGAAAGAGAATGTGAGACATGGTACCACATAATAATAAAAAAAATTTGTAGACAAATTATTGTATAATTTGACTCTTATAACTTGATTTATAGCCAAACACTTGACTCTATTATTGGACTTGCTCTAAAGGCAGATGCTATAATAGATTTTTTTTATGGATAGCTTCTCTATTACACAATATGTCTTGTTCATTATGTTACAGTCGACTGTTGTATAAGAGAGGTCCAATTCTCTATGCTCCTTTCTCTTTCACATCATCTAATATCTTACATGACAATACTTATAGATAACTAATATCTTACCATTGTACATGCTATAAAGTCTCACTGTTTGTTTGTTTAGTCAACAAGAGAACGATTAGAGCTGTATTATTTATTTAATCCAAGAAACATTTACAGAGCTTTATGCTTGAATTCTTTGTAAATCTGCATCCTTTCACGGGAATAGCCCCTGGAAACAATGAACCAAGAAACGTCGTCACTTGGTTGACGTTGCGTGTGCATGCATGCACACGCTGCTCAGGCCCATCAGGGAGTGAAATGCAAGGACCGTCAGCAGCACCGCCTAGCTTCTACTATGCCACGTGATCGCACAACGCTAGGTGGCATCCAACGAACGAACGAACGCGGAGGTGCCCATGCAATGGCCTCAGTGGCGGAGGACCTGATAGGGCAAGGTCTGACGTGCACCAGACTTTGATGCAGGTGGCGGGCGGCGGGAGGCGGGCGGGGGGAGGCGGGAGGCCGGTCGGAGGCGGGCGGCAGCGGCGGGAGGCGGGCAATCCGTCCCACCTTATTTTTTTCCCATCCTCCGCCACTGAATGGCCTCCAACTGATCCCTGAAAGAAACGCCGAAACATACAATTAAGCGAGCGGCCTAGTCTCTGCGTTTGGCTCGCCTCGGTTCTTTCCGATCTTCGGCACAGTGACACACACAGCGGCACCCATGTGGGAAGTAGATAATGCGGCATGGACGTGCCCGACAGGGTTCAGGCCGCACACGAGAGCGCATGTGAAGGAAAGAGAGTCGCCGGATGGCGAGGAGAAGAAAAAGGATTCTTTTGGCGCTCTGGATGGCTGTTCTCGTGGCTACGAGCCTACGACTAATGTTTTTTTTTTATGACTGATGATGTTTTATATATATTTTAGAGATATCGATATAAAGATATATATATTTTTTACTCAAAAAATTGTTGGAAGAATTTATTTTAAAAAGTCACCTCATTTATCTTGAATTTTGGAAAAACCCAAAAAACAAAAGGTCTTCGTAGCGGAAAATTGCTGTGCTTTGCTTCTGCTTTTGCTTTGCTTCTCCGGGCGACCTGAGCCAGCTGCGCACCACATGGCCCTGGAGCCCTGGAGTCTGGAGATGCTCTTTCGCGGTACCCGCGCGCTGCTCAGTTCTGTGCTCACCGGTTGGCGAGCGTGCACGCTGCGCCACTGCGCCATGAGATGATGCCGTCACGTATACGCTTCCTTCAACACGGAGGTGGGGTTGGTTACAGGGGCGGACCCCATGCAATTTCACGTGTGCGTTCACATGTGGCGGTATCGATCGATTAGCAATTTTTTTACACTAATCATTTGTCACTCGTTGCCTCGATCGCACGTACCGACTAGCAAATCTGCGAATGCACCCCTCTGCAGTGGAAAACCATCAGTAATTCCATCATAGACAGGGATGCAATCGTCGTGAAGTAGACAACTGCAAAGGAAGTCTGGTGTATGGTTAGCCCTCCGTAATAAGATCGAACGAATAAAAATGAGGTTAGATTTTAAAAAAAAGGGTATGAAAAGACCGTGGAGAATGTGTTGCTTCGAACTAACTTTCACCACATTTGTCACACAAAATACAATAGATTGTAGGGTACATCTCCCTGGGGAAGCACCTGAGCACTCCACCTCAGAGGCGAAGATGAGTATCAACATGTAGAATACTCTCATCCTAGGTTCTTAGGAAAGTATTGAGAGCTATTGTACTGCTAGGCTTCTAGGCTAGCAGAGATATGGATGCTCGTCACTTCGAAGATATGGAAAAAACAGAATTTTGTATTTTTCGTGCTATCTAGGTATCCTCAACAGCCATTCTTGCAAAAATTAATAGACTTAAACCTGAGTTCTGGCCGAGACTTCTAGACTAGCAGAGCTTTTACCTAATTCTGTAACACCTTAATTCCTTTTCCTTAAGGTGAGACCTTTATGGTCTTCACCCTAAACATGTATATATGGTGGTGATCGGTTCGGCTGAAAAGCTCGTGGCTTATGGCTGAAAACACTGTAGATGGCTGAAAAAAGCACTGTAGCTGACAGAGGCTTATTTAGCATAATTAAATTTAAAAAAATTTAAAAATAAAAAAAATATGTTAGCCCATTACGTATAATACAAACAAATACGGGAAAAAAAAGAACCGGCAAAAAAGCTCAACAAAAAGCTAAAAGTTCAGAAAAAAGACGAAACTTATGAATAGTGAAAAATAAGCTAGAAGCCGAAGCCGAGTTGATCAGGGCTACAATTTCTACTCTCGGCTTTTGATTTAAGGCAGTACTCCTACCCGTTAAAAAGATGTACTGCTAGGCTGTTAAGGTAACTAGTATTGTGCCCGTGCTAACGCTACGGTAAAATACAAAACAAGATAAAATTTGTAAAAAAATAAAACGAACAATCAGATTCATTAAGATTCACGTCTCATATATTGTATAACCAAATATTTTTGTCACATAAAGCTGCACAACATTCTACTGCAGGATTAATGTTACATTAGTTCAGTAATCATACATTTTGGAAGGAAGCAAGAGATAAACTGCAATCTGCTGCATAAACTGACAAATATAAATTGAAGGACAAAGTGTGCTTACTGATGAGTAAACTGAGATACAGCAATCTGGATGCCGAAGTAATGCCAATGTTGTCTCTAGAGAACAGTATACCAAGGACCAAATAGTTAGCGTAATTTCAAGCCATTAACAAAATGGTCGAAAATCTTAAGAAAATAAAAAAATCTTTATAATTTCTTTCAGAAGGGATTGTGATGCTACTACAGTTAGCCTTGTACTAAATAAGCCTAATGAAAAGCAATTGCATGGGTTTACATCCTTCAAACCTCCAAAAATAAAAACGTACAGCTTGTGAGTTCTGATTTTTGCAAAACACATGTATTAACTTCATAGAAATCCGCAAAGTTCTATACATATTGAAGAGAAATCCTGGATCCGCCATGGATACTACCTGGGTGTACTCCCAATAATTAGTTCTCCGCATAGAATCACCAGTACAAGATCCTTGAATACAGACATTTCCAACCATATTTTCTACAAGATCCTAATTAAGTGTTTAGAGCGTCCAATCCCATGCATCGGCTGGGTAACATCCTAAATTACAAATGATCATAAGTAAAGACTCATACCGGGTTAAGCCGATGGCAGTGCCATATCCATTCGCAATCAAGAGGGACAACCAAAAGCCCATCTACAACAGCAGCCTGCGTGTGTTTGGCTAGAAGGGGAAGCCAGCAAGTTTTGTACCTAATGTAACAGCAAAACCAAAAAGTCAAAGGGTATACATCTCATAGCAGACATCAGGATAGGAATTTGTCAGTAATTTCAGCGTGATAGACTTTGAATGCAATAGGCATCTTGTTTTTATGTCAAATTTTCCAGATAAGGACAGAGTTCTAACCCCAGGACAGGTCAGAAGATAGTTTCAGAAAATTCTGCCTATGCCATTCCTGAAAACTGAAAATCAAAACATTTGCAATTTACCTTCCTCAACTGATATTAAGGTGGTAAACTGGTAGTTTTCTCATACGATTTTACGTCAGGGTCCTATTTTCTCAAGTGGGTGTTCCTCCGATCTAATACGGTGTACTGAAGTATAAGATTAATCGAGAAAATTGGATACAGAAGGTATTGTCCACAACTCATTACTGCCCAAAAATTAATTAACGGCTGATCATCTTACAACTCATTGATTTTAGGATCAATGGCTCAATACCCCCAGTGAAACATCTAGTAACTGCAAGGACAAAAGTTTGTAGTTATTTACACATGAAATTATTATTATCTCCCAAGAAATCTGATCAGCTGGTACTTGAAAACAAAATGAAATGTTTCATTGTTAGTACGACTCACACAGATCCTAATAGTAATATATGAATTAAACCTAGAAGATAAATATAAGGTGCCTTAGATCAAACAAGATACTAAATGTACATGTGAGTTTTCCATCTTTGGAGGCTTCTAAAAAAGTACATGGAAAATCAAAAATGCCTCATGAGGTCATGCCCATACATCAAAAAGGAAAACTAAAATCTTAATCACACAGAGATATGTAAATCTTGTCAGATAAACTCCACAAAACAGATGCATAAAAATCATGAAAGCTATAGAAAGACTTAAGTAATGCAGGTAATATCAGACTACCACTGCACTGAAAGAACTGACCTTAGCAAGGTGTCTTGTGGATCATGCTCATCAGCACCTCGTCCATCCGAAGCCAACTGCGGGAAAGAGAACAGAACAATGGAACGACAATAGTACCCTGTCAAGAAAATAACTGGCAGCAGATGGAAGGAATGGCAGTTCACTTCTTCGTCTATATGTAGCTTGAATAGCAGGATCTTTCCATAGTTCCTCAACCAGTGGCGCATATTCACGGCTAGCTGCTGGGAAAATGTCAAGATTACCTAAATCCATGGCTTTTAGAATCCAATCAGAGAATGCTTTCAAGCGCGGAACAATGGAGTACTCGGTAACTTCATCACAGAACCCTGATCCACAATGGCCTGCAAAAACACTCAGAGGTCATTTCCAGCCGATACAGTTAGGAATATAGGAGTCTTTAGCTTGGCTCCATTGCTCTAGAAAAAGTAAACAAGTAGATGTCTCCAGAGTCCTGAGACACTGGATATGTGAATTACGCAGCAAAACAAATGGCGGATAGCCTATAGAATATAACTGTAAGAGTATGAACATACCAGAGCTAGACGGATCATGTTGCAAGATTTTTCTTCTATCAGCTAAAACTTCCTCTTCAAACCTTTCACGGCCCTCAAGCAATATACCAAGGTAGTTGTATATGTTACTTTGTATGATAAGTTTGAGATCTTCACACTCATCCAGAGAAAATGGGTTGCTCTTGTACAAGAACTTGGCCTGTGTTTCGATAGATTCAAGATCAATTACTACATCAATATTCCAATGCGAACAATGCTAATTGGATGGTGATCTTAATGCAGCTGATCAACGTATCTATTCGCACACATCAATATAATGTTGTCAGTAAAAATTTGTACCTGCTTGAGAATGGTGCTTGTCCCTGATCCAACCAATAAAAATTTCTGGATTGTCCTTTGCTCCAAGTAGTCAGGGATGATTCGATTTACCACGTGAACAGGTTCTTCACCACATTGATTAGTTGCTTTATTAGGTGTTGGCAGTGACAAGACAGGACTAAGTAGCTTCACTATAGGCTGGTGAAGAATGAAGATAAATTTAACTTTGGTAAGTTTCCTTCCAATAAATTACAGGGCAACTACAAAAGAAGAATCCCAGAGTCACCTTATCCCAAATCTTCCCTTTAACCGTTTTTTGGCCTTCCTCTTGGTATGTCCCATCAGCATTCACCCAAAAGTGAGGTTTCCCAGCACACTGAACTCCTGCCAATTGAAACCAAAGAGTTAAATAAAAAATAACTCATGTATCTCAAAGTTAGATAGGAGCATATATCATTCCAAACCTTAAGCATTTGCAGCTCAGATTTTGTAATCTCTCTGCCATTTATCAAGATTCCGGTGTTCCCATTGCTCGCCTTTTGCTCTAGAACACCTCCAACATTTAGATTTGGGCTTATTATGCAATGGGGCTTGTGTCCCTCCTGGAACATTTTCCAAGAAAAATTTTGTAAGCAGAGTTGTCGATGATATATCATTAAGCATTTGTAAGAAGAAGCAAGCAAAATGAATCATGCAGCAACTAAAATTGTGAACATTTTCTATTTTGCAGCCCATCTTCCCCAAACATCTCATTCCAACCCAAACTATGGCACACATACACCCACACTATCTCCTATCTACTATGTTTTAATTATTTTATATATGTAATGTCATGTTGTCATGTTGGTGCTTTCAGAAAGATTCCCAGTAATGGTTTCAATATAATGTCATGCAAATGCCATGTGCCAGCCCTGATATGCACCTTTGTGCTGTTCTGAACCAGCATAATCAAAAGTAGCAACTTCTCCATCCACCAGGATTCCTTGGACTTTGATAAATCACTCGAACCATGATAAGACACCACAATTGTGCTAATTCATCAAAGACAGTCCCATCAATATTCTAAACAGACAGCTAACAATTCCACAATATCAAGTTCAACAGCACTATCCTCCAGACCTTGCATCATGATTCCCACCAAAAATATGCAATAACATGATTTTCAACAAATGCAGAACCTACATATATCCTGTAAAAACCCAACAAAAGACCCTAAATAAGTAATCTTTCACTTTCAAATGTGTGCATTGCCAAGAGTAATAACCTATGTTTCACCATTAATAACCATAAATGTAAATCTAAGCATTCAGCAAAATATACCAAATAACACCGATTCTACTGCCAGAAACATTGTTAGAATTATTCACTTGCAAAGCCAATGCTCCCCTGAAGGCCATAAATGCAAAAATCAGAACTCATGAAATTGCATGATCACCAAATATAACCGAAACCATAACCAATTGCCTAAAGTCGATATTTACATCAGATCAACCAATATACTCTCCTTAATCCTTAATCGTGGACGAGTCTGGTAACCAAATCAAACGATCAGATTAATTCTCCTACCGTACTCAACGTAAAAATAAAATCTTTACAACTCACGTACCTTGCCCCAGAAGCCGGAGACCTTGTCGTACCAATAGAAGCCTGGTCGGAGCCTGGAAGGAGGGCACGGGCACCCCTGCAGCACCACAAGCTCCTCCGGCGACATCTTAGCCCCATTCACGTACACGTCCTCCGGCCGCAACTGGTTCGCGGCGCACTCCCGTTCGCTCCTCATGACGAGCTCCACCTCCGGCGCGCTGAGCAGCCGCCGCAACACGCGGGAGCCTCGCCCCAGAACGTCCCGCCTCGACTCGGCCACCGGACGGCCGATGCAGCCCAGGCACTTGCGCCCCTCTGGCATGGATCCCATCGCCCGGAGCACGCACCCTGAGCAGTACCGCGCGCCGCAGGTGAGGCACGCCGCCTTATGCCCGCGGCCCCAAAAGCCACCTCCCTTCCCGCATCTGTAGCAACCCCGGGACTTGGCTTCCCTCCGATGGTGCGCGGATTCGAAGTGCGCGGGGGAGAGGGAGCTGCTCGATCGGGCGGCGGCAGCGTGGGGCAGGGCATCGTCAGCGGCTTCCTCCTCCTCATCCTCTTCGCTGTCGTCAGAGGATTCGAGGAGGGAACCGCTGGTCTCTGCGAAGGTGACGATGGGCTGGTGGGGCTTCGGGGGCAGCGGTTGGTGATGGAGGCGCGGGGGAGGATGGGGGAGGCGGAGGGAGGGGAGGCGGAGGGAGGATGGGGGAGGCGGAGGGAGGGGAGGCGCGGGGGAGGAGGGGGGAGGCGCGGGGGTCCTCATCCTCTTCGCTGTCGTCAGAGGATTCGAGGAGGGAACCGCTGGTCTCTGCGAAGGTGACGATGGGCTGGTGGGGCTTCGGGGGCAGCGGTTGGTGATGGAGGCGCGGGGGAGGATGGGGGAGGCGGAGGGAGGGGAGGCGGAGGGAGGATGGGGGAGGCGGAGGGAGGGGAGGCGCGGGGGAGGAGGGGGGAGGCGCGGGGGAGGCGGAGGGAGCGGAGGAGGTGCGGGGGAGGGGGGAGGCGCGGGGGAGGCGGAGGGAGGGGAGGCGCGGGGGAGGCGGAGCCGCGGGGGGAGCGGAGGAGGCGCGGGGGAGGCGGTAGCGCAGGTCGAGCGAAGCGGTATGTGCATGATCCAAATGATATTGGCCTTAGGATCTTCAATGAGTAAGAGAAAAAGGTTTGAGGAGAGATCCAGACCATTAATTCATATGAAGTTGGATTACTTTGGTACACAAATCTGGGTGGACTTAGATTAGACATGACTGTGGGAGTGGTTGAGGGGGTGGATTTAGCAAAGAAAATTTTGGTGTATTATAGAGTAGGGTAGATGTTGGCGGCGCCCAATTGAGAGCCTTGTGAAGAGCTAACTGATCGAAATGTCTTTTATGTTGGGTGTATGTGCTATTCATTTCTGGAAACATTGTGCAATACGATTGCAAATGGGTTGTATGAAAAAAAACAAGTAATCAAAGAGGTCTTTTCGGTAACCTTGATATGCATATGTTGTGTACAATTAGTTGTTAACTACATACAAACATATATGCATATCTTGTTACAACTCACCTCCAGTTATCGAGGTTGGGTGTTAATATGTGCAATTGTTTAGTTATGGTAGCTTAGATATATATGGTTTTGTCGTGTTCTTTGGGTCGTTCAGCATCTTCTGTGGATTGATCTCATTGCTACAAAAAAAAGCTAAACTGGACGTTTACATCATAGATGATTTCTAAGAACCGTCTGTGTTATAAGTATTACAGACGGTCCATATGAATAATCGTTTGTGGTATTTTTATAGATGGTTATTTATACGAACCGTCTATGATAACATAAGACATTACAGACTGTTTTTTATTTAAACAATTTATGATATTTTACAGACGGTTTGTATTAAAAATCGTCTGTGCTATGTTTCCCACCTCGTAATCCTCCAAAATTTCATAATCTCCCACCTGAGTCGGAGTAGAATTCAGTTTTGAGACACCTTTAGTAAAACGAGTATAACTTTTGCATACGGTGTCCGTTTTCGTCGTTTTTGTACTCGTTGGAAAGCTAACGACGAGCCCGATTCAAAAAATGACCGTTTGTGCCAGTCGCCCTTTAAGACCCTCAAAATCGGCCATCTTTAGCCTCAAATTTGTGTTTTAAGCTTTTAGTTTCTGTTTTGGCCAAAATTTTTGATCTTCTCTTTGGAATTTGGGTTTTGCTTCAACTGCCAAGTTGTAGGTCTCATCGAAACCTTTCAAACGAGTACATATAAGCCATATAAAATTTTGCTATTTTATCTTTTGAGACTAGCTATTTATATTGTACCGATATGTGATATATTGTCTTTGTGACGCCATTATCACTAGCTGTTTTTATTATGAACTGTATGTGATATTTCTTGTTATCATAGACAGTTTTGTTATGAACCATCTATAATGTCTCTATCATAAACGGTTTGTAATCCGAACAGTCTGTGATGTCCCGCCACGTACCGATCAGCGGCATGTCCCACAGGATCCCGATCTCAACCGTCCATTCTCTCCGCATCGAACGGCAAGCACTGTTCTCCTCCCCACCTCTCGCCCCTTATTAACCCCCTATCCCTACTCAAAGAACCAATACCACTAGTCTACTCCAACTCGTTTGTGCGTGGCAAGGATAGGAAGGGTTTGATAAGTGCAACTAAAATTCCGCTTGAACCAAGATGGAAAGGAAGAAGGCAATGTCAAAACTGCACTATTCTAAGTTGCTGGCATAGAAACTGTTGATTTTGGCATAGAAGCTAAAAATGGTGTTTGTTGCCTTTTTGTTTCTGGTACTTAAAAAAAATTTCACACTACTTGTTTTAGATTGTATTTTAATGAAGGATGTGTAAGTCTAGTTTGCATTAGCCTGAAGTTTCTTGTAGTGTAATCATTTTTCTAAATTTATATCTGTGAAGTTTATCTTTATAAAATTATAAGTGTCCTCTTATGTATGCAGTGCTGTGAGTAACCTATTCGATATCTTGTGATGTTGTAATGGTGGATTCTAATCTTAATAGAAATAGAATGTGTTGCTATGTTTGTTGATGTATTTGCTTGTTTTCAGATGATATAGTTAACATTTCCTGAGGTTAGTCGAAAAATAAAAAAAAATTTAGATATAGAATGAACTATCACAGACGATTTTATAGTATAAACCGTCTGTGCATAGTTATCACAGATGGCTCGAACCAGAAACCGTCTATGATGGGGTAGTATTACAGATAATTTTATATACCAACCGTCTGTGATACTCACACATCACAGACGGTTGGTAGTTAGAACCGTCTGTGATGTATGAGAGCCGTCTGTGATGTATGAGTATCATAGACGGTTTTTAGTTCGAGCCGTCTGTGATAGTGTTCTTCACAGATGGTTCTAGTTGCAAATCGTCTGTGATGTATTTATCACAAACGGTTCACAAATTATCTATGATAACCTCTGATTATCACTGATGTATAAATTTAGACGGTTCAAAAAATCGTCTATTATAACTCTTTTTGTAGCAGTGTCTATTTATGCATACGCATGTGCCTAGATGATTTTATTGTGAAGCATATGATAATTTATGGATATGTCTATGTACGTGACTTGTAGCATGATTCTCGATGTATGGCTTGGTGATAGCATGTGAATTTCGTATGAAATTTCAAATTTTAAGGTTAATTATTTGTGCATGGTGTATTTCGTGCGGTTGGTTTAGTGAAAATTTTGAGTTTCACGTGCAACCAACTTATGTATTTATTTTTAAGAGTTTATAATATATGTTATCACTTATTTGAGATCCATTAATTGCAACGCACATGCACTCTCTTAGTATGAAAAATATTACAAGTAACCAAAGAACCCTTTCGGTATAACCTTGATATGCATATGTTGTGCCCAGCTAGTTGTTGCCTAGATACAGATATGCATATCCTGATACGGCTCACCTTCAGTTATCGATGTATACAGTTGTTACTCTGATATTGATATATTGTGTACAGCTCAAATATATGTATAACCAATATCCAATACACCTACAATCACTAATTGTACATTGGCTAAATCTAATTGATAGCTAGGTATTAGGTCCACGAGTTATGGTGATTTACAAATTTTCTCATGTTTATCAAATCGGAATCCTCGTGCTTCACAGCCGATCATTTTTGTTGCCCATGGTCATTGAAATTTAGTAGTGTGGATAGCTTATTCCACCCTTTTCGAGGGTTGGTTTAACCGTGAGTTAGTGGGACTGTGGGGTTATTAAGTTTTGTCCAGGTTAGTTCTTGTTAACCAACGGATGTTTGGAGAAAGGCCCTGTTTGGTTGAGTTGTGGCTTCTGGAAAAGTTGCTGTGAGCTGTGGGCTGTGGAAAAGCTGATGTGAATTATGGGCTGTGAGAAAGCTAAAAGCCGTTTGGTTGAACAGCTGTGACTTTTGGAAAAACTGTTGTCAGCGGGCCCCACATGTCATCCGTGACCCCACACGTCAACCACACAATGCATATTTCTCTGTTTTTTTCCTGTGCGTTTCTTCTTCTTCCTCAGGTCGTCGATCTGCACGGAGACGACGCGGGAGGCCGGCGAGGGGCGGCGCTCCGGCATGCGGTAGAGCCCACGCTCGACGACGGCCTCGCCGGCGGCCTCGCCCGCGCGCGGCGGCCTCGGCGGCCCTCGCTCACGCTCGGCTCTCCACGCGGATGGGGGAGGGGGCGGCCTGCAAGGGGTCGCCGGAGATGGGCGGCCAGCCCGGAGCTGCAACGGCTCTCCGCGCGGATGGGGGAGGGGGCGACCTATAGGGGGTCGCCGGAGATCCGAGGGAGGGCGCCGGTTTTTCTGGTCGTCGCGGGGTCGCCGACGAGGGGCGACCGGCCCGGAGCCGTAACGGCGAGGAGCGGGGTCGCCGGCGAGGCGCAGTGTTTCCCCGAGCGCAGGCGTCCGCTCAGCTCTCCGCGCGGATGGGGGAGGGGAATCGGGAAAAAGAACGAACCGTTACGCAACATAACGAGTGGCAGGTGGGTAATTTTCGCGAAAACTTGGATCCCACAGCTGGTAGAAGCAAGTCCATAGGTGCTGTGGAAATTGTACTAGGAAGAAGCTGCTTTCTTTGTAGAACCTGAGCAGAAGCTAGTCCTTTTGGTTGGCTTTTGGCTTTTCCAATAGCCAAAGCATGTTTGGAAGCCAAACCAAACAGGGCCTAAACCCCATAACCCAGCTCTTTATAACCCTGAACCAAACATAGCATGGAAGTTATTTTATTGTATTAATTTCTTATATGCCACAAGAAAGTTGTGAAATTCCTAATTATCTCTGATACGTGGGGTTTGGGTACGTGTAAAACTAAATGAGATAGTGAGTGGCATATAAGGGATGAGGCAAACTTTTGGTAGCAAATAAGGAATTCACATTTGACAAGTGATACAGTGAGGATGGTGAGTAGCATATAAGGGATTAGGGACAAAAGGGATCAAACAAGCTATTCAATGTAATCATATTTGATGAGGATTTTAGATAGTACCGTTGATAACAAAATTACTCACAATATAAAAGGCCACAATGCAAAAATTCCAAATCTTGAGGTATTAGACAATAGACTGCAGCACTGTACGTCAACTCATCAAGTAGCATGCCCACGTAACATTTCACGTTTCATCAGTAAGATTTGAACCATCACGAGTGGCTAGACAGCACCAACGGGCTGGCACATCATCACGTGCCTGTAAAAAGGAGGATCCCTACCAGTAGCTGCCAACAGTTAACAGGCAAGATGTGCTCACGTTCACAACCCTCTGCGTTTTGCCGGGCCTAGAGGGTAGTTGGCCATGGTTGATCAGATGCGAGCCAAGCCGCGCAGGCCGATTCGTCCTGCGTAATTATTACCGATTGATTCGAGAGCTATGCGTGTTTGATCGATGCATCCATGCATCACGACAGCGTGTGCAGGGCTTGCTTGCTCCCCCACCGGCCACCGGCGAACCCTTATCATGAGCACATGGCAACGACGGCCGGCGGTTGCCATCAGCGGTGGATTATTATAGATTTATAGCTCTATAATTTTCTTCGAACAAATAAACATGATGATACTCAATTCGTTCATACGAACAATTATATTAGCTCTAAAAACAATCAGCCACGGTCAAGAAGAACCCAACATACAACTCGGCCGCTCGTCCGTCCATAGAAACCGTGCTGATCTTCGCGTCGCGTCGCGGCACCAATTATGCGTGCGCGTATGGAGCGGCCGGCCGGCTTGATGATCAGCGCGTGGGGCGCCGACCGCCGACGAGCGCGCGGCGACGTGCCCGCTGTCCGAATGAAGACCAGACACTTGTCCGGTTGCCCCTGATAAGATGCACGGATCCGGGGATGCATGCACATGATGCAGACACGAAATGTGATGCGGTTTCTTGGAGAACAGGATGCAGATCAGCAGATGTGGACTTTCTTCAAGATCTGCTAAGCGAGTGAAGTGATGTTTTGAACAGTTAATTGATTTCTCACTACTGCAGCTTGTCACTAGCTAAATGCTGCTATAGATTCACTTACCCAGCTAGGAGCACTATTAGTCTGAGACTCTGAGATCACGGCACATGAGGTGTTGGCAGTTGCACTGGAAATCGCGGGCCTCGAGGGAGAACGCTGAAGCATGTTCTTCTTTCAGCTTGGATTATTCTCCATGTTACGAGATTCCTCTAAAAAATTCCATTTAGAGAGGTGAGCTAAATAAGCAGAGACCTGAGGTTGTCTTTTACAGACAGGCCAAAAGAATAAACAACGGGAAATCACGACGCAGCATAAATTTAAGGGACATATTTAAGAAGAAAATCATGTGAGATTTAAAGTGAGGTCAAAATCCGATCTGTCCTGTAGCCACATTGAAACCAGGCTATCAGAGTTGCATTGTTTATCAACTGAGACACACCAAGACGTACTGTATCCATGAAAGGAAAGTAATTCAGAATCTTGATTAATGAAAGCGAAAGGGAACGAAAAAGCTCGATAGTCTTTACATAAAATCGTAAAACGCCGACAAAGCTAGCGAAGTCAGTATGATCTGAAACGGGATAAGCTAAAGCCAAGAGAGAGAGAAAAGAGATCCAAATAAATAAACAACTGAAAAGCAAAATCAGTAGCGACACTGAAGAAGATTGTAGAGCTCGGGACCGCTACCTCCAGAGTACTCAGTACCCTGCTCTGCTTCTCCTCTCACGCGACCATTGTTGACAGCTCATTCATGTCGGCAGTTTGGTATCCAGGTTGTTACTGTAAACAGTTAGCTTCACAGTATTTTCCTGTCATTCTTCAAGAAAGAGAGAGGCGTTTCCGAAGTTTTGTGCCCATGGCCACCTAATCTATCTGTTCTTCATTTGATATGTTTGATCAAGGATGTGGATGCATTTCTCACATGTGTTGTTTCGGGTGAATAAGGTCAACATGAAGCCATAAGTTCCTATGAAGTTTCTGGTCACCGGATATATAAATTCCCCCCTTCTCAGAAAGAAAGCTGCAAACCAACTTTTCTCAACCGAACACCTTCGGTAATTCTCACACGTACATGAACAACTCACTATTATTAAACCCTTAATTCCAAATGCAGTTCATTTAATACATAAAGCAAATTTGAGATATACATGATCCAGCCAGCGAAAGAGAAAAAGCATCTCTTCTGACTGTAACAAACTATATCATGTCTAGAAGCTACTTAAATTGCCGGTCTGCTGGATCGACCAGAGGCACCCTCTGTATTCTTACAGGTTGATCGACGCCATCCACAGAAGGTTTGATGTACAGATTGAACATGACGTTGGTGAATATCGTGAGGATAACGAGTGCAAGTGTTGAGAATGCTACGTATGTCGGAGAAAATTCTGGAAGTTCATTAGTATATCCCCGCCCTGTTATCATATCTCGGTCCATGTAAGGGTCTGTTTCAAGAAAAACATAGTGAGATACATATCAAGGTGATGTTAAAAAGTAAGTGACTAAGCAAGAACTATGATGGAAAGTACATGCTTCTGTGCTCCTAAAATAAAATAAAAATGGGGTTAAAAGTGAGGGTCAATATGCAGCCATTAGCAATCGCAGATGTTGGATCAATGTGGTTTTCTTTTTGGAAGATTATAGAAGCATTGTCCTACGTTCTGAAGTAACTGCTTCTATTTTTTCTTAAGCCTTAAAAGGATATTGCACATTAGAACACATGAGAGAATGACAAGTTCATGATGCATCTGCTTCTGCACTCATCGAAGTTATGGGTGAGGCTCGTAAACTTGGCATGAGACTTCAGGGTTTCATCGAACATATTCTGTCTAGAGGACTGATCCATCTCTTCTACACAGCTTAGGCAGCTCAAGTACAATTTCTTCTCTGAAAGAAAAGCTCAACTACAATTTCAGTATGATTCAAACATCCTTGAATGTAACACAACATCACGGCTAATCTTGTTTTCGTTTCAGAAAACGCAAACTGCACTAGTTTACCTGTACACCTAGACATTAATTATGGGTCGTGATGATTGATGAAGATCTCGAATTCTTGATGACTCAGCGAGGAGAATGGGCACATGGAAACTGGAAATTCAAATTGACGTGAGGAGAACGGGGTATAGGCAAAGGCAGGGATTACCCACGGGAGGAGGGGGCTCTGGCGGGCGCTTCTTGGGCTCGGACAGCCCCTCCAGCTGCGCGTCGAGCTCAGCCAGCCTCCGCAGCGCATCTTCCTGCGGGCCTGGCTCATCGCGCTTCGCCTCCTCCTCCTCGTCCTCCTCCGACGGCGAGAAGTTGGTCACGTTGTAGCATAGCCTTCTTCTGCTCCCGTGCACGCGCCGAGGAAGAGCGGTGTGGAAGCTCCTCCTTCCCCCGACGGCGCTCGCGGCGAACGGGAGGAAGCGGAGCTGCATTCTTCTGGCCGCACGCGCCCGGGAAGTGTCCGGCCGCGGTGGACTTTTAGCAGATAAACCATTCACGGCGTGGTGTGGATGACGGTAATGACGAGATAAATGGGCCGAATGAGGCGTCTCGGCCCATTTATTTATTGGTTGGGTTTGGAGCCAAGCCCACATCCAGCCCATATCCATTAGGACGCGAGGCCCCATAAGATGAGACCCCCACCCCACCAGGCTCGTGTACTGGAAAGCGAGCACTCGACGGAATCCGGAAGCGAGCGAGGCGAACGGTGAACACTGGTACGCCACCGCGGATTTCAATTCCACTCCGCGGTTGAAGCTGGCGATGGCGGCGTCGGGATCGGGAGGCGAGACCGGGCGGCTCTGGACGGCATCCAGCACCTGGGCCCCGGCCGGCGGCGCGGCCGTCGAGGACGCCGTTTCGTTCGAGACGTCCGACGACGACGCGGAGGAAGCTCCCTCGGCAGTCGTCCTAGCCCGCCCTCCCTACCACGGAGGCGACGATCCCCCTCCCTGCGAGGTTACTGGTGAGTCCTCGTTTTGCGTTGGATTGTGAGCCTAGTCAAAACTTTGTGAGGTTTGTTGCGAATTGCTGTGTCGTGTTGGTCCGCGTCGCTGACCCTGATCGGATGCAGATGCACGCGCTGATGGGATTTGGGAATCGTGTGTGTGTCAGCATCTGAGCGGATAAACCCTACAAGGCTAGTACGAGCCAGCCGAACTGGCCGTCGCTGTTCGAGTTCTAGTGCATAGTCCATTGAAATTGGAGTATCATATGAGTGCTTTAGAACCCCTTTGGTAGGCTGTTTTGACTAATATTTAAGAGTGGATGTTGTAGTACTGTAGATGCCCAATTCCTGTCCCGTTCACAAGCTCATAGAAGTGGATGTTTGATCGCTGTATGCGATCTGCTGCTTGAGATCGGTTGTATAATACTCCAGTGCTTCTTATTCTGCACATGATCATAGCAGCAGTAATTGGTAGTTTTGGGTATTACTTAGGAGATGTCTGTCTATTTTTTTACAGCCTTAGCTGCAACTTTTTCGAGAAGCCCGGTGTCAAAGTAAAGCTGTTTTGCCATGAATGGACCACCCAACATTGAATCATTGATCGTGGTGAATTCACCATGACGTAATTGCTTTAGTGGTGTCAATTTGCAGAGTTTGGAGGGCTACCTAATATGAGGAACTCAAACCAGTATAAATTTGTTTTGTCATCTTCTATCGAACTGGTCGTATTTCCATTGAAAGCTTTCGGCATTGCAAACTTCAAGTCAGTCCATTCTATATACATTACAGTGCCTATCGTGGCCAAATTTCCAGTCGGTCTCCGTTTATTCGTTCTATAAATACTATAGTACCTGTCATTGTCAAATTCCAAGTCAGTTTTCGTTTCATTATGCACATATTTAATCCATGTCCGTTCTTCAGTTAGTTTCAGGGGGAAGTATGAGATTCATAGAGTGTATGTGCGAAGCACAGCTCGGATTTATGAAATATACTATTCAACTGACCCGAAGGATACCACTAAGGATTATCTATGCACTGTGCATTGTGGACTTGCTGTTAAAGAACCGCTGCCGTCTGGTGAAGAAAGTATGGCTCAATGGAGTGGCAATGCTGCAACTAGTGAAAAGCATGAACATGAGACCAAAAGTGTAACCAGTATTAGTGATGAAGATAGTTGGATTGAAGTCAGAATTCCAGAGTCACCTGAGGAAAATAGCACATCTGAGTTTCAAGAAAGGAATGCGATTGGAACCTGCCAGAAAATTACTCTGGTAATTCCTTTTTTTGTTCTTGTCAACAAACATTGTTTAATACCCACTGTCACCAGAAACTTCTGCTGGGAGTGGCTCCCACTGCGATCTTAGGCTCTTAGCTTTTTACATCTTTTTAAACTTTTGTTTTATTATGTTCAGGCACACTATGAAGCAACTGCTGAGATAACTGATGCAAGCCCATGTGTATCTCTTACTGTCCGTCTTCTTTCACTTCAGTCAAAAACATCAGTGCACATTGAAGAGATCTACATACTTGCTGACCCTATTGAGTCCACCAGAGATAATTCAGTAGCTGGACCTGGAAACACGGGAGGTAGTTCTTTGTTGGCTATGCTTGTTCCTGGTCTTATGCAAATGTCCAAATCTAGGAACTGGAAAATAGATGAAAGATATTTTTCTGATGGCTTGAGGACCCAACTTCCTGAAGATTGTGCAATGAAAGAGAGCAGCCCATGTGAAAATATTGAGCAAGAAGTGGGGCTGAATGGTAGAAATGATTCGAAATTCAAGTCAGCGGTGATGGAAAGCCGTCTACCACCTACAGATGGTGGTACAGTATCTAATAAAAAAAGCAACCAATATGAGTTCCCGTTAAAGGATCCCAAGTCTCTTCCATTACCTGTGCAAACAACAGAAAATACACAAGTGCCACTGGCAAAGGACCAGAGAGTATCAAATACAGATCAGATTGTTAATCCTCTCGTGCATGAAAATGTTACTCCCTACAATCGTATTGAGAGAATGCTGGATACTGTGCTCTCAAAGGTGGAGAAGATGGAATTATATTTCTCTAGGTTTGAGGACAACATGATGAGGCCCCTCGGTAGCATTGAGGCAAGGCTTCAGCGACTAGAGCAACAGTTTGATTCATTCTCTGTGGAGATTCAGTCTTTACGAGGTTCTTCTGCAAGAATTTCAGTGCCAAGTGGTTTGTCTGATACGATTAACTCACAGGACAAAGCACCTAATGATGGCAATGCTGGAACTTCTGCTTGTATAACCAACAGGCAGCCAGGTTTGGTTGTCAGGGCACCGGAATTTTCTTTTGAAGATTCCTGTGGTTATGATGCGGTGGATGAAAATCCAGTTACCTTATGTGGACCTAACGTGGTGCCAAGGCTCCTTGTTAAGGCCCCTGATTTTATTTGTGAACCTGAGTTAACTTGTGAAAACCTTCGTGATGGGCCTTTATCACCAGTTGATTTTGCTCCATCTTCTGAGAAAGAACATAAGACTTCCCCAGGTCTAGCTGTCAAGGTTCCTGAATTCCCAAATAATGAAGACGACAAAGTGGAGGAAGACAAAGAAGCAGAAGCTGGTGATCATGATGATGGTCATACAAAATCTGATGATACTCAGAGCAAAAGCACTGTCAACAGCTTCAAAGGCAAAGCTCCTGTATCCATTGATGGTGCATTAGCATCTGCCTTGGAGTCACTTCTCACTTCCACCAAAGGAACATTACCTTCAAAGTCTGTTGCTTGCACTACCTGTAAATCAAGTGCTGGATATACTAATGATTCCTCTAGTTGCGCTTTTCCTCCTGAACAAATTGATGAGATATCCACTAAAGATGGCTTGGTTGGCCAATTTCATGGTTCATTTAGTGATGCAAATAAGGTTGGAACCTCCATATCTTATGAGGAAGTCGATGCAGCTCCACATGCTTCTCTCTCTAAGGCAAACTTGGTCTGCAAGGTTGAGGTAAATGAACAGAATATTGATCCCAATTCAGGCAAGATGGCATTTGTTGCAAGCACTGGACCATTGGGTGTTCCTTCACAGCCTCATACAAGATCTATTGATGATGGTACTCAGGTAAATGAGCAGGATAATTGTCCAAATTCGGACATGATGCAATTTGTCACAAGCACTGAACCTTTGGATGCTCCTTCTCAGCCTCATACAGTTTTGGAATCTGTTGATGACAGACCTCAGGTGAAAGAGAAACCTCCTACAGTTTTGGAATCTGTCGATGACACAGCTCAGGTGAAAGAAAAGCCTCCTACAATTTTGGAATCTGTTGATGACACAGCTCAGGTGAATGAAAACAGACCTGACGTATCTTTGGCTGAGTTTCTTGCAGCAATGAAGGTTAGCTCTTGTAGGAATGGTACTTCTGAGGTATGCCATGGTAATGATGGTGCTGGAATACTGTCCTTTGAGAGAGCATCAGCAGGAGCTGGTAAGAACTTGGAAAGTGGTGAGAGCATGGTGCGCCAGAAGGACGATATCAGTCAACTTTTGCTACTGAAGAAAGCTTTTGAGGTTGATGAGAATGACAGTAATTTTTTTTATAACGTATCCATTGACAGAACCTTTGAGGCATCAAGCTATGCAGCTCCGGCAAATGGTGCTAACGGGCATGGTACCAATGCAATTGAAACCGTGTCAGATGAGGACAGAGGTCTGGAGTGTACAGATAACAGCATTAGGCTTTCTGGTGGGATGGACCCTATATTTTGTCAGCGTAGCATTCCTGATTCCAAGAAAAGATGGATTGAGAACAGCAGCTTGGACTCAAGCCTCAATGACAGCTTTACAAAACCAAAGATGGAACACTCCTGGTCAGATTTTAGTAGTATGGAGTCATTTGGTGGGGCGCCTGCCAGAGAAGCTGTCAGTTCAGGGAACCGCACAAATGGAAATTATGTGGAAGATCTTTTTGCAGGAATTGGAGTTGGTTCTACTGTAACCCCACTTGCAGGGGAAGAGCTGCAAAAGGTTTATGACATGCTTTATGAGTACAAGGATGACATTATGGGCACGACCTTCGTAACAAAGAAAACAAGTAAGACCAGCCCTTCTCTTGAAGTCTTGCTTGCTGAATCATCTGATTCTGAAGCGCAAATTTCTGATCTGGAGGACACTGACAACGATGCTGGCTTTGGGTCAGCTCAATTGTTCAGTACATTCTCATCTTCAGATGATGACGATGCTTCTGCCACGAATGAGCCTTTAGTTGATCTAGTTGGTCTGCCGATACCATCAGAGGCATATGCTTTTGGCGAGAACGAACCTTTGGTTGATGTGTTCGGTCTGACAAACCCTTCAGGGACATATGCTCCTGCGGTGAATGAGCCTTTTGTTGATGTGGTTCATCTGCCAGACCCTTCGGAGACATATGCTTCTGTTGTGAGCGAGCCTTTGGCCAGTGTAGATGATCTGCCAAAATCTCCCGAGACATTTGCTGGAGGGAGCAGTGGAGAACATCCTGACAGCCTTATATAGGGTGAAGGCATACTGTTCTACTCGTCAGAAATAAGAGAGAGACTCAGTTGCACTACTTTTACCTGGTGTGTCCTGTACAGTGATCAACGTTCTCTTCCACTCTCAGCTTTTTTTGTACATATACATGTCTTTGTCAACAAAAATATTACTATGACTAGACAAGGTGCATTTGGCTCAAGCTTGGTGATCTGCCGTTTGTGCAATGCATTCACCACCCAACACATGTCCATTTACTGTTACTGTTGGCCACTCACCTGTAACAGGAAAAACACAGCTACCAGGTTTCCAGTTTATATCGGTACCATGTTCTTGTGAATTTCTACATGGTAGAGATGTCACCTGAATTACCACAGGCACTAAAGCATCCAGACGAGGTTCGGGATAGCTCATGGTTGACCATTGTAGAGGCGAAATGCCTGATTTACCGCGTAGCTTCACAACTTCTCTGATTTTTTTTTATCAACGTGTCAACTGTTCCATTACATATTTCCCATACAATCATTGCTTGGAACTTAATTTTCTAATCATGTAAACCACTTATTGTTAACAGGTAAAATCCGGGACACGCCACGTTACGTGAGCGAACACAAGAACACGCCACGTTACGCCAGGCTAATCCTGGCCATGGGCCAGGCGAGATGTAGCATTTAATACAAGAAGAGGCCCAGGTTCGATGTGGGTCTGTGTCCAAGTTCGAGGAATGCATGGATTCGTATCCTCTGCCGTATTGTCAGATCCAAAACTAAGGTGGTGATCGGTTCGGCTGAAAAGCTTATAGCTTATGGCTGAAAACACTGTAGCTGGCTGAAAAAAGTACTGTAGTTGACAGAGGCTTATTTAGCATAATTAAATTTAAAAAAATTAAAAATATAAAAAATATGTTAGCTATTAGGCAAAACCACATGTTTTATAGCTTAAGTTACACAAAATCATATATATTTTATCTTGTGATACATAACCTCAGCTATTAGGGTTTAATAGTTTCAAAAAACCTTAGCTAATTGGAATCACAGAACCAGCGGAGTCACGTGGTTCTCTTGCACCTCCAGCTCAGCATGCTGTTGGGGGCTTCGTCGTCGCTGCTGCTGCACGATTCGATTCACTGCCCTGATGAGCTCGAACGTGTAACGCCCCCGTTCCCAGGGGTGCTTGCAGACACGGCATTCCGCAATTATTCACGCATGAACAGTTATGGAGCGTCGCGCAAGAGTGTACCATCACATGCTAACGACAAAAGTCCAACTTTATTACAATATAAGGTTTAGCAACCCAGTTTTTACTGCAGCGGGGCGTGCAAGCCCAAAGTATTTACATTACAAAAACTTCAAGGAAAGCTCGAGCGCGGCGGAGACCTAGAGCCACGAGTCCTCGTCGAAGAAAAGCTCCTCAGGGGCTTCCTCAACGGGGAGACCTTCACCAGCGTCTTGATCTTCTGGAGCGGTTTAGCAAGCCATGAGATAACTAGCTCATCAAGTCACAACGGAGAACCCTATCTTAACTACTTGCACGGATCAACAAAGAAAGGGAGTATACTTGTTTTATTAACTTTGTGGGGATGCAGTTTTACTTGCAAACGTTTTCAAAAACACAAAAGGGTACAACTACTCCTTAAGATTAAGGGGGTTTTCATAAAAAGATAATTAACCAACTAGTCCAGTTAAAACGTTTGCAAAACTACTTAAGCTTCGCAGCTGGAATCACTCAAGTGACACAGCTCCATTAACCGGGAGCACGGCGTATTCGAATACCATTTGTTTGACTCTGTAGAGTTGCTCAACTTTACCCACATGCACCCTTAACCCTCATGACTGAGTTAAGGAACCGGGTCTTTTCGCTGCTCAACCCTTGATATACACTTCACCCGATAGGTGCGGAATCCACACAACCTCAGGTATCCGTTGGCCACCACGGAACGTCGGGCCCGCGTTGAGGGGACCTATTGTTGTCTTAGTCCGGATTCGCCATCCGTACCGACTCCCAATGCAGGGCTTCACTTAGGTTGAGCAGATACTAAACTAGGGTTGACAAGTCAACACCTGTGATTGAGCGATCACTATGTCATTTGCTCAGCGTAAGGGTTTAGTCCTTACATTTTCCCCGGGGTCCGCAACCTCCACTCTAGAGTAAGCGATGGGCGAAGACCGTCTCGCGGTTTCCCACAACACCCTTACCCAAACCTGTGCACGCCGGCACAACCACCCTAGGGTACGGTGTCCCATACCACCCTACCCTACTCCGGGTTTTGAAATCTACCGGCCCACGGCCGCAACCTTAGTAGTGTAAAGACTTTGCATGTGATATAGATAGCCTACATGTGATTATGCTACTCTTAAGATAATTCTAGGGTTACAAAAGCGGGGTTACAAATTTAACATGGCATGTGTCGGTGGTAGGTTTTATCTACATAATAAGTCATTCTAAATATTTTATTTTACTTTAAACTAGCATTTCATAACTAACATAATGAAAGTAGCATAAAGACATAATTAAATAACATGGGAAGCCATATGATCAAGGTGTTGCGACTTGCCGTGAATCTGGACGATCTCGGCGATCTCGAACGTAGAACCTCCCTGATCCTGGGTCTGCACCGAAGCTTCCGAAATCTCCATAACTATCGCAAACACATAAAATAACATAAGTCCGGCTTGAGCCTAATCAAGCGAGGAAAAATAATCTATGAAAAAGGAGTAAAATGCAAAAATATTCAAATGGGAATTTTTAGAATTTTTCTGGGATGAATTTGGGGAAATGGAGGTCAAAAATGGGTTCAAGACATTAAATGGAGCAAAGTGGTGAAATTTGGAATTTTTGGGATTTTCTAGGATTTATTTGGATTTTTGGAAAAGAATAAATCACTGGAAAATCGGAATGAACAGTAAAAGCCCAGCCCGGGGCTACAGTGCGGCCTGGCACTGTGCGGCCCACGCAGCCCATGGCGGCGCGCCTCGCGCGGCCCGGCAGGCTGATGCGTGGCCCGCACGCGCGCGCGCGCTCGGCGACGAAGCAGGCTGGGGCTCGGCCCACTCCCGCGCGCGCTCATGCGGCTCGGATGAACGACGCGTGGCCTGGGTGGACAGCCGAGATGAAACGGGAGCGGGTGGACGAGATGCTGCGGGGTGAAGATTTGACGGCAGCGGGGTGGGGAAAGCGGGCGGAGCGGTGAGGCGGGATCGGACGGGTGCGGAGTGGGGAGTTTATGAAGATCGGATGGCGGGGAGACGTGCCATCCGACGGCTGACGTTATACGGCAACGAGAGGAACGGGCGGAAGGGATGGGGCCACGTTCCCCTTCGTCTACCTCTCGCCGTGAGCTCGCGACAGAGAGGCAGAGGGGCAGCGCCTCCGCTCTCCGGAGACGGCAAGGGATTTCGGCAGCCAGGGAGGGTTCCATTTGGTAAATCTTGACGTGGGAAATCCATTTTGGGGCTCTGGGAGGTGAGGGGACTAATGGAGTAGGCAGGAGGCAGAAGGGGTGATTTCGGGTTCACGGCGGCGCTAGAGCTCGCCGATGGCGATCTGTCCAATTGGAGGGCACATTCACGATTAAGGAGACTTGGAGCTCACGAATGCGGTGGAGGACTTGGTTGAAGTGCCTTCAGGAGAGCTGGCCACGGTGATGTGCGACTACCGGAGGGGAGCTTCGACGCCGGCGCAACACGGGGCTTCACCTGGCCAGAGAAGAGTGCCACAACGGTCAGGGAGTAGTGAGGGTACTCTGGGCGAATGGAATCGAAGAATGGAGGGAGGGAGAAGAAAGTGAGCTCGCGGGGGGTCACCGTCGCAAGGGAGAGCAGCGACGGCGAGGGAGGCGATGAAACTCCAATCGGCTACTCTTGGGGGTCCTTGGGAGTGGTAGGAAGAGAATGGAGGGGTTAGGGAAGCTTGGAGTGCAAGAGAGAGCAAGGGAGGCAGGGGGTTTTTATGCCCGGGCGGAGGGAGAAGGATCCGAGGAAGGGAGGGGATGGGCGCGGCGCCGACGGTCAACAGAAGGACGGGGCGTTGCCTTGCAGTGGAAGGGAGGCGGTGATGGGGGCTCTACACAGGAGTAATGGCGGAGGAACGGGAGCAGGTGGCCAAACCGCACGGCGGAGCGAGCTCCCCCGCGCAGAGAAGGAGACGGGCGGCGACTGGCAAGTGGGTCCAAGGCAAGGGTGGAGCGACGCGTGGCGATGGGAGGCGCCGGTGGTTTCGGACCAGGCGACGTCGGGGTGACGCGAGCGGGCGAAACTCGGGGGCGCGGACGCGGGCGCAGCGCGTAGTGCGTGCGCGAGGGAGGAGGCGGGGAGGGAGGGGGTACCAACGGGAAGCAGAGGGAGGCGCTGGGGAAAGAGGAAGGCGGAAATGGGGGCGGCGCCAACAGAAAAGGGAGGCGCCTGGCCAGAAAGGGAAAGTGGACCCGGGGGAAGCTTTCCAAAAAGGAAAAGTTTCTGAAAAACACTTAAAAATTCAGCAAAAAGCAAAAACAAATTTCTGATTTGAATTTTTAGGGTCTTTCAGAACGGATCCAAGCCGCGGGAGGGCGCGGCATCTTCTGGGACGCTGCCCGCGTCTTCAGCATGCTCGCCATGTCACGAGCCATTGGTGAGTGCTCGTATGCCCTGCTGCTTCAGTAGCAAATCTTTCTGTGCGCCATTTCTGCTCTTTTTCTTAACTGGCTCTTCAATGGATGTGCCATTGCAGGGGACGGACAGCCACCTGAAGCCGTTCGTGCTGGAGAGGACGGGCGGCGAGGACGATTTCCTCATCCTGGCCAGTGACGGCCTTTGGGACGTGGTGTCCAACGAGGTGGCCTGCAACGTCGTGCGCGCCTGCCTTCGGAGCAGCGCGCGGCGCCACGAGGAGCGGTCGAGCCCGACGTCCAACCTGAGTCCCAGGCAGAGCAGCAGCGGCGGCGGCGACGAAGCCCCCAACGACGGCAGCAGCATGCTAAGCCATAATATATATGGTTTTATGTAAGTTAGATCATAAAACACATGATTTTGTGTAATTTACTCTTTTCTTATTGATGATGCACAATTGTTCCTACAAGAAATGCGTACATTCCACATGCATAGGCGCACTGTCACTACGTCCAATCTGAACAGAAAAAATCTTGATCTAGTGGTGCTCAAAATAGCTTTTTTTGAGTGGTTTATAGCTGAAAAGCACTGTAGATGACTGAAATTGCATTGTAGCTGATGGATAACTTATTTGGTGTAATTAAATTTAAAAAAAATTAAAAATAGAAAAAAATAATTTAGCCCATCACGGATAGTACAAACAAATACGGGAAAAAAGAACCGACAAAAAGCTCAAAAAAGCCAAAAAATAAAAAAAAGACGAAATTGTTAAATAGTAAAAAATAAGCCAGAAGTCTAAGGGCCTGATCTTTTCAGCTTCTAAAGGCTGCTTTTCGGGTTTTCAACGGTAACTAGATTTTAAACGGAGTATCTTTTCAAGATAGGGTCTACTAGTTAATTGTAGTACATACTGTACTGACTTCATTTATATCGGCAAAAACCGCACGTGAGTTCCTGTTACTCTATAATCTCTCGCACGAACAGCCTAAAAGTTACAAGCCGCAGCCAAAAGTCATAAGCTCCAGCCAAAAAGAACAGGCCGCTGAGGAATCTGAATCCAGCTTGAGTTTAACAAAAAAGGGGGAAAAACTTTTGGGTGTTCAGTAGTCCGTAGTCCATAGTCCAGATCCAAAGTTGCAAACCCAGATACTGGACCGCTGAACAATCTATTGGTGGAAGGAGGGGTGAACACCCTCGTAGGGGTGCAAACGGGTCGGATTCGGACGGATATTGTTGTTACCATATCCTAACCCATATTTTTTCTCCGGATTCGGTACCAATCGGATTCGGTATTAATCGGATTCAGTGCCGGATCGGTCGGGATTAACCCGTTTGTAAGGAATGCATGCAGTACAACAAATGGAGTAGGAGGACGTACTGTCAAGAACTTGATGTTACTACTTAATAGCTAATGTGGAAGATTTTATTTTACCATTGCAAAAGAAAATGAAACATCAAATAGTAGCACTAACCTGAAATCAAACTTGAAGACGTATCGGATTCGGACGGATATTGCTGTTACCATATCCTAACCCATATTTTTTCTCCGGATTCGGTAACAATCGGATTCGGTGCCGGATCGGTCGGGATTAACCCGACCCGTTTGCACCCCTACACCCTCGTCGTCACCCAGGTTCGAGTCATTCTTGGCTCGGATTTAGGTGCCTATTTCTTCTTAAGTAAATCGATCCCACATTGCTTATTACTTCGAAAAGAACAATCTCTTGTATTTACAAGAATGGTTCCGCATCAAAATCAAGAACATAGTACACAGGTCACTTTCCTACGTAGGGATTTATCTATCAAAGCTAGGATACACAAGTGCTTTTGTGAAGCTATGATTCTGCTAATTCGAAGTATGGGTCAGAATTTTAACGACACAAGACCTAGACCTACCAACAATCTTCCTTGGGCACTTTCAGTATAGTATATGCGTTTAGCGACTGCTGTTCCTCTCTCTGTCTCACCTTAGCTATTTAGTTAATGCGAGTGTTAGTCGATGCGACATTTGACTGAGCAGCAGCAGCCTCACCTCACGGCTGTAACTGCAATCCTGTAGCAACTGACCAGGACAGTAATCTCACCGAACAGCACGCGTTCTGATGCTCAAAGTGAAAGCCGGTAGGTCACATGCCGAAATCAAGGCAGAAAGTTCATAGGGTTCAGTACTTCCGTTGCAAATTACTCTTTGCTCAAGTACTCTTCGGTACATCAAACTTCAAAGATTTCTGTCGAAATGTGGTTAGCATTTACGAGGCCATAAAAGAAGCAGGACAAGTTGCCGGGAGCAGAGAACTTCATACTTGCTTTGGGATAAAGTAAAGGAAGCAAATGAAAATGGAAATAGCGAAAGTTACTTCAGAGATTAATCTCGCAGATTTACATAAGGAAGTGTTTAGTATCATCCGAACATTTTCTTTCTAACTATCATCTAAATTTATAACTTTTAAATTAGAGAAGAAACCCCTTATTTTTAAAGGAGGGGGAGATTTTTTCAAAGGAAAATAGATAGAATTTAAGGGAGAGGGAGGAGAATTCATGGCCATTGATCTCTAATCCTAAATCTAGATGATAATTAGAAAGAAAATATCCGAATGATGTTTAACAAAAACACTTTACACAAAACGGTAACTGCATATCTTGTTCATATTGGCATACACAATCCTTCATGACAAAACAAAACACAGGCAGCTCTTGCACTTACTCAACAGGCAGAGCACCCATCCATCTTACGCTATGTACTTCTGTCTGTCCCTTGATCAACTTTGCAATACCATATCAAGCACCAGAAAGAAAAACAAAAGACTTCAAAAAGGACAAAAGAAAAGGAGATGATGATAATACATCGTACATGTGGATACAACACTAAAACAAGAGTTTCCACACAGCAACCATCACAGCACTAATCCCTGTGAAGCGAAGCGGTGAACGATCCGGCGACGGCGAGCGAAGGAGAGGGTGAGAGATGGAGGAGCGGGGAAGGAGTTCAGAAGAAGGAGCGCTTGGACGGCGCCCTCCCCACGGCCCTCATGAAGTTGGCGAGTTCCAGCACGCGCGCCACCTTGGTGCCCCTCTTGGCCTCCGCCGACGCGCGCTTCTCCTCCGACTTCCGCCGCGCTCTGGCTACCTCGTTCTGCGCCTTCTCCATCGCCTTGGCACGCTTCTCCTCCAGCTTCCTCTGCCCATGTCCAAGAAACACCATCAGAATCTGGTAGAAATGGAGTTGAATGGAGGGAAAGGGGCATCTTTTTTTTTTTTTTTGCCTACCTCGTACTTCTTGAGCCAGGAGTTGGCCTTCTCGACCTGGTCGCCCTCCCAGCCGTTGATGACGACCTCCTCGCGCTTGAAGCGGTTGTTGATCTTGGCGACCTCAGCGATCTGCCACGCGGCGATCTTGGACTCCACCTCCTCCTTCTTGACCTGCCCCACCGACACTTCGTCGCCGTGGCCGGCTCCCACCACCGCCACGTCGCCGGCTGCGGGGTGCGGCGGCCCCACCCTGCGCGGCGACGGGATGGGGTTGCTGTCCGGCACGATGGCCAACGGGTTCGTCTCCTCCAGCTCTTCCTCCCCGATCCTCCCCAGTGAGTCGTCCCCGGCGCCGTTCGCCACGGGGTCGCTCCCGTTCGCGGCGGCGGCGGCGGCGTTAGCTCTGGCTGCTGCGGCGACCATGGCCGAGAACTCCCTGCTCATAGTCTGGAAGGGCTCGCTGGGGGCGGTGTCGCTCCCGACGGAGCGGATCGACGTGTGCCTGCTCCCCGCCGCGGACTCCCACGACTCCCTGCTCCCCCTGCCCCGGCGGTACGACGGCGGCTGGCTCGGCGCGCGCGGCGGGCTCAGCGCGTGGATGTCCCTGAACTCCGGCTCCCCCTCCTCCTCCCCGTACTGCCTCTGCCTCTCTCCCTCCCTCTCCTCACCGCTCCCACTCCCCTGCTCGGCGCCGAAGCTGCTGCTACCACTAGCCGCCGTTTGTTCATTCAACATGTGGCACCTCCTCCTACTCGTGGTAAGGCTCTTGCTAACGCGCTAAGCCACTAGCACTCGCGAAACCATTTGGGATTCGGTTGGTGCGGCGAGCTGCGCGGTGTGGTGAGTAGGATGGTGGCGCAAGGAGGCTTCTTAAATAGAGGAGAAAGCTAAGCTTTGGCGGTGGGGGTGCCCTGCCCACCAAGGCACCAATGGAGGCCGAGGATGAGACGAGGGCACAGCACACGGGATATTTCCATTTCCTGATTTTTTTTTGGCGCGCCTTCGTCGCACTTTCTTATTCCGTAGAGTATGGCCTCGTTATTTTGGCCTTTTCTCTTTTAATTTTCTTACTTCTCTAAAAATTAAAATAAACAGAACGAATTTTGAAAATGATTTTTGAGCTTAAAATCGTGTTCACTGTTCACATCGATATTTTCGTCATCTACTACCATCTCGAGAAACACAAATACAAATCACCCGCTGTAGCAAAAAAAAAATGGGCTATGTTTATTTTGGGGTGTAAAGGTCGCGTGGGCAAAGTGCGCTGACTCACAATATCATAATTCCACTTTCCCCCTCTCCTTTACAAGTTTAGGAGTAGATTAAGTACGCATTGAAAAGCCCCTAAAAATTCAAACCAAAAATTTCTGTGCTTTTTGCTGCATTTTTGAGTGTTTTCGGGAAACTTTCCTTTTTGGGAAAGTCTTCCCCGCCGCCGCTTTCTCTTTTCGGCAGGGCACCTTCCCTCTCCGTTGGCGCCCCGCCTCTTTCTGCCTTCCTCTTTCCCCGGCGCTCGCGTCCCTCCCGCTAGCGCCCTCCTCCCCGCCTCCCGCTCGCTCCCGCCTTCGCCCCTCTGCGGCGCCACCCCGCTCCCCTTCTCTCGCTGGCGCCCCTCTCCCTCCCCGCCTCCTCCCCGCGCACGCGCGTGCGCTGCGCGCTGCGCCTGGCCCACGGCTACGCCCCGGCCTCGGACAGCCTTCGCCGCCCCGACCGCCTCGGTCCGAAGGGAGTGGCGGTCCTCGCGCCACGTCGCCCGCCTTTGCCCCGATCCCACCTGGCAGCGGCAGCCCCTCCCTCCCCCGTGCGCGGACGCGCCTCCGCCCCGCCGAAGCTACCTGCTCCCGTCTCATCGCCATTAAACCGCTACAGGGCCGGCGTCACCCCGGTCACCGCCCCGTCCCGCGGAGGAGATGCCCCTACCTGCTCCCGTTCCCTCCTGTCGGCCCCGGAGCCGCGCCCTTGCCTTCTCCTCCACACCTCGCCCCCTCTCCGCACGGGTATAAAAACCCCCTTCCGGCTCCCTCCTTCTCCTTTGCTTCCCGGACACCTCCACCACCTCCAATCCCTTCCCACTACTCCCAGCCGCCTCCCAGAGCCGCCGATTGGAGCCCCGTTGCCCGTGGCTCCGCCTTCGCCGTCCCCTGCGCCGGTGGCCCCCGGGAGCCAATCTCCCCCTCCCCTCTCCCATTTCTTAATTGCTTTCGCCTGGAGCATCTTCACCCTCCCCTAACCCCTTTGCCGCCCCCTCTGGACAGGCGAAGCTCCGTGGAACGCCGCCGTCGAGACCCCCCTTCCGGCCGCCGCCCCTCTCCGTGGCCAGCTCACCTCGTCGCCTCCCAGCTCCTACCGCCACAGCAAATGTGAGCCCCTGGACCCCCTCACGGTGTAGCCGCGGCCGATTAGACCCTCTCGCCGCCGGTGACCCTCTGCACCGCAAAATACCCGAACCATCCCCTTCTCCCTCCCGCCGCCTCCACTGACTCTCACGCCCTCCTAAGCCCCAAAATGGAACCCCCATGTTAAGCCGCACCCGCCGGTGCCCTTGGTCACCGCCGACGAGCCCCCTGGCGCCCAGGCCGCCGTCGTCACCGTTGCCCTGCCTCGGGTGCACTGTAGCAGCCGGAGGTTGAAGACGATCTCTCCCCGCGACGTGGCCTTTTTCCCGCCGTCGGATCCCTCTGTCACCTTGTAATCCCAGCCGTCCATCTCCGCCGTACCGTTTCGCCCGCCCCGTTTCATCGCAACCGTCCGATCTCCGTTCACTCCATCCGGGCCTTCGGTCCGCCCCGCATCCCCGCCGCTCGCGCCGCCCACGCGTCGGTCATCCAGCCCCCGCGGACGCGCGAAGCCGTGGACCGACTCCCCTCGGCCTGCGTCGTTCCCCGCGCGCGCTCGCCCGTGGGCCGCGCTGGCCGTTGGCCGCGCTGGCCGCACAGTGCCAGGCCACACTGTTGCTTTGGGCCGGCCTGGTACTGTTCATTCCAATTTCCAGTGATTTATCAATTTCCAAAATCCCAGAAAATCCAATTAAATCCTAGAAAAACACAGAAAATCCCAAAAATTCCCAAATTTCACCACTTTGCTCCAAATAATATTCTGGACCCATTGTTGGCTTCCATTTCCACAGAATCATTCCCAATAAATTTCTAAAATTCCATTTGAAGGATTTATGCATTTTATTCCTTTTTAATTAGTTTATTTTTCCTCGCTTGATTAGTCTCAAGCTGAATTTAATTTATTTTATGTGTTTGCGTTAGTGTCGGAGATCCCGGAAGTTCAAGTGCAGTCGCAGGACCAAGGTGCTTCTACGTTCGAGTTAGCCGAGATCGTCCAACTTCACGGCAAGTCCCAAATCCTTTGATCATGTTGTAACCCATGCCATTTAATTACGTTATTATGCTATTTGCATTATGTTAATTGTGAAATGTTAACTTAAAATAAAATAAAATGTTTAGAATGACCTGTTATGTAGTTAATCCTACCACCGTCAAATATCATGCTAAACTTGTAGCCATGCCTTTGTAACTCTAGAAATAATTATCTGTTAATCTAGATAATTGTAGGTTATTATTATCATGCAAAGTCTTACACTAATAAGGTTGTGGCTGTGGGCCAATAGAATTTGGAAAACCCGACTCTAAGGTAGGGTGGTATGGGACACCGTATCTTAGAGCGGAGAGTGCCGGCGTGCACACGGTAGGGTAAGGGTGAGTGGGGAACCGCGAGACGGTCTACGCCCACCGCTTACCTTAGGTTTGGAGTAGGGTAAGGGTGAGTGAGGAACCGCGAGACGGTCTACGCCCACCGCTTACCTTAGGTTGGGTCGCGGGCCTGGCGAGGTTGCGGACCATATGAAAATATAAGGACTGAAACCCTTACGCTGAGCAAATGTCACAGTGATCGCTCAACCACAGGAGTTGACTTGTCAACACTGGTCTAGTAGCTGCTCAACTCAATTGAAACTCTACAGGATGAGATGTCAGGATGCCGGGGAGTTAGGTATGACGCTGGGTACCTAACAACGGTAGTAGACACTTAAAACGGCTTAGAGAAGTTTGTTTATGTTTGGCCGTGACTGAGTGATGCTACCGGGTAGAGCCTATATAAAGAATTGAGCAGTGAAACAACCTGGCTTTCTTAACTCTGTCGCGGGAGTTAAGGGATCGTGTGGGTAAAGCTGAGCAAACTCTGCAGAGTCAAATAAATGGTATTCGAATATGCCGTGCTCCCGGTTAATGGAGCTCTGTCACTTGGGTGATTCCAGCAGCAAAGCTTAAGTAGTTTTGTACATGCTTTAACTTCTTTAGTTGGTTAATTAACTCTTGTTGAAAAACCCCTGAGATCTTGAGAAGTAGTTTTGGGTCCTTTTTATTAAAATATTTGCAAATAAAACTGCATCCACTCAAAGTTAATAAACCAAATATACTCCCTTCCATTGTTAATCCGTGCATATAGTAAGATAGAGTCCCTTTGGGGCTTGCTGAGCCGGTTGTTTGGCTCACGGCTTGCTTAATCCACTCTTTAGAGGATCAAGACTCTGGTGAAGGTCTCCCCGTCGAGGACGTCCCGGAGGATTTCTTCGTCGACGAGGATCCGCGGCTTTAGGTCTTCGCCGCGCTCGAAGCAGATTCTGGAAGTCTTTTGTATTGTAAATATACTTTGGGCTTGCACGCCCCGCTGTCAAAAACTGGATGTTATTCCATATGTGAAATATATGCTGGACTTTTGTTGTAAGCATGCAATGATATACTCTTGCGCGACACTCCATAATTGTTCATGCGTGAATAGTTGCGGAATACCATGTCCGTACACGCCCCTGGAAACGGGGGCGTTACACGCATGTACAACTGATTGTTATTGTTATCGGAGAAAGAAGTAGGTATCATTGGCGAACCTTCGAGCGAGCCATTAGCACAGAGAAACCGTGCGATCACTAGTCTTTTTTGAGAATGACTAGTACATGTACATAGGCTGTCTTCTTTTCAGCTATAAATTTTGATTTATCTACAATAATAAATTTTTAAATAGTATATTTTTTAAAACGAGATCTACAAATTGATTGTAGTAGATACTATAACGACTCCATCTATATTGGTCAAAATTATATACGAATATCTCTCTATACTCTCTTATGAACAACCATAATTCAAAAATTTAAAACAAAAACTTCAGCTCATAAAAACACCCATAATCAGTGTGAGAGCAACGCATACAAGATGACATTAAGTTACGCTAATTTCGGCCACAAGTAGCGAGATTCAACAATCAAGTGGTAATGACTTGTTTACCGTGAATGGAGGTGAGTATGTGGTGCTTAGGGCATGTACAACGCGTCGTCTCGGTCCGTCTCCGTCTTCACTTTTTTGCAAAAATCACCTCGGTTTGGCTTGGAAATGGTCGCCTCGCGAGGCGACGGCGAGGGCCCGTGCTCCGAGGCCCAAGCGCCGCGAGGAGCAGCGTTGTACGGCTCGTCTTCTCATCTTGACGGCGTACGCGGATCCCGCGCGGGCGCGCGCGGATTCTGGTTTTGGACGCGCGCAGGATCCCCAGTGAACAGATACTTGACTTTCTCTGGATGGCAGCTACAAACGTGTTGTTTCAGTGAGAATCTTGAGAAACTTTCCAAGAACGATTTTGGGTCCGATCTCAGCTATCTTCTTGTCATTTCTGTTGTCCAACAGCCAAAGCTTTGCCTATTTTGTGCATGCTGTTTCTTGATTGACTCCAAACAGAGATCATGGATGCATGTATGTTTGTACTAGCTGAACCAAAGAATTGGATCCTTTTTTTTCCTGCAAGTGAAGTGGAACTAAATTGATAGCTGCAAAAATTTTGTAATTATATTTATCTTATTTATTCTTGATCTGTTTTGTATTCAGAAGCAACAAAATGGTATACAAGGATCGTATTCTTACTTAATCATGGCTGCATGTATGCATTAAACACTTTGCAGACAGTTAAACAGACAGTCCATTGTACAAGCTGTCTGTTCAGTCGTCTGTATGTGAGGTGGAATGAACTTGCAGACGGCAACCTGTCTGTGGGTTGTACATGCCCTTAGGACTGGACTAAACAGCAACTTTTACTACTCATGTAATAGATCCAGATAGATATTCTGTTAGCATTTTATCATGGAGATAAGACGTGCTTGGTCTGCACTTCTTTTTTTTATCCTATGATTTATGGTTTCTCTTGAATAAATAGATAGTTTCTATGTCGATTTTTTTGAAACAACTTATTAAGATAACCTTTTTAAAAAGGTTTATTGGTATTTGATAAATTTACACACGCTAAAGTCAAATACATTATCTACAACTATAAATCACCAACTATAACAAAAAAGAATACACTACACATTACTATCACAGAATTAAAGTGGTGTGAATCGGCATGCAAATGTAATGCAACGCGGCGGCAGCGTCGCGTGGGCCCGGGTGCCCCGATAGCTCCAATTTAAAATTTAAAATCGCTTTGCCCTTATTTATTTATTCTTTTTTACTTAACTTTTTAAAATCAGTGTTATTAAACTTTCTAAAATTTAATCATTAGAACATTTAAAATTATCTAAATTAGCTATACAAAAACCATATCATTATATTTATCATTAAAAATATTTTTCATAATATTATATTATTATTATTATATTTTAATATAAAGTTATAAAAAATAGTGATCAAAATCACGTTTTAAAAGACTGTAAAAAATTAAAAACGCTAAGTAAAAAATGGACGAGTATTTTACTGGTTTTGGCGCAGGCAAGGTGGGCCCACGCCTTTTCCCCCGAGTGGGCCCACATAGAGATCAGCTGCGTACCTGGCCGGGATATGTTTGGCAAGGGAATCGCATCTTTGATAGGTTCTTGCGTTGCTTGTCAGAACGAAGAAACCCACCAGGGGAACCATCCCGTCTAGTTCGGCCGAAAAAATATAATTTATACCTAAATTATACTATAGCTAATTAAAATTATACTATAAGTATTAGTGGTTTATTTAGCGTAATTAAATTTTTAATAACTTAAAAATAGAAAAAAAACATGTTAACTCATCACGGACAATGCAAATAAATACGAAAAAACTGGTAAAAAGTTAAAAACAACCAAAAAAATCAGAAGAAGATGAAAATTAGGAATAATAATAAATAAATCAAAAGACAGAAACTCAAACATAAATAAGTGGGGCCAATGCCTATTGAGACAACAGATAAGGTGCGGTATGGTCGGACTTCTACCCATGTCTAGCGATGTCTCGGTTCGTGCTGCAAATACGGGCGGTTTTTATGAGCGCTGAGTGCGACATACCACATGCCATTGTCGCTAAACAAATCAGATTGGACGTGGACTTAAAAGGAGGGGGGCAGAGCAGTAACACTGTCTGTCGTTTGTTAGCGTCCTAGGATAAAGCCATCAACCCTAGAAGGCTAGAACCTAAACTCTAGCCAAAAAAAAAATCACTTGAGGGCGCGGAAAATCCGGTTAGAAATGTTGCAAGTGAAGACACTTGACAGGGAGATTGCAGAAAAAAAATGTTTTGACCTGATCTCCAAACAAATATTTGGGATAAAAAAAATTTCCCTGCGTGCTATCGAATGAATTATCGAAGAACTCAACATCCCCATGTATTCTCGGATGTACAATGCTAAATGGATATGGACATATTCTTTACGGCTTCTAAAAACAGCTTTTGACTTTTGCTATAGTACCTAACTTTTAAACGAAATATTTTCTTAAGATATGATCTACAAGTTAATTGTAGTACACGTTAAAAGCCTAACATCTGTATCAACCAAAATTACAAGAGGTTATCTCTCTCCGTAATCTCTGTCGCAAACAGCCAAAAATTATAAAGCCGTAGTCATATCAAACAGGCCCATAGCATGCTCCCAATTGCGTGTCCCCATTTACAAACATTCTTAACTCTTTGGAATAGGAAACCAGGAAGGTGACTTCCACTCCTCTTTGCTCTCGGGATGTTCCCTCCCTATATATCCGTCTTCGGTTCGGTATCACTAACTGATAGTAGCCGCCACACTCCATCTCTCTCCTTGATGTGCAACGTCACATAGACTGATTAGAAACCAGAAATAATTGTTGGATTTTTTACAGACTCGTCGACCGTTTATTTCCTACAATTCTATGTAATATCTATAACCATATGTGATACGTGATTTGCTTACCTTCCTTGGGGAAAAAACATGCGATGTGTTTGTTTCTGTTTTTACCCTTTCCACGCAGCATCTTTGTGGCTGCACGTACGTCGTTGGACGTGGGAAAGCAACTCGTGGACCGGAAGTACAGAACACGGCGCGGTGCATGCATGTCGTGCATGGCAGTGGCACGGCTTGGCCAGAACCCAGGACGACCCCGCCATGACACGCACGTAACAGTCCCAACAAAAGCCTGGAGCAATTTTAACTCTTACTTTACAGCCTGTTAAGAATGTTCGAAAGTGCTTGCTTTTGACGCCGTCAAATCTCACCTTTTTTTAATGGAAGAATCAGGAAACTTTGGTCACAAGGAAGGAACATCTCACGGGAAGGGGTCATGAGATCCATGAATTGATTTCTGTTTTTGTCTGTTGCTCGGAAAAGCTAGAAGCTAGTATTAATATGTGACATTTCGAAACGGTTTTTCTATTCCTCTCGCTCCGGAGATAAGACAGACATAAGCACATCACATACCTTACTCTTCTTGCTCTTATTTTACATATGTATCTATTTTAATTTTTTTCTACGATTCATGTCCTTTCTTTTAAAGTTTATTTTTTTCGTTATTACTATTTATTTTAAACAAAAGACGTAATTCGCCAAATGTAAAATCCGTCTCACTCGCACTGCTCTAGATTGAACTGCACGGGCCCAGCGCTGGACACAACAGGGGAAACAAACGAAGGAAAAGATCGCACGAGCTAGCGAGGATCCTCTGTAACAACTATATCTACACCCGTGAATCAAATTCTTAAACACAAGGTGAAGGTTGAAATCAAGCACAAAGTTTAAAGGTAATCTGGAAGAGAAATAGCACACATCAATTATAATAATTTCAAAAGCTATGGGATAATGGAAAATCTATACAATATTTTGTATGGCTTAGAAAAATAAGGGACCCTTAGAGTTACAAATTATGATAAGCAACATATGTATAAACCAAAGTTAGTCATATTGCACGCTCGGTATGGTGCAATAACTCAGTAGGCTGTTCGGTAAACCTAAGTTATCTGTCCATGTGTTGGATGCCCTAAGTTATTTCTGAAATAATAAGAAGATAATATTGCGGACAAAATGCGCTTACGAGATATATAGCAAGCGGCGCTCCTTCGGAGTAATTAGTTTATTCAGGAGAAGCAGTGCTACTACTGTAACACAAGGTGGGCGCGCAGACGATCCTGGCAACAGGTGAGGTCAAGGTCAACCTTAACGTACCCTACCATGATACCCGGGCCCAGTCCCCAGGGCCAGGGCCAGGCCCACGCGAAGGGGAAAAGGCCAGACGGCCCCCACCACGTCATGGGGAGCCATGGCCGGAGGCGCACTGGTCAGACGCGGCTGTCGGCCGGCCGGACACGCGGGTCGTTACCGACAGCGGCCGTGACCCACGGGCCCCGGCGGCGCGCGTGATCGATCGAGCGGACCAGCAAAGCGACGCAAAAAAACGAGCGGACCAGCAAAGCCACCCATGCGCGCACGCAGCGTCGCAGCCGCTGCCGAAACGCCAACGCCACGCCATGGCCATTCATGGTACGACGTGACGGCGGGCCTCGCCCGTCGGGATCTGCATGCAACGCTTGCTGCGCGCGCATCTCTCCCACGTACCTACCGTAGCAAAAAATCTTAATTTGTTATCCCTGTCTATCCATTTAATCTTCTTTTCAGGACGAGAAAGAAATATAGAAAGGAAGGTGGATGCGCGGATCACTTTCGCTCGCTGCGGCCGTCGCTACCTGCCACTTGTCGCGGTTCGGTTGGGCCGTACGGCTGATAATAATTACTCTTTAGACAATTTTTTTTGTGATAACGTGGCTCTGTTTGTTTACATTACTTTTGTTTAGGGTGGCCAGTGCGGTGCGGCAGCTAATCACTCCCCGTGCAGAAACAGCGAAGCTTTATCTATTGTTTTCTATGTCATTTAGAAATAATACACCATACAGTCTCTTTACCCTTTCATAGGCCTAAACAATAAATATTGATTCTCTTTCCTGATCCTCTATCTCTCCCTTCTCCCATGTTCCCCTCTCTCTCCCCATCTTCTACTCCCACCCTCCACATGCCACCCTGTCCATCCTCACTGGTGCTGACCGTCGACCTCATCTCCCCTCCATCTGAGCACATCTGAGAGCCGTGGGGCCTAACGAGCAGTGGCGTGGAAGAGGAGGTTGTTGCCTTCAGCATCCATGACGGTAATGAAGGCAGGGTAGGGCGACTTCGCCATAGCGAGCGGTAGGGCAGCATGGCCCGAGGAGTAACGATGAGAGAGAGGAAGCCATTGCCGTTGGTGTCCATGGCAGCACGACGATCTCGAGGTTGGTGAGGCTGTCGTCACGGTCAGTGGCGTGGAAAGCCTCAACGAGTTGCTCTTGGTCAATGGTGATGGCAGGGCGCTAGGGCCCAAGGAGCAGCAATGTAGGGGAGGAGGCGAACTCGACAGTGTCTTTGCTGTCGGCATCCATTAGAGACAGCCAAATGGGCCACCCAGCATGGGCCAGTGTAGGCATGACCCAGTTGGCTCGTTTAACTAAATGGGATGTGCCGTGTAGGCCCACGAGCTAAGCCTTGGACCCAGGCACGTCAAGCCCAATGGCCAGCCACTGCCTGCCCACTCTGACGCCCCCCACTGGCCTCTATGCACTGACACTAATGCATCACCCCTGCACCACCTCCTCCGGCACCAGTGCGCTATTTATCGCCTCCGCTGCCACCTATCCACCACCTCCTCCGGCACCAGTGCGCTGTTTATCGCCTCCACTGCCACCTATCCACCACCTCCTCCACCACCACCACCCCTCCGTCGCCCACCTCCTTCACCGCCGCCTCTCCACCACCAGATCCACCTCCCACCTCCTCCCTTGCCCACCTCTAACACCGTTGCCCATATGCCACCTTCGCGTCGCCCCTCATCCACCTTCTCCGTCGTTGCCCCTCTACCATTGGATTTGCAACCAACCTCCTCGACTCCGGCGCTAGTTGCTGTCTCCTCTACGAGATGCCACTCCCTCATGCTTCCGACCCCTCCGCCTCGTCTTGCCTCGCCCTCAGGCACCTCCTCCCGCCTCACATTCGCCCTCCGGTGCTGCCTCCCACCTCCACTCCAGCGCCAGCTACTGCCCCCTCTATGCGATGTAGCTCTCGCATCGCCTTCTCCACCTCGCCTTCACCCTCCGACCACCACCTCCCTACCGCCTCGATGGGCATATGCCAACTCGGATGAGTGCTGAGGTGTAGGGAGAATTAAAGAATAGAGGGAAGCAGAGTCTCATGAAAGACATTGTTCGAGCACATAATCCAACAAAAAGAAATTGTCAAAAACATCCATTGGGGAGAAGGGGATGCCTATCACACTATTTGTAAGGCCCATAGTAACCACCTCGTTGGCACCGGTCACAGTGCCGTGGCCTCCAACCTCGCTAACCTTGCCGCCCGCGTGTGTGCCGTGCCGAAGCTGCCCATGTGCATGCCATGCCGAAGCTCGATGCCTTGTTGGTCGGCAGCATGCACGCTACTGTGCCTAATGCCGTGCCATGGCCACCTCAGCGGTGATGTCTTAGATCTGGCCGGATCTAGGCGCTGCCAGTGCAAATCCTACCAGATTTGGGAGGAGGTGGCTGTCGGTGAGGAGAGAGATAGAGAGGGGAGGCCAAGGTGGCGACACCGGTGGGGTGGTGAAGTGGTGCCAATAAGGAGGGAGAGATGGGGAGACCGAGGCGGTGGCGCTAATGGGGCAGTGAAGGGGGCCTGATAAGGGAGGAGCCAGTGAGGAGGGAGTGAGAGAGGAGAGGGAGAAGGAGGGAGTAGGGAAGAAGGGATGAGAGAGAGGACGTGGGGGTGGGAATAGTTATAAAATCACAATATTTTTTATGTGTGCTAGATGGTAGACATAGTTTATTGAAGGGGTATTTTCTCATTTGATATCTATGTGAGGTGACACTCCATAGATATTATATACAGTGCTAGTGGCATGGGAAGGCATAACAAAAACTTGCGCCAAATATACTTATGGAAAGCATAACAAAAAAGGTATAGCATAAATGCATAATTGATATGAAATTTGAGCCCTGTGCTTAATGATAGGAAGAATGTCGAAAAATATAGCAAAATAGAGAAATACAAATTGAGTACCTAAATAACTTAGATTTGGTCCATCCTAGGCATCTATAATTTCTTCATCAATAATAGAACAAGAACCAAAATATGCAAAGGAAACATACAAAGTAAATCAAAACAAGAATATATACAAACAAAATATATGAAATTTAAATCCACAAGAACCCGACTTAGTACTAGCATGAGATAGGTCGAACTTACCCAACCTCATCCCTTGAAAACCCCATATATAAGATGATAATGTCTTGGTCCTCTTTATTTTGTATCCCCAATTCCTAATCGATTAATCCTACATAGAAATCGCAAAACACATGGCATAATTCTTCAATCGTCGTTAAGATTTTTAGTGCAACTATGGAATTAGAACGATAAATCGCTAAAGGATCATTTTAAGTCATTTTTTCATTCAAAATTCAGATCGAGGTGGCATTCAATATTTCAATTCATTTTCTCATTCACAATTCAGATAGGTCTAACATTCAATATTTTCAATTTATTTTCTCATTCACAATTTAGATCAGACGGCATTCAATATTTTAATTCATTTTCTCATTCAAAATTAAGATCAGGAAGGGAGGAGTAGGGACAAAGGAGTACCGGAAGGGCCTCTGGCTGTGCCCTTTTCCTGGCCTGCTTGGGGTGCTTTGTGGCCTTGCTAGCTTGCCTGATTGCCCTTGGACAGCTAGACTGGAGGGACCAAGGCACGACCAATAGCCACTGAGGGAGGAATCGGACCAGGAGGCGTTGGAGGGAGGTGGCAGCGCCGATGCTAGAGGGAGGCGGCACTAGAGGGAGCCTAGAGGTGCTGAAGGGAGCCTACGACGCTAGCATTGGAGGGAGGAGACGGCGCTGGAGGGAGGGAGGCGCTGGTGGGAGGCGGCGTTGGAGGGAAGCACTGGAGGGTGTCAGGCGAGGGTTAGCCAAGGGTTGATCAGGTGATTAACTTGGCTATTGGGTTGTGTCGCTGGTGCTGTGGGTTGTGGGCATGGGCTATTAGGTTGTGTCGCCTCGGGCTGGACCACACAATCGGGCTAGGCCACTAATGTTTGATTTTACTTGGGTCTATATTGGAATAGTAGTACTGCTAATTGTTTCGAGCCTTAGATTATAATCTATCCAGCCCGAGGCCTAGATCCCCTCCTGTATTTGTTCTTTTAGATAAGAAGTGAATGTACAAGTTTGTGGTTGTAATATAATGACCCTTTATGTGGTAGTATGTATAGTTCTGGACTTGAGCATTTAGCAAGCCATCCTTCCAGGCTCAAATTTAATTTACACAAAATACATGTCGTCCGTTTGCAATTAGATCGTTCGGTGTAAATCCACGTTAGCTTTGATTCCAAAAAGAAAAAAAAGAGGGAACAACTCGATGGAACGTACGGATAGAAACATTTGTACTACTTGCTCAAAAGGAGGGAAGAGAGATACCATCGACACATCCAGCATCCAAGAAGCAGCAGACGACCCACCGTTATGGGCACGCGTTAGTAACGTATGGAAGATGCCAAATAAAACGCACCTGGTTCCCCGACCCTTTTGCGCGCGCGTAACGAATCTACTGCTTGCATGGCATCGTGCGGTTAGTTAGGGCCTGTTTGGCAGAGCTCCACCAGCTCCAGATTCACAAAAAACAGATCCAGATTCAATTTTACCAGCCAAACACTTCTAGCTCCAGCAGCTCCACCATGGATCTGCTCCACGAAAACAGTGGATCTACCCCCAGATTCATGGATTTAACTCAAGTTTGGTGGAGTTGAGGAAAATTACCCACCATTGCCACTGGTTACACAAAAAACGGTTCGTTCTTTTCTTTTCCCCGCCTCCTCCCGGGCCTCCGCCTCCCCCGCCTCCGACCGCGTCCGCCTCCTCCCGGCCTCCGCCTCCCTCGCGTCCGCCTCCCCCCGGGCCGGCGCCGCCTCCCCCGCGTCCGCCTCCTCCCGTTCCGGCGCCGCCTCCTCCGCCTCCTCCCGTTCTGGCGCCGCCTCCTCCGCCTCCTCCCGTTTCGGCGCCGCCTCCTCCCGTTCCAGCGCCGCCTCCTCCCGTGCCGGCGCCGCCTCCCCCGTGTCCGCCTCCCCCCGGGCCGGCGCCGCCTCCCCCGCGTCCGCCTGCCCCCGGGCCCGCACCACCTCCTCCGCCTGCTCCCGGGCCTCCGCCTGCCCCGCCTCCGACCGCGTCCGTCTCCTCCCGGCCTCCGCCTCCCCCGCGTCCGCCTCCCCCCGGGCCGGCGCCGCCTCCCCCGCGTCCGCCTGCCCCCGGGCCCGCACCACCTCCTCCGCCTGCTCCCGGGCCTCCGCCTCCCCCGCCTCCGACCGCGTCCGCCTCCTCCCGGCCTCCGCCTCCCCCGCGTCCGCCTCCCCCCGGGCCGGCGCCGCCTCCCCCGCCTCCTCCCGGGCCGACGCCGCCTCCCCCGCATCCACCGTGCGCCTCGCCTGCGCCGCCCGGGGCCGCGCCCGCCGGCCGCTGCCACGCCTGCGCCGCCCGGGTTTTTTTTTCATTTTGCCCCCTGACGCGTGGGGCCCAGGTGTAAGTGAGATAGAGAGGGAGGTGGAGCTGTACCAAACACTTTGACGAATCCCAGATCCACGATGGAGCTGCTCCACAGTGAATCCAGCTCCAGATCCACCTTTTAGGTGGATCTAAAGCTGGTGGAGCTCTGCCAAACAGGCCCTTAGACTTAGACACGGGCATGGGTTTCCTCCCACGATGACCGGTGTCAGTGTGCGGCTGTGCGCTCCTTTTTGGTCGATCGCGCAGACGTGACCGGATGGGTGATGGGTCGTGGATCGCTCTGGCTTTGGGTTGGATTGCATGCGTTGTGGCTTGCACCGGAGGGAGCTTTCGCGCCCGACGCTGACGTTGGTGCGTCAGTGGGAGCGGAATATTGACACGTGTTAGCGGCAGGCGCAACGCTGGCTAGTGGAATATTTTGGACGCCGATGGCTACGCACGTACGCGTTGTGACGTATGCCCTCTCGTCATATACCGCCGTGCTGTTGGATATGTACGAGATATTTATCCGGAGAAAATGAAGCACTGCGGACAACTCCTCATTCACACAAGTTACAGACGAACGAGAGAAAAATATGTCTTTATACATGATCAAAGTCCTCTAGTCGGTGACGAAGTTAGGACAAACATGAAAAGAGACCTTAAACGACTAAACAAACATAATCTTGTATAATCTATTATTACAAATCTACGAATGAATTTCATCAACTATCAGTAGACAAAACAATTACATTGCAATACAACAAGATATAAGAGTAAAGAATAAGTCTATTTTACCCTCTGAACGTACTTTTGCGTTGATATAAGTTTCAACCTTGAACTGTAAAATCGGATGTTTACAACCCTCAACTCCTAAAACCGGTTGAAATAACCTTGAGATTGGTTTCACAAGTAGTTTTTGCTCTGTTGGCCGCTACGTCTCCGTTTTTGCCATGTGGACAAACATATCACCAAGGCCCCACATGGCAGCCTCTATTCCTCCTATGCTATCCTCTTTCTCTGCTTAGCCAACAAAAAGTATGGCCTGGAGCACTGCCGCCTGACTGGTCCTCGTGCAGCAACGACATTGGAGAAAGGGCAGTTATGAGCTCTTGTGCGGCAGCGACCTCAATCGAGCGACGCCGTTGCAATCGTGTCCATGCTCGAGCTCTGCGCCGTCGCTGTCAAAACAACCTCAGCATCGCTCCCCCAAAGCCGTCACCTCCCAAAATTCTTTGTCTTCCTTGTCCGAAACCTCAAAGTGATCATTCCCTCATCTTCCTCATACAATAGCGATCCCAATACATTTACTTAAGACCCTATCACTTGAGTTGTTCTGTCATCGTATTCCGTGTGACCGTGTACTCATCGTTGAGCAACCACAAAGGCCCTGCCACTCTAGTGCATCTTCGACCAAGCCAACCACGTCACCATGGTCGCCTCATCCTCATTAATCCTACTGACCCCTTTCCCGAGCCACGCCATTGCTGGAACCTTGCCGCCACCACGTTCCCTCGCCGTTGCTTCACCGTGCACAGTGCCAAACCTCCTCAAGCCATGTCCCACCAAGCCGAGTGCACCTACAACATCTCCATCATCCACTGATGCTCTCGACTCCACTCATTGTCAGTTCGTTCACTGCAGAGACTGTTGGCAATCTCCCCTTTTAACACCACGCTTCCACCATCAATTCGTTGCCCTCGGTGAGTATTGGTTCGATTCCTTGCAAAAGAGTGTTCCCCTAGATGTCGTCTAGCCCGTGTTCGTGCTAAATCATGGATAGCATGGCTGTAGCACCGCCGCCATCGTGTCCTCCACCGGCCAGCTGCCTCTCACCATAGCCTCCGCTGCCACAGTGCTTCTCTACTCACGATGTCACCTCCTCTCACGTTCCTATGGCCCCCTACAACCCATTTTGGTAGTCAGTCGTGGTCTTTCCACATTAGCTTGCCATTGGTGATGAAACCAGCATATCATTGCCAACCTCCCTTATTTTGCTTCCTTATGCACTGACACATCCCTTTGTCTATATCTCTCTCTTTCTCTCTCTCACTTGGCCCACTGTAGGCTGACGAGTGGGCCTCACTGCCATGTCGATGCTAACTTGAAGCAAAACTGCTTTTAATTGACCCTAGGGGTAAAATAAATGGTATTGATACTTGACAGGGATAAAACATCTAGTTTTGTAGTTGAGGGTTGAAGCTTAAAGAAATGCAAGAGTTTAGGTAGAAAAGTAGACTTATGAATCAAAACTTTGCTGAAGATACTAGAGAGTAGACTGAGTAGTTGAGTATAGATAAATCACCGAACCAAACTAGCTTGCTGAAGACTCCAAACTAAAGAGTGCAGATTGTAGCCTTGTTGCTTGCTGCTCAGTAACCCTGCCCCAAATCCGCAACTCTTCGGGCACCAGTGGCAGGCCCAGGAATTTTAGGATGGGTATTTGAAGTTACAGAAACACTGTTCAATAGAAAACATAAAGGTCAACAATAGCAAAAACTAAAATACAATTGTTCATACTAGAAACATTATCTCAAATAATATAAAGAAAGTACAAAATAATTAAAAAAACTACAAATTAGTTTGACGATTCTTCATACCTTGAAAGCAAGATATAATGTCATCATTCTTAACCTACAAAAAAAATATCACTCAAGAAATGTAACCACGCAACCATTCAAGTATTGCTTTCCTATTTTATTTCTTAGCTTATTCTCCACATAATTCATTGAAGAAAATGCTCTCTCAATACTAGCAGTTGCTACAGAAAGAAGTGGCACCAATTTGAGAAGATTGTAAACAGTTGCATAATTGAGGTTCTTCTTTGTTTGAACAAGCATAATCGAAAGCTCAGAAAGGTTGTTCACTTTTGTAAACCTTTTCATATGTACGCATATCAACAATGAAGTGTGCAAGTTGAAATGAAAGATGCATACCAGCATTGATTGACGCTTTTGGTTTAATGAATAAATGATATTTCTCTTCAGCTTGATTGTGGGCACTAGTAATTGTTCCAATATGTTTGTCAAATCTATTTTTTCCGATTCCAATTTCTAAATCCCCTATTCACAAAAGTATCTCCACTAGAATAATTAGTTTAATCCTTGAATAAATAATAAACGAAGCAGATGACAACATCTCGTTCCACACTATACTCAAGCTAATTATGTTGGTCAAACCAACTAATTAAGAAGTGACGCATACCTCTAATATTTCTTTTTGGAAAATGATGTGCTCGTGGTTGACATGGTCCCAACATAATATATCTCCTTGTCACTATACCTTATTCATTTTTCAAAGCTCAAAGATATATAAAATCAAACATATATCAAAGATCAGATTAGCAAAGGTCATATTAGACTAATTCTGACAGGAGAAAGACATATAACAGCCGTTCAACCTTCTCAGTCAGCACTGCTAATTTCTCCAGTGGATGCTTGATGGTCTCAAATGGTTGATAGCCTTCCTTGCCTGCTTGATTGTCTATGAGGATATAATGAACATTCTGTGAAAAGAAACAGAATTATAATTTTCTCTACTTCATAAATTGTAGTTTTCTAAATCACAAAAATTGTGTATATACAAGACATACATTTGCATATTATCATATATCCTTCATAATTGAAATATTACAATTAGTTCCACTAATATGCAATTCCACTTAACTCTCATTATCCCTTCTGAAACTATCTGTATTCACTATTCACATTCATGATAGTGAAAATCGACTTGAAACTATTTGTTGACACCTATGAAATATTTGACATTTGTTCATAGAATCACAGGTAAGCGGTGGAGAATATGGATTTCAATTCATAAGCAATAATTCACCTATTGCTAAGGACCTTATTTCACAAAGTCACAGCACAGTGCTCAGATGAAGGTATGACATGAAGCTTAGTAGCTCACACCTCTGAAATACTTATAGATATAGGCTACTTAGACTTAAAGATATAGAGAATATGTATTTCAATTCCTAATGTATAAACACTAATTTAAAAATAACTAAGCCAAATCCAGTAATCTACCATATCTAAAAAAGATCTAAGCACCAAAACAAAGAAGAAACATATGTCAAATCTACCGCATTCATCTAGTCATCTAGGATCCATCATCCACCTAGCTCGGAAGTACAAAACTACAAACCCTAGGGGCACACAAGTAGAGCAGATCTACCGTCTACGCATCTAAATTTTAGAGCATGGGGTCACTAGGTCAGAGAAGATGAACTTGGCCCAATGTCGTAGGCTTGTAGTATGGCAGTGCCCGCTCGGCCGGTGGTACCTCTAGCCTCCAGCGCTCCTGCCACCTGCACAGCCTCTAGAGTCCAGAAGACCAGAACCAGGAGCACATGCACCCACCGCAGCCAGGCACCAGCTAAGTACCAAGAGATGGAGAGACGGTCGGACGCCAGATGAAGAGAGAAGAGACTGAGTGAGACACAGTCTCACAACTGGGTATGAACATGACAACAGTGGTCCTAGGCCAGTGTCAATGGGAGGGGAAATGGGTCAAAAGGACCAAACACCAATTTGGGCTAACTGAGTATGAATAGGACGAACTTAGCCCAACTATTAGTATATATATGTATTATACCTTGTATATAGTGAATTTTTTGTCAAAAATTTTAGGTATGCAGCTAAATATCCATGAATCATAGTGGGTCCGCCCCTGCCGGGCACGACCAACCCCATCCTTCTCCTGTCATTCGGGCCTCCCCCTCCCTGGCTCCCCAGCCTGCCAGCGTCACACGGACTGCCACCCTAGGTCCCTACTTCCCCATGTGACTATGACTCATTGCATTGCCGGCCCACTGCCCTCGACACCTTGACCACCACCGGCAAGGGGTGGAGGAAGGAGGGTTGTTATCGATGCCAATGGAGGGTAGACTTGAGCACACCCAAGCCCACCTATTGGATTCGCCCTGCTTCTAGTTGATTAATTACCTATTCTATCGTCTATTGTTATCATGAAATCTATTCCTCTACAAGTTCAGTTCATACTAAAGTGTTCTTTTCACTCCACATATTAATTATTGAGCTCTTTTACAGTATCTTGAAATTAATATGATCCATTCAATCTTTACGATTAAATGGTTTAGATTAATTAAAATTTAGTTATACTACCATTCATACTATTAGAAGTAGAATCTCTAAAGAGGTCAAATTGTAAATAGGCGACTTGGCGAGGCCGCAATTGAACGAGTGGTGGAAGGTGATCTGGATCATCGACACGAGGCTCGGTGGGCAGTGCCCCAAGATGCAGGCGCAGGAGTTGGCCACGCCCGCACGCACTCTGCTGCCTGCACAACGACCCTAAGAACCACCCTTCCATGGCCGACGACGTCCTACCCAGCCTCTAGCAGCTGCAACACAACACCAAGCCCTCGTCGTCGTCGTCCTCCTCGTCTAGACTAGACACGTCGACGTCGATGAAGGTAGAAACATTATCGTATTACTCAAAACGGAAATAGGTTTTATTATTTCGAGGGCAAACAAATGTAACATACAAATTAATAGGAAGAAGAAATTAACTGCATGCTACAGATCACTTGGGGTACATTATTTAGTAATCAACAGACGATTTGTTCAGGAAACGAATGCAGAGTTGCAGATGTACAGAGTCGGAGGCACCTTGTTCTACTTGAAGTGCACGAGCCTGCGCAGAAAGATGAACGTGTGGTTGAGCGCAATCGGTTCGTTCTCGTTAGCCGGCCACCGGATCGCGAAGCTCGGCGATCCATTGCTCACAAGGGCCTCGTACTCGTAGTTAGCTTAAGCGATTGGACGATTAGCATCGTTAGATGATGATTCGTCGATGAGCTTCTTGATCAAGATGCAACTATGGTTTACATACAGATGTTCACACAAGATTGTCCAAAATACCCTAAAAAAAAGTTGAAAAACAAATATCTATAATACACTCATAAATTAATGGTCAGATTTTATTTTTACTACCGTTTTTTTACTATCAGTATAATGTATTATAAAATCCTAATTATTGGATTGGACGCATGTGCTTAGATATAAACCATGTCACCTTACCATACGTCGATCGACAAATGTCTAGAAAACGAACATCACATTCCGCAAAATACCTGGCCCCAACCTATCGGCAAATGTCTTTTCATCCTCGATTCTCTACCACTCCAACGACGGAGAGGACCGGACCGGCGCCTCCCGAAGGAATTAAACAAGAAAGAAAATGGTGGAAGAGGCGGGATTCGATTCCCAGACTTCCCGCACACGCTCCATAGATTTGCCAATTTAGGGATTTGTAGGTCCTTTATCCCTTCATAATTCAAATTTAAACAAAATAATTTGACCGAATTGATTTTTTTCGTGGGGCAGTAAAAGTAATGAACTTTTGAAATTTCGACAAAATTTCGCCGAAATTATGAACCCTGGTGTGCGCATGTGCTACCTAAGCAACCACATGTGCGCCAGCCGCCAGCTTAGCTAGTTCTGTTAGCAAACGAAGAAAACGATTTACGGTGTAAACAGAGATAAATTTAGAAAACCAAAAATGTAAAAATACAAATTTTGGGAGTAAAATAATATAAACTTACAAGTTTAAAGAGTAACAATGCAATTTTCTCATTAAACAACAAACGAACGAAAAGAAAAACCAGAGCACAAGCGCCCAAAGCAAAAAAGCTCTCGGCCGATCGACAGAACCGGCTTCGTAAGCACTAACTTTGTCCTACTACTTGCTAGGATGTGGCAGGCCCTATTCATCTGCCCAAGCAACCCATAAACAAACACACACATGTGTACCGGACGCGGGCCGTATCGAACTATCGATCGAGAGGATAAGGAGAAACGAGGAACGGACCAGCAAAAGCGAGCCGAAACGGGGGGTCGGGCCCGGGGCAGCCGGGCAGGGCAGGGAAAGCAACCGCGAAAGCGGCCGCCCGGCGACCGGACGTCAGAATCTCCGGACGGCGCCAAACGCGCGCCTTTCCGGCACGAAGCTTCGCCCCCCGGTGCATGCACCGGCACGAGGCGTGCGGGACGGACGGACGGACGTACGAGACGGGGCTTCACAAAGCGAAGCCTAGGGCCTGTTTATTTTTGTTGCGGTTTATGATTTTTAAGCTGTTTGTACGAAAGATTATAGAGTAACAGAAACTCATGTACGGATTTTGTCGATATAAATGAAGCCTATAAAGTATGTACTTCAATTAATTAGTAGATCTTATCTTAAAAAAATATTTTATTTAAAAATTATTTACTGTAAAAAAGTAAAAAAAACAGTTTTAAGAAACCGAAAAGAATATGACCCAGTCGTCGGGTCGCCAACCGGCCGTTGTCGCGTCGCGCGTGGTCGTTTTCGGGCCATCTGTTAGTTACCGTGCCGCGCGCGGACGTAGAAACGCTCGCATCAACGCGCGTTCGGGGGTCGGGGGGATGAGGCTACAGCTAAGCCCGGCCGCGCGTTGATGGATGGCAACTCGTGTTACGTCAGTTCTTTAAAAAAACAACCGTGGGTCGAGACGTCAGGTGAAACGAAGACAACACGCTCGCGTTATGGCACAGTAGGTTAATTGGCAGGGATCGATACATGCTTCTTGCGTATAATATCTTGGTTCGTTGTCTTGATTGGTTGATGCTTACTTCAGGGTTCGTGCCGGGACAAGATGTTCCGGTCCGTGACGTAGGTGAAAGTCGAGTTTGTTTTGTTTAATCCATGGAAGGGGCTGTCGTGCTTTTGGGGGTGCCACGTACGGGAGCAAATTGGCAGTAGAACCTCCGCTGTAAAGATGCTACTGAAGTGAGTGACTAGGCTAGCTAGTATTTAGTCTTTTGGAAGACTATTTGCTAACCGGCCAGCTGGATCCACCTGGACCGGATGATTTGGAAAGCTGAAGGTGATCTCGCCATGCACAAGTCTAAGGTCGTTTTCGAATTGGTATGTTTGGAAAAGTCAAAAGTTTATGTAAGTGTTGGGCTTCTTTACTTTCCTCACTGCTCTCTGGATTTGAAGAGAAGGTAGAGGATTATGGGTGTATCATTCCCTCTACTTCTCTTGTTTCCATCACATCACACATTTCTTCCTCATTTTCATATCACTCATCATCTTCTTCTAAAAGGCACTTCTTTTAGTTGCTATTATTTGTCATCAGAAAAAGAGAGAGGGTGACGAGTGCACCACCCACTCTACTCTCACTTTTATCACGGCAAATATCTCTTTCTTTTTTTGCACTACTCACTCTCTCCTTTTAAAACTATTTTTTAATTATTACTATTCATTTTTAATAAAAAATCATCAGTAAAAAGCAAATACAAAAGACCTCTAACACTAATCGCTCAGGTACTTGCATGTGAAAAGAGACTCGCCGATAGTACTATCAAACCCCAACGATACGTCGAATTTCTTTTCAGCACATGTTTCTTTGTTCTCTAATTCTATAGAAAAAAAGGCTCTCTTCCAAAATTCTACAGCATCTGCTCAAGCTAATGCAGCTATGCCCATGTACTAGCCTACTAGGCTATCAAATACTAGATGGCTATCAAATACTAGATAGTATTTAGTTTAAATAACTCTGCACTTCTACAATAGATTGAACGCATCAGCTTAAATTAGAGAGGAGCACCAGATGTTGCAAGTGAGGCTCCGTACCTCTTTGATTTGATCTGGGCGCCGGAGGCGCGTTTCTGCGTTCGGGCCCCGTCACCCTTTCTTCCGCTGGGCCACGGCCGGGCGCGCTTGGTGCGCTTTTCGGCAGAACTCTGGGCCGGTCAGGCGATGGGCCGCGTGCCGACGCCACGAGGCAACGCTGGGCCTAAGAATCTACCGCGCCGCGCGCGGAGTGGGCTGCGCAACGAGCTCTCCCCGTATTTTCTAGAGATCGGCCCGGACGCCGTCGCCCTCCGATTTTAACTACAAGAAAAACGAACACAACCTACACAACTAGGGTTGGCAATGGGGATCCGATCCCCGATCCCCGACGGTGAATTCACCTATTAGGGGATGGGTTTGGCGGATTTTATTCCCCGCGGGGATGTTCGTGGGCAAAATACTGTCCCCGTCGGGGATGGCGGGGCCGGGGCCGGGGAAGTCATCCCCATCCCCGTTAACCATTGGGGATCACTGACATGTGGGTCCTCTACATTTCATATAAAAGCCAGCCAAAAAACCCTACCCTCCCAGCCCAACACCCCAGCGCCGCTAACACCCACTGACCCAAGCCCTTGCGCCCGAGTCCCCCTCCCCCCAGTGAGTCCCCCGGCGCCTCCGCCCTCTCCCCCTCCGTCGCCCCCACCGCGCCCGGCTTCCCCGCCGCCCCTCCCCCGCTGCCCTCTTCCCCTTTCCCGGCGCCTCCGCCCCCTCCACCGCCTCCCCCACCGCGCCCGGCTCCCCCGCCGCCCTCTTCCCCTTCCCCTTCCCCAGCGCCTCCGTCACCTCCCCCGCCGCCCCCATCGCGCCCAGCTCCCCCGCCGCCCTCTTCCCCTTTCCCTTCCCCGGCGCCTCCGCCCCCTCCCCCACCGCGCCCGGCTCCCCCGCCGCCCCTCCCCCGTCGCCCTCTTCCCCTTCCCCTTCCCTGGCGCCTCCGCCCCCGTCGCCCCACCGCGCCCGGCTCCCCCGCCGCCCTCTTCCCCTTCCCCTTCCCCGGCGCCTCCGCCACCCCCGCCACCCCCGGCTCCCCCGGCGCCCTCTTCCCCTTCCCCTTCCCCGGCAGTTCGGCCCTTCCCCAACGGTTCCTCTTCTCCACCGAAGCGACGCCACCTTGGATCTGAGACCGGCGACGTCGTCCTCCACAGATCTGAGACCAGCGCGCCCTCCTCCACAGATCTGCGACCGACGACACCATCCACCGAGCCGAGCTTCTACTGCTCCTCTGGTACTCAATACTCATCCTCTTCCTTGCTGGATAATTGAAAACTGATGATAGTTGGTACTGCAAATTGATAATTTTGAATATGAGTAATGAGAATATGTGAATGTGATGTACTGCAAATTGATATGCAGCATCAGTTTGATGTGAGTTAATGTTGCTTTAATGTTGTGTTGTGGTCTTGTGGATTGATATGTAGCATCAGTTTGATGAGAGTTGGTGACAATGTTGTGTTGGATTGATATGTTGTCAAGTTGCTAATTTAGTACCCTTGTAATTGCTATTATGCTGAATTGCTGCTTGTGTATGCTATTCTCTGTTAACATGTTGTCGGGGAATTTTGCCCCGTCGGGCCCCCGAAGCCCGTCGGGGAACGGGGACGGGCCCAACTTGGCCCCGAGCCCGGGGTCGGGGCCGGGGTTCGGGGAATTTTCATTTTGCGGGGATCGGGGACGGGGATTCGGTCCCGTCGGGGATGAGCCCCGTTGCCAACCCTATACACAACACACGCACATATAGATACCTATTTTCTGTACATGCTAAAAAAACTAGTTAGAGACGCGGATACACGCTGTCCCACTTAATATACACTAGTAGTGTACCCGTACTAACGCTACGGTAAAATACAAAATAAGATAAAATTTGTAAAAAATAAAACGAACAATCAGATTCATTAAGATTCACGTCTCATATATTGTATAACCAAATATTTTTGTCACATAATGCATGTCACATAACGACTGATCCTTTGAGGAGGCGACAACATCATTGGACTCACCCACCGACGACTTTCTCCATCCCCACATTGTTTAGATCATCACAAGAGGTCGCACCTCTTACATCCATCCAGTGTTGACACTTGCTATGCACAGCTCCCTTCCCATTATTGAGTTAGAAAATGGGATGCGGTGAAACGAATTCGCAGGAAATTTGCTCATCTGCATTTGTTTGCAATCGAATCACATTAGTAGGAATAAAAGAACCACCAGGAAAAAAAGTAAACTGTCATAAACTAAAAAAGAAGATAAACTGTCATAAACTGAAACGTGAGAAGTTGAGATCTGAGGACTCGATAATTTTGGCAACAAGTTCCTGTAAGCAAAGCACCATTCTTCAGAATTGATATATCCAAAGAAGAAGTCAAAGCAATATATCCAAAGGTCTCTGGTCAGTTTTAGTTACAAATTTAGAAGTTAGTTTGATATGAACATTCTATCAGTCCAACTTATCTTCAAGCTGGTCATAACAATAAGCACCATAATTTATTAGCTATTATGCAAGTCCTTCGTTATTTCTCATGAAACTTGGATATATACATGAAACGTTTGCATTGACCACACTAAGAGAACCATGATATATGAACAAAGTTGTGTACGAGGCAGAGGTGTTGATAAGGTATTGATCAAACCCTGAATTTCATATGACATACAGGTTAGATGTTTTCTCACCAACCTCTTACCATCTTATAAATAATGTAAAGTTGAGATGTCAAGAATGTTTTAGAAAGCAAAACTGCATCTCTCATGAGTAGAAAGTACAGTTGAGACGTCAAGAATGTTTTACAAAGCCTAACTACAGATCTCTCATGGGTATAAAGTACAGGTGAGATGCCAATAGTATGTTTAACAAGGACTAACCAAATCTCCAGCATTATCCAGATAAATCTGGACAATAGCATCAGAGAATGATGCAGGGTCCAAAGGAGCTGCGATATTCCGTTTGCGGGTCTTAATCCGCTGGCCTCTGTAATATTTGCATAACAGAAAATTATATTGACATGGATAATTTTATTACATGAGCCTTTCAAAGAAGTTTTGCAATCTATCACAACACTATGCATTGACACTGTTGGCAGTAATACAAGGGAGGTAAATCACAACTTATAATAAGAAAACCATGTAAAGCAAGTACAATTCATGACAGAGAAGATTTCATATGTTAAGAGGATAAAAAATTACAAAAATTTACATTAATACAAGCGTAAAAGATCAACACAACCAAGGGATGGTCAATGTCAACAAAAACTTACTTAGGTGCATCCCCAAATGTTGATTCGTGATAGCTCAAAATTAAGAAAACTAATGAAATTTGAACATGCAACAACATTCTGGCCCAATTTGCTGCAACTGCTTCTATTGAAATATTACCATTTATCAACAAGGATATACAAATTTAAACATAATGAACAAAAGAAATTAAAGGAGGCTACTCTTTTAGCCTAAAGTACACGCTATTGAGAAATCTAGGACATATAGACCATGACGTACGTATGAGTAAAGGGGTGACATCCATAACAATATGATCAAGTAATACAAGAAAAAGTAAAACACAAAAGTATGAGTAACCGCAAGAGTGTTACCCAAGAGTGGGCTTCTCCTTCGAGCTGCAAAGAAAAAAGAAAACAGAAATTAGGCATACCATGGAAAACGAAAACTGCCATCTCCAGCTACCATATGGAAACAAAATAGTGACAGCTAGACCTTTCTTCTCCACAAATAAGATATACAGCCCTAAACATGTACTGCTATGATTCATTTATTCACGCTTCATTGAGCACTTAGAACAGAAAGAGGGAAGATGCAAAATGTCCTACCGAAAGCAAAACATGGGATGGTTGTTTAATTCCTACTTTTGTCAATCATTCCTGAGATGCTAAGATCTAACATACAAGTTATCAAAAAGATCTATATTATTACCCATATAGATCAAACAAAATCGCAGGTTTTCATCAATCCTGTATTTCTCTGTTGCTAAAACTAACGTCCCACTGAAACCACTCAGATTTTTGCAGAAGCAGATATATGTATGGTGTAACCTCCTGCAGTTCCACATATGAGACCCATTGAGAAGGGGGAAAAATAATTTAGTTCAAATTCTGGACCTGGAAGCATATAAGGTCTGGTTTGTGGTGCTGAATAAGATCTCCAAGTGCATCCATCCTTCTTTGCAGTTCTATATCCTCGCGGAACCAGACATTGTATGTCATGACTTTGAAGGTCTTCTTATCCAAGTGAGTCTCAAAAGCTCCTGTGGGAAGACTTTCAGTTTTTAATGTGAATATACCAAAACAGAAGCGTAAAAAATAGCTCAAAAGATGAAATGAACTTCTAACTTGCATAAGGAGATATGAAAACTACCAAGATTAGCAATATGAAAACATCTGCAACTTTAAAAATACAATAAGATAAATATTATGTGGTGAAATTTTATCTAACTTATAACCTTAGAAAAAAACAGCGCTTTGCAATAGAGATTAGATCATACATTATTGTTCAAGGAGTTCAGAAACGGAAGTTCACTGCGGCTACTAGTATTCTTGGAGTTTTCCAGTTATTTTGACTGTAAACAGTAAAATATAATTTGGTTATTACTCACTACAAGACAAAGTAGTTCATTAATCAGATAGTGACTTGTAGGAATACACAGGAGATGGAACAATAGCTATCATGGTTTAGCATACCTTTAACAGCTGCACCCTCATTCGGACGCTCATATCCTTCGCCCTCCTTAAGAACTTTCTTTAGGATTTTCTTATCATCCCCTATTTCTGTAACAGTCTTCCATGAAACCAACTCAAGGTCAACAAGAAGAGCAGCATTTGGGGGTACAGCACCTTCCTCACCAGCTGCTGGTCTACTCTTCTCACCTAATCCATCTGCCATTGCAAGGCTCAAAAACCCGTCATCTTTTTCAAGAAAAGAAAGAGAAGAGTCATGCAAAAAAAGGGATTGAAATCAAAGAAGCTTACATTGTGGCTTAACCGTAAGGAGCACCTTCTCCGCTTTTTTCATGGTTTTGACAGCTTTGGCCAGAGCAGGACAAAAGTACCCTGACACCAGATTTTTATTTTTTTTAGTAAGCAGTTCATTGAGCTCAACAACATGACATGTACAGAGAGCGAGAGAATCACCATCTTTAACAGTAAACTCAACCCCCATCAGACTTTGAGACAACAGCACCATCCTCGAGCCTCGCCTCATATTTCACTACATCAATGCAAATAGTCAGCGACACAAATAGCAAGGGCGATTCATATGATAGGAACCTGTTTCAATAAGCAAAAATTACCAAATACTTCATCGGGATCCTTCGGGTTCTCCCATTTGTCTCCCTCCTTCAGTATCTTCTTGAATATGCCACCATCTTTGCAAATGTCCTTGATACTGGTCCAAGAAAGCAGCTCAACATCGAACTGCAGTGTGGCATTGGGCGGAATAGTTGGAGGTGAACCGGATTCACCGTAAGCCAAATCAGGAGGAATGGTGAAAACATCATTTTCCCCTTTCTTCATGGTCTTGATGCCTTGATCCCAACCCTTTATTACTTGACCTGGACATAAGTTGACAGAAGTCACTGAGCATTGAACGGACACTATAACATGCAATATCACCATCAAGAAACATAAAACAAACTTGTAAATTGTCAAATGACAGGCAAGACTGAAATGAGAATAAAGCAAAATTATCTCCAAACTTGAATTTACACAATCATCATCAAATTTTCTCAACCACTACGGTCCATTCTACACCAAATAAAATCGAGAAGTGGTGCAGCTACATGAATCTACAGCTAACTAACAACTTGTTCACCTGAATGGTGACAACACCAGCACAACATACAGCAGCGATACCCAAAAACTATGCTTAAATACAACAGCATAAATTTCCCTAAAAACCCAATAAAGCATACAACAGCAACAACAACATTATAGGTGACGACCCTATATTTTCTTCCCATAGAAATTCACAATGTTGCAATACAGTAGCGATACCCAAAAACTATGCTTAAACACATCAAAGCCAAAACTACCCTAATGTCCCATAAACAATTCGAACTTATAAATGGCAGCATAAGAGAACTGAACTACAAATTTGTACTAAATCCACCACTAACTCCGCATCCCACAACGAACCATCAAAACCCAAAGCAAGGCATGGACCGGATCAAACGGAAACACATAACTATCTACGGATTTGAGAGGAGGCAGGAGCACGGGTACCTTCGACCTCGTCGCCGACCTCGGGGGTCTCCCACCCCTCGCCCTCCTTGAGCAGCTTCTTCTTGAGGCCCTGCTTCCCGACCTCCTTCTCCTCACCTACCTTCATCACCGGTCCGTCGTCGCCGCCGAAGTCGCCCATCCCGTCGTCGCCCATCATCATGTCATTGCCGCCGGCCGCCGGGATGTCGAAGTCTTCGTCCATGGTGGGGGCGGGTGAGATGTGTGGCTAGGGATCTCTAGCCGGATCCGGGCGGGAGTCGGCCTGGCGACGGCAGTTGAGACGCATGCGGTGCAGATGACGACTCGGCCTCTTTGCGGACGCTGGCGGCGCGCCTCCCTGGTCCGAGCAGTGACGGTGGAGTCGACCGGATCCACGGGCGAAGAGGCTGGCCTGACGGAGGAGACGGCCGGATCCGGGGTGAGCGGCGGTCGGCGCGACCGGAGAAGGCCGGATCCGGGTGGTCCATCCAGATCGGATCTGGATGGAGTGAGAGCACGAGGAGGGCGCGCTGGGGTGGAGACGGGTATCGCGGGGTGGGGGCAGGAGGAGGCGGCGGCCTCGAGCGCGGGGTGGGAGGTGGGAGGCGGCGTGGGGTGGGAGGGAGGGGAGGAGGCGGCGGCGCGGGGTGGGGCGGAGGAGGAGGCGGCGGCGGCGTGGGGTGGGGGTAGGAGGAGGCGGCGGCGCGGGGTGGGGAGGAGGAGGAGGCGGCGGCAGAGCGGGGGAGGAGGAGCGAGGGCGGAATGCAGCGGAGGAGTGGGAGGTGGGAGGCGGCGGCGTGGTGTGGGGGGTTGGGGGCGGGGTGAGCAGCCTATCGGGCGAAATTTTCGCGAGCTGGGGGATCAGAGAGAGCGGGTGGGCCACGCGGCGATGGCGCAGTGGAGGCGGTGGAGAATGTGCATGATCCGGATGATTTTGGCCTTAGGATCTTCAATGAGTAAGAGAAGAAGGTTTGAGGAGAGATCCAGGCCATTCATTTGTATGAAGTTGGATTACTTGGTACACAAATCTGGGTGAACTTAGATTAGGCATGACTATGGGGGTGGTTGAGGGGGTGGATTTAGTAAAGAAAATTTTGGTGTATTATAGAGTAGGGTAGATTATGTATAACCGCTTAAATAATCGATGAGCGTGCATGCCCATTGGAAATCGAACACGGACGGGCGGGGTAATAATGCAACCGCACGGCCGTGCTTTATAGTTGCAACGGCAGATGATTTGCTTCCCTAAAACCCCACCGTTTTGCTCGTCCAATGGCCGCCGCCGCCACTGTCGTCGTCGGTGACGCATTCCCATCCACCGTCTCCGAGATCTCCTCCGACTCCGACGATATCCATCTCCTCCCTCGTGGTCTACCGGTTCACCGCGAAGCAGCAGCAAGTCAAGAAGTGAAGAAGCTGCCTAAAGGTAATGGCTGTGCCTGCTTGTTTATGTTGATGTTGTGCTGCTGTTATTTGTTGAGTGCAGGATTCTACTGTTAGAATTAAACATGAAATGTTTCTTGCGACAATGTAACATTGTGCAACTGAGGACCAAAATTCGGCCAGTTCTGTTGGTTTAGTTTATGGGTGGGTTTTTTAGACTGTAACTTATGGTTTATGGCTTAAATTTGTAAATTCTGACTGTTCGCAAGAGGCAGTATGTAGAGAAAAATAGTCGCATGTGATTTTGGCCGGTACAGCTGAACTCAGTACATTTTTATTACAATCTTTCTGTTGACCTCGCTTTGAAAAAACACACCGTTTGAAAGTTAGTTACTGTATCATAAGCTATAAGCCATAAGTGAAAAATAATTCAGCCATAGTTGATTTATGGAGCACGATTCAACACTGTTTAGAATTTCATGATTTTTTTTAAAGAATTGCATGTCATTTCATTAAGAGAGAGGAACGAAAAGTTATTAACACTAGGAAGCCTAGTGTTTTGAGAAAGATAAAAGAACAAGGAGAGACTGAGAAGCAGAGAGGATGTGAGGCTATAAGAAGATAAGGCAGAAAGAGGAAGAAAGGTTGACGGTGCCTGAGGCGACGCAATGAGGCTAAGAAGTAAGGGACTAGGATGTGCTTGTCATGTGATGGTGGGTAGCATGTCCACACTCGTCCAACACCAACAAATTATCTCTTGCTTTAGTTTGTCCAGGAGAGCTTCAATGGTCGTCTTGCTTTTGTCGAAGACTCGACTATTGCGTTCATGCCAAATGGTTCAGAGGAAGAGGATGACAATTGAGTTGAAGTTTTTTCTTTGAGCCTTAGGCACTTGTTTGCTCATTGAGGTCCACTAGTCTAGCAACTGTGTCTGTTCTATTGGGGGTGGGTGAGGTCCGTCGAAGAGTCACGAGAACCGTGCCCAGACTTGGCAAACCCAAGGGCAAAGGGCAAGGAGATGATTGACTGATTCTAGGTTCTATTCACAAAGTGCACAAAGAGTGTGTGATGACACACCGTGCCTCGCTAGATGATCTCCTGTCCAGCAAACTTGCATTTTAGAGGAGCCTTGCATTTCCAAATTAGCTTGTGAGCTACAAAACAGATCCCGCCGAAGAAAAGAGCATTGTAAGCAGACTTGCTGGAGTACCCTTTCAAAGGATTTAGTTTCCAAATGGTCTGATCTTTGGTATGAGGTTGGGTATGAACAGAGGCGACCTTGTGCCAAAGGATCAAGAACTCAGTGATTGCCTGAATTGTCATGGCTCCCTGAATTCTTTGGATCCAAGAATTTAGTAGAAGACATTGTGCAACCATGGTGGTTCTCTTAATATTTCTATGGACAAGTTTACAGATGGATGGAGCTATGTCCTCTGCCGATTGCCCTCCAATCATATTGTCAAGTCAAAACAGAGTTTGGTTGCCGTCTCCAATTTGAACCTCTGTCATTGCCCTGAACATTGCGTTGATGATCGGTTCATATGAAACTAGTAGGTTTGCCCACGAGCGCAATTAGTCTGTTTTTTGCCCCCATAACTATCGTAGACGTAATGAATAGCCCATTTTCTTGAGGTCAAGAATTCCTATCCCACCAAGAGCTAGAGACCTGCAAATGGAGTTCCATGCCACAAGGCAGTGTCCTCCCCTGATGGCTTCTAATCCCTTTCAAAGGAAAGCACGTCGTCTTTTTTCGATTTCCTTGATTGCCCAAGTAGGAAGGTCAAGTGATAGAAGGTGGTAGATGGGTGCCATGGAAAGGCATTGTTTGACCATGACGAGATGACCGCCCAATGACAATAGACTTCCTTTCCACTACGGAAACTTTCTAATGAAACAATCGACCAATGGTTGAATCAACCAACCAATGGTTGAATCTATGGTTTGGATAGCCTGGATAAGGTGAGTGGCAAGCCCAAATAGTTTACTAGGAAAGAGGCCAGTTGACAAGGTAGTTCTTGTAGAGCCAGATCGATTTCATCCTGTGAGCAGGCAATAGGAGCAACTGAGCTCTTCTCTAGATTGGTGTTTAGGCCGGACATTTGCCTAAAGTTTAGGAGGATCTCCTTGATTGTCTGTAGGTCTTGTCACATCGGAGCAATGAAGCAAATTACATCATCAGCGTACAATGAGACACGCTCCTATTAGAAGAAGGTTATGAAGAATACTACAAGGCATGAATTATGTGGTAGCTAACGCATGCTTGGCAAGGGACCTTTCAAAATTTTGTATTTCGGGCATTACAAAGTTCGTGGTGCTCAATGCTAGTGTGGCTTTGAACTAGTATTTCAAATCAAGAATTTTTTAAATAATACATTTTTATTAATATTACATAAATATGCCATAGTTTAAAAATTATAGAAATAACCTATTGTCGCTATTACAAATGGCGACAACTCTTTGTCACCATTTGCAATGGTGATAATCTTACATGGAGTCAAGCGTGGTAGTCCACAGGTCTCTATCACCAAATGAATTGATGACAAAGGCCCTGCCATCAATTCATTTGGCGATAGAGATTCCATCGTCAACTGAATTGGTGATAGGGCGATAAAGAGTTTTTTAATAATACAATTTTTCTTAATTAAAAATGTATTATTTATGAAAAAATCTTCATTTTTTTGGCATTAGTAGTTTTGAAATAATAGCTAACAATTAAAGAGAGAATTTGAGTGGTGCGCCTTAGGTTGTATTAATGTTTTTTTGTTTAAATAAACTATTTCAAGTATGACATAATACTACATAATGAAGGTGTGAATTACATAACGTGTAGGATTTATTTAGATGCATATGTTAGCCTCAGTACTCCTATGATACAAATGGTAACATGCACGAATCGTTAGTGCAAACTACATGTAAGGTACATGTGCATCTTGTGAAATGTAAATGACATGGTGGTTATAGATCTAATAGGTCTTGTGGGCGAACGCGTCTAAGGCAAAAATGGAACACCATAGGGTACCCACATAGAGTGATGGTCATTAGGGCCACGTGGATGTGGCTGGTTGTCGCGGCAGTGGTAGGTGCAATTGCAGCTCGGATTGGCACAGCAGCAGTACGGGTGGTAGTCACTACCGAGGTGGACCACCTCCACGTTGTTCTCTCCCTGATTCTCTCCCTGCAGAGCTCATCATTGTTGATCCTTTAGGTTTGGATCTCCTCTCACAACTTAGATGGGGCTTATTGCAAGTGCACGAACAAGTGCGCCTTCCAAGCGTGTATTCGTGAACAATAGTCTCATAGTTTGCCCCATGACAACCTTTGGTTCTACACAGTATCTCAAAACGAAGCTCCCTCGTGCCTATTTTGAATTCTCTATGCATCTCCCCCTTCTCTTCCATGTATTTTGTGATCAATATCGAGTACCTCAGTTGTGGATTACTCATGCAGATGCGAGCTAGTGCACTTCGATCAACAAAGTACTTGGTAATACCGCGTAGCACTCTCTCCACAATAGCTACCAAAGGAAAGGGCCTTAACCTCCTCATAACCTAGTTGTACATCTTAGCTAAGTTGGTGATCATGACTCTTTACCTTGCACCATTGGTGTCGTAAAGCAATGCCCACTTCTCCCTAGTCTCATGCTCAATCCACTCTAAGAAGCATTTCATCTATCTTGAATTCCTCCTGACCAATTCTGGAGATCTATGGGTATCTTGCTGAGTGCAACCGGGAGCTCTTTTGTGCCTATGGTAGGCTTCTTCGCTACCTCTCTTATGTGCTTCATCGTCAGGTCGTCCAGTTTCTTACATAGTGCATCAAACTTTCTTTACTGATTCTGATCATAAAGTCTCTTGAAAAGATTCATTAGTTCCTTGTTACTGAATTACTTATAGAAATTAGCACCTATGTGTCTCTTTTGCACCACCTACTCTGCAAATCAGGCTGTCGATACGACCCTTCAATAAGCCGGTATGTCGATAATGTATGATGCAAACCCATGGATGGTCGCCCACGACATCGGCTTTCATGTTCTTCAGAAAGCATATCCAACTGTCAGTGTTCTCACTCTCGATGAATGCAAGTGTGACTAAAAGAACCTAGTTGTTGCCATCCACTGTGATTACAATCAATATCTGGTACTTGTACTTTGTAGTCAAGAAGGTGCCATCCACGCAAAGGAACCGATAACAATGTCTGAATGCATTGATGTATGCACCAACAACAAAGAATACTTGCTTACAAAGAATCTTCCTAGGGAACCACTTTGAGGGCTGTTGAACAATACAAACATAAGTCCTAGGATTTCTTTGTTGTATAACTTGGAGCAAACTGAGTAGGTTGTGGTAAGAGTCTTTGAACGTACCGAACCTTACATCAAATGCCTTTTGCTACATCCTCTAAGCCTTAGCGTAGTTTATTGTGTAGTAGAACCTCTGCTCTACTGCAAGAATAATATAACGTGGCTCAAAATCTACATTGTCCACAATCTCTTGTATATGATATTTGCAACAAAGCTTGAAGATATGTTTTTGTGGGATTGCATGGACGCTGTTGCCACGTAAGTGCAGAATAATTATAGAGCACTTCTAATGGGTGTTCCACATAGGTTGGTATGCATGTACTCGCCAAGGGCATCCCTCTATCTCACACTTCATGTTATACATACATAGGCTGGACTTTACTATCTTAAATGTCCTCAATGATATTGCTCATAACTTGACTACTTCCTGCACCTGCTTCTTACTTTTGTAAAGCATTCCTTGCCTAACCTCATTATGCTTATACTCCCAGGTCACCCACTCACCTTCACCGACTACTAGTTTGTCAAATCGGTGTGCGCTCCACTCCGACAAAACGGCCTGATCACCTCCACCTTACTCGTCATCAAAATGTTTACCATCTGGCATTGCCTCATATTTATGGTCTTCGAGCTCTATCCATTCCACCAAGGCTTTGATCTCCTCATCTTTATCTACAATCCCCATACATTTTTGCGTCTCAACCATACGAAGATCTACAGTCACAGCTTCAACTGAGTCCGTACCACCTCTCTCTTCTTCGCTCAAATAATATAGAGCACTTTGAATGGACTCTCCAACTTCTTCAACATTACCACCTATGCCATCTTCCTGCATAACATAACCCGAACGGACTTTGTCCCAGGCTTGGGCCAGTAAGATTAGCGGCCATCCACACTCCTTTACCAATCTCATGTATAAGCTCCATGAATTTCACCCCTTCAATTTCACTAACACTTAGTATGTGTGTTGCCGTGCCCTGATAGCCTATGGTCCAACGAATTTCAGCAAATTTCAGGTCGTGCAACGCATGATCCAATGAGAATATCTAGTACAACCATCTCATAATAGTGCCCCATGGACGCTACTCTACATTCGAAAGACTGGTCGTCACAGATGAAACATCATACAAATCGACTCCTTCTGCATCCATCCGTGGAACTCTTTCTTCATAGTATATTTTGAAAGCTACTTATTAAGTTATACCTATCGATCAATTCGATAACTAATCTAATGTTAATAACAACACTCATTCAATTAAATAAATGTGAAATAGACCTAATAATAAATCTATTACTTACCAATAAACTTGCATAGAATGGGATTTCCCTAATCTAAAGCACCCTAAAAAGACAAACAATTCTATATATCTTGTAAAAATCTAACTTACCATGCAACTTCATCTACGTATCACACATAGTTAATATTGGATCCTACAGACATTCTACTCTCCATATTCTGAATAGACCTAACTAGCAGATCTAATATTCTAAAACCAATCAGCGCATTACAACTTACGACTATGAGAAATTAATAGTTTTATAATAATTCATCCTACACATACTATCCTAAATAAGTACATATCTACAACCACACTATTTACACATGTACTCATTATCCAATATAACTACATATCTAATAATTTTATTTGCTAATTTACCATGGTTTTAAATGAAATGTACAAAGAAACCAAAAACTTACCTCTATAATGTAGAAATCACTCCTTCCGCTCTCTTCTCCCCCTCTTCCCCTCTCATCTCCTCTCTTCTCCGTTCTTCTCCTCTTTCTCTTTTTTACCGAATTGTCATGAATTTCGGCCAGTCTTTTTGCCCTTAAATACACTAGCCTTTCTTGTCATTTGAAATGGCAACAAGGGGTGGGGGCCCTCTGTCGCCTTTTCAATTGGTGATACCATTTCAATTGACGATTGGTTCCTCTATCGCTAATTGAAAGGGCGACAGATGCCGTAGCGCCGACAGACATTCTGTTATCTTTGTCAGCACAATAGCATTGGCTCTAGGTGAACATCATAAAATCATCCAAGAGAATACAGATACATAGAAATAGTTTTTGCCAAGAGCATTTCCTTACGTTCTATAGGTAGCCCATCTATACAATATACACAAGTAATTGAATCAATACTGTTCACAACATCCAGCTAGCGTCAATAACAACATCTTTTACAGTTTAGTGCCTCTCAAATATAGTCGGCACCAAACAAAAGCAAACATATTGAGCATATATAAAGGAGACAGACAGACCTAGTAACCCACCTCTGGCAACCGAACAGAGGGAGCTGAACTAGAAGAATTGGTCGCACTGGACGAGGTTGCCTTCGCATAGCCATCGGACCCCTCCAGCTCCTTCAGCGTCCCATCGGATGAGGTGTATGAAAACCTGCACGCAGAAATTGGCGGTGCAAAGTACATCGCCACGGGCATCTTCGGCGGAAGGCTTGGCAACGGCGCTTCGAACTTCAGTACACTTATGACCTGGCGAATCGAAGGCCGGGTATTGTAATCCGGGTGTGCACACCAGAGCCCGACAACCATCAAGCACGCGACTTCTCGCTCTTCAAATGCACCATCAAGCCTCCCATCAACAGCATTAAGAGTCTCGTTTCTTCCATAGAGATCCCACACCCATTGAACCAGTTTGATCTTGTCGTCATCTTCCTTCAGCACAACGGGCCTCCTTCCACATGCAATCTCCAATGCAAGAATACCAAAGCTGTAGACATCGGATTCTTTGCTTGCTTTGCCAGCGGTGACGCACTCAGGAGCCAAGTAACCCATTGTCCCAGCTATCACTGTAGTTTGTGAGCCTCGGTCGTGGTCGACAAGCCGTGCGAGCCCAAAGTCACCAAGCTTCGCGTTGAATGCAGAATCAAGCATCACGTTGCTCGGCTTGACATCACGGTGCACAACACATTGCTCCCATTCCTCGTGGAGGTACAGGAGGGCGGATGCGACGCCGAGGGTGATCTTGAACCGCAATGGCCATGTTAGCAGGTTGCCATTGTCATAGAGGTGTGTGTCCAGGCTCCTGTTTGGCATGAACTCGTAGACAAGCAAGAACTCTCCGTGCTCATGACACCAGCCCACAAGCTGCACAAGGTTCCGATGCCTCAGCCGGCTGATGATCTTCACCTCAGAGATGTACTCCTTCCTCCCCTGCGTTGACCCTTTTGCAACTCGCTTTATGGCAATGTCGAGGTTTTGATCCTTCAAGAAGCCCTGGTAGACTGAACCGAATCCTCCTTCTCCGAGCTTTCTCTCCAAAGCAAAGTTCTTTGTGGCGACCACGAGTTCGTTGTATTGAAATCTTCTTGGACCCCTCCCTTTCTCAAACTCGCCATCAATGGTCTCATCATACTCTAGCTTCTCTTCTTCCTCCTTTCTTGACCTCCTATTCCTTCTAAAACGTAGGAAGCACCAAAGCAAGCCCATAGAACTGACCACGACACTTATGCTAGTAGCCAAGCTTATGACCAATATGCTTCTCATCTTCTCAGTTTTCATCAGCTGCACATCAGTAGAATTAAATTCCCAGTAAAGTATCTGATGAAGCTCAACAAATTTACCTGTGGAAGCCGAGAAACCGATGGCCACTTTGTCTGGGAGATAGTTTCTGAGATTAACCGAATAAGATAGGCTGGAGTTGCCACTGAATTGTGGGTTGTCCTGGTACGTCAAGAAGACGCTCAAGTTCCTGGAGCTGGCCTGGTATGCTACCCACGCATTGGCTATCCGCCCATCATTTATGTTACTTTTCCACGTCACATTGGCTGCAGATACAATCGAATGGATGTTGATTCCCACATGGTTGCCATCTGGATCCCATGTGTTCTTGTGGCTGTCAAACTCAACAGCCACGATCTGGTTGGATGGGTCATTCTGATCATTACTATTGCTGAAGAGGCCAAGATAACCGTCGCTGGAGTTATTGGGGATCACAGAAGGGTACGACGAGAGGAAGAAGGCTAGGCCCTCACCGTACGAACTGTTTATTGTCGCGGCGGATATCTTGAATGTGAAGCGGGTTGTGAAATCGGCTAACTGACCGGTGGTGCTATCCCAGAGAGGCACTGGATCGGTGTAGACTGCTCGGCCTACACTGTTAGTGATCTGGCCATTCAGCTCGTCCTTGGTGAGCTTGATCACCTTGTTGTAGAAGGCATCCTCCTGGAACTGGATTGTGGCCGATGCATTATGGTTCGATTCGGTGAAGTTCAGCTTGAAGGACAGAGGACTGACAGGGGCAATATTGAGATTGAAGGATAGGAAGAAGTGGAGAGCCAAGAAGCAAGTTCTTGTGGCTCTTGATTTCATGACTGGAGAGAGAATGGGAGGGATGGGTGGAAGGAAGGAAGGAAGGAAGGAGAGGAACAGAAACAATTTTTGCAGAGCTGAGAAGCTGTTACATATGTGTAATGCTGTAAATAACTAAGTTCTCAACTTGGTCAACCCTTGATTGCCTCACACACACTTGCTATTATTTTGGGCATCATACTGCCGGCCTGTCAATAGGCGTTGGAAGGACAGATGCAAGACACAGGAGAAGCAGCTCAATTTGGAGCTTATGTTAGCAGCTCAATTTGGAGCTTATGTTGGTGGAGCTATCTGAAGCTGTAAAATAATGGTACAACGTTGAACTATGATTTGAGCTTTTCAATAGGCGAGGCAAGGCTTGGTTTGCATCGCCATTGCTTGCCGAGATAGGGACAAGAACAGATAACAACATTAAACGAGGTCAAGTATATTCTACCCAAATGTAGTTTTGTTGGTTGCCGGCAGAAAGTGATCGTGGTTGCTTCGTCCAGCAAACGGAACAGGTATTTATCTGTGGCTGGGCTCTCGTGTGATATCCCTGGACCTGGACTAAGTTCAAACATATTCTGCCCAAAGGAAGGTTCTTTTCGATCTTACTATCTATGCTTACCAAACTAGATCATGATGTAAATTTGTTTTTCATATAATTCAGTTTGGCGTAGCAATTTCATGCGATACAGGAGAGTTGAGTACTATCTGTATATGATTACTTGTCCTTAGGGATCAGCTCAATGACAAGGCAGTAAAAATATTTCTTACAGTATTCTCCAGTTAGTACGGCTCAATATGCTGCCAAATAAAATCACAGCAGTTACAGTAACTGCCAACTCTCAATGCTGTACTAAATTTAGACACAAAACCTTTTAGCTAATGCATCTATGGAGTCTGGACCTCCAGTAAAATGAAGTATATGTATCAAATCTATGAGGATATAGTTAGTCCAGTAATCTCCTGCCGTGCATTGCCAAAACCAAAAAAAAAAGAAGAAGAAAGGAAAAGGCAGGTCAGACAACCTGAATGTTCATTACTAAAGCTAAGCACAAAAGAGAACAGCCACAATGTCAAACAAGGGCAAACAAAATGACCGCACCTTATGATATTTTCTTAAGTTCAGAGGACAAAAAGGATAAAGTGACACTAAACCACAAACCCCTAGAAGAGACTACACATCAGCTGTTCTATTCATTCAGGGTTTATATACACAAATGAGTAACTCAAATCAAAACTCAAAACCTGCTTTTCTAAGGACATTGTTAGGTGAAGCAATCATACTCAACCCAACATGTGTTCCAATCGTGTTACCGTCAATCTTTCTTGTCGCTAGTGTTGGTGTCATCAGTTGGCCACACTACAGTGTCCATTAGCCTTTGACGCATTATCTCCAGGTTCTCATTGGAAATCCTTTCATACATTTTTGTATGGTCGCATTTCTGGTCAGATGCAGAGATCACAAGGTAATGCATTTCTGCAATCTGCAGCAAATATTTCTCTTAGACTCGGTGAAATGGTTATCTCCACTTACCTTAATCCATTTGCCGTACAAGTGAAGGCGTGTGATCATCACTCTCTCTGCCAGGTCTTGCCTCTCCTGGTGTATATATGAACAAGTTAAAGAAATGAACCTAAACACAATGCTGAACGGTGAACACTCATATTTTTCCTCAGTAGCTTCAGAGCAAGAAGCAAAAGAAGATACCTTTGCAAGTGCTCGAAGGAAATGTTTACCCTCTTTTGGATCGTTAACGACAACGTAACTGACAAAACAAAAGTACAATTTTCGATAGCAGTTGAACCGTATATGAACAAGAATTTTTTAACTATTCTAACTGTCCAACGAGGGCAAGTAATTTGTATGAAAGAGGTTAACCTACTTATAAAGCCAAGTATATGCTGGCGGATTCATTTCATACAGCTGATGGAGAACCGTGTTTGTGGCCTTGTAAGTAAAGTAATTGACGATTTGCTGCAAATCAAATCAAGACATGATGAGGACAGAAATCAATTCAGACGACTAGCTGCGTGTTGACACAAGTAAACAGCGTGCAATGGGGAGAGCACGTATGTAATCCAACCCTTTTTCTTCTTTGTGTGTGAAATCAACATATGCAATTTAACTTAATCGTGTTCGTCTAGAGCTTCTAGTGATTCAACTTAAATCAGTAGGGAGTTGCTGAAACATACGGCCTAGTACTAAGTCACTGTATGCGGTCAGAGCAGCAAATTCCCAGGCAAGTGAGTAGTACAAAAAAGAAAGAATCTGTGTATACATGAGTAACATGACACGAGCCGTCAGTCGAGCACTCAAGCGCAGTGTTGTACGTACCGCGTGCACGTCTTCGAACCCCTCCTCGTACGTCCCGCCGAACTCGTCGACGATCACGAGGCCGCGGCTCGTCCTCCCCCTGCGCCGCGCCGACCGCGCCAGCGTGCGCCGGCGGCGCCACCTCAGCCCGCACGTCCCAGTCGGCGTCCGCGACAGCAATGCCCGCCGCAAGCTCTGGCACGGGGAGGGAAGGCAGACGGGTGGCGCAACCGCGCCCACCTTCACCGGCGCGACGACCGCAGCGGCCTGGGCAACAGCCATCGAGGCGAGGGAAAAACGGCGAGGATTGTGGCAAGATATTTCTCTGGCCCCGGCTGCAACTTGGGAAGAAAGGGAACCGCGGCCGGATTTGGATAGGTGGTGTGGTGCAACCGTGCGACGGCAGTGGACGGAAGGGTGGATTTGCCGCGCTGTTGGGCGGTTCCGGGCGGGACACGGTGGCCGGGCGGATTTTTGTGACGGCGGCAGGTGAAATCACCCGCGGAGACGGCACATTTCCCGGGCTTTGGAGGGCAACGGCAAAGCCCACCTGCCTGCCGATATTTTCGTCCGGACTTCTTGCTGACTGTGCTGAGTACTGAACGCTGATTGGCGGGGAATGGTGATGAGATTCCTGTGGGGCAGCTCCGCCGAGGGCGAGTTTGCTTCATTTTTGGCCCCGGGGAGTCCATTCTTCTTCCCTTTATTTTCTTTGAGAATCTCCCTTTTAACCTTTCGGAGAATATCTTGTGATCATGTCGTATGGATTCCTGATCTTTTTGATCAGTGTCGGATCTAGGATTCCATCAAACCTCATACTAAATTTTAATGGACAAAAATTTACGCTAAATACACCCATAGAAGGCATAACAAAAAAGATATAGCACAAATGCATAATTAATATAAAATTTGAGTCATGTGCTTAAAGATAAGAAGAATGTCGAAAGAATGTAGCAAAGTAGAGAAATACAATTTGAGAATCTAAATAAGATTTGGTCCATCCTTCCTAAGCGCCTATGATTTCTTCATCAATAATCGAACAAAAACTAAAACCTGTAAAGGCAACATACAAAGTAAATCAAAATAGAGATATACACAAACAAAATATATGAAATTTAAATCCATAAGAACTCAATTTACCACTAGTACGAGATAGGTCGAATTTAGCGACCTCATCCCTTGAAAACCCTATATATAAGATGATAATGTCGTGGTCATCTTTATTTTGTATATCTAATTCCTAATCGGTTAATCCTATATAGAAATCACAAAATACATAGCATTAATTATTCTATCATTATTAAGATTTTTAGTGGAACTATGCTCAGTTTGTCAGTAATTTTGAACAATGCAATCCTGAACAAGCTAAAAAAAATATATGAAAGAACACATAATGCACATCAACCTGAAAGAAGCACATTCCATGAAAAGCCTTACTCCTAAAATGGATAAGTATAGTACATACACAATGGTAAATGGACAATATAAGCATATGACTATCACTCTATCAGATTATGTCTATATTTCACAAAACAGTGATTAATCTGGAGCTATGGAGGTTATCAAAAAAGCAATGTTACTTGAGGAAGTGATGTAATATTTCCTATGATCAACATTCAACAGCCATACAAATATAATGATATAATATTAGTATAATCTATCTATCTCATGAGCAGTGTCACAATGGGGAACGAACCAACACCAAAACCGAATCAACAATCAAGTATTCAAATTTCAATCAAAGCTTGAAGCTTTTGCTTGTCATCTCGCTCAGACGCTCACAACTCACCTACGATCTCACCGACGCTAGAGGGAGATGGCACGGGAAGGAGACAACGCTAGTGGTGACAGTCGACGGAGGCCAGGAGTCGACGCTGGAGGGAGGTGGTAGCGCTGGAGGCTAGGAGCAAACGTTGGAGGAGTGGAGCCGTGGACGGAGACCGCAGGTCAGAGGCGCTGGACGGCTTAGGCCGGGTGAATGGCGAAGCAAACTAGGGTCTTGCTGGCCCTAGAGGGAGGCGGTGGTGTCGACACTGCAACCTAGATTGGAGAGAGGCGGCGCTGGAGGACTAGATGCATGGAGGTGGAGCCATCAGCCGTGGAGGCGTGGAGGGAGGCCGAAGGCACTGGTCATTGCCTCGGTGGAGTCACTGGACAGCTGACGAACTAGGGTTAGCATTTAGCAAAATAGGAAGGGCAGGCTGAAACTGAAGTGAACAAGGGCGACTGGGCGAGCCATGCACCGTGTGCATGGTGGGTGAATGAGGGTGGCGGCTTCGTCTTTGTGGGCTAGGTTGGGCTGTTGAACACTTAATGATTTTGCGTCGTGGGCTGGGCTACTGCCTCGGGCTGGGCTATGAAGCCTCGGGCTGAGCCCCTATACATTTAATATTTTTGGCACATATCGAAAATTTTTGCACTACTAATGTTTCTAGGCCTCGGGCTACAGTCTACCTAGCTCGAGGTCCAGATCCACCCCTATTTCTGATAATATCTTGTGAGTTGTGAGTCAGTAAGTGCAATTGTAGTAGATAAGGATACTTATGTGGCATATAGCATACTAGATCGAGCAGTATAACAGACTAACAATGGTAGACAGGAGCTCTGCAGCTGCATCTTCATAAATAAATTGGGTTAAGAGGTGATATGAGATCATCGATGCTCACCCAAGCACCCTCAATCGTTACGTTCCTTTATTTCAGACCCTTTGATAGGCTATTAATTCGCCATTGGCGAGGCCCACGACTTACAACTAGGCCTAGAAAGCCCAATTTACCATTGGACTGGTGGGCCCTTTGTCCTCTGCCTTTTTTTAAGGCCGCTTTGTCCAGTCGCTACGGCGGTCTCTCCGCATGTTGAAAGCGTGCGACTTACTCGACTTCAGGTGGTTATTTTTTGGCCGCGGTAATTGATGGGTTTTTAGCGTGAGTATTTGTGTAAATGAACCGAATGTTAATAAATCGTTTTGAAAAGCTTATCTCAATAAAATATTAAAAAATTAAAAAAACATTCTATTTATTAAGGAAAAGTATAAACCATGAGCCAGCGGCGTTTCCCGAGCTTTTGCCTGGCTCCGTCCCACACGCACGCACCGTACGCGCGGAACGGTCACGCTCACGCGTCCACGAGACCTGGCTAAGCAACGCAGAGCAGAAGCAAAGGCACGAGCCAACGGAACGAAGTCGTGGCCGCGTCAACCACGCCGCCCGAACCAGACGCGACCGACGCCGGGAGCCGGCAAAAGTCGCGTACACGCCGGCCACGACTTCGGGCAGATCGCGTCCACCCAGCCGCCCGGTGGACTTCCCCCACCGGCGCCGGCACGGCGTCGTGCTGGGGGCGGCTGGCTCGGTCGTCTTCCGCCGTGCGTGTGGGGCTTAGCGCCTTACGCACCACGACTTAAATCTTTGTGGCCGTGCCATTGTCTCGTGCAACGAATCATTTGCGTGAATCGGTCAAGAGGAAGTACCGAGTGCATACATGTTCAACTAGCTCTTAGGGTGAAGTGTATTGTTACTCGGACATGTACGATGGACTTGAACCTTTCTATGTACACGTACATGCGCAGCTTAAAGGGGTCGTCTAATTCGGCCTATAGTATCTGATTGAAATTGTATTGTAGCAGCTGTTATATTTTTTAAATTATTTAATTAAAGAAAAAATATTATCATATCTTCATAGACGATGTAAAAAAAAAAAAGAAAAAAAGCTGAAAAAAGTAAAAAGCTAAAAAAATAAAAATAAAAAGTTAATATGTTTATTTCAGCTTTTGAAAGCCGAAACCAGAATGAACGAGGCTTAAATCATTCTTAGCATGGAATTTCACATAATTGCCTTCGGAATTAAAGCTTATGCAACGTTCTGGAGCAAGCAATTCGTGGAATACATGAATATTTCCTATTTCTATAAAAATTGAATTGTTTCATATAAAATTTATGTAAAATTCATATATTTCAAACAGACTTTAAACCTCGTCCTAGCTGACCACAAACCTGCTAACACCTCGTAGCCTGATTGGCATGCTAGAAAACACACGCACTGAAACTTATCATCAGCATTCTAGGGATGTTTGTGCGTTGCTAGCGCGCTCTCTCTAGAGGAGCTGGTCTAGCCGGTACCTGCTCCGCTTTCACCAAATCTACCTGCTCTAAAACAAAAAAAAAAAAATCGTACCAACAAACCCGAGGGCTTTTCCGCGAAAATACGGTCAAAACGCCGTTTGATTGGGAGTTACGGTCAAAACGCCGTTTATTGAGAGGAATCGTTCATTTGTGCTGTTAAAAATATATCATTTGAGAATTTAACATTAACTAGTTACATACTTGTGTGTTCCAACAAAACTCATGGAATATATAGATAATTGTACTATAGAAGAGAGTTACTCTGATCGGTTGGAAAATAGAGAATAGTGAGAAGTTGAGTAAATAAAGCGGTTAGAGGAGAGTGGACGTATAACCACCAACTCGTTCTTTTATAATAGTGGCTTCCGGCTTATTTTTTACTATTCATAAATTTTATCTTTTTCTGAATTTTTGGGGTTTTTTTGTGCTTTTTTGCCGGTTCTTTTTTCCTGTATTTGTTTGTATTATACGTAATAGGCTAATACATTTTTAATTTTTTTAAATTTAATTATGCTAAATAAGTCTCTGTCAGCTTACAGTATTTTTTCAGCCAGCTACAGTGCTTTCAGCTATAAGCCACCAAAAAAAAGCCCAATTGATCACCACCTAAAATAATAAATTTTATAGTGCATACTTTTACTGTAGCAAATGACGAACATCTTGACCGTGATAAACGCTGAAATATCGTTTATTCGATTTCTTGCCCCCCTTCCCTTTGACGAGCGAGCCTTCCCCCCTTCCTTCCCTTCCTGCCGGCGGCAACGACTAGAGGCAACCACCGGAGCGGAGGAGGCGCAGCAGCGAAGCGATTCGGATCCCCCCGACGAGCGTGCGGTCCCGGGGGCATGGGCACGCCGGAGTTCCCTGACCTGGGGCGGCACTGCAGCGTCGGCGACTGCAACCAGATCGACTTCCTCCCCTTCACCTGCGACCGCTGCGACCACGTACGTTTCCGCCTCTCCTGTTCCTCTGTCCGCTTGGTGTGTCCGTGCTTCGTTGCCTAAATTGGACTATTGGTACGAGTAGATTGGTGTGTAGAGCTTGCGCAATCTAAGTGTTGTCCTGTAGATTACGGAACCCAAGAATTGATCTTTCTACGGAAATCTAATAGATGCGGTATCTTGAAATAGATCTTGGGAGCGGCAGTTTGGGGAAAACCTTGACTGGGATTTAGGATAGAGACCTGGTAGACTCCTATGCACTAACACGAGGAGATGAAAAAGGGTAAGCTTTGCTTAGTGTTAATGCCTTGGTGTCGTTCGGTGGAACAGAGTTGATTTATCAAGAGTATGACCCTTTACATACATCTTCATGTGGCATTTTTGCTCCCTTTATTAGTGAAATATAGTTCTTGTGTCACTGTTTGGGGTTTCATCTACTAGTGACATGCTCTGTATGGCCTTTGCCTCCATTCGCTTGAATGTGAAACCATATTCTGAAGAATCAGGATGTTCAAGAAATAAGTTAATTCACTGAATCAAATGGGTTTTTTGACAAAAGTCCATTGCCATTGGTTCATCGATTCCTACGTTCATTATTAGACTCTGAAGTATAAAGCCCCTTCGCACTGAAGTAAAAGAAACTTTCAGCAAAGCATATGATGGACGAAACATCAAACCAGACATGTCTTCATGAAAAATGCTAGCCTTTCTCTAACCTGAAAGAATATCAGCTTCGTCCTGTGGATAATGGCCTGAAGCACACTTAATACATTACATAATAAGAAGCAACTGATAGGAAATAGAGTTTCATGCGGTATTGTATGTTAAGGATTGGTCATATCAGCATTCAGGATAGGCATATAGTAGTTGATTGCACACTGCAATTACATAAAATACCTTTTGGATTGGACACATTTTTTTCCTTCAGTAAGTAGTGAAACGGTGGGCACTAAAAAAATGGAAACAAGGGAAAAGAAAAAAAAATTAATTGACAGCAAAATGCTGTGTTGTTAGCTATGAGTGAAGTTCATGATGATTGAGGATGATGAGGAAAAAAACAATAGTGGCACTTGTGTTCACACCTGCATGTTTTGTCAGACAAATGCCCTGAATCCCGTATGCAGCGATTGATTAGGGTGTGTTAAAGTTACTGTTTTTGCTCTCCCCCCTCTCTGATGCTCCTACTTGTCATGATTGACATTGCAACATGCAGTTCATAGATTACCTGACATTACTACCCCTAATAAGTTGTCGAAACCAGTTTTTGACGCGGTTTGATTATACACATCTGCAGTGATACATACATCTATACGAAGTAGTCATAGCACGCCAATTTTGAAGATAATGCGCCTCGATCGTGCTAGCCTGTGGAAAAATTACAAAAAGTGGTGTGAAGATATGTATTTATATCCTATTTAGTGACCTAAAATATATTCAATATAATTTTCAAATAAATATATATTAGGCAAATCCCAGAATCTTATTTTCTAAAGTTTGCTGAATTGGACACCCGAATTCGAGTCGGACTTCGACACCCGTGTCCGAGTCCTGGTAACACTGGTCTAAACTTAATTGAAGCGTGACATTTCGGAATTACAGATACCGTATCCTTGTTATTGCAGTGTTTGAATGTAACGGATAGGTAGTTTGGATTTTAATGTTTTTTTCATAATCCTTTTATTTAATTCTTTCGCACTTCCTGGCTTTCTGAATGTAAAAGCAAGAGGGCATATATAGTGCATCCTGACTTTTGGTCCCCGTATATCCTCTTCGAAACACGATGCAAATGGTCATGAAAAATTCCAAAAAAAAAGTTAGATCATGATGCAGTCAAGCATCCTGCAAAATTTCAATTGAAAACATTATGTATATTAGGAGAAAAAAAGACAATTTCAGTGGATAGTAGCTTTATCTTTTTATTTTTGGATTTCATTTTCAGCAGGATCTATCTTTTTCAATTTCTCCTTGTGTAGACCAAATTTAGATGTTGCGGCATGGTAGATTGCTTTTGTGTCAATGTTGTCAAATTTTTTTGGGTTTTTTCATAACCATTTGCATCATTTTTCGAAGAGGATGCGTGGAGGTGCACCAAAAGTTAGGATGCACTAGATTAGATATGCCCTCGTAAAAGCAATATTGCACTGAAGATTGTAAGCATGTGTAATAAAGAATTAATGTTTGTGAAAGTAATTATATCTGCATGTTTCCATATAATTATAGTATTTATGTGGAAACTGAGCTTATTTTGCCCTTTGTAGTTCATGGACAACTTTTGCATTGCCTCAAAGCTTACTTCTCGTGTTTCTTGTTTATATGGTCATCACTAAATACTGTTGGGCTGTTAGCCAGAGTGCTAATATGGTTATTGGATCGTTGTTTAGGTATTTTGCCTTCAGCACCGAAGTTATACATCACACAAATGTCCAAATGCAAATCAGAATGATGTCACTGTCCTCATCTGCCCACTCTGTGCTAAAGGAGTTCGCCTGAATCCAAATGAAGACCCAAATATCACCTGGGAGTCTCACGTCAATACTGACTGTGATCCATCAAATTACCAGAAAGTAACAAAGAAAAAGAAATGCCCAGTTGCTGGGTGCAGAGAAGCACTGACATTTTCAAACACAATCAGATGCAAAGATTGCAGCGAAGAACACTGTCTTAAGCATAGATTTGGGCCTGATCACAGGTGCCCGGGGCCAAGAAAACTGGAACCTACCTTCCCCTTTGCAAATATGCTAAGGAGAAGTCAGAAAGTAGAGACACGTTCGAACAGCAGTAACAACAGTTCTTCGTGGTGGAGCTCCAGCCTTTTGAATGCTGCCTCAAATTTCAGATCATCGGCCGAAGCTGGAATGCAAAAACTGAGCACTGCAACTAGCCAAGCCTTTCAGAAGGCTAAGGATGGAATCTCCCCGAACAGCAGCGGCAGCAGCATAGACCTCATGGAGCAATGTGTTCATTGCCCAGCAAGATTTTCCACTGTGGGGGCCTTAATCCAGCATGTCGAGAAATCCCATCAGAACAACTCGCAATCAAGTCGTGCCAGAGTGACAATTGATGCCTGCCCAAAATGTAGCAAGGGATTTCGGGATCCAGTGTTGCTTGTGGAGCATGTTGAGAGGGACCATGGAGGAACGTCGTGAGCATAAAGCTGCTCGCAAGTCGCAAGTACTGTTACTGTATGCCTATGTGCTTTGTAATTTGCCCAATTACTCCTCATTTTTATCGATTGGATTATACTCGGCTGAGCCCTGGGCTCGAAGTGTGCCCATGAAAGAAAGTATAGTTTGTTTGTCGGCTGTTTGAAGGCAAGCCAGTGTCCATTAAACCTTGTACTAGATACTAGAAATTAAAAGTATGATTGGTAAAAAGAATCTACTTGTGATGATAGATGTTGCAACTATTGCTTGTTATTTGGCGAAATGAAAGGCAGAACCTCACGTGCCGTGCCGGCAACTCGCGTACACGCCAACCAATAATGAATTCACCGTGGTGACTGGCTTACTGGCTACTACCGCCCGCGGCAACCACTGCCGGCCAGTGCCCAGTAGCGGCGCGGCACGGCCATGTCCACGCGTGCGCATGCCGACTGAAGCAGCCGTTCGGCAGCGGCCACTGCGCACGACAGCTCCGGCAAGCGCGTGGCCACGGCGGCAACCGTTGCTGGTAGCTGTTCCGCTTGATCGGCGACGTAGGCAGTCACTCATCATGCGTGCGTACCGCATGTTGCAAACCTTGCCTGCAGGGGCCACCCTTGTTATGAAATCTAGAAGATTACGATGTAAGACATGTTATTTTTGGCTGCGGCTTATGGTTTTTAAGTTGTTTGTGTGAAAGATTATAGAGTAATTGAAATTCACGTGAGGTTTTTGCCTATATAAATGAAGTCGGTACAGTATGTACTACAATTAACTAGTAGACCCTATTTTGAAAAGACACTCCGTTTAAAAGCTAGTTACTGTAGAAAAACCAAAAGCTGAAAAAGAACATGCCCGTAGACAAATAACAGAACTATTCGTAGGAGGTTTAGACACTCCTCGTCGCTTCCCTTTTCGATGCCAAACATGTATCATCCTCGGGGCCCCTTTTGTTGTTTGCGGGTTCCGCCTTCCCTCTAGGACGAGGGGACAGACTTGCCCTCGGTGGTGGGCCCTGTGACGTCGACTTTGCGCCTCATCATGTCTTCTTTGGCCCTCATGTATTTGTCTATTTTGTCAAAAAGCCTGGCCACTATTTTTATGGGTTTTTGGGTGTTGTATTCTGCGAGGGCCCCCTTCTAGAGGCCTCGGATGGTGGCATTGATGATCATTATCTCATTGTTAAGAGCTAGTCGGTATTGACCCGCTCTATGTAGTTACCTTGGAAGTTATTGTACATGAGATTGTGGACCTGTTCCCATGCGTAAATGGAGCTAGGGGCGACTGTGAAGAATCAGGATAGCGTGACCCCCTACAGGGTGAGTGGCGACCCATTTGCCTTTGTCAAGTCATCTCCTCCCACGGCTTCAATGTATGTCTCATAGATGTGTAGGAATTCACGGGGATCGGTGTCGCCCTTGTAGGCGCACACTAAGGGGGACTCGGGTCCACTCACCGAGGGGCGCCGCGAGTGCTGGTGGTGGCGTCCAGACTCTTTGTCCATTTCACGGCCTCCTCTGTCGTGACGACGGTGGAGGTTAGCTGACTCCATGCCTCTTATATATCACGCATGGCCCTCCGCAGGTCCGTCAGCTCACGTTCTGTAGATCGCCTCCAGGTCGCCACTGCTCGGGCCCAGCGTCAGCACTAGGGCACCCTTGCCTCGCTGCGTGGTGGTGGCAAAGGTGTCAGGGCTATTGGAGGTCACCACATCAACAGCGAGGGCACTGAAACAACCAGCAGCCATCGAAGTGGGGGTTTTCGCTTATAGTGCTGCCTGCTTTGTAGCCCGCATCGCCGTCTGAGGGTCGTCTTCGTTACCTGCCACAACCACGGGTGCAACCACCTAGTGCGCCGTGGCCATGGAGTAAGGGGCTTCGACCACCAGCTCCCTCGTCCTTGCGGCTATGGTCTCGGCTATTGTGCTCCTCTTTTACTTGGAGGCTAGCGTCATCTTCCTCTTTAGCACCATCTGGCCCTAGCGCTTTTATTTCAGCTCGCAACTTCTACGTTGTTTCCTATAGACAGCGCCATCTATTATGGTTACGCAACAAACAATGGATACCAGAGCTTCGAGAGGCTAGAAGGGGTACCTGGAGTCTAAAGTTCAAGAGATGGGAGAGGTGTAGAGTGTGTATCTTGTATTCAATCTCAACTCAAATTTATTTCTTACAACAAATATTCGGTCGGGTTGAGGCAGCCACGCGCGTTGTGGGCCAAGTCGTTTTGATTTTAAAAAACCCTGTGCGTCGCACTGTTCATTTTGAGCAGCCTAGTACTGTAGCTACTATTCATCCGAGCCTTAAACTCAAATTTATACTCTTTTAACCGTTTCAACCTCGTAAATCCATATTCAATCTTTATCCACCAAACCAAAACTTGATAAAATCAAAACCACATTATTCCATAATCAATCCGCCACCATATGTTCTCCTGTTACTGTTCATTCCAACGACCATCATACATATAGCCTTTTCAATCGTCTTGATCTCACCTAGCCCAATTCTAACTTCAATAAGCCAAACCATGCACCATCTAAGCCTTGACCATCCAACCTTTTTTTCTTTGTGTCTTTTTACTTATTTATTTGCATTTTATTCCCAGTTTTCATTCTATAAAGCATGAATTTATTTGCCTTCGTTTTCCATGCTAGAATTCAGACCCAGCAAGTTGGTCAATAAAAGATCGGCAAGAGTAATTACAAAAGTCAGTGTCCTGTGGACAAGGACGGAAGTCACATGTTTTGATCATATTGAATCCCATGAAGTTTAAATTATTTAATTACAGTATTTTCATTACTATTATTTCATGTACAATAAATGTTGGAATAACATGTGAATTAGTTATGTCCTACCACCATAAAATGCTCTGTTTAATTTGAGGCCATATTCACCTTGACAACCTTAGTAGTATTTATATAATATATAAATAATTGTAAAATGGCTCATTTAAAATATTATACTACTTAGTGACATCGATATTTTGCCAACAGATTTATTTAAACAATTCTAAGGCTAAGGTTGAATCGTGGAAAGCCACTAGATGGTTGGAGTCCACGACCAAACCCTAAGGTTGAGGCTTAGAATGAATTGGTGGCAGTGCTGTAGAGCACGGGGGATCTGGATTGTGGATGGCCGCCTAGTGGTGTAAAGTAAAGATAAAGCTCTGGAGCAAAGTAAGGACAACCTTATGCTGAGCAAAGAATATAGTGATCGCTCAACCATAAGTTTTGACTCGTCAAACCTAGTCTAATAGCTGCTCAAATCGATTGAATCTCTATAAGAATAAATGAGTGTTGGTATGGAAGTGGTGTAACCATACCGAACAACGGTAGATTCCTCTCAAGACGGGCAAAAGTGTTTCGCCCTAGCTAGTGGATACCCGGGTCTGAGTTGGAGATCTACCGGGTAGATGCTATATAAAGAGATGAGCAGTGAAACAACCTTATTTTCTTAACTTAGTTATGAGGGTTAAAAAATCTTGTAGGTAAAGTTGGGCAACTCTTCGGAGTCATCACGATAGTGTTTTTGAATACGCCATGCTTTCGGTAAAAGAAACTATGTTCAATGGGTGATTTCAATAGTGAAGCATAACTAGAATTGAAAATGGTCTGGAAATGTTGAGGTCTGGTAAATCAAGTTTTTGAAACCCTAATTTCCTTAAAAATTTATTACCCCCTCTTTGCATTTAAAAATATTTATAAATAAAATTGCATCTACCTAAAATGATAAAACTCATATATCCCCATCTCTTGAAAATCCTGGCAAGTGATTAAATAACATTTCCTTATGTGACTTATTAAGTACAGTTGGTTGTACTCAGTCTTGTTTTATCCCCTCAACACAGAGTTCAGAAAAAAAGGATGTTACAAGTCTTCGTGTTAGGATTACGACCGCACTCAAGCTTTCCTGTGGTGTTTTATTCGGATCTTCTAAATGTAAGTTGATTTTTTGGGCTTGGACACCATAAAGTTGTTAAAAGTGACCGTTAGGTCTTATTTTAATTAAATTAACCCTTGTATATGTTCATGAGAAAGCATGATACTCCTTCTGTCCACAACTGAACTCCTAGATTGTTGCGGAATGTAAAACAACCCTGTTTCTAAAAACGGGGGCGTTACGAGTGGTATCAGAGTAGGTTTGAGTATAGATTGTAACCCTAAGTATAGGTCTGGTTTTGATAACAATACAATTTTACAAAATTTTAATTTCTAATATAAAAAATTACGAAAACTATAAGTATTATTGCAATGTCGCCTTTCCTATTTCATCTCATCTCTCTTAGACGTAATTAAAAATTTCCTTTTGATTTTGTTAACATCTCAAAAAAACATGTGTAGTCATTTAGACTAATTTCTTACTATAGGTACTGACCAAATAGAATGAAAACTAACTTTAGTAGAAGTAATATTAAGGATGGTGTTAAGAAGAATAACACAAATGTCTTGACCAAGGCTTTTCCTTTCAAAAAGTTGTAAGGTCACCGTTCGGGTAGTTAGTAAATAATACCTGTTTGATATTCTTGATGTTAAGGGTAAAACCATTTGAGTAGACGAAGTTTTTCTGATTATAATAATAGCCAAATTGCACTATTATCATGTTAGTGTGCTATATAAGCAATTTGTGTAAAACTAATTTCTGGTTTTCAATAAAGATTTTATTGAGAGTTTTTTTGCTTCTACCCCATTTCGTCTTGATTCTTACCTATGTTCCTCTGTTCTTGTCCTTCCCTTACATATAAGCTTCTAAATCTCAAAAGAAATTAAATGCAAATTCCTTATTGCAATGAATAGGTTGAAATACACCTATGGTAATCGTAAGTGAAGAGAGTAAATAAACCCATAAGAAATTTTGATAAGAAGTGATGAATAAATGTATTGGTGGATTTGTGTTGATCATTAGAAACGTATGGTGTAAAATTTAAATGGATAAATTGGTGGAATTTGATGGATTGGATTAATAAGATGGACGAATAAGTTGAGTTTTGGAGAAATAGGGAATGTGATAATAATTATTGGATTTTAAGCTTGATCAGTGATATTGTTCTTAGTGGATGTTAATAATAATAACTATTGGATTATAGATCTAATTAATGATGTTATTCTTGGAGGATGCTTGTAATGGTGAATTAATTTAGAACTAGATAGTAAGAAAGTTAGTTGATTAATGGATGAGTAGACAGATTATGAACCAATAGTGAAAAATCATTGGATTATTAGGGAACTGTGATACAAATGATATCGGTGGATATAAAATAGGAATACCGGATTATCACATATCTGAAGTTGGATTTACATAATCATGGTTGAAGTCAGGATTTATGTGGAATTTGGATGGCCATGATTTGATTAATAAAGTTAGGAATGTGCAATAGGAGTTATATATTCGATGGATGAGATAGATGCAATATTTGTTTGGAGTTTTAGACAACAATGGTGCTATGATTAAACAATTGAGGGATTCTAAGCCTATGTATAGAAGTAACGTGGGAGTAAATTAGTCCGTTGATGGATGTTGGATATTGAAAAATGTTGGATTATCTTTGTAAGTGCATGGAAAATTTTGGAGATAAAATAGGAAAAGCAACCAGAAAGATTATTTAATCTCACTTCTCTCTATTCTTCTCCTACTCCAATCTTGCTTCTATCTTTACTTCAGTCTTACTTTCCCCTTTCCTAAGCCCAAAAGTGTTACAGAATTGATTCCTAAATCTTGGTTACAGAATACAACTGAACGAATTGAGGATCTGGCAGAGCAATAGATGGAGAAAGGAAATATTGAAAAAACATAGCCCAGTATGGTGGAAGTCCTAGCTACCATCAAGAAAATTAGATTGAAGGTGAGCAAAGACAAGCAAAAATGCTGGGACAACAGACAAAACTATTGTAATAGTTCACCACCAAGATGTCACCAAAAGAATCAACACCAGCATCAAGAGTGATTACATTCAAATTTACAGCCTTTCTAAAGACTCAGCCACCTAAATTCTCAACAGTAACGACGCCACTGAGTACAGACAATTGGTTACAAAATATCGAGAGAAGAATGGATACTATCCTGTGTGCGGATAGGAAGAAAATAATTTTTGCTACTTACCAGCTATCAAAACCAGCGATTACTTGGTGGAAAGCTATTAAGTGAATACATCCGAAGAAAGAAGATATTACATAGGAAGAATTTATGAAGAGATTTCATAAGGCTCATATTTCTCATGGAGTCATAGCAAAGAAGTAGCAATAATTCCTTAATCTTCGACAAGGAAACAAGTCTATCATAAAGTATCTGCAACGGTTTCATCATCTACTCCAATATGCTCAAGAAGAAATTGACACAAGGCTGAAAAGATGGAGTATTTTATTAAAGGCTTACAACCAAGCCTGAAGCGTTTTTATTAAAGCTACAAATTTTAATTTTTCAAACTTACAAGCTTTAGTTGACCATGTACTCTAGATGGAGGAAGAAATTCAAGAATATTCAAAAGTTAACCAACAAAAAGACCCTTCGATTTTGGTAGATAAAACTTGTTTCAATTGCAAACAGAACGAGCATTATTGTCGCCAATGTCCAGTGAGATCTTTGCCTAAGGAAGAGGCTAGGATACAAGCAAGAAGACAGGCATCAACATCACATCAAGCACCAATAGAGGAAGAAGGATTCCACTCTAAGAAAGCTAGAATAAAGAAGGGAAAATAGCAAAGAAGAAAGTCAGAAAAGCATGAGCCATACACTACCACCAGACAATGAGAAGTAGAATAAAATCTATTTGGTTTGTCTGTAGATTATTTCAACTAAGGTATGATGTGAGACTACAGAAAAATATATGAGAATTGACTATACAAAAGTATAAGGAATAAGAAGTGTGTGCCATATTAGAGACAGTCACAATGGACTTGATTTTCAACATCAGACTACAAGAGAAGAATAGCAAAACTGAGGATTTAAACGGCTACGTACACAAAGGAATAAAAAAAGAGAAAACTTGGTCTAGGTAGAGAATTAGAGTGGCGCAGCGGAAGCCTGATGAACCTAAACCCATAAAGCAATAATACAAGTAAACCAAGAAGATTCAGAGATTTTTGAAGGGGTTCCTAAAGAGATATTAATATGCAGAAAGGTATTTGTAGAGGTTCAACAAACCAAATCAAGCGGACTATAAGGGAGATAACAAGACACACCATACTTTTATATATACAATGATGATATACAGGTACAAACAATAAAGAAGAAAGTGTGTGGAAACTCAGATGTAATGAAAAAGGACAAACACCGATAGAACCACCGGTTGATGAGTGCAATAGAGAGTTCTTCGTGAAAAGAAGAGCTTAAGGAAAGGAATCAAAACTGCAACAAATTTTGTTTTTCCACCCCATTCACTAGTCTGGGTGAATCTCGAGGTTGAGATTCTATTAAAGGGGTAGGTTAAAACACCTCAAAATTCAAAGTGTTTGAATTCTTTATGGATTTTGGTTGAATTCTGAATTCTTTCCCCTTTTGAAAACTCACCTCAAATTCTTGCTTTCCTCCTTTACTTCTCCATCTCCCTCTCCCGTTGGCGACCCTGGAGAAGCAGCCACTGCCACCGCCTCTTTGTTCTGCCCTGCCAACACAACTGCTCGCTAGAGCCCATTTTTGCGGCCGCATCTCCCGCGAGCATTCACACCCGCCCTGCCAGCTGTTGACGTTGCGGCCCCACCCTCCAGCGACTCGTCCTCTCTACCAAACTCACCCTTCTCCCTTGCTTGGTGCGCTGGGTTTGACTCGAGCTCTCTCCTGTCACAACTCACTGCCATTCTTGACCAACACATGTGCCCTCGCCGTACCCTGTGCTCCCACTCCCATGGCAAAGCTCATATCGTCTCTCCCCTCCATGCGCAGGCGACACCCAAAACCGCCTTACTGCTCCTACCGCCTCTCCTCACTCTTAAAACTCGATTGCATTCATAGAGAGCTTCTCACCACTACCAACCTTATCACCAACCCACCCAATCGAGCTCTCCCTCACCACAACTCCAACTTCCCTTGAGCCTGGTGAGCCCTAAAAGCCATCTTCTTCTTCCCTCAATTAAAATGCAATTGCATTCACCCACAACACCCCCTTGCATCCTAATCACTCTGATAAACTCGCTTGGTCGTAAGCATTTCCTAAGAGCTCCACCGATGAAAACCACCGCCGGCCAAAACACCTCCCCCATGGATAGCTCTCCTATGAGCTCCTTAACCCCAAATAGCCACCACTCTTGTGTTTCTGGGAACCCTATTTGGTGAAACCACCTTCCTCCTCGCCAGATGATCGCCAAAGAACCCCAAAGCCATAAAAGAACCTGACACCTTCTCTCCTGTCACCGGCCACCATCACCCACCTCCACTCTTCGTAAGGTCCCAAAATGGAACCACCGTGTTGATCTAAGCCCGTCCGTGCCATCCATTTTCGCCAGAAAGCCTCGCCGGTGCCAATTCATAAAGGTGATTGTGCCCCTACTTTCTCACCGCTGAGAGCCAACTGGAGGTAGAAGAAGACCACCGGGCGCGACATGGCACAATCTTGTCCATGTGTCGTGCATCGAATGACACGGCTTGAGCTCGGTCGGGTTGAGGCAGCCACGCGCGTTGTGGGCCAAGTCGTTTTGATTTTAAAAAACCCTGTGCGTCGCACTGTTCATTTTGAGCAGCCTAGTACTGTAGCTACTATTCATCCGAGCCTTAAACTCAAATTTATACTCTTTTTAACCGTTTCAACCCCCGTACATCCATATTCAATCTTTATCCACCAAACCAAAACTTGATAAAATCAAAACCACATTATTCCATAATCAATCCGCCACCATATGTTCTCCTGTTACTGTTCATTCCAACGACCATCATACATATAGCCTTTTCAACCGTCTTGATCTCACCTAGCCCAATTCTAACTTCAATAAGCCAAACCATGCACCATCTAAGCCTTGACCATCCAACCTTTTTTTCTTTGTGTCTTTTTAGTTATTTATTTGCATTTTATTCCCAGTTTTCATTCTATTAAGCTTGAATTTATTTGCCTTCGTTTTCCATGCTAGAATTCAGACCCAGCAAGTTGGTCAATAAAAGATCGGCAAGAGTAATTACAAAAGTCAGTTTCCTGTGGACAAGGACGGAAGTCACATGTTTTGATCATATTGAATCCCATGAAGTTTAAATTATTTAATTACAGTATTTTCATTACTATTATTTCATGTACAATAAATGTTGGAATAACATGTGAATTAGTTATGTCCTACCACCATAAAATGCCCTGTTTAATTTGAGGCTATATTCACCTTGACAACCTTAGTAGTATCTATCTAATGTGCAAGTAATTGTAAAATGGCTCATTTAAAATATTATACTACTTAGTGACATCAATATTTTGCCAACAGAATTATTTAAACAATTCTAAGGTTAAGGTTGAATCGTGGAAAGCCACTAGATGGTTGGAGTCCACGACCAAACCCTAAGGTTGAGGCTTAGAATGGATTGGTGGCGGTGTCGTAGAGCACTGGGGATCTGGATTGTGGATGGCCATCTCATGGTGTAAAGTAAAGATAAAGCTCCGGAGCAAAGTAAGGACAACCTTATGCTGAGTAAAGAACATAGTGATCGTTCAACCACAAGATTTGACTTGTCAAACCTGGTCTGGTAGCTGCTCAAATCGATTGAATCTCTACAGGAGTAAAGGAGCGTTGGTATGGAAGTGGTGTAACCATACCGAACAATGATAGATTCCTCTTAGGACGGGTATAAGTGTTCCGACCTGGCCAATGGATACCCGGGTCTAAGTTGGAGATCTACCGGGTAGAGGCTATATAAAGAGATGAGCAGTGAAACAACCTTATTTTCTTAACTCAGCCATAAGGGTTAAGACATCTTGTAGGTAAAGCTAGGCAACTCTTTGAAGTCATCGCAATAGTGTTTTCGAATACGCCGTGCTTTCGGTAAAAGAATCTATGTTCAATTGGTGATTCCAATAGTGAAACATAAGTAGATTTGAAAATGGTTTGGAAATATTAAGGTCTGGTAAATCAAGTTTTTGAAACCCCAATTCCTTGCGTTTAAAAATGATTACAAATAAAATTGCATCCACCTAAAATGATAAAACCCATATATCTCCATCTCTTGAAAATCCCGGTAAGTGATTAAATAGCGTTTCCTCATGTGACTTGTTGAGTACAATTTGTTGTACTCAATCTTACTTTATTTTCCCCCCAACACAAAGTTCAGAAGAAGAAAGGATGTTACGAGTTTTTGTGTTAGTGTTATAACCACACTTAATTGTTCCTGTGGAGTTTTATTCGGATATTCTGAATGTAAGTTAATTTTTTGGGTTTGGACACCCATAAAGTTGTTAAAATTGATCATTATGTCTTATTTTAATCAAATTAATATTTTTATATGTTCGTGAGTAGATATGATACTTTTTCTATCCATAAGTAAACTTTTGATCTTTTACGAGATATAAGACGGCTCTCTTTTAAAAATAAGGACGTTACAAGTGGGCCCTACGAATGGCTTCTGCCTCATGGAGTCGTTCATTTGGTGAGACAATTCGTCAGAAAGAGCAGTCAGTATCCAATAGACTGGACAGAGCTTGTATTTCACCTTACCACGGATGAGCACAATGGCATGAAATTGTGTACATTCAGTTACATATTCTACAATGCACGATATTCACTCTATGAGCTGTTTCGCTACCTTCAATTAGCGTAACTTCAGTTTGATGATTGATCCATATCGATTTCGACCTTGCATCTGTCAGGTCAAGTTGGGTTGATGGCTAGTAGCGATATTGCAGTCTTTGCCTTGTGGACCAAGTGACATCCCATCTGCCTGGTAGCTTTTTCTGAATTTTATTAATCATATACTGATGCGCTCAATAATTATGTCCTGCATGATTATCTTATATATTCAGAAATGTACAGGTTGCTCTACAGTACATGTCGTTTTCCTAAGGGGCTAATAATATTGGGAAAATTGAAAATATAGGACCAAGTTGAGACCGCTTTGGTAAAATAGGATCGAGTTATTTGCACTCGTAAATATAGGACCAAGTTGGAGACATTCTTGCAAATAAGGTATTTTCCCCATTTTAATTTCATTTTCATTTTTCTGGCTTTTTTCTCTACGCGAAAAGACGCTTTTGCCCCTTCCTCCTTCTTCCTCCCTGCCGCTGCAGGCCGCCGGCCGCTCCCTCGCCGGCCGCTCCCTCGCCTCGCCCCGCCCCGCGCCGCGCCGCGCCGCTCCCTCGCCTACGCCGCGCCGGAGCAGGGGCAGGCGAGGGAGCGGCGCGGCGCGGCGCGGGGCGGGGCGAGGGAGCGGCGGCGCGGGGCAGGCAGCGGCGCGGGGCGGGGCGAGGCGAGGGAGCGGCGGCGCGGCGAGGGAGCGGCCGGCGGCCTGCAGCGGCAGGGAGGAAGAAGGAGGAAGGGGCAAAAGCGTCTTTTCGCGTAGAGAAAAAAGCCAGAAAAATGAAAATGAAATTAAAATGGGGAAAATACCTTATTTGCAAGAATGTCTCCAACTTGGTCCTATATTTACGAGTGCAAATAACTCGATCCTATTTTACCAAAGCGGTCTCAACTTGGTCCTATATTTTCAATTTTCCCAATAATATTTGAGTATTTTTATATTACATCTATTATATTATTAAAGTAGAGGCAAAAGAAGCAGTGCGCTCTCAAGGACTAAAAATTCTCACGTTAATTGGAGAAAAAAAAGACAAAAGATATGTCTATCAATTTTTCGTAGGTCTAAATTATAATGATACAGATTGAACAGATTTAGCTAAGAGTTTTGAAACAAATACAACTCTATTTTTTTTATAAAAAAAATCCAAATACTCAATCTGCATACACATGTATTAGCTTCCAATTAGATGTGCCGTGAAAATGAGTCCCATCTCTGACACGTACAGACCAATAAAAAGAGAGAGAAAAAAACACCAACCTGCATGCCAACCTGGATCGTGCCATCCACGGCTCCCATGCGGTGGTGGTCCAGACCGTCAGCTTATCGCATGCATGGCGCACTAGATGAAATCATCAGAACTGTGCAGGTGTGTCACTGATTAGCCTCACATTTAAGGCATGTTTGTGCTCAAGTGGACTACGTGCATCCTTGGCCTGCTTAATGACCAATTGACTATACAAGGAGGATACTCGAACGATGAAGTTGGGAACCGGTGTGGATCAAGGATAACCGACTAGAAGAGATAAATAAAAAGTTTTAAAATTTTTTATCTAATAAACTAATTATTATAAATTCTAACTAGGTAAGATTTCAATGTAATTTAAACCTACATAATTTTAGTATATCTAAGGCACCACAAGCACTAGTCTATATAAATATATCTCTAGTACAAGTAAATAAGACAATCTTAGTAATCACAAAGTTAGAAATATAAATGCGGAATGTAGGCAAAAAAAATAACCACAAGATGACCCGAGAAGTTTTTCTCGTGGTATCGAAGACTTGCCAATCTTCACTAGCCCACGTTGAGAAAAACATAAACGACTTGGACCGGCTCCATGAATTAAGCCTCAACTCCTCAATCCACTAGTGGTTGTCCTTCCTTCACTTCGGATATAGTGGACACCAAACCACTCACAAGTCGGCACCGACCCTCTTCACAATCTTCTTAAAGAGGTCATTTCACAATCTCCCACCAAGCTGTCTAGGTGCTGGTAAGCACCAAGAGTGACAAACTAAGGCTTCGCTTGATGGCGATCAAGTGCCAAAGGATCAATCTAGATGAATGCACTTGATGTTGGCTTAACTACCTCAAATAAATGGAATGAAAGCAATTGAGGTGTGGAGTGAATGCTCTATACTCAAGGATGTTGGAATGAAGTGTCTAACTCTGTCCTTGAGCATGTGGGGGAGTATTTATATCCCCACTAACCAAATCTAGCCGTTACAAGGTAATCTCTGAAAAAATCAGGGCAAGCAAAAATACCGTCTTTCATCGACCGGTACTACCGCACCTATTCTGACGCAAACAGTAACGGTCATTTTAGAGCTTCTGAACTAGCCGTTGAAAGTCGACGTGATACTACCGCCATTATAATTGCGGTAGTTCTGATCTTCGGAAGTTCCAGAATTTCGACGCGGTACCTCTGTTTGCTTCGAGGCCAAAAGTTGGCGTTCTCTGAAAAAAAACGCACTGTCCGGATTTTCGGAGCTTCCGTGTTCCAGTAATCTGCTCAAGAATTGCGGTACTTCCGCTCTGTGGTAGTTCCACCATTAAGGATTTGGTACTTCCGATTTCCGGAGAGACACAGTGATTCCAAAGGTGCTCTCTGGAAAAAATATTCCGCTCAATTTGTTGGAACTTCTGGAATGCGGATGTACCATCATTTACACTCCGATACTTCCAATATTCATGACAGTACATAGTTTGGCTATCAATTTTAATTTTGAGTGCATGCATGCTCCTAAATTGATCCAATGGCACAAGAACATGCTATAAAGTTACTATCTATAATCCCTCTTAATGGTACTGTATTTATCCTATAATTCGGTCTTTCACGCTATCTCTTAAGACTGGTAAAAATAAAAGGGATTCTAGACTACTTATATCTTTGTCTTGAACCACATTAATCTTCATATTGATCCTTAGCATGCATCTCACATTCATTATCGAGACTAAACCTTTCAAACACTCAGTAAACATGTTAGTCCCATGTTCACATGATGTCATTAATTACCAATACCATTTTTAGGGGCCTAAATGCTTTCAATCTCCCCTTTTTGGTAATTGATGACAACACAAATATTATGTGAGGATAATAGAGTTTTAAATATACCACTTGTTTGAAAAATGAGTTGCATATTCTTTTGTGACTTTGAAAAGACAATTTTTTTTTGCAATGAGCTGAATTGAGTTTGGAGAATTAATTGCTTCTAAATTCAATACAAGAAAAAAAACTCCCCTTAAATATGTGCATATAGATGACAAGATACATTACAAGCACATGTTAAGATTTTTTAAAAAAATTGGTAGAGTTTCCTTTGTTTGTTGAACTTGAGGAATAGACAATTACAATTATACAATTTATATAACAAAAGAGTACAAGTTGTAATTTTATAAAATAACCACAACTTTAAATTCAATATAACATAAACATAACATAGAGCATGCACATTAAGCATAAACATTCCAATGCATGACCATAATCCGTACTCATAATGACAAAGTGCATAAGTTCATTATATCACAAGGACAAATATATATAACTAGCTAAGATAGATAGGCTTCTTGGTGGCTTTCTTTTCTTGAAACTTCCATCTTTGTCTTCTCCATATTTTTCTTTTTCTTCTCCAACTTTTTCACTCTTTCTCCCCTTTTGGCATTAAATAGCTAAAAAGGCCACTCCTGAGGTGCTTGACGAGATGGGCTACGATGGCGACGGTGGCCATAACAGACTGGAGAGCGAGGACGAGTGACTGCATGCTCGAGGGAGGACATTCAGTCCCCGAGAGAATAAACAACAACAGTCAAGGAAGTGAGCTGTCCTTCGATCCTTAGGACTACAAAGTACACCTGAGATAAAGAGAGTGACTTGTCCTTCTTCTTGTGGTGCAGCTATAGGTTCTTTTAGTTGTGGAGCTTGAGGACGGGGAGCTAGAGAAATAGGAGGTTCTGCTCGAGACTTATAAGCCTTGTGGACTCCGCCCAAGCCACCATGATATTCAATCTTCCTAAGGATCAAGGCCATGATGTATGGATCATAATTAATCCTTTTGATCCTATCATTCTTGGAAGAGGCTATTTCCCGGATAATAAGATCAATCACATTAAACATCCAATCTTGCATAACATAGTCAATTAGGTTCTATGCATGGCCTTTAATAGCATCATAGTTCCCACTCTTAGGAATAATGGCATAGTTAATTATCCGGTTTACCAGACTTAGAATGGAAAGGAGGCCAACAAGCTTGCCTGGGACAATCTAGTACTTTGATCATAGTACTCAGACATGGCAGGAATCTCAAGTGCAGGCCTATCATATACCATCTCATACGCACTTGACTCTGTCTTGAGAGCAAGCTCAAACTCGTGTTTATTGGAGTCCAAGTACTGAGAGCTAGTCATCCATGAGATATACTGAAAATCAGGAGAGAGATATATAGAGTAGCATAAAATTATCTGATTATATCTTCATTATAGTCCGATTTGAGAGCCACGAGATTTTGTATTCCATCCCTCTGAAATAGCCTATAAGTCCCATTATATTTGTCGATTGAGTCCAGGTGATCCCAATCAACATACTTGTAATCTGCAAAGATTCTACTTGGACCACATAGCTGCTCATATACTTGCTCCTGAAACTTGGTATGAAATATTGGATTTATAGAATTGTTGGGGAGCAAAAACTAACTTCTGTGATGCAAGTGTGTATACTCTTCAGCTATAATTTGTCTGAGGTCTATTTGAGGCTCTTTTGGATCATTCATCTCCTCATCTGATTGTTCAAGAGGTGAGCTCTCTTGTTGTTCTGTCTCTATTTCAGAGTCAGAGGCTATTGCCTTGCCTCTGTCCTCTTTTGCCTTCTGCGCAGATTCTAAGGTAGCTGGGGCTATAGGAGGAGGCACTTGGGGCTGCAAGAGGGTCTGCTCAAGACGAAGATTGACCGGGAGCCATAGGAGAGGAGTTCCTGACATACACTTTGCATCCAACGTTTCTTGTCCTAGGCATCTTCAAACAAAGGAAAAGATACCAAGGATAGGGTAGGAGACATCCTCAATAGGTTTGAAAAATAAAAGAATGAAGTTGTTGTTTTTATCAGGGAAATCGGAAGTAACGACATGCAATAGACAGAAATATCAGGCTCTGGTAGTACCGTGCATGTCGAGCGGTAGTTCCGCTTTTTGTGAACATTTCTAGGGCAAATTAAAGAATGAATTCTTTGATATTTTTTGGATTGAATCCTTGAAATAGATGTGCAAACATCTTTAGACACCAAATATATTAACTTGCCCAAGAAAATTATCGCTAGATCATTCGTATTATGATTCAAAACCTAGAAAATACATAGGATTCTCGAACAAGATAAGAGTAAGGATTTTGATCCCATGTACCTTGTGGATTAGAGGAGACAAGCCCTTTGAAGTCAATGAATCACTAGGGGGTGAAGAAATCTCGAAAAGATTTGAAGATATGAGGATTTGATTTGAGGTTTCTTGTGAAGAAGACAGATGAAGGGGGTATGGTCACAATCGGCTAAAGGAGATGGAGCTTCCAAAGGCAGCACAGAGAGAGGAAGGAATAAAAACCCGTGTGGTCGGCAGTTAATGTCCTCAACCAACTCGAATGGAAGTACCGCAGTTTAATCATCGGTAGTTCCGATATCTCATTTGTTTTCGACTACTTTAGAGTTCCAACTTCACTGTCTTGTACAACCACACAGATCAATTTCGACCGCACTGGCCGTGTTCGACTGCACAAGTTAAACATAGGTATAGAACATAGAATCCTCAGCTAAAAATCAAACCAACTAGCTCAAGTTAATAAAACTTGGAACCTAACCCTTCTTGGCAGTCTGACCAACCTCCAAATGATAGTCTAACCAGCTCATGCATTCTGACTACTAGTATAAGGGCGGTCAGATCGTTGCTATAGTAAAATCGGGGCAATGAATAGTATTTTCAGCTCAATTTTAAAGACAAAAAACTAGAGAACTTTTGATCCAAAGATTCAAATGATATGAAATTTTGCAAGAATCTTTTCTATGGGATTGTGAACCTATTCCAATAAACGATCAGGAAAAATATGACCAAAGTTGAGACCTTTTTCGGTTTGAAAGAGAGGTGAATCAAAACCAAGCTAAAACCCCAAACAGTGAATACAACTTGCTCGTAGGATGATGATGATGATCAAGAAGAGTCTAGATGTATTTCTACATGTCACAGCAAGTTAAATCACCACAGAAACCAAGCCAAAAACCCTCGGATCAAGAGATGGACCAAAGAGGGCAAAATCAAGCAAAATTAGGTTTTTTTCGTGAATCTTGTTATCACAGTGCCTAGATAGGTGGAGATGTATCTACAAGGATTATCTCTATCTCTTACATATCCTTGGTACAGTAAGATCACAAGAAGAAAAGAAAAGAGATCAAAACCAACCAAAAGTCAAACACATCAATAAAAAAACAAAAGAGACTCAAGAATTGCATAAATATTGATGTATTGCTTATTTGAGAAGGTAAATTTTACAGCTACTCTACCTTGGAGGATAAATATCACCTAAGGCACTCACTCTCAAACCCTGACCCTAAACCTAAATAAGAGAGCACAAGAAATGAGTTGGATGGTTAATCTTACATGTCTCCATCCCAACTCTCTTTTATAAGTGGGCAACCAGTCACATATTCACCTTAGTCGATACTATTAACTATTACTATGGGGGAAACTTGTTAACCCCACACACACGAGTTTTATAAACACAAGTTCACTTATGCACGCTTATCAAAATGCATAAGTGTGCATCCGCTAAATCCTTAGCCTTGATCCGCCTTGATCAAACCAGCTCCACCTTGACCTAAACTGCTCTCCAACGCATCGCCCATGAGCCGCGATTTTAATCCAAGATGGTTTTCGGTATTTTGGTCAAACTACCAAAATACTCTTTCTTGACCTGATCATCACCAGCTACTGCAAGCAATCGACATGCTTACCATGTGTAGGTACACCACTAGTTTGTCACACATCATCAAGTCTCTTTCATCCCAGTTCCACCGAACCACGGCTCACTTGGCCCGTGCAAGCCATATGGCGTCATCCCGTCGTTCGAACTCGCCTTCAATATTTTCCGCCTTTCTCATGCCATGCTTGAGCTCACCATCTCACTCGACATCCTCGATTGTTTTGAGCCTCAACTCCTCCATGAGTCTAGCCCTAATCATCACCATTGACCACAGTTGATTTCAAGCGAACCTGTACATCCAAAGACAAAGAAATAATTTTCACGCACAAGTTCTTCACAACTTAACCCACATTAGCCAAAACATGCATCATGCAATCGTAATGCAATGACCCAGGTCATCGCAAACCAATCCATGACTCAAATCCCAAACCCTGTTTTCTGGGAAGATTGGTAGTACCGCACCTATAATACCGGTACTACCGCTTTCTAGGACTTCCAAAAATCAGTCCAAATCAAATGCACTCTCTGCAAAACTATTTGACCACTCTACAAATCTTACAATAGTTCATCATAATATTATTCTAGACCTTCTCACATGGTCCTTCATATTTGGACTACACCATGCGTGTTGTATATTAACGCGCTAAGTTCTAATGGAAGCTATCCATGGGCCAGATTACAACCAAGGTCAGTGCACTCCTATTCTCCAATTAATGTTTAGAATTAATTGAATTTTTTGAGAGACAATGATTACAATTCAGTAGTATCTGCTAATTTTGTTAGCAATCACACCTTAACTCCTCTGCACAAACCCCACACAAAGTTAGCATATGCTAATTTTGTTGGCAATGTACACTTCAGCCACCCAGCACACACAACACCAAATCCGTAGAGAATTTAGAGAGCGAGCTTGCCGTCTTCCATTGCATGTACACATTTTGATTGTTTTGGCAGAAATGTGAGTGCAATAATTGCTTGAATGGTTGACGAAGTCTAATCATATGACTACCAAGCACCACCTTTTTTTCTAAGAAAACAATGGGAATGAAAGAACAAGAACGTACAATAGGGGGTGAGAGGAGTTTCGTGCTGTTCTTTTGAGTTTGATTAGATCTATATAATTGTAGCATTGGAATACGACTTTATTTTAATATACTTTAATAAGATAGCAGGATGTATTTGATATGGTTAGCAGGAGACCACACACTACATGTCTTAAAAAACAGAAGAAGTTACAATATAAAGATCACAAAACCGAGCATTGGCAAGAAAGGAGGACGCATTGTACTATGCGAGAACGGTTGGGACCTCGCCGGAGAGGCGGTTGCTGGAGCGTTACTTGCTTCGGTAGCAGGATGGCACTGGTGAGTTGGTTGCCATCGAGAAATAGCAAGGTGGGTCATGGTACAATCGTGAGGGGTCAGGTGATCTTACTGGAGAGGCGATTGCCAAACAAGTCAATGACGATGGCGCGGTGCACCAAGGTGCATGAGGCTATCGATTGGGGATCAACACGCACCCTTGGAGGTGGTTGTCAGAGAGATAGAGCAACTTGAGTGCGGTGGTGAGGGAGCCAAGTTGGTTGAGGTCCAATGACGAGCTTAGTGACGAGTGACATGGCCGCGTAGGCCGTATTGAGGCATGCTGGGTTGGGAGGAGTAGAAGCTGGACACATTGTCAAAGCACCACATTTAGGATGCAATTCAAAGCGGTCAAGGGCGAACATGAGGATGAAGGCATTTGCTTCGATGATGATGGAGAGATGGGTAGTCTTCAGAGCCAGTAGGTAGAGTAGAGGAGTACGGGGAAATATGGTAAGACGATTCTAAGGGCATAATGTCGTGCTACTCAGTTAATACAGTTGCAATATGGTGAGTGGTGGGGTGGATAGTGGAAGAGGGAATGAGCTTTAGCAATGGACAGTAAGAGCCGTTAATGTTTTTCTTCAACTCATAGTGGAAAATATGCAGTGAGGCAGAAAGAGCAACGGATGAGAGGAGCTGATAAAATAAAATAGATAGCCTTCTTTAAAAAAGGATTTTAATTAATGACATATTTGAACTATGTTTAACTTCAGTGAAGTTCCCTCGAGAATCGGGATGTATTTTGACTAGAAGCTTTTACACAACTTTAAATATCTATATAATGTCACATAAATATCTCAACACTAACCTACTTGCCAGAAAAATTGACTTATAATTAGGAGAAAAATCAAACAATTGACATGGATAAAAATTGATATTGAATATGTAAACAATATGTAAAAAATCTAGCCGCACAAAAGCACGGGCTACCTGCTAGTTCTAATGATAGTAAGAGAATATAGTAAAAATTAAATCTGAAATTGATTTATGAGGGCATAATAGACTTTTCTTTATAAATCTAATTATTTCGTGAGGGTATTACAGACTTTTTCTCCTAATCTATTATTAATCCTTGCCGTCGCCGCCACTTCCGCCTCTCACCCATTCCACTGCACCACTGTCATCGCCTCTCGTGCACGGAGTACCGCGGCGCTTGCAAAAATTACTCTCACGGTTGTGTTCTCTTTATAATTTTACTTCTTGGACTTCTATTGTTAATATTATCGGTGGTAGTATAACTAAATCTTAATTAATCTGGTCCATTAGATAAAACGAATGAACACCTTATATTTAATTTGGGCACGGTAAAAGAGCCCTGATATTCAGAGCCATGGCCCAATGAAGACGTTGTTGAAACATGGTAGTTAAAACACAACGGCTAGCAAGCACAACAAGCAATGCAACTACATATCATGCTTCATAGCAGAACACACACGATAACCCAATGTGAAGCAATAGCGATGAACTTGTATGATAACCGTGCCCCGTGGTGGTGAAGCACTTATATGCGACAGCTGTGTGAAAGATGCTAAGCAGCGGACGATGGACTGCAAACTAACGAGAGATCAGACCAATGCAACAGTAAAACTACGAGTGCTCAATTGATAAAAACTGAGATGGATAAACAGCCGAAAGCATGAAGTGACAACCGGCACAAATCCTCGAATCAAACCAAGATCGACAGAACCAAACTAGCGTATGAAACAAACAGGGCAAAAAGAGAAATAAGCACAGGTCCATCAGATGTTCCTGCTCATACGGCAACAAACGCAAGCTCACAACTCACAAGGCGCCATCCTAACCGGCGGCGCTCCGGACTACAGGAGGTTCAGGCCGGCAGCGGCAACGGAGAGCACGGACACGGCGAATGCCAGGGCCACGGAGCAGCCAACGGTGGATGCAGCGTTGCCGTGCGGCGAGGGAGCGGCGCCGGCGCGACCGGACGAGCCACCGCCGGCGGGCTCGGAGCCGGAGGCCGGGGCGGGCGCCATGGAGGGAGCCTCGGAAGGGGCAGCAGAGGGGCTGATCGAGGCCACGCGGATGTCGACCTTCTGCCCGATGCCGCAGTGGCCCGGGAAGCCGCAGATGAAGTAGCGGTGGCCGGTGGTGTTGAGGACGACGGTGTCATTGCCCGTGGACCATGTGGCGATCGGCTTCGTCGCGCTGCAGTTCTTGTAGTCCGACTTGCTCACCTCCATCACGTTGTGGAATTGCTTGTTGTACGTGAACACTGTGGCATTTCAACAAGGAAATCATCAGGCATAAACATCGTGGGCTTGGAATCCAATAGTTGATGGATAAAATCAGCAGTTCGTAGGAAGATACCCTGCATGAGCAGTAAGTTTTCTGAAGAAAGCTACTGCAAGATTTGGAACGGCATATAAAACTTTGTAAAATAGAGCTGAATCTGACATCAACATGAACGATCATTTTGTACAAGTTACTGATATGAGCTTGGGCATATTGTTAAACTGTTCGGCCACGCACCTGATCAAATTAATGTCCTACTTTCAAGGGTCACCCCTGGCAATTGTGATGGGCGCATACATATAAAGCGTCAAAATTCTCATGGGCAAAATCTTGGTTGCTGAGGAACATTATGAAGCATCAACTGTAAAGCATTATGCATATCAAGAAGGATCCTACCCACCCACTCAATCGCAATCAGCATATCTTGTATGCCTTTAACTATTGGTACTAAAATCTCCACACTATCCAGCTATCTGCATCCATACCAACAGGCAACAGTTTCACTCTTGCTCCAACTATGACTTAACAACTGTCTAGATGTGATTGACAATATTTCTGAACTCTCCTCATCCATTATTCTTTGTGTAGCAAAAAGAAAATTCAGATCAGCCGACGCGTAGCTATCATAAAGATATTCAATCTAGAACCACTTCAGAGCTAAACAGGTAAAAACCCACACAAGTCAGTGGCATCTTCAGTGGAACAAATTATATGATCACCATGCCAACTTTACAGCTCATGGGCCTACCTCAACCTGGTATCCACATTGCAAGCATGACAGTTTGGCAACTCTATCAAATACAGTGGTAATCATAGACCTCTCTTTCTGGATGGGCTATAGCTATATGCATCTGTGGCTCTTTGATTACTGTATGCTAGCTAAAGATGACATACGTGCGGTCATCTTTTCGATCGGCCCACCGAGGGCTACCAACCAACCAAGAGATTGCTCGCGGGAAAGAGCACGACATGAGCCATATAATGAGAGCGCATGCACCGTTGAGTTGGCAACAGGGCCCAAACATTATTTGACAAGTTGCAAAAAAGGATTTCAGGCAGATGAGGCGAGGAGCAGCATGGTCCCCGGCTAGTTTGGATTGAAGAAAGGAAGGAGATGATGGTCCACGACGAAAGTACCCCATTAGTGAATTCTGATGGAGAGTGGAACTAGGACTCTTGGGATCTTTTTCTGAAGGCACCATCTTGGGATCTTGATGTGTGAAAAAGTGTGCCTAGTGGAGAGACTGTACTAGACTAGAACATTATTTACTTTACTTTAACATGCGCAGAAATAAAAGCTATTAGACTTTCCACAATGCAATCCAGTAGGAGGTGTTTACAGCAAGCAATCAGTGAGTCAGCATCAACAGTGGCCTTGCCCTACCAGGCAGCCGGACCAGAAATTAGAAGCTGGACCAGTACTTGTTACAGGCAAAGTGAGCTCATCTAAGCAGGAAAAGAGCTCCCAAGATTTTAAAGGTGCATGATTCATTTCCAGCTATTCTAACATGGGGCGTGTTGGGGGAATGACCCTCACCTTAGCCCAATCAGTCAACTGTGCCATAAGGCCTATTAAGTATGTGATTATGGCAAGCTCAAAATGGCTATGCCAGAGAAAATGCATGTTTACCCTTACTTGTACAAACCGTAAGAGAAATATTTGTGTAAATAACCTTCACATAACTATAATTATGTCCTTTAGAGTATCATGGAGAAGAAAGGATTCATTTTTCAAGAGGAAGGATTAAGTAGTGGCACAAACATAATATGCATCTTCTATATCTATTCCCTACTATTAGTTTTAGGTTCTAGGTAGCCCCTCTGTGGTATTTCTATAGTTCTCATTATCTACTGTTTAGTCTGTAACCACAAAATGGCGCTATTTCAAAAGTAAGTGAAGGCACAGTTAACCAAAGCCTGTCGTTTTTATCCTACCTTCCTCTGAGCTTATGGTGGCATTAAAAGTGGCGTAGACAAAATGTCAAATGCTGCTGCTGAAAAATTGATGTAGGAAAGAAGAATCATAGTACTGCCAGGCAAAACTTTCTTTAGTTCGGGCCCTGCAACTGCAAAAGTACCTTTGATGGAGCACCGTTGTTTCAACAAGGAAAAAGTGCCCTCAAATAATCACCAGAGGCAGACATGTCTAATTGCGCATAACACTTTTCCTAAAAACGCAAGAAAAGTTATACTTACAGCACTATGCAACAAAGCAATCGGAGCCTTTAGAGCTAAAGAAACAACATTATGGGCTGCCTAAAAGCATGCCTGAGCCTGACCAATTTTCGGCAGTGGTTTCACATTTTCAGGGCTTGTTTGATTCAAATGAATTTTAAAGGAAAAATGGAGAAATTCGATTCAAAGGAAAAATTCCTACAAGGGGTGTTTGATTTGTAGGATTGCTTCAAAGGAATTCCATAGGATAGGCAGGTTTGATTTGAGAGCTCCAATACACCTTTTCTCTTCCTCTCTCAAATCAATCAACATTAATCTCAAAATTCTTGTATTTTCCTGTGGTGCAATTAAACACCTTTTATTGCAAATTCCTGCGGTTTTCAATCCTATAGGATTCAAGAGTCTATGGCATTTCAATCCTATGTTTTTCGTATTTCAACTTTTTTAGAATCCTGCAAATCAAAGAAGCGCTCACACAATCATCCTACTTTTCCGTACCCACTTCACATAAGAAAGAAGACAAAGTATACTACTAGCAGCAAGTTCGTTCAGAAATCAGAACTGCCATTTTTTTACAAAACAGTCTAAAGTGTGTGTACAAACAAACGTCAGCAGGAGTTTGATCCGGCAAAAGATCCCTTTCCTAGAGCGCCAGAAACAAACTTTGAGACACATTACCACACGACGGTACTAGCTTCTACTACCAAACACGACACGACAGATTTGCAGAAAACACGCAGCGGAAGCTGCCCATAAACTAAACCCCGGTGAGACGTACTTATCACACCAGCTAAGCCTTGTTTCAAAACAGCTTTAGTTAGATTTCTATCTTACGGAAGCCAAAAATCTTTTTCGGTTTTTTAACATAACTTTTTTTGTTTTTCTTTTTTCCTTTGTATTATCTGTTGAGATTGTAGAGATGTACCGGTATTTTTTTCTCTTTGATGTACCGGTGTTTTTTCTCTTTTCTTCTTTCTTATTCTTTAATTGAATATTTCAGAAAAAACGAACAGCCATTACAGTACATTTCAGACCAAAGGCATAAGAAAAGCTGAATTAAATTAAAGGGCGTCGTAAACCTAAACGGAACAGTACAGAACAGAACAAGAGTTGGAAACCTAGGACAAAGGCAGGTAAGGTAGGAAAGCTGGTGAGTGTCCGAGTACAAAAAAAAGTCGGATGGAAAAGCCAGCGGCCGGTAGCCACAAGCAGCGCCCACGACCCTACCCACGCGAACTCGCATGATGGATGGTGGCAGACTGGTGGCTGCCATCGTGTGCGCCCGCCTCGTCGGCAACCGGTGTGAGGCTCGCAGCTGGTGCCATGCGCTAGCTGCACGGCACAGCAGCGCACCATGCGAATGCAATTGCAGTTGCGCGCAGGGTTCAGAAAACCGCCGGTTACCGGCCGGTAACCGGATTTCCCAGTGGGTACCGAGAAATAAAAAACCGGCCAGGTTTTTCCGAAGTGTATTTATATTTATGAGTCTTTTGTGACTGCATAATACACCTCCTAGGTTGGTTTAAACCTTTTTTGTACTAGATTACCTATTGTATCAGTTAAATATACTTCAAAACATCCCTTTTTCTTGTGTTTCTCGATTTTTTAGCGGTTTCTCCGGTTTTTTTGGTTGTTTCTCTGGTTTTTTTGGGGGCAATAACCGGCTAATTTTTCTGGTTACCGGTTTCAAATTCAAATTTCAAAACTTGAAATTTGATCGAGTTTTTCCCGGTTTTTCTGATTACCGATTGGGAATCGGTACCGGCCCCCCACCGAGATTTAGACCGGTACCGGGTTTTGAAACCTTGGTTGCGCGTCCCCCAGCACTACCACCGGCACCGACAGGGGTCTGCTTGCGTCATGTTGCATAAGCACCAAAACGGCTAGCTAGACTGATTTCAAATAACATGATTTTTGATTTTTAGAAGATAAAAGTCGTTTGGAACACATTGACTTTTTAACGTAGTTTTTTTCTTTTTTTTTTCTTTTACATTATCTGTGGAGATATAGTGGTGTTTTTTCTATTTTTTATTTTTCTTTAATGGAATAAGTTAGGAAAAAGCTAACACCCGCTACAGTATCATTTTAACCACAAGCCAAAACCCTTTGAAACACGACCTTACACTTCTAGTCACACTAGTAGTCAATAAAGCCCTGGTTCTTTTCAACTTATACCTTATGGCTTATGATTTATAGTTTCTCCGAAGGAATAAACGGAACGATTTCTCTATCATTGTCTTGAAACAGCTTATCGGGACAGGTTTTTCGAAGCAGTTTATCAGTATTCTATTCGTTCGCACAAGTACTTATACTAGAATCAAAAGTTATTGGCCACAACCATAAGCTATCAGCCGCAGAAAAAAAAAAACAAGCCCAAAGTTGGCCTACATGCCTAGTATTTATCACCAAGCAATGAATGAGGCTTTGACTCCCGCACCACACCAGATCACACATCACACCGATCGAGCACAGGAATGGCCTACTTCTGACTTTTGTTAGAAAATTCAAAAGTCAATATAAATACTCGGATTCTCGAAGTGTCTTCTCTATTTCTCTCGCTATCGTCTTGCTCCGAGGATAAGACGGAGATCATAGGTGCATCACGCACTTACTCCTTTCGCTCCCATTACACGCATATATCTCTTCCTTATTTTTTCCACCGCTCATTCTCTTCTTTTAAAAATCAATTTTTTTAATTTTTCACAGCTAAAAATCATCAGCACTACCAGATATGACCGCTAGCTCGGCTACGCTGGCTAGCACTAGCGTGAAGTTGTCGCAAACGTCAACCAGGTTTGGTGCTCGCTCTCACCGTCTCGCGCGGCAAAAGGTTCCCGTAAAAGCAAGGTTGGCTGGTTAGGGATAGCGCCGTCACTCCCGCATCCGGTGCCTCCGCACGAGGAGCGAGCGTTGCCAATCGCCTTCCGCCACGGCGGGTGTCCGCGTCCTTGCGAGCAAAATCTGTAGGTGGGAGCTCGGGCCCGCTTCTAATTTCTACTCCTATTAGACAAAATGTAATTGTAGACTGCAGTGTAGTAGTTGTACTAGTAACCACCGGCAAGGAGCCAAGCAGAGTGATGCTCTGTGGCTTCCACTCGGCAAGGAGCAAAGTTATACTAGCACTCCGGGTTCTATTATGGCTTCAGTTTTTTTTCTGATATTTGCGGTTGGTTCATCTGATGAAGGCTGAGTTTAATCTGAGGTCAATAAAAAAATCGAAGTTGTTTTGCTCCGTGGCTACTGGAATCACGCAAGATAAAGCCATATATAGGACAGACAGGAAATTTGTGAAGAATCCTAGGAGGAGAACGAAGGGTCACAGGCTCGATCTTCAGGTTTCACCAACAAAAGTGAGGTTTGTTTACACTGCGATTCTTGATTCTATACCAGGTCCAGCCCAGAATTGTGAAGAAAAATACACTAGCAAGTGAAGCAGAGTGTGTTTGGGTGTGTGTGTGAGAGAGACTTGAGACGTACCAACGGTGTCGTGGAGATGGAACTTCTTGGAGGAGGCCCAGGCGCCGTAGTTGGGATTGCCCATGATGGTCCACCCAGCCTTGTCGCCCACCTCGTACACGGCGGCCGCCGCCATCCCCGCCCACATCGCCGCCGCCACAAGGGACGCCACCGCCACGGCGGACCCCCTCCTCGCCGCACCCATGGTCAGCACCGAGAACGAAACACGAGCGACGGAAATCAAAGAGGAAGATCGACTCCGGCTGCTGCTTCCTGCTCTCAGTTCTTGCTCACTCCAGGAGCAGTGTGTAGCTGTGCAGGCGAGTGGCAGGGCCGGCCGGTTTAATAAAGCTCCACAGCTTTTCTGTCCCCGCGGGTTCCCGGAAATGCCCCTGCGGCGAGCGTTTGGTGAGGGGGTTTTTCGCTTGCGCGCTGTGGTAATTTCTGGAGCTTTCGAAGGTCGCGCGGCACGGTTCACCGCTCACGGCTCGCGGCCACTGCTGCTTGCTTCATCCAAGCACCGGCGTGTCTGCTCGTGGGTCGCGCAAGCGAGGAGAGCAGTAGGAAATGCCGAAATTGTCCTGCTGTGTTGTGCTGGCTGCTGAGGCGTACGTGACCTACAGACGACGAAGAGAATGCTGGAATCTCTTCATTATTCATCCTGCCGTCAACCGTCAACGTGCTGGATGCACAATACCCCCCACACACACATATATAAAAGAGCTTATCTTGTATAAATTGTCTTTTTCATACAAACATGTAAATAAGAACGTGGATCGTCCGATATAGCCCAAACGCCCTAAATCCTTTAGGATGGGAGCATCCAATCCACTTATGCAATTTTGTGGATAACCCCCGCCTCCCCTCCCCATCTTACGGCCTGAATCCCGCCACACGCGCTCCCCACCCACACTCCCTTCTCCCCTGCTCCCCGATTCCAAGTCTTCAACGCCGAGCACACGTCCTTTTCTCCCGCGTCGTCGCCCCCATCCCCTGCCGTCGCCCCACCCGCCCCTCCCCACGCCTCCACCCAGCCCCCTCCACCACCCAGCACCGACCCCCTCCCTGCATCACCGTCGCCTGTCTCCGACCCGGCGTCCAATGCCAAGGACCACCACGGCCGCACCGCCAACCCCCTCCAGCACTGCGCCGCCGCCGCCCTCCTCAGTGCTCGCAGGTATAGATCCAGTCAAGATAAGGTCCTGCAATGCATGCATGTCAGGTTAAGCTTTTGGGTTCAAAATCTCTAATCAACAGACAGATGTTGTGATATTATTGAGTTATTGACATGATCACTCCCAGCTTTCTGCTTACAAATCAACCAAAATGAACCTTCCTCAGGTTCAGGCATTAGATGTAAATCATCAGTATGCTTCAAATTTTTAAGCTCACATAAGTAGGCCCTACTAATATGCACCTGGTATAACGATACATATAAATATTGAGAGACCATGTGGTCGTGACTCCATGTGAGTGATGAGTAATTGACAAAGGTTTAGGATAGTCGAGTTTGGATTGTTTGGTCGGACCATGTCGTTGCGTGGTGCAATGGACTCGGTCGGACTTTGGTCAAACTTGGTCGTATGGGTTTAGGACGCCTATTCTTGGTTTCGACAGGTTTGGACTTCATCTGTGGTAAGTGTGATGGTATTTAATCTTTCATGTATCGAGCGGTGCTATTTGACGTGTTTCTTGTCTGTGTGACTGCAGGACGTCGAGGCGGAGTCGTGGCGAGACACGGTGGACCGGACTAGGCGCAGGTGGCGCTGAGGTCAGAACGGTCAGGATGTGTCGAAGACGACGTGGACTCGAGGTGGTTGCGAGGCGTGCGAGGCAAGGAGCGCGGAAGCTTCCCGGAAGGTGCACGAGGGGCGAATCGGGAAATTCGCGTGGCTGCACAAGCGGGAGCGGGCTCCGTTGGACTTAGCGGGCGTAACGGGGTGGAAACCCGTTAGTCGAAGACTATATAAAGGTTGGAAGTGCTGCATGCCCACTTGAGCATTTTTGGAGGGAATTAGGGTTAGCTCTAGTCAAAAGAGGCTTTAGGATGTGGTTTTCTTTTAGTCTTTAGTGGTTGGAGAGGCAGAGTGGTGCTCCCTCTGTCCCCTACGATGGTTTTTTGGTAGAACAGAGTGTGTTCATCCCCTCTCAAGCATGTATGGAGTGTGTTCTTGAGTTGGAGAGGGAGAGGATGGATTGAGAGCTTGTAATCACTTCTTTGTTCTAATGTCCAGGCGTATGGGAACTCCTCTATATTCCTTTTGATCTAATGATGAAATTCTGAAGTTTTTCTCTGTTCATTCTGTTCTTGCTTCGATGGTTCCTATGTGTGATTTTTGAGTTTTTCGATTTCTTGTTGTTTCTTGCTAAAAACGCCCAAAATGGATTGCTATGACATGGGAGATGCTCAAAAGCCATTTGGCTAGTCAATCCTATGAGCAAACTAAGTTTAATTTCACTTTTTCTCTTTGGAGCTCCTCTGTTCATGTATTTCCTCTTCTAGGGTTTAGTGAAATCTTGATTCCTTTGGAGAAATGGCATGAAATTCGATCTGGATTATCCCATGGCTATTGCTAACATATCCTCAAAGTTTCATGGCCATAGGATCAAAGGTTGGGGAGTAATTTGAGTTTTCGTGCCTCTCTCTGAAAAGTTTCAGTTTTGGGAAAGTTCTGAAATTCTTGATGTTTGGTTGAAATCTTTGCAATCCTTTTGTCCCAAGGCTGTTTGGAACTTATTCTTGAGTTTGTGTTCTGTAAAGATTGGAGGGTTTTCATCCTTTTCTCTGTTTTCCCAAGATCTGAGTGTTTTCGGTCTTCTTTGTCAAGTCTGCTAGCAGCACTCTCAGGTTTTCGGTTCTGCAGATATTAAAGTTCCCTCTGATGCCTTCCGATGGTCTGTAGCCTATTTGACTGATTCCTCTCTTTTGGGATTTAAAGCTACATCAAGCGTATTGTTCCCTGCAGTCCAAAAGGAGCAAAAGAAAGTTGATTCCTCTCAATACTTGCGGCCAGCAGGAACAAATGAAAATTGATTCCTCTCAATGCTTGCGGCCAGCAGGAGCAAATGTACATAAGATTTTTTTTTTCTTTTGCTGATCTTTGACAATTTTGCATGCATATCAAACAGCAGTATTTTCAGTTGGAATTTTTACTGGATGATCTCTGATTTATGGTGATTTTTTCAGTGTCGCATGCGTTCCAAATTTCAGCAAAATTATTTTTAATTTTCTGTGAGGTGCTTTGTTTTGCATCTTTTGAAAAATCTGTGTATGAATTCTCGGGGGAATTTTAAGAGATCGACATTCACCCCCTCTGTCGCCATTTCGGTCCTACAATTGGCATCAGAGCCGGTTAGCTCTAATCAATAGATCTTAACCGGTCTCAAGAGCCATGGCGGCGGACAAGTACTCGACCAAGCCGCCCGTTTTCGATGGCATCGATTACCCCTTCTGGAAGAGCCGAATGGAAACATACATCCAGGCTCAGGGGTATGCCATCTGGCGCAAGGTCAAGGTCCAGTTTGTTGTTCCTGCCGATGAGAACATCAATGCCGGGAACATGGCTGATGTTGAGGCAAATGCAAAGGCAAGGAACATCATCATCCAGGGTTTGAGTCGTAGCGAGTTTGACCGTATATCTCACCTGTCGTCCGCCTACGACATCTGGGTGACCCTCGACGCATACCATGAGGGCACCACCCAGATCAAGACGGTTCGACAGGACCAGTTCAAGCGCGAATACAACAAATTCGAGATGTTTGCTGGTGAGTCCCTGGACGAGTGCTTTTCGCGATTTCACAAAATCTTGAGCAACCTCCGAGCGGTTGGTCTCACATACCCCGACTCGGACAACGCTCGTCAGATGCTCGCGGCACTCGATCTGCGCGTGTGGGAGATGAAAATGACCACCATCAAAGACACGACAGACCTCTCGACCATGACTCTTGACGCGCTATACTCGCGCCTCAAGACTCACGAGATTGACGTTGTCTCTCGTCGGTCGAAGTCACAGTCGATGGCCTTGGTCACCGATTCCGTTTCTTCTTCCGGGCCTTCTTCTGACTTTTCTTGCGGTTTCTCCCTTGCTGCTCTCTGTGACATAACTGATGATCAGTTAGAGCAGCTTGCGGATGATCAGCTGGCCCTCCTAGCCCGAAGGTTTTCCCATGCCTACAAGGGTAGGAGAGACAGAAAGAGAGGACCCGTGATTTGCTTTGAGTGTGGTGGCCCCAACCACATTCAGGCAAACTGCCCCAAGCTGGAGAAGGGAAAGAATGACTACGGCGGTTCGGGCAAGAACGACTACACCGACAAGAACCGCAACAAGAAGACTCCAGCTCAGACGCCGGGAAAGAAGAAGTTCCGCAACTTCGGCAAAGCCAAGAAGCTCTTCCACCGCGTCCTCACCGCATTCGACGACCTCGACCTCAGCGAGGTGGAGGGATGGAGCGACGACGACGGGACGGGTGACCAAGATCCCAAGAGCGGCGACGACTTCTCCGGCATGTGCTTCATGGCCCTCGAGGGCGAACTCAGCGACAGCGAGCTGTACTCCGACTCGGATGAGGTTCGCCGGGTAGGGAAGAAGAAGGTTTGGCTTGTAGACTCCGGTTGTTCTCGTCATATGACCGGAGACTCCCGTTGGTTCTCATTCCTAGCCCGCGCTCCAGGTGATGAGACGATCACCTTCGGAGACGCTTCGTCTGGGCGCATCATCGCCAAAGGTACTGTGCATGTTAATGCTTCTTTTATTCTTAAGGATGTTGCCTTGGTTAGTAAGCTGCAGTACAATTTGCTTTCCGTTTCTCAGCTTACCGATGACGGTTTCGAGGTGAGCTTCAAGAAAAACGCTTGCAAAATTCTTGACTCTTCGGGTAGTCTGGTTTGCGGGATTTCTCGTTATGGGAGGATCTTTCGTGCTGATTTTTCTAATTCTTCTGGTGATCCTCTCCGGTGTTTGGTTGCCTCAGAGTCCCGTGATTTGACCTTCTGGCATAGGAGACTTGGTCATATTGGATTTGACCATTTGACCCGAGTTAGCGGCCACGAGCTCATTCGTGGTCTGCCGAAGCTCAAAATGGTCAAAGATCTTGTTTGCGCTCCATGTCGGCACGGCAAGATGGTTGCCTCTTCACATCCTCCGGTCACTGTGACCATGACTGATGCACCGGGACAGCTGCTCCATATGGACACTGTTGGACCAGCTTGAGTGCAGTCAGCTGGAGGGAAGTGGTATGTTCTTGTTGTGGTCGATGACTATTCGAGATTTTCTTGGGTGTTTTTCTCAGTTTCGAAGGATGAGACATTTTCTCATTTCCGAGGTCTTTTCGGTAGGCTTTCTGTTGAGCTCCTGGGTGCCTTACGAGCGATCCGCAGTGACAATGGCACGGAGTTCAAGAATTCCTACTTCGAGAGTTTCTGTGGTGAGACAGGTGTAGAGCACCAATTCTCTTCTCCGCACGTCCCACAACAAAATGGCGTTGTGGAGAGGAAGAACCGTACCTTGGTCGAGATGGCCAGGACGATGCTTGATGAGTACTCTACACCGCGGAAGTTTTGGGCTGAGGCTATAGCCACCGCGTGCCATGTCTCAAATCGAGTATTTCTTAGGGCACACTTGCACCGCACTTCTTATGAGTTGAGATACGGGCGAAAGCCCAATGTCTCTCATTTTCGTGTGTTTGGTTGCAAGTGCTTTATTTTGAAGTCCGGGAACCTAGACAAGTTCGAGTCACGTTCTTGTGATGGTATCTTTCTAGGTTACTCGCCTTCTTCGCGGGCTTATCGGGTTTGGAACTGCGAGTCTAGTAAAATGGTAGAGACCTGTGAGGTGACTTTCGATGAGGCCAGTCCGGGGACTAGGCCTGATATCTCAGGTTCTTTAGAGCAGTCCGAGCCCATCTTTGTGGATGATGAGGATGATGGAGATGAAGGGTGTCTACCCGATCCAGTCCTTCATCCACCCCTTGAGGTGCCGTCTTCCACTGCACCTCAAGGTGATCAGCCTCTGCCTATCGCTTCTTCTGGAGCTAGTGGCTCTGTTCCTACCTCGTCAGCTCACGAGGTAGAGGCCACTTCTTCATCTCATCCTGGACCTCCCCTACATATCCAGAAAAGGCATCCTTCTGAGCAGATGATTGGAGACCTGTTCGAGCGTGTTACCCGCTCAAAATCTGGCTTATCTCAATTCTGTCTCCACTCTGCTTTCATTGCCTCCTTTGTGCCCAAGGATATTTCTCATGCTCTTTCCGATGAGTCTTGGGTCAATGCCATGCATGAGGAGCTAGAAAACTTCGAGAGGAATAAGGTCTTGTCGCTTGTCGAGCCCCCACGAGGTCACAATATTATTGGGACTAAGTGGGTGTACAAGAACAAGCAGAGCGAGGATGGAGTAGTTATTCGAAACAAGGCTAGACTGGTAGCTCAGGGGTTTTCCCAGGTTGAGGGTCTAGACTTTGAGGAGACATTTGCCACTGTAGCTCGACTTGAGGCCATTAGAATCCTGCTTGCCTTTGCAGCTTCTAAGGGTTTCAAGCTCTACCAGATGGACGTCAAGAGTGCCTTCCTTAATGGAGTCATTGAGGAAGAAGTTTACGTCAGACAGCCTCCAGGTTTCGAGAACCCCAAATACCCACACCATGTCTTCAAGCTTTCCAAAGCGTTGTATGGACTTAAGCAGGCCCCCAGAGCTTGGTATGAGAGGCTTAAGTCCTACTTGTTGAGTCATGGGTTTGAAATGGGTAAAGTAGACAAGACCTTGTTCATCCGTCGTCATGGCAATGACCTTCTGCTCGTCCAGATCTATGTCGATGACATCATCTTTGGCGGCTCTTCTCATACTCTGGTTTCACAGTTCTCGGATGCCATGAGCACCGAGTTTGAGATGAGTATGATGGGCGAGTTGACCTTCTTCCTTGGCTTCCCAATCAAGCAGACTCGGGAGGGTACATTTCTTCATCAGGGAAAGTACACTCGTGACCTCCTGAGACGCTTCGACATGAGTGATGGTAAGCCTGTGTCAACTCCCATGGCTTCTACAGCCTATCTTGACCCAGATGAGGACGGCGAGCCAGTTGATCAGAAAGAGTTCAGAAGTATGATCGGCTCCCTTCTTTACCTCACTGCCTCGAGACCAGACATACACTTCTCTGTGTGTCTGTGTACCCGTTTTCAGGCTTCTCCTCGCGTATCTCACCGCCAGGCGGTGAAGCGCATCTTTCGATACCTTCGAGCTACCATTGACTATGGTATGTGGTACTCTTCCTCATCCTGTCTTTCCTTGAGAGCCTTTTCGGATGCAGACTTTGCCGGCTGTAGGATAGATAGGAAAAGCACTTCTGGCACTTGCCAATTCATTGACACTTCTCTCGTTTCTTGGTCTTCGAGGAAACAGTCCGGTGTTGCGCAGTCCACCGCAGAGGCCGAGTATGTTGCTGCAGCCAGCTGCTGCAGTCAGATACTCTGGATGGCTTCGATCCTGCGGGACTTTGGGTTAGTTATCGACAGTGTTCCAGTCTTTTGTGATAACACTTCTGCGATTAACATTGCTAAGAACCCAGTGCAACACTCTCGGACCAAGCACATCGATATCCGTTTTCACTTCCTTAGAGACCATGTAGAGAAGGGCGATATAGTGCTCCAGTTTGTGGAGAGTGACCACCAGTTAGCTGACATCTTCACCAAGCCATTGGATAGTTCGAGGTTTTTAGCTCTACGGGGAGAGTTTGGGGTGGTTTGTCCTTATGGACTGTAGTGAGGGGGAGCTTTGGGCTTTACTGATTTACTATATTGATTATAATTCTGTCTCATTTCTGTTGCTTTGCACTTGGGGTGCATTGGGTTTAGTCCTCCTAGCATAGATTAGAGTGTTTCTCTTGTCTAGTTGCTTAGACTCCTACTCTTATCTTGTGCTTCCAGGATTAGCTGCTTCTTATCTCACTAGATTGAGCTCACTCACTTCTTGTAGGTTCTAGCGAGGGTCGGGCCATCCTCGGGTAGACAGGGTACGTGTTTGCTCTCTAGTGTGTGGTTTACGGTCAACTAATAGTCCTGGAGTCATATGGGGTAGATGAGAGTCTGTCTGAGCCATAGTTGTCTCTATATCTTATCTATACTTTAAGGACTGCCTGTTTGCTGTTTTCTATCCCAGCTTCTCGATTTATGGCTTTGGTTCAGGGGGAGTTCTTTTGGGAGCTTCTGGAGCTTAATATTGACTTAACTCTACTTGAACAAAAAGTTGCATCTCATGTTGAGGGGGAGCTGGATTTTCTTGCATGTTAGCATCTCGCATTGTAATATAACTACATTGAGCCCTAAATATTATCCTATTTTGACATGTTTACAATGCTTTACACCTTGCCATGACTTGTGCTTTCTTTGTTAGATTTATCATGACTTCATATGTGTAGACTAGTTTTGCCATGATAAGTAAATTGAAATTGCTCAACTTGAATTAAAACTTGTCATGCTAGCATTTGAGTTTAGTCTATCTTTAGCTATCCTTGTATGATTCATGCCATGTCAAATAGGCTGAGTTGAGTCTTGAATCTAGGTTGAATCTTAGATTGAGCTATTTTAGCATCTTGATACATCATGAGTTAGCACAATCTGTTAAAAAGCAAAAAGATCTCTTTTTATGTGCGAAAAAACTGATTTCACCAATTCTTTCTCATGAGACGGCTTGCCATTGCACTAGGCATGAACTCAGGGGGAGTTTTGGATGACCTGGACTATCTTCTTAAGCTTCTCGCTTGGAGTAGTCGCATAAAGCTTGAGATCTAGCACATGATAAAATTTTTGGTTGGAAACAGCTATAAGCTTTAAAAGAAAATATGTCAAATGTGCAAGATTTGCTTAATCACCTAAAGATGAAAAGTGCTTAACCAAATGATAAACTCTTGAGCTTGTAGCACTCTAATTGACTCAACACTAGCTTCTTGTATCCGCTTAGCTTATTGACATGGCCTGAGTCATCCTTAGATATCTCTAGCTAGACTTTGCTTAATTGTTGACTTGACTTGCTCACTAAATGCCCTACATTTCATATTGTCATCTTTATGTGCTAGCTGGCTTATACATATATTGTCATGATCTAGATAGCGTTTTATTGAGTTATGGCTTGGTGTATCTCATTCTGGTCATTATGGATAACTCTCATGGCTCAAAATGCTTAGAAATAATCAAACTTTAGCCATATATATATCCATTGACATGTCATATTCTCTCCTTTGCATTCTTGATGTGTTATTGCCAAAAGGGGGAGAATAGTGGTAGAAAAAGCCATTTTTGGAGCTTTGAGGAAAAGTTGTTCTTTCGTTTTCTCCTTGTGTCGACATGGTCAGTAGCATCATTTCTCTTTCCTTTGGACCATGTTTGACTTCTTTCTTCCATTTCAAACTCATCTTTGCGCTTTTTCGGGGTTTGTCAATATACTCATCAAGGGGAGATTGAGAGACCATGTGGTCGTGACTCCATGTGAGTGATGAGTAATTGACAAAAGTTTAGGATAGTCGAGTTTGGATTGTTTGGTCGGACCATGTCGTTGCGTGATGCAATGTGCTCGGTCGAACTTTGGTCAAACTTGGTCGTATGGGTTTAGGACGCCTATTCTTGGTTTCGACAGGTTTGGACTTCATCTGTGGTAAGTGTGATGGTATTTAAGCTTTCATGTATCGAGCGGTGCTATTTGACGTGTGTTCTTGTCTGTGTGACTGCAGGACGTCGAGACGGAGTCGTGGCGAGACACGGTGGACCGGACTAGGCGCAGGTGGCGCTGAGGTCAGAACGGTCAGGATGTGTCGAAGACGACGTGGACTCGAGGTGGTTGCGAGGCGTGCGAGGCAAGGAGCGCGGAAGCTTCCCGGATGGTGCACGAGGGGCGAATCGGGAAATTCGCTTGGCTGCACAAGCGGGAGCGGGCTCCGTTGGACTTAGCGGGCGTAACGGGGTGGAAACCCGTTAGTCGGAGGCTATATAAAGGATGGAAGGGCTGCATGCCCACTTGAGCATTTTTGGAGGGAATTAGGGTTAGCTCTAGTCAAAAGAGGCTTTAGGAGGTGGTTTTCCTTTAGTCTTTAGTGGTTGGAGAGGCAGAGTGGTGCTCCCTCTGTCCCCTACGATGGTTTCTAGGTAGAACAGAGTGTGTTCATCCCCTCTCAAGCATGTATGGAGTGTGTTCTTGAGTTGGAGAGGGAGAGGATGGATTGAGAGCTTGTAATCACTTCTTTGTTCTAATGTCCAGGCGTATGGGAACTCCTCTATATTCCTTTTGATCTAATGATGAAATTCTGAAGTTTTTCTCTGTTCATTCTGTTCTTGCTTCGATGGTTCCTATGTGTGATTTTTGAGTTTTTCGATTTCTTGTTGTTTCTTGCTAAGAACACCCAAAATGGATTGCTATGACATGGGAGATGCTCAAAAGCTATTTGGCTAGTCAATCCTATGAGCAAACTAAGTTTAATTTCACTTTTTCTCTTTGGAGCTCCTCTGTTCATGTATTTCCTCTTCTAGGGTTTAGTGAAATCTTGATTCCTTTGGAGAAATGGCATGAAATTCGATCTGGATTATCCCATGGCTATTGCTAACATATCCTCAAAGTTTCATGGTCATAGGATCAAAGGTTGGGGAGTAATTTGAGTTTTCGTGCCTCTCTCTGAAAAGTTTCAGTTTTGGGAAAGTTCTGAAATTCTTGATGTTTGGTTGAAATCTTTGCAATCCTTTTGTCCCAAGGCTGTTTGGAACTTATTCTTGAGTTTGTGTTCTGTAAAGATTGGAGGGTTTTCATCCTTTTCTCTGTTTTCCCAAGATCTGAGTGTTTTCGGTCTTCTTTGTCAAGTCTGCTAGCAGCACTCTCAGGTTTTCGGTTCTGCAGATATTAAAGTTCCCTCTGATGCCTTCCGATGGTCTGTAGCCTATTTGACTGATTCCTCTCTTTTGGGATTTAAAGCTACATCAAGCGTATTGTTCCCTGCAGTCCAAAAGGAGCAAAAGAAAGTTGATTCCTCTCAATACTTGCGGCCAGCAGGAACAAATGAAAATTGATTCCTCTCAATGCTTGCGGCCAGCAGGAGCAAATGTACATAAGAATTTTTTCTTTTGCTGATCTTTGACAATTTTGCATGCAGATCAAACAGCAGTATTTTCAGTTGAAATTTTTACTGGATGATCTCTGATTTATGTTGATTTTTTCAGTGTCGCATGCGTTCCAAATTTCAGCAAAATTATTTTTAATTTTCTGTGAGGTGATTTGTTTTGCATCTTTTGAAAAATCTGTGTACGAATTCTCGGGGGAATTTTAAGAGATCGACATTGACCCCCCTCTGTCGCCATTTCGGTCCTACAAATATTACTGAACATACTGAATGTCTGCCTTATATGTCCATTATTGTGTGATAATTCAGGAGTTGGGAACTTGGGAAACCATGTGTATACACTCATTTACAAAGGTGATCTTCGACCAATACCAATGATTTCTGGGGCATCACATGAATCAAAGGGATATAACATGTATGTTTCAATTGTGAATGATGTGGCTGCCATGTGTGAGAAAATCTCAAAGGGATATGTTGCTTCATAACCATACCTTTGTTGCTTGCAGTTCTGGCCAATGTATGCTGTATTTACACATTATTGCATTTATTTCAGGTTTTCTCCCTATATCCATTTTCTCTTTGCAAAGTTTTTGTTGTATATCTGTGTAGCATATATGTCTTTGTCTGTTCCTCTCTGTATCCATTTCAGATGGAGGTTGGAATCAGCTTGTGTTCTGATACATAGCTCAATTTTTCAATTCCAGGAGTTTGCTTACCATCGTTGTTGTGGACTCTTACTGGGGAAAGTATTACACTCGGAGATTTGCGAAACAACAGAGTGCGACGGAAACTGCGACTGCATTGGCTAGAGATGTGGCAGAGACTGGATGGCAACCGACAATGCGTGACTGACTACAACATGGTCACGGGCTACAGCTGGCCCATAACTGAATATGTCTCAGTTTAGAAGGATTGCTATTAAATAGGAAAGTCTTATTTGTTGCAAGCTAAGATATCTATGTCGGATTATAGGTAGGTTTCCGAGTTTGCTTCGCAAATTCGGTTATATATATATATATGTGTGTGTGTGTGTGTGTGTGTGTGTGTGTGTGTGTGTGTGTGTGTGTGTGTGTGTGTGTGTGTGTGTGTGTGAGTGAGAGAGAGAGAGAGATAAGTTGAAGTTGAGTTGTAAAGTCCTATATAAGAGGACATATTGTATACTGGACAAGGTGATTGGTTTTTCTAATCCAAGCGTCTCAGAGCCTTGTGCATGCTGGCTGGGAAATCTGCCCACAAAATCATGGTGCCATCTGACATCTGAAGAATGTGATTGAAGGGTAAAGATTCTTTTACATGGAATGAAGATAAAATTATGTAACCTGAGATTTATCAGTCAAGAACTACTTAAGTCACTTGCATAATTTGAGCTAATGGATAATGTCCCTTCACACATAGTAAGGCCATGTTCTTTTCAGCTTTTAAAAACTGCTTTTCGGCTTTTCTATAGTAACTAGCTTTTAAATAGAGTATTTTTTTAAAGATAGAGTCTACTAGTTAATTGTAGTACATACTTTACTGACTTCATTTATATCGTCAAAAACTGCACATGAGTTTCTGTTACTCTGTAATCCCTCGCACAAACAGCCCAAAAGTCACAAACCGCAACCAAAAAGAACAGGCCCTAAGATTGAATCCAAACATATATGTAGATAGCACACCATGCTCCAGAAAATGGTTGTAGTCATCCATGTTGTTTGGTCATGTTGTCAGGTTGTAGTCATCCAAATAACATGGCATGTTGTCTGTAACAAAAGAATCCATGTTGAGAAACTGATTACAGAACCAAACCAAGACAAAACAAACTGATCAATCTCAACCTTTGACACACACAAATCACTGATCAGCCAAGCATTCTTAAAGTTACAGACAACATGGACATACAAAACATAGTCACAAGTTACAGAGAATGATGAGACGATGGCCCGATCTTCCGAGAGGTACTGATAAGTCGATTGTGGAGATCTCGACGTTGATGATCCAAAGGCTCCGACCAAAACAGATCGAACCCCTCGCAATCACTACACCACTGCTCTGTTGGTTATCAACCGTGCCGAACACGGTTGACCTCGCCAAGAAGGCTATCTCCTGCAAGCGAATCGAGAACACGAGCAAGAGAGTAAAAGATGCAATCTGTATTGCGAATAAATATTAAGTTCACAAGTTGGGGTTCCTCAACCGAACATGCGGCGAAACTGCTAAGCAGAATAATCTCTTAAGAAAACCCCAGGAAAACTAAAGGGGTGCGGCCTCCTTAAATAGAGGAGGGGAAAGCCGACTTATCTAATGATAAGGGATATGGTACTATTTGCGGTTACTGTTCACACATCCGTGGTACTGTTCACGTGAACAGTACCGGCCCAAATAGCCCAAGTTACAAGGCCCTCGGCCCACTTTGACTCGGACTGAAAAAGTGACGTGACTTGTTTCATAGTTTCTGATCTGCTCGGATGAAGTTTGGAGGTGAGACTAGATCCATCTGAAAGTAGACTCTAAGAGTTTCCAACGAGTACTCACGGGCCCTGAGAAGCCTTCTGGATCAAAAGTTATGGCCGTTTGAAATTGGCCTGTTAGGCTGAATCCGAATTGATCTGGAGGCCGCATTGGATTCCAAAACCTGTCCAACTTGAACCCTTGCTTCAATTGGTTCCAAAGTGATGTGGTGCTATATATATATATATATATATATATATATATATATATATATATATATATATATATATATATATATATATATATATATATATATATATATATATATTCATCATTAGGTAGCATCATATTCTCATTTAAAATGTGTTGAAGTTGAAGAAACAAATTCACCTTTAGTTCAATCTTGATATTGACCGCTATGGTCGTATGTGTTGATGGCGTGGTCACATCATCCTCCCCTTCTTGACAGAAAATCGTCCTCGGTTTTAACATAGGTGTAGCATCACGTATTGCATGATCTTGATCATAAATCTTGGTACATGATAACAAACGCAACAAACTCTCATTATGTAATATCATAAGTTCTTTATCAAATAAAGTAAAATCTCTTTGAAACGAGCTCACCTCATAATTTAAGTGATGTGTATGAGCTCTTATAATTGGAACAACAAGTATAGCAAATATGGTTGTATACATAGGGTACATGTTCTTATCATCTGGCCTAGCCACTGGCGAGATGGCGTCGATGGGGGAGTTAACTGAGGTTGGGAGGGCAGCGTGGAGGCGCTGAGGAGGGCAGCGGCGACGCAGTGCTGGGGGGGCGGTGGTGCAGCCATGGTGGTCCTTGGCATCGAACGCCGGGTCAGAGACGAGCGGCGGTGATGCAGGGAGGGGGTTAGCGTCGGGTGGTGGAGGTGGCAGCGTGGAGGCGTTGGGGAGGGGTGACGCATCTCAGGTGGCGGCATGTGGAGGCCAACCCTAACCCTAGCTAGGGAGAAGGGGGAGGGTGGCGATGAGGGAGAAGAGGGGACGCCGATAGGGGAGGGGGCAGGGCGACGGCGGGGGACCGGGGGGGCGACGACATGGGATGTGGGGGGTGTGCAGGATAGGAGAAGAGGAGCTGCGCACGGCGTTGGAGACTTGGAGTCGATGAGCATGGGAGGAGAAGGAAGTGTGGGTGGGGAGCCAGTGCGGTGGAAGGGAGGGGTTATCTGCAAAATTGTATTAGTGGATTGGGTGTTCCCACCCTCAAGGATCCAGGTCATTCGGGCCGGATCGGACGCTCCACGTTCGCATTTGCATGTTTGTATTGAAAAGGCCATTTTTGCACTAGATATGCTCTCTCTCTCTCTCTCTCAACACACACACATTCATGCTACAGAGTACTTAACATCTTATGCGCAAGTCTTCCCTAAGGTCTTATAGATTAGGGAATAATGATATCGAATTCTCGAGTGCACACCAGGTTCTGGATTGGTTGCAGCATCTCAGAACGAGACAACGCGGGAGTTGATTGGAGGTACACACCGATCGATCTGTGACCTACACAAGGTTTCCGGAAATGGAGAAGGGAAGGGAACGGACAGTGCATGCGACAACGTGTCTACTTGAAACCGATGCACTCGTGAACAGCAGCATGACGGCACCGAGCGGAGTGGCACACAGTTACCGACACAAGCATGCTCGGTGGACTACCAAAGTAGCCGGGCTCCTCCGTCTCACTACAACCCAATAATCCGATAGGGAACAGCTAAGGAATGCTCACCGCTGTCCCTCCCCTTTCTCCCTCTTCTTTAGCACCGGCATAGCTTTTCCGTCATACGAGCCCTCCCTCCCTCATCCATCAGTTCCTCCTCATTGTCTCTTCTTTGACATTGACGCAGCTCCGTATCCCTCCTCCGCCTTCCTCGCCCCTCCTCCAACACCGGCGGTCGATAGTGACCTCGCCATATTGCCGCACTGCCGTCCCTCCTCCTCCGTCGTCCTCCAACCCAACTTAATATTCAACTTAACATTGGGCGTGAGAGAGGATGCTACACCGTTGGAACTTATAGCCTTTTCTAGTTTTCCTCATTCCGATAACATTTGCCGCCCAGCTAGGCAGAACACTCTTTCGACCCGGCCCATAATTAAAAAGCCCGCTCGGATCAAGCCGCTCCGCTTAGGGTCTGTTTGGTTGCCTGTATGAGGGTGGCTCGCACCAGCGCATGCAGAGAGATGGTGTTTGGTTGCCTGCATGGGGGGAGAGCCTGCACGAGTGGATGCAAAAAATCAACTGGAGTCAGGCTGAGGAGAAACGTGGCTGAGGAGCTTCCCTCCTCAGCCTGACCACGCTCATGCAGCTGCATGAGCACATGCTCGCAACCAAACAGCCCCTTAATTTCCAGGCGCTGCGAGAACGATCGGGCCCAAACCCGCGGGAGCCCCCAGATCACAAACCCCTCTCCGTCTCTCCTTATCCACACCACACCAATCCTCCCCTCCGCTCCACTCCCCTTCACGCTGCGGATTGCTGCTGCGCCATGCCGCTCCACGCCGTCTCCCCCGCAGCGGCGGCCTCCCCGCGGCGCGGCCTCTCCTCCGCCCGCCTCCTCCAGCAGCGCCCAGGTCGGCTCCTCCTTCCTGCCTGCGCGAAATCGAAGCGTTTGATTGCCGCGAATCTAACTAGCGTACGAGTTGCCTTTGTCCATTCTGTCGCGGCGTAGTAGTGGTATATTGGAGCGCTGAGGCGGGCCACTGGTGCAGAATACATGACGCGGTCGTGGTGGTGAAAATTGGCTTGCTCTTTCTCCGCGTCTTAATGAAGATGTTTTTTTTTACGAATTATGCACATCGCGTGATTGCATTTGTAATCGTTGGGCTGTACTGGCTATGCTAGGCTACAGCCTCGTAATCGAACAATTTCGTGTTGTGCACTTGTATGTTGTATCTTACGATAATTGCGGCATGCTGTAGAATCATTGGTGATTTTACCTGTGTTTTCGAATATATGTTATTTCGGGGGCAACTTCGTTACCATCTTATAAGAGCTTCAAGGTCCAAAATTTAGGATCTGGATATCTAATTTGTTCGCCGCGATGTTGGGGTTACTATTTCTTTCCAGCTAGCGGATAGTTATCAGTAAATCATTGGCACCTACTAACCTTCTCACGAAATGCTGGATCATTCAGAACTCAGAAGCGATCAAGGCCATGAACAAGTTGATGTTGCATGAAATTAAATAATTAATTACTTGCCGTTTGTTGTTTGTCATGGGAACCCAGTGAGATAGATCTAGCTAATGTGGTTATAAATGGGTCTAGAAAGGATACTGCCACTCTAGTATTTGCATATTTTAATTTCAAATGAATATGCATGGTAAGGGTTCATCAGGGAATGTTGTATTTCACAGGCTGTGCTTGTATCTCAAAGCGCCCAACCCTGTTGAGCTCCTCCACAATAATGAAACTTCGTGCTGGAACAGCGGGCTTCTTTAGCATGCCTCTGGATCTTCAACACTCAGACAAGAGGCAAGTGGTTGTCGATTTAAATATATCTTCCACTTACTGACCTTCCAATTAATCTTAATTAACTTGCCATAAATATGTTATCAGAGCAGTTTTGAGGCATGCCACTATTGAAGAAATTGAGGCAGAAAAATCAGTTATTGAAGAACAAACTGTAAGTACAATGCAGTTTGTGTTAGAAGGAACTTTTTGCCTGGTTAAGTTTTGTAGCTTGGGTGTTAACTAGCTGCAGATACGAATCTTCAGAAAGAAAGGATGGAGAAGGCAATTGAAACAATCCAGAATAACTTCAATACTGTGAGGACAGGGCGCGCAAACCCGTCTATGCTTGACAGGATTGAGGTTTGAGGACCTAGCGTTGTTCCTTCTTTCTCAGTTTTTTCAAGTAACTGTTGCATGATTACATCTGTTATTCTGTATTGAACACGCCCTGGATAATTCTTTTTTTTCATGCGTGTAACAACTTTGTCTGGTTTTCTTCTTAACTGAAACTATGTGTGAGCTATTAGTTACTCTTGGCTAATTGTGAAGCTGCAGATATGACTAACAATTTCTTACAGGTTGAGTACTATGGAACTCCAGTGAACTTGAAGAGTATTGCACAGATAAACACTCCAGATGCAACTTCTCTTCTTATTCAGCCATATGACAAATCTTGGTAAGCTGTTTATCATTCCCAGTTCAGAGTTGGGATTGAATTTTTCATCCTATTGTCTTGACACCCACATGCTGTGCAGTCTCAAGCTCATTGAGAAAGCCATAGTTGCCGCAAATCTTGGGGTAACACCAAGCAATGATGGAGAAGTGATACGAGTCACTGTCCCACCACTGACATCTGATCGCAGAAAGGTCTGTTTTTGGAGGTTCTTTTGTGTATTACATTTGCAGCATTTTATGCTGCCATATAAGAATCATAAGGTGGCACTTAGTATATTCTGGCTCGTTTCATGAAGCTGTAGTTTGCATGATTGCGCTCATATTAATTTAGTAGGTGCGGAAATTCCTCTCTAAGATCTCTGCAGCAAGATTTCTGGACATTCAAAACATTTAGCATTAACTGCAAAGCAGAGCTAATTTGCTTTTGATAACAAAAATAAATGCCTTAGGTTCATTTTAGTAAGAATACTTTAATAATTTGCATGCAAAACCACCTAGACAGCGAATTAGTTTTTAAGAATAGTTTAACGAAAATAAAGCCACTTTACTTTGTACAACATAGTTTCTGAAACTTATGGGTCCACCAAGCAGCACTTTTATTGCTGGCAAGTACCATAATGCGGTGAACATTCTGTCTTCCTCAAACAAGAAGAGTAGAAATATCTTTGGACATGCTACATAAAAAAGACCAGGGTGTTTCGAAGAGGACCCTTCAGATGAATGCTACTTATGTGTAGGTCATTGAAATATGGAAGTCTGCTATAGCTTTGCAAATGTGTCCAATATTATTTCGAGAAGTTTTTGCATTGATAATAAAATTCTTATCGCTTAGTTGCCATCTGAAATTCTGTATTTCTTTTGGCAGGAATTAGCAAAAACGGTAGCTAAATTAGCTGAAGAAGGCAAGGTATAATATATAGTTTCACCTCTTCACTGTTTTTGGCAGAAATATATTTTTTATATTTTCTACTGGGACTTCAGTCTTTGTGCCTTTTATTTTCGATTGCTTGTACAGTCATACTAGGAGTTGTAGTTAGATTGACCACCCTAGTCTGCAGTATAAGACTGGATGAATTTATTTTTGATATTTTTTATACATTTAGTGACCAGATATTTATTCATCACTTTTACAAGTCTGTTTCTTTTGTGGTTGTCATGTACATTAGTTAGGAAGGAGCATATTATGAACCGTAGCTGAAGATGCTTTCACGAAATCCGTTTGTCACACGCCCTTTACCGTGCACACTACACATAAACTTCTATAACATGTATTGATTGGTCTATGAAGTGTCCCTTTTCTAACTGGGTAAAAATTATTTGGTGAGCAATCTGTCTTCTGTACTTCTGTTCCTCTATTCCTCTAAGGCTAAGTAAATTTTGACAGCTTTCTGAAGATACTTTAGTGTGTACAACAGGTGCATACTGCAGCTTGTTGAGCTGCACATGAATTTTTTCATGAAAGATCATATATTATTCTCCTTTGTGGATTCTAATAAACCATGAAAGTGATATTTATTAAATCTGTAGATCTAGGATCTCCTAGGGTAGATCTAGTGGGGCTTCTTTTCTCTAGTGTTCTTGATGTTCTACTGAGAGAGGGAGAGAGGGGTACCGACCTTCGGATGTAGAGGAGGAGGAGGTGGCCATCTCGGGGACGCTCGGTGAAGTCTGCGCACGGGCAGCGACGGTCGGGGAAGAGGTGCGGGGCTCCTCGGCGGCGGCGTGTCCCGGGCGGCGGTGACCTCCTTGGCGGCGGTGTTGAACGGCGGTGGTACTTCCCGTCGCTTCAGCGCCCCCCTCTTAGATCGGTCTTAGGGTTTTGTCGGTGGGGTGGCGGCGGCACGGTCAACCTTGGGATGCGTGCCGCCCGGCCCCCACCTCTGTATTTATGGCGCTGGCGACAGGGGCCCACCAGCCAAACGGGCTGGGCGCCCCCGATCAGGGCGCGGTCAAGGGCTGGGCTTTGGCCGTTGGGCCAAAGCTCTGAGATCACTCTAACATTCTCCCCCTTGATCTCAGTCTATACTTTATCTTTTAATTACTTTTGACTTTACACATTCCATCACAGATTAGTGCATAGAACATGTCTCATCGTCACGGTCAATCGCCGATAGATTCAACAGTTACAATACACCTCTCTGTTCTGAAACAGTTACTTTAATCTTTGGGCCATCTTTTAGTCCAGGAATCATAGGCTTTCCCTTAAACCCATGCCGGCTACATGTTCTCTGAACACGTTGGGTGGTAAGCCTTTTGTAAGCGGATCCGCTAACATCTTTGCGGTACTTATATGCTCTAGACTTATGATTTGATCCCGAACTTTATCTTTCACAACATAGTACTTTATGTCAATGTGTTTGGCAGCACCACTTGACTTATTGTTGTGGGCATACGTTACTGCGGGTTCATTATCGCAGTACAACTTAAGTGGTCTATTGATGTCGTCAACCACTTTTAAACCGGATATGAACTTCTTTAGCCAGTTCACCTGCCCCGTAGCCTCATAACATGCTACAAACTCGGCATACATTGTGGACGATGTAGTGACGGTTTGTTTTGAGCTTTTCCACGATATAGCTCCTTTAGCGAGAGTGAACACATATCCGGATGTAGACTTTCTATCATCTCCCGCAAAATCAGAATCCGTATACCCCACTATATGGAGTGAATCTGATCTTCTGTATGTCATCATGAGGCCTTTTGTTCCTTGCAAATAACGCAAGACTTTCTTTATCAATTTCCAATGTTCTATTCCAGGATTGCTCTGGAATCTGCCAAGTAACCCGGTAACAAATGCTAAGTCAGGGCGTGTGCACACTTGAGCATACTGTAAGCTTCCGACAGCTGAAGCATATGGAACCGCTTTCATTTGATCGATCTCATACTGGTTCCTGGGGCATTGAAAATCCCTATATCTGTCGCCCTTGACTATAGGTGCAGGTGATGGACTACATTTATGCATACCAAATTTCTTTAAGACTTTCTCTATGTATGCCTTTTGTGACAGTCCCAATACCCCTTTGTTTCTATCTCGGTGAATTTCGATCCCTAGAACGAATGAAGCTTCACCCAGGTCTTTCATATCGAAGTTTGAGGACAAAAACTTCTTTGTTTCCAGTAGTAGACTAACATCACTACTAGCTAGTAGGATATCATCCACATACAGGATTAGGAAGATGAACTTCCCATCTTTAAACTTTGCATAAACGCAGTTGTCCTCAACATTCTCTTTAAACCCAAATTTTCTTATTGTACTGTCAAACTTCAAGTACCACTGTCTTGAAGCTTGCTTTAACCCATAAATCGATTTCTTTAGGCGGCATCCCATTCTTTCATTTCCTTCCACGACAAAACCTTTCGGTTGTGCCATGTAAACATTTTCCTCCAAATCCCCATTAAGAAATGCCGTCTTTACATCCATCTGATGTAACTCTAAATCATAATGTGCTACTAATGCCATTATGATTCTGAAGGAATCTTTACATGAGACTGGAGAAAATGTCTCATTGTAATCAATCCCTTCTCTTTGCGTAAAGCCTTTTGCCACAAGTCGCGCTTTATGTCTTTCTACATTCCCTTGGGAGTCATGTTTAGTCTTGTAGACCCATTTACAGCCTACTGTTTTGGCTCCTTTAGGAATAATTTCCAAGTCCCAGACTTTATTAGTCTTCATGGACCTCATCTCCTCTTCCATGGCCTCAAGCCATTTTGAGGAATTTTCGCTTCTCATGGCTTCTTCAAATGAGGTGGGATCATCCTCCATTTGAAATTACTCTGTATTATAAATCTGATAATCATCAGAAATAGCTGATCTTCTTACTCTTTGAGACCTCCTCGGGGCCTCCTCATTTGGTACATCTACTGTTTGAGGCTGCTGTTGCTCCCCCTCATCTGTGGCAATTGGTTATATATGATCGTGAAGAACAGGTTCTTCATTCTCATTCATTGTTGCCACGGGAGGAACAATAACAGGTGCTGGCACCACAGTGTCTTGCACCGTCGGTGCAGCGACAGCAGGTAGTGTGAAGAATGGCTCTTGAATCATCGGAGTGGGCGCAAACACCCGCTTCTCTTCAAGGTCAATCTCTCGAGCTACCATGCTCCCCCTCATCATTTCATCCTCTAAGAAGACAGCATGTCTCGTTTCTACAAACTTTGTGTATCTGTCTGGACAGTAGAAACGATAACCTTTTGACTTTTCAGGGTAGCCAATGAAATGGCAACTTACTGTTTTGGGATCAAGTTTCCCAAGGTTTGGGTTAAATACTTTAGCCTCAGCAGGACTCCCCCACACACGTAAGTGGTTTAGTGAGGGAACTCTTCCTGTCCACAACTCGTACGGTGTTTTGGGCACCGACTTACTAGGCACTCTGTTGAGAATATGAATGGCGGTTTTCAACGCCTCCATCCATAAACTCAATGGGAGTGTGGAGTAGCTCATCATACTTCGCACCATATCCATCAGGGTACGGTTGCGTCTTTCAGCTACTCCATTTTGCTGAGGTTCGCCCGGCATAGAATACTGGGCCACTATTCCATTTTCCTGTAAAAACCTCGCAAAAGGTCCAGGAACTTGTCCATATGGGGTATGTCGACCGTAGTACTCCCCCCCCACGATCTGATCGGACTATCTTAATCTTTAAATCGTGTTGGTTTTCAATTTCAGCCTTAAATATCTTGAATTTATCCAAGGCTTCATTTCTTTCTTTAATTGGATAAATATATCCATAACGGGAGTAATCATCTGTGAATGTTATGAACGAGTCATATCCATCCACACTTTTCACAGGAAAAGGACCACAAATATCTGTGTGAATAATTTGTAGAACTCCTGTGCTTCTTTTAGCATCTTTCTTTATTTTCTTTACATATTTACCTTTAATGCATTCTCTGCATTGATCTAAGTCTGAGAACTCTAATGGAGGAAGAATATCATTCTTTACTAGTCTTTCTATTCTCCCCCTCGAAATATGGCCTAAACGATAGTGCCATAATTTCGACGACTCATCTAGAGTTCTCTTTCGTTTTCTGTTTACATTCGTAGACGAGGATTCAATCACTTTCTCGCACGCAACGTTCTCATTATCGCATACGACATTCACATCATCACACAATGATAACAAATAAAGCTCATTCTGTAATATGGCAATACCAACACATTCTTTATTAAACATTATTTCGCACTTGCCATTTCCAAAATTGCAATCATAACCATCTTTGTCCAAATTTGACACACTAATCAAATTCCTCTGTAAAGAGGGTACAAAAAGGACATCTCTAAGTAAAAGAGTGGAGCCATTAGCTAATTCTAATAAAAGATCGCCAATGGCTTCAACTTCAGCTTCGACTCCATTTGCGACTTTAACGCATCTTTCTTTTCTTTGCGTAGTCCTCGTCGAACGGAATCCCTGTAATGAATTAGCAACATGAACAGTTGCTCCTGAGTCAATCCACCAAGTGGATTTCGAATATTTCACATACAGGCATTCATTAATGAAGGTAATAATGTTCTCACCTTTCTTAGCCATTATCATCTTTAAGTAGTCAGGACAATCCTTCTTGTAGTGTCCTGTCTTCTTGCAGTGAAGGCACTGGTCTTTGTCTACAGCAAATTTGTTCTGTTGAGGCTGATGTACAGAGGCTTTGCCCTTGTTCTTTGAGAAGGGGTTACTGTTATAATTCTTTTTCTTGTTTTCCCTCACAAAGTTGATAGCACCACCATGTGAGGATTTGATTCTTTCCTCCTCTTGCACGCACATGGCTATGCATTTTTCCATGTCCCATTTTTCGGGCTGCATATTATAGTTGACAACAAAAGTGTCAAACTCTTTTGGCAAAGAAGCAAAAACCAAATGAATAAGGAACTCATCCTTGAGAGCCAAATCCATCGGTTTCAGTTTAGATGCCAAGTTGCTCATTCTAAGAATGTGCTCTCTTATGCCATTGCCACCGCCAGAATACCTCTCTGTTACCAGCTGCTTAATCAGCTGTGTAGCATAAGTCTTTGAAGAGCCAGTGAACTGACTCTTTATTTTATCAAGGTATTCAGTGACAGTGTCACACTCTGCAATTGAGCCCAGAATAGCAGGCTCAATTGTGTTCTTTATCACAGCCATACATTTCTTGTTGGCTGTGGTCCATTTCTTATGATCAAGATCATAAGACATTTGCAAGGGAGCATGATCCCTCTGTCTTTTCTGCCATGCAGTGTCATCCTCATTCTGTTCCCTCACTGGTGCCAGAGGCTCAGTGGGACGTGCTGTAGTGAGGACCCAGTCCACCTCAGCTAAGATAAACGCTAAGTCTATCTTTTTCTTCCACTCTCCATAATTATCACCTTTGAGAGTGGGGATTTCTCTAATACAACTCATCAAGTTGTATCCTCCTGAAAAATATTTCAAATACAGTGAGAACGTAACATCAAAATCATATGCCTTATTTTTAACGTTGGTCAAAAAATACGACATACAATTTAAAAACAATTCTATCATACATTAAATCTACATCACCGTTGGGCAGAAATAGAAATAGTGCATGAAATCAACATTAAAAATTTATAATACTGATATTAACAACGTTGGTCAGAAAATAACAATATCATAAATCTCTGGGAATTTTTATCTATATTTTTTTTTTCAAAATTAAATTCTCCCGTTGGTTCGAATTTAATAATGAAAAACAATCAATATTAACCTTTTTGCAGCGGAAACTGTAATTATTCTAAAATAATTCAATATTCAGAAGCATCATAACTATACTCTTTTAATCTCTGAAAATTTAACACGTTGGTGCAAAAATTTCCAGAAATTTTGGGTCAAATTTCAATCAAATTCATCAAAAAAAAAGCTTCTGAAAATCAATAAAAACAATTAACACAATTTACTGTTCATTTGGGCATTTCGGCCTGCTCCACGCGCGGCCTCGGCCCAGACGGCCCGCTCAGCCGCGCCGCACGCCCGCGGCCCAACGGCGCTGCCCACGGCGGCCCCGCCCTCTTTCTCCCCCGCGCGGCCCAGGCGGCTGCTCTCTCCCGCGCCTCACGCGCGAGCGCTCGCGCCCACGCAGCCAGCGGCGCCGGCCTCTTTCTCCCCGCGCCCAGGCCGCAACCTGGGCCTGGGCCGGGAAATCCTCTCCCGCCTGGGCCGCAAAACGGCCAGAGGTTCCTCAGCCGCCCGATCGGATCGGACGGCCGACAGCGCGCGCGGCGGGGATCAATATCCCGAAAACCCTAACCCTATTCTCGCCCGCCCCCTTGCGAAAAAAACGGAGCGGCGGCTCCCTGTCCCGCGAGGCGATGGCGGCCGTGACGGCCCGGAGCGCGGAGCGGCAGCGCGGCGGCCCCCGGAGGGCGGCAGCGCGGCGGCCCCCGGAGGGCGGCAGCGTGCGGCGGCCCTGCGCGCGCAACGAGCGACGGCGGCACGCGCGCCCGCGAGGATGAGCAGCGGGGCGGGGTCCCACGGAGCGGCAGCGGCCCGAAGGCGGCGCGGCGGCCCCAGCCGCATGCGAGAGCGGAGCGGCACGGCGGCGGCTGCTGACGGCGGCGTCGGCAAGCCCACGGCGAGCGGCGGCCCGACAACAGCCGTAAGACCCCGACCCCCTCATCTTTTTTTTTTGTTTCTTTCTTTCCGATCCGGGGAGCTAGGGTTTGGGATTCTTTTCCTTTCTTTTTCCCGCATCTAGATCTAAGCCTAGTAAGCTCTGATACCAATATTAAATCTGTAGATCTAGGATCTCCTAGGGTAGATCTAGTGGGGCTTCTTTTCTCTAGTGTTCTTGATGTTCTACTGAGAGAGGGAGAGAGGGGTACCGACCTTCGGATGTAGAGGAGGAGGAGGTGGCCATCTCGGGGACGCTCGGTGAAGTCTGCGCACGGGCAGCGACGGTCGGGGAAGAGGTGCGGGGCTCCTCGGCGGCGGCGTGTCCCGGGCGGCGGTGACCTCCTTGGCGGCGGCGTTGAACGGCGGTGGTACTTCCCGTCGCTTCAGCGCCCCCCTCTTAGATCGGTCTTAGGGTTTTGTCGGTGGGGTGGCGGCGGCACGGTCAACCTTGGGATGCGTGCCGCCCGGCCCCCACCTCTGTATTTATGGCGCTGGCGACAGGGGCCCACCAGCCAAACGGGCTGGGCGCCCCCGATCAGGGCGCGGTCAAGGGCTGGGCTTTGGCCGTTGGGCCAAAGCCCTGAGATCACTCTAACAATATTTACGTCTTCTTTTACAGGTTGCTATAAGAAAACATAAGAAGAGATTCAATCAAAGCTTATGATAAACTGGAGAAGGTTCGCTCTCTTGGTTGGTATTAATTTGTGGGGGCTATTGTACCTTTCCAATAAATTTAACCCCTTTCACTTGCTTGCATAGGAAAAGAAACTTTCTGAAGATAATGCGAAGGATTTATCAGCTGATCTACAAGTGAGGATACTGTCTTTTCCTCCAATAGTTGTACTGAGATTGCAGTGATGTCCCTTCGAAAGCTCATCCATTAGATGCAGTGGGGGCTAATATCTTGTACAAATTCTGCAGAAAGTTACGGACGAGTACATGAAAAGGATTGAAGCCATCCAAAAGCAGAAGGAACAGGTACTTCGGTCCATTCGTTGACCTTTCAGTGTTGCTCTCTTAAGTAACATAATTGGCTAACTGCACATCTAAGAGTAAATGCCTTAGATGCCTTCCCTTGAGGCAGACCATGACTAGTATGAACTATAAAGTTATTCATTCATCGCTTGAGAACCACGGAAAAGTGAATCAGACTTGTGTGAATTCTTTTCAGGAGCTGATGAAAATTTAGTTCTCAGGCTGACTGTAAAACTGTAATTTACTTTTCTTCCGGTGAAGTATGAACCCCTGGCTGTGTTGAAGAAATTAGCGTATTGGCAGTTAACATGGTGAATTTTGGGGCTACAAGTTTTCTGGAGCCTTGTCGTCTTTTGATGGTTGGCACTGCGCTGGGATGCACTTTTTTTGGGGCTGGAATATCGCTGAAACTGATGGATGCAAGTTCAGAGCTCACTGTTGCTACGCCTCTCATTTCCTTTTTGTAATAGTAGTGTAAATAGGCCTTCACCACCGTCTTGTCCAAGTGATACTACATTGTCAATATTTTTCCTCGCCAAAAGAATCGAAATGTTCTGCGATGAGCTCTAAAATCTCCATTACTGGTGCTGATAACTCAAGGTCCAGTGAAATTTGACTCAGATTGGAGAACAGTCACCGGCATGTAGACCGCACTGGCAGTGTGTATCTTAGACATGTTCTGTGCACGACGCAGATTTAGTACGACCTGTTCGGCTCGTAATTTTCGTGAGAGAATCGCGGCCATGGTACAATATGAGTTAGTAGTAGTCGATGCATTCTCTTTTTATTACTTCATCTCCGATTATCTGAGCCATTATCTCTTCTCAGCCATCCTATCACCACATCTCTTGTATCTAAGGGTGTGTTTGGTTGAGCTGTGGCTTCTGAAAAAGCTGTTGTGAGCTGTGGGATGTGGAAAAGCTGCTGTAGGTTGTGGGCTGTAGAAAAGCTGTAAGCTGTTTGGTTCAAACAAGTATAAAACTTACCTCCTATCTCTATTTTCCTTGAAACAACTGTGAAACAACTCTCTATTTTCACCATTTCAAAAAGCTAAAAGCTAAAAGCCAAAAGCAGGGTCCAAGATGCTTTCAAAACTGTACTACCCAAAAGTAGCTGCTTCTGAAAAAGCAGTTTCTAGTTTCCACCCTTTGGTTGACTTTTGACTTTTTGGAAGCAAAAGCAGCTCCCAAAAGCTCAACCAAAGGCACCCTAAACCGCTGTCATCCTACTCCCCCGATCTCTCCTAGATTCTTTTCTTTCCTCCCTTTTATAACTTCCTCTGCTCCCCTCACATTCCAATCGGGGCTACCCCGTGAAATCCCATCTCCCTCCCATGCCCCGCACACTACGTTGATGGATTCCCCTTCTTCACTCGTCCTCCTTTAGTTGACTGCGGTGCACAAGTTTTGAGGGCCATAGGAGTCGAGGCCCGCCGCACCACCGCAGTGTTCAAGAAGGCGGCCTGGGCGGCCGCCTAGGCGCCGCATAGGCGCTGGGCGGCAGGGTGCCGCCCGGCCTTGGCCCCTAGTCGGGTGGCTGGGCGGCGAGGCGGCGAGGCGGTCCAAGGCGGGGGCAGGCGGTCCAAGGCGGGGGCAGGCGGCCTAGGCGCGGCGGATGGGGCGGCGCGGAGGGAGCTGCGGGGATGGGGAAAAGACTTACCGTACATGAGGCCGTCGCCGCCGCCGTCAACTCGCCGGACTCCCCGCGCCAGATCCCACCGCCGCCGCCGGATCTGGACTCCCCGCGCCAGATCCTGCCGCCGCTGCTCCCGTGGCCGCCGGTGAGGGAGACATCAGGTGGCGGGGGAGGCGCGCGGAGCGGGGGACGCGGAAATGGCGGCGGGGATGGAGCGGCGGCGCGGAGGGAGCGGCGGGGGGGACGGGGCGGCGCGGAGGGAGCCGCGCGGAGGGAGCGGCGGGGGGGACGGGGCGGCGCGGAGGGAGCGGCGGGGGGATGGGGCGGCGCGGAGGGAGGCGGCGGGGGGGGGATGGGGCGGCGTGGAGGGAGCCGCGCGGAGGGAGGCGGCGGGTTGGTGTGGGAATGGGAAGGGGTTAGGGTTAGGGTTAGGGTTAGGCGGCGGGGTCGGGTCAGGCGGCGGGGTCGGGTCGGGGTCAGGCGGCGCCGCGAGGGGTCGGGTCCGGTCGGGTCCGCAGAGGGGTTAGGGTTTTTGTGATTTAGTCCTCAAATTTTTAAAAATTACGAATAAACATTTTTCTTAATAGATTTCTTTCAATCTAGACCTCTTTAAATATATATATTATGCAAATATATATACACAATTGTTTATTTTCATCTATTATCCTTATTTTTAATTCGTCCGCCTAGGCCCCGCCTAGGCCCCCTAGGCGCTAGGCCCCACCTCGCCGCCCGCCTAGCGCCTAGCGCCTTCTTGAACATTGCACCACCGCCTCCTGGCCACCCTCGCTCGCCAGAACTACCTCGCCGCCGTCGCCACCCTCTTCTCCACCGCCGTCGGCACCACCCACACCCTCTTCTTCATTAAGGCTCATCCCATCACGATATCAGCTTACAGGAAGTTGTCCTTGGTTTAATCCTCCAGGAGAAGGAATCAATGTTTGTGGAAAGCCAAATTGCCTCTGGAGATTAAAACTTTTATGCAGTCGATTAGCTAAAATGCTATATTTACAAGAGATAAACTGCTAAGGAGAGGAGGTCATTGTGAGAAACACATGTGAATCTTGTTTTGCTGAAGAGAGTGTTAATCGTCTTTTCTTTTCATGCCCTATTTGCCAAGGGTGTGTTTGGTTCGTGGATGGAGGTGGTATCGTATATCCTGACTGAGTGGATGCAGGCTGAGTGGAATTGTATTTCAGAAAAAGAAGATGTTTGGTGAGGTTGCATGAGCGGATGCAAAAAAACTGAGATGCTGTTTGGTTGCCTGTATGAGCGGATGCAGTCTACCAAACCTGAGAGGCTGACACGTGAGACCGCATAAGATACACTGCATCAACCCATCCAGGATGGCCAATGAAGCTCATTTTGAGCGTATCCACCCATCCAGAATGAGGGCGTATTTTTGCATCCGCTCATGCAGGCTACATCCACTCATACAGGCAACCAAACAGTCTCTTTCTCAGATTATACGGATCCACCCAGCCAAGACGAAGGAGATTCAGGCAACCAAACACACCCCAAGTGTATGTGGGGGGCAGTGAGTCACAACGTGTCCAGGAATATAGATCAGTTGATGATTTAGGTTCGCCAAAATGTTTCTGGTGACAAGGAAATGCATATTGTATACTTAGCAGTAATTTGTTAGGCTATGGGGTGCTCAAAATGGTTTTTTTAAGTGGTTTATGGCTGAAAAATATTGTAACTAGTTAAAATTGCACTGTAACTGATGGTGGTTTATTTGACGTAATTAAATTTTAAAAAATTAAAATAGAAAAAATAGGTTGACCCATCACGGACAGTACAGACGAATACGGAAAAAAGTACCGACTAAAAAGCTAAAAAACCAAAAAAAAAATTGTTAAATAGTAAAAAATAAATTAGACATTAGAAACCTAAGCCATTTTGAGTATAGTGTATGTAGTGTCCTAGAAATGACACTCATTTTGAGGGCAACAAGTTACGAGATGATATATATTGATGTCATTACTAAGGTGGTGATCGGTTCGGCTGAAAAGCTCATGGCTTTATGGCTGAAAACACTGTATCTGGCTGAAAAAAGCATTGTAGCTGACAGAGACTTATTTAGCATAATTAAATTAAAAAATTTAAAAATATAAAAAAAATATGTTAACCATTACGTATAATACAAATAAATACAGAGAAAAAACCGGCAAAAAAGCTCAACAAAAAGTCAAAAGTTCCGAAAAAAAATGAAACTTATGAATAGTAAAAAATAAGCTAGAAGCCAAAAGCCGAAGCCAAGTTGATCAGTAAACTGTTGTATTTCTGATATATTGGACAGGATTCCATAACAATGGCAGACAGGAATAGCAGCGACAAAACGCGGTTTTAGAACATGGAAAAAAATTCTCAAAAAAGATCCGCAGCAACGCAATTAATTAGCTAGTTTCAGTAAATTGCGTCTGATTTCAGAGACGGAAAAGGGTGCTCCACCAGGCACCGGCTATAGCCGGTCAAGCGAGGCCCCCCACATCCCAATCTACGCATCGATGGTAGATCGACACGTTTCACACCGACAACGACCAGCCTGCGATAATTACGGACGCTGATGCCGCTCCAGCGGCGGGCCCACGGGCTGGATTCTCCGGCCAGCGTGGCAGGGCACGGGCCCACCCTTCGGCACGGTGGTCCCGGCTTATGTCCCGTCTTGTACCCTCCACCTCCACTGGTGGTTTTGAGGACGATGGTGACTGATAATTACTAGGGGCATATCTATTCCTACCAATCCAGAGGCAGGTGAAGGTGAGCTTTCTATTCTGTTGTTGAGTAGCATGAGTACAATGTGCCTTTCAGTTATCATCACGAGAACAGTAGAAGCAGCAGCAGCAGCAATTATGCAGGTCTTTTTCTTCCACGAGACTTTTCGTAAGGTTAGGATAATGATCGCTGAATTAGACAGTGCTTACTAGTGCTAACATCTTCTACTAGCAATGTGATCGAACAGATTACATACAAGTATTCCGTACTGAGTCATGACGTAGGCACCTCCTCCAATATTGGATAAAATCAGTGCAATGCAATGGGCACAGAGGCAAAACGCAGCAAGATCACGGACAGACAGGACCCAAGAAAAAAAAACCGAAAAGCAATACAGGAACGTGATAACACCACACCAACTCGACAAAATCAAGAGCGCGATCAAGAAAAATGTTACTCGATCCTAAGTTGGATCAATTGGCAGAAATTGCAGGGCAGGTGATTACCCTAAACAATCCATCAGAAGCCGGATCCCCGGAGCAAGAACCCAGGTGAAGTTGTGAGGAGCCAGATCGGCCGGACCATCTCCATTCTTCCCGAGAGGAATCAAAGATCGACAAAATAAAAAAAGAAGATCAAGAAACCACACCAGCCGGAGCGTAGATGGTTCGCTGACCGGCTCCCCGCCACCAGCTCGCTTCCATATCCGTTCTCCCAGCTTCCATATAAGGCGGGCGGGGCGTGCACCACCTGAACGCTTGAAGACGACGGCGAAGGCGAGGGAAAGGATACCCCGCTCGAGTCGCCGTGGTCGTACGTGTTCTCTCGATGATCTCTGCGTCTTCTCAGTTTCAGAGAGCGCAGCGCCTTTATATCGTCCCTCCGGTTGACTTGTCCCCTCTTCGGTCCTGCGCACATCACCTCGCCTGTACTGTTCGGAGTCTTGGACTCTGGGAGAAGGTGACAGGCCGGGGGCCCACACTGTATACGCTGTCGTTTCAGGCCGGGCCCACCCATAAAGTACTTCGCATCCATTAAATACTGATATTTTATTTTTTTAGAAAATACATTAGTAAAAAAAGGCCGGTGCTAGCGTCAATGCAAAACGTGGACCCCACATTGGCCCACCACGGAGCTCGGCGCAGAAGATCCCGGCCTGCACCGGCGCCGCGACATCCGTCCGCTAGTCTGCCACCAAAGGACGGGGCCCACCGGTGACCGCCACGTGGGCCACGGGCAGAGCAGCAGGACCGCACGAACACGCCACCCGGGCGCGCTCTACCGGGCCCCACGCGTGCGGTGGGCCCACCGCGCGGGTCCGAATAATGGCGCGCGGGGCTGGTCCTGCCGCGATAAGAAGATCCGGTGCGCCGAGGCGAGGCGCCAACGGGACCGTGCGCCTCGTCCATCCACGTACGCGCGCCACCCGTTGGACGGCGCGGATTACACGAGGGTTTCGGCGGGCCTAGTCATGATGGCGCCTGTGTGGCCTTGGATTAACGGCTCGAGATATTTAAAGGCCCGCTCGTTCTTCTATTTCTCGTCTCTAATTTATTACTAGTAGTGTGTCGTGCTAACGCTACGGTAAAATATAAAACAAGATAAAATTTGTAAAAAATAAAATGAACAATCAGATTCATTAAGATTCACATCTCATATATTGTATAACCAAATATTTTTGTCACATAAATACGTGACCGGTCGGAACCACCCAACACGCAATGCTCAAAAGCCTACGACCGATTCCCAGGTCTTGCGACTGCTTCGCGAGACCATACAACCGGTTAACAGAAGTTACGACCGTTTATCGCGTGATTTAAACACCTTCCCGACCACATACAACACTTTTCGTCGTGGTCGAAGCCACTTCCGACCATGTGCACTGAGTTTCGCGCTGGTCGAAGCCCTTCCCGACCACATACAACACTTTTCGTCATGGTCGAAGCCACTTCCGACCATGTGCACGAGTTTCACCATGGTCGAAGCCCCTTCTGACCACATACATGGGCTCACAGTGGTCGAAGTCTCGTCCGACCACGTCCTGAGCACGTCACAACATGGTCGAAACTTCGACTACCGACCGCAGCTCTCGATAACGTGGTCGAAGCTTGCTGTTGTCGAAGACGCAACTACGACTACCGACTTCCGACCACTGACAATGTGGTTGTAAACCCTTCGGCTGACTTCTGACCATGACCAACGTGGTCGTAATAGCTTTCGACCACTTGTAAAGGCTTCAGCTAGCTTCCGACTCCAAACAAAGTGGTCGTAAATGCTTCAGCTAGCTTCCGACTGCAAACAAAATGGCCAACGTGGTCGTAAATGCCAACGTGGTCGTAAATACCGTAAATACCAAAGTGGTCGTAAATGCCACCGTACCAGTGAAACTTCTCAATATTAATTGGAAGGAACACCTGCACTAACAGAGTTTTATCTCAAAAAAAATTTCTATCTTTAAATTAACAAAATTAACATATGCATGATATTATATATATAATAATTATGCCACCGTAGTCGTAAACGCCGAGGTGGTCGTAAATGCCACCGAAGTCGTAAACGCCGAGGTGGTCGTAAATGCCTCCGAAGTCGTAACGCCAAGGTGGTCGTAAATGCCAACGTAATCGTAAACGACAAGGTGGTCGTAAACGCCAACGTAGTCGTAAGCGCCAAGGTGGTCGTAAATGCCAAAGTGGTCGTAAATTCTCTCAATAAGTGCTCTGATACCAATTGAGAGACCATGTGGAGAAAACCCCACGTTTTAATGAGTAATTGACTGTGTCTCTGGGAGATTTAAGTTTGGTTTGGATTTTTTCTGCTAAGACGTAGTATACTGGCCATGGTCCGAAGCTAGCAGGAGACTCTACGACCACTATGATACCGGCTAGAAATTTACGACCACACTGTCAGCAGTCAGAAGCCTGAAAACAAATGCTCGACCATTTTGGCCGTGGTCGGAATGCTCTACGACTACGCTGGTCATAGTCGTAACCAGGTAGAAGGTTTGAACGCGTAGTCGGAGCATCGTCGACCACACTGTGCGATTCGGATATTGAGGGGGTGGATTTAGTAAAGAAAATTTTGATGTATTATATAGGGGTAGAGAAAAAGCTACAATTCCACTTAATTCGTCTTAGACGAACTGTGTGCAGTCTTCAACCTCCGTGGCCACTTGACGCACAGTTTTCTGTAGGAAATCATAGATGGTAATACTACCGTATACTGTGAAAATTGGAGAAACACTCACCATGAGTGACGATGATTTTCCACTTTCTCCCTGCATGCGATTTTGTTTTCAATATTTAACCCCTGCAAGTCTCTGTTAAGCTGATCGACCCTCAAATCCGAGGGTCGGTAACAAATAGGATATTTCCCAGCACATTGGATTTGCCAATTCCCACTTCCATAGTTCATCACCCAAAAATCGAAGCCAACCATGAATTCAGCTGTAATTCTAAGTTTCTAACTCCTAATACTTTATAAGAAATTCAAGTCCACAGCCCATGCCATGGAACTCCAATTACAATGGATTCCTTCTTTTCTTTCTTTTTCCCATTCACAAAGAACATGACACAAGTACATCGCTCTTTGACCCCTCTATACTGACACTTTCCACATATCAAAAGCAATCATATGAACTCGACACCTGAAGGGATATTTAGATACAGAAGAATGCCATGCACGAAAACCAAATGAATGGCCCGGATTCATATGCATGCAGAATTAATAGAAACCCTCCGCATCAAATGCCTTGCTCTTTCAGAAAAATCATTGATGACAACTGCAGATCAACATTCTAAATCTGCCCAGCTATGCCGGCACGTGCCCTTAGCGCCTCAGTACGTTTACTTCTTTCCATCTGTTCCACCAGCCAGTCTACGCCAGATTTGATCGCTCTCCTGCCAGAAAAACAACAGTGTCACATTAAAACAAAAGAACAGGCGTGTAAAAGACTATGCACCCATTGACCAACGGTAGGGTCAAAGGCTTCTCAGTGTGTTGGACCACAGTGCAAGCTTGAACACGAGCATAGAGCTCAAAGTAGTTACTATTTGACTACAGGTCAATTGAGCAAAAAAGTAGTTACTAAATCAGAGAATTTTTTCAACTATCATCTGTTGAGGTGAAGAAGTTCAGGAACCAGTGGGGTTGCTTTTCTCACCCATCATAGGCAGATACAGCCTGAAACATATATGGCCTCTCATCTAGCTCTTGAAGATGCAGATGTTTAGCCAAATCTTCGTCAGCGATAGCACCAGGTAAATCCTGCTCAAAAAAATCCAGAAGCACCTCCGAATATGAGAACATTAGATGAATGAAATAAGCAATTTGACACAAGGATCTGGATCCCATTCAGTACAAGTAAAATATGAATTAACTCAAATGATAACATGATCCATTTATGAAAAATGCCTTCGCCATGTTAAAGCTATTAGAAAAATTGGATAAAATAAGCAACTTCAAAGAAATTGTCTGGTTAAACCAGAAGGCACAAAATTATTATATGCTCTCCACCTTTTCAGTTATTATCTCAATTTGCACATGAATTGAAAACTGAGTTTCCCAAATATAGCAGCGTTTGAAGTATTTCAAATGATAGCAACAAGGGAAGCATACAGCATGCATGAACAGCAAAACAAGGGCAATTCGGCTTACTGTTTCCAACACATGATTACAAATAATGAGAAACTTGATGAGCTAATTGCTACACAGGAGATGACAATGATGTTCAGTATATAACTACTTGTGTGTTTAGAAGCCTTAATTTAAACGTCTTTGGCAATGGCTTTCCTTCTTCTTTCAGCTTTTGTATCCTCTCCTGGGCCTCTTTAGCCCATGTGTACTTGGCTAGTATATGCTCCACATCAGCAATTGTGCAGTTGCAGTACTTGGTGGCATTAATTTTATCACTGTTTTGGAGTTTCTGCGAAAAAAGCGCAGCACACAATCAACAAACCTCCACGCAGAAATGGCGAGCATTATGTACTAAAAATACAACGCAACCACTCTGATCATTGTATACCTCGCCGGTGGGGTTGATGGCGCCGAGGTAGCGGAGGACGGCGGAGTGCTTCTCGAAGGCTTCTCGAAGGCATTATGTACTAAAAATACAACGCAACCACTACTGCTGGAAGATCGTCCAAAACACGAAAGATTAACAGCTCCAAGATAGTGAAGAAGAGCTGCAACAACTGATGTGGTCATGGCAGCTGATGACCCAAGTCCAGTTTTGGCTACGTCATGTTTGCATTTTTCTCCAGTAATTGTTCCATTAGCAACTTCTGAGTTAAAAACGTAATTGAACAAAATGGAGGCAGTGAAAGCAACACCTCTGGAATTAAAGGGAGACCGCGTGCTTCAATCTGAAGAAACAATGGAAATCCACAAGCTAATTATTTACTAATGACACAAAGCTTTCTGGGTGAGCTATATTTGTAAGACATATATAGGTCAAACATGGGAAACCAATACAATTTATTCTAGATATTTAGTGCGTAGAAAAAGTAGATTTACATCTTATAAAACCATGCACAGAAAGAGTAACTTCTTAATGCTTACAGACCGACATCTCACTCCATCCATTTTTATGTTTTTTCCAAGCTAGTTACCTCTTTACACAATAAATGTTATCATGAATACATAAAGCATAAAAAGGAAAAATAATTTCAAACGTTATTAACTGTACAAGAGAAAGAATCCAACCTCTAAAAAAAGGGAGAAAGAACACAAGTGTTTTTATGCACATCCTATGTCATATATGAACATGTCACTATAACTAATTTGAGTTTTGCATCTGGTATCCTCCTTTGTAGGAAAAATCCCACTTTGAAATTGTGGTTATGTTGAAAGTAATGCCCTGTTGTTATAACCAATTCTACCCAATCCATTGCAGCTCCAGATAGGCAATGTCTAACCTACTGCCACTGAAATGATACTTTTATCATAAAAGCTATGATCATCAGGTATCGGCTATGGAGAAGGAAAATGCTTAGCACAAGCATAACACAGAACAGTTCATCACTTTTAAGTCTTACATTAGGCATTGGCAACTATGTTACTGTTTTAATGGAATGTGGAGAAAATATATGTTCAAGATTAGATGGCTTCAAAATTAGCAAAGCTGCAAGGAGCAACAAGGGCCATGTCAAGATCAAATCCCTCCTTTTCTTTTAACTTTTGGGTTGTGGATGGGTGTAATGAAGCTCTGCAAAAGGCGAAAAACACAATAACACATACGCATAAGCTTATTCGAATAAGATGATTTACCTGCTTTCTATAAGAATAGAAATCATTGCAACCCAGAATAGTAATGTTCAGACCTGCACAAATAAGTTTGAAAACTTTACAAAGATGAGATCAAATTATAATATACAACGCGGGGGTGGTGGTGATGTCGCGGGACGGCGGGTCGACGATGTGGGAGGTGAAGGGCAGTAATGTCAACCATACCTGCACCACCAAGAATTTCCTTTGGAATGTTTTGTTTCTTAGCATCAGACCACTAAGGTTTGTTACACACCAATGATAAAATTAAATAAACTTCATCTGGCCACAACTATTGGTGAAACGGAATGGCATATAACCTACTTTTTGGTAAACATAACATTTTAAATTGCAGAGAGCTATATTATTAGAGTCATAATTAGCAAAAAAAATTTACCTTGATTTTTGTAGAGTCAAATCCTTTATCCTGCCTTCTTGAGTAACCACTGTTCTCCCAATAGATAAAATGTTTGGAGCATCAGAGACAGAAAATCTGGAAGAGTGCCTACCACCATCGCGCCTTCTCCAGAATTTTTAGCTCAGAATGCAGCAGGTTTTCACATCAGGTTCTCTGTTTGACATCCTTCCTGAAGAGACAGCTAAATCACGAGAGATCTCATCCAATGCCATCTCCATTCCATGGACCCTTGTCTCCAACGAATTCATGCCATTCTCAGATTTCCCCATAAATTTCTGATAAACAAAATGAAATACAAATGTTAGATGAGCTTCCAACAAATATGGAGAATATCGGAAGCTTGTAGCGTGAATTACTCCCGCAATGACTAATGACTACATGGCTTGCAATTTAACATATCAATTGCTGCCTGACAGATACAAGTAAAATCAGCAAAAAGATAAACCGATTCTTCTGCAGGATCAGATTTGAAATGATGATAATTGAAGAATAAGACATTGCCATATAGCATCTATCATGTTGCTATCAACCCCCTCCCCCACCCACACACAAAACCATGACATTGATAGATGTCAATACATTGATTTGACTATTGGCATGAAGGCATATTCAAGAGCCATTTATATTGACAAATCAATGCTACACATTGAACACGTATTGAGACAAACTTTGCAATCATCATGTCTTCAGTCAATAAATCATCTTGAGAAAAGTTGAATCTCATAAACATGTTAAAGCTCATAGAAATCACATACCCTGAATTGTTATAAGCAGGACCAATTTTATGGAAAGCAAGTGTAAGAGGACCGACCTTCTTGGATGATAATACATTCAATAGTGGGATCATTTGCCTATAATAATAAGACAAAAAGGAGCAGTGTGTATTGATGATTAAATTCTATTCGGGATACACCTAAAACCACACAGAATCAACTATGGCAACATTAGCAGGAACAATTGCCTCTGAATAATAAATGAATCTGGATCACAAGTCTACCATAAATACCAGCAGAAAAAAAGAGAGGAATCTTTTGCCCTCAAGCAATGGAGTTCATGACATCAATGGTAGATATCCCTGTTTGAATCATCTCTTCTGGATAGGTTCTCTCACTGGGGTTAATAGAACTTCCTGGAATAAACATTAGAGTACATGATTATCAGAAGTCAAAGATGAGTAGGATTTAGCACCATCCATACTTCTAATTTTTATGTGTCCCCTCCATGAACATGCACTTATCCATGAGAAATAATATAATTACAAGGCAACCAAGTAAATGCAAACAGATGTCCTAAATGGATTGTTAAAATTTCATTTAGCACAGTGCAAAACATCATAACATACAAACCAAGTACCAAACTTTCAAGGTTAACCTCACGCACGCACGCACTGTCCTAAATGGCATTAATTCCTATACTATACTTGTTAGAACATGTAGTCCTAAATTGCATTAATTCCTTAGTTCACACCGCACGCAGTTATTTAATTCTGTGGTAATATTTTCTTGCGCATTTATAGATACAGCAGTTGGATATTTTAATATACTAATCGCGAGTATATATTTGACAGAGTAGCATGGTGTTTATGCTACTTCGTATACATGTTTGTTTGTAGATTGATAGACATACTTCAGTGCACTGAATATAAATGGGGGTGCAGGATGGTCCATATATATGAATATATCTCTCTTCGATTAGTCTAATCATAGCAATTGAAGACATCTTTGCACACAACTAACTCTAATAATTGGAATTGAAGAAATCAAGCAAGCTGCTGGGCTGGCTGAAAGCACAATGAGAGCATTGGTCCCTTACCGAAGTCGGAGAATCGCTTCCGCGGGCAGTGGAGGAACTCGGCATACTCCTGCCCACCATCCGTCTTGTGCACCTGCAGCACCAGAGGCCTACTCGTCACAATCCCTAATCAAACCAACAAGAATGCGAATTAATACCTCACGACCCAAGCCGATCCAAACCAAATGGCGCGCAAAATAAAAAAAATACGCGATCTAGCGACGGCATTACCAGATCCACGAGGTAGGAAGTCCCTCCCGACAATGCTCTCGAGCACCGACGACTTCCCGGAACTCTGGAGGCATTAGAAAAACGCAACCAAAGGGTGAGCGCCTCGGCCAGATCTGGGCGCGGGGGCGGCGAATCTGGAAGGTAGGTAGGCAGGAGGCGGTGCATACCTGGCCGCCGACAACGGCGACAGAGGGAAGCGCCTCCCATAGGGAGCCCCCGCCGCCGCCACCGTGGTCGCCGAGGACGGTGCACGCGCGCTGGATCCGGTTCACCAGCCCGATCAGGCTCTCCATCGTCGCCATCTCGGGCGAGGCCGCACGTGCCTATTCGCCGACGGCTCCGTGTACGATTGCGGCGATCGCCAGCGGCGAGCGAAGGAGGTGGCGGTGGAAGTGGGATCTACCGTAGCGAGGAGGGAGGCGCGTGCGGGTGCGGCGGTTGCGTGAGGAGGGAGGGGAGGAGGCGAGGGCGGAGCGGAGGAGTGGGAGAGGAGGAGGTGGCGGCGGCGCGGGGTGGGGAGGAGGAGGCGAGGGCGGAGGGGATGGGGCGGATCGGAGGAAGCCGGCGCGCGAGGGTTTGGGGCGGAGGAGGCGGGCGAGGGGATGGGGAGAGGCGGCGGGCGCGCGAGGGTTTGGCGTGCGGGGGAGAGACGTGGGGAGGTGGAGCGGGGGAGAGACGTGGGGAGGCAGCGTCGGGGTTGCGTGGACGTGGGGTGGGTACCGGTTATCATGTGCATGATCCAAATAATTTTGGCCTTAGGATCTTTAATGAGTAAGAGAAAAAGACTTGAGGAGAGATCTAGGCCATTCATTTGTATGGAGTTGAAATCCTTTGGTACACAAATCTGAGTGGACTTAGATTAGGCATGACTGTGGGGGAGGTTGAGGGTGGTGGATTTAGCAAAGAAAATTTTGGTGAATTATAGAGTAGGGTAGATGCCTTAATGTCGTTCTTTCCTGATTTTTAATTTTTTTAGAATTTTTATCTTTATTTTTTTATTCCTTTATATTATCCATAATAAGATAACATATTTTCTATTTTAAAATTTTTAAATTTAACTACGACAAAAAGTTACCATCTGCTATAGTACAGAATACGTTAGCTACAATAAAAAATCAAAATCACAAAAAAAAATTCTAACTGAGTGCAGCCTTATTAAGATATCTGCTGCTACTATGTCAATCTATTATTGCTTGGCGCTTAGTTTGACGATGGCTTATGACTTTTATCACTGTAATTGGGTTATTTTTACGGTACCTAATGGTGGCTTAATTAAATTTAAAAAAATAAAAAAAATAAAAAATATATGTTAGCCTATCACAGATAATACATGGAATATAAGAAAAGATAAAAAAAACCTAAAACACCAAAAAATAGAAAAAAATAAAATTAAGAAATAAGGAATTAAAAATCAAAAACTGAAACGAGCGGGCTAAATAGACGAGTCAAAAACGCGCGTGCTCGCTCGCTGGGCCGGCCTGCGACGAAAGCGCAGGACAGGAGAGAACAGTAGTGGGAAATAGGAGCTGCACGGCTTTGAGCCGTTAGTGTAGGTAAAAGCCGATCGAGATTGTTTGATTTTGGCCTGCTCAACGTGATTTATAAGACATGGCATCTATTTTTTATTATAGCAATTAAAAATATCCTCTAGCGTCTGTTATTTTTTAAATAATTAAAAATAAAAATATTATATAATTATAGACAATACAAATAAATAAAAAATAAAATTAAGAAATCAGAAACTGAAGGTATTTGGAGCCGGGCCTTTATTCTCCCCCTTCTCCTAGTCCTAAATCCTGTAGACTGTACTGCTCTTTTAAGAATTTATGTTAGAACTCCAAACAGCGGTAGACTTTTGGTTTTTTGACACTATAACGGTTAGTAGTTTTTTCTAAGTAAATAATTTAAAAATAAAAAATAATTATATTATCACAAATAATATAAAGGAAAATATAATAAATAAAAGGCTAAAAAAGTTTAAAAGCTAAAATATATAATTAAGAAACCAAGGTGTTCCAAAAACTTGAATCAGCAATCATTTAGAGCGGGGCTAATTGTCCCAATTATGGTAATACGAACTGGTAGTACTACTAGAATCGACTGCGTGTGCATCACATGTGGTATGTCTTCTAGTATTGCTAGCCAGGTAGGGAATGCCAGTGGTATCGCAGCGATGGTATGTACGGTAGTATCCACTACTCCTGCTGCGTAAGAGCAAGTACAATAATATAGCCAACTAGTAGTTATAACACTTGTCTATTTCATCTATAGCCTTCACAAAAATAGTTCATACAATAAGGTAGTTATTACAATAACTATTTAGCCCCACATGTAAGAGAGTGAAATGCATATTTTTACGTGCTATAACTAGCTGTAATTTAGAGCAAGTACAATAATAGTCTTATAGCCAAGCTAATCAGCATTTTTGCTGATGTGGAGGAGAGAAAAGAGGAGAGAGATGAGAGTTTGGCTCTCAGAGCAAGTACAACAATGATCTTATAGCCAAGCTAGTCAGCATTTTTGCTGATGTGGAGGAGAGAAGAGAGGAGAGAGAGAGGAGAGCTTGGCTCTCATGCAAGCAACTAGCTGCACACGGGAGCCTATGCAGTGGTGGGTCCAGATAATAAATGTATGTGAGGAGGGGTAGGAAAGAGAATGTGAGATATGATACCATATAATAATAAAAAAATCTTTTATAGACAAATAGAAGACAGATTATTGTATAACTTGGCTCTTATAACTTGACTTATAGCCAATCACTTGGCTCTATTATTGGACTTCTCTCATGCAAGCAACAAGCTGGGCACGGGAGCCTATGCAGTGGTGGGCTAAGATAATAAATGTATGTGAGGAGGAATAGGAAAGAGAATGTGAGACATGGTACTACATAATAATAAAAAATCTTTTATAGATAAATAAAAGATAAATTATTATATAACTTGGCTCTTATAACTTGACTATACGGATGAATGGGGCAATAAAAAAACTGCATCAGTATCCGACTGATCGTTGATCTCTTCTACGTATTCAGTCGGATACTGTGCCAACATTGGAAAGTGCATGGAGGCCAAATCAAAACAGACACGACTCTATAATCATGTGCAGATTGGTTTCGACGGGGCCCACGCGGAGAGCATTAAATTGAAGAGTGATGATGAGGCTGAAATACAACGCCGTCGGTCATGCACCTGGGGACTTGCGCGCGCGCGCGGAGATCGTGTGTCGCCGGCTGCTCAAGCAACAAAGGTTTTTGCCGAACGTATAAACGGGACGACTTTTCGTCGTTTTTTGATACGGTCTAAATATTTTATGTTAAAACTAAAAATTATTAAATTCACAGTTATAAACTATAGTTAAAAAGAGTCAGCAATTTGTATACATATTTGCTTAGGGGTGATGTTAGTATCTTCATCTATATAGATATGATTTATTTTTTCTTGAACGAATAGATGGAGGAGTTTTTTGTCGTTTTTTAAAATAATTTATCGGTATTTGATGTATTCGCACAAGTATTTATGTTAAAACTAAAAATTATTAACCGTAGCTATAAACTATCAAAAATAATCGAAAAGAACTCACATTCTATTAAGGTATTTGCTCAGTGGTGACGTCGGCATTTTCGTCCACATGGATATATACGACACCGTGGGAGCCGCACGCTCCTTGGGGAAACCAGCGATGTCCCGAGGCTAGCCAAGATCAGTAGCAGGGCAAACAAGTCCCCTCACACGTGAAAGAGTATGCAGTGTTACTCACGTGTTAGCGTTACGATCGCAAATTACGTGTCGCTTTGGATAATATGCTTACGATCAGGAATTTAGGATGTCAAATGGCCAGTTTTTGGCATAAATAGTAGGTTTTAAATCCGTATTTATAAAAATAATCGTATACATATGGTATTGATAAGAATTATATTTTTGCCGTCCGGTTAGTGGACGGCTGCACCGTGCAGGCGACATGTGGGCCTGCTGCCCCCACCGGATGGTAGGTAATTAAATTGGCTTAATTACTTGCCTAAATTAGTATTTTATATTTATTATTTGTTTACATTTTTAAATATAGCAAATGAGTTCAAAAAAGTACAATATTTTATGTACAATCTCTAGACACAACGTACTTCATTGCGTAATTTTTGATAGTTTTATTCGCTCTGAATATTGCTCAAAAATCCGTAAAATTATGATATTTATAGGAGTTGTTACATATAGTAAATGGACTCTAAAAATTACGAAAGTTTGTGTGTGGCCTTCCGACACAGTCGACCTAATTGTCTATTTTTTTCTAGGAATTTTATGTGATCTGAAGATGGACCGGAACTTGACTGAATCCACGCTCCTCCACTAGCTAGCTCCCGTCCAGCGTGGGCGCCGGTGTTGTTGGCTCCCCACTGTGGCCCTCCACCTCCATCGCTGCCATCACGATCCAGGCTCTCTTCCCCCTTGAGTTTTGAACCAAGGGAACAAAGCGAATGAGAGCACCAGGGGAGGCAGTGGTGGGTGGGAGGGAAGGAGTCGGAGAAATTTGGGAGTAGCGTACAAGGGAAGAAAGCAGAGGAAGAGGATGTGGGTATTCAAAATTGAACCACCGTTCCGATGCGTTACATGTGGAGATATTCAGAAAACGTCAAGTATTTGCCTGACCATGAGAAAAACATGAACCGAACAAAATGACATATTGTGGCATGATGAGAGAGAGAGAGAATAGAGTGAGAGAGCAAGACGACAGACTGCTGCAATAGATAAAGATGCGTCCTTTTTTGAAGATGGATAGATAACATCTTCTCCAAAGACTATTATTAGCAAATTTATCAGAAATAGTATTCTCTTGTACAAAGCATCTTCAACACAATAAACTGGCAGAAAGATAATGTGTTGAGGAAGTGGATTCCCGCTTAATGCGGCTTGGGATTTCCACATGTCGCCTGCACGGCGCTACCGTCCGTTGACTCAACGGCAGAAATGATATTTCTCTATCTCACATATATACAATTATTTTTATAAATATAGATTTAAAACCTGCTATACGTGGAAAAAAACTCGTCAAATGGCCGCTTGGACTTATACTCGAGGAAATATCTAGATGGATACGTGGGATCGAGTGACTTTTACTAGTACCACCTTTTTTTCCTCTAAAACTCAGCCGGTCATTCGCAAAAAAAAAAACACTTGGGTTTCTATCTACAAATTAGAAAATGAGATGACCGACATTGTCTCTGATTTTTTTTTCTTTCCCCTAGAGAATACCAGGTGCCTTGTGAGCAATGGCCGAGCGTGGACAGCTGCATATACATCCTGGTCTATCCACACGGATGAGCAGAGGAGCGGTGCTGGTCCACGACGTTATCCACCGCAGCGTCGAGACTCGAGACGTACGCGACACGGCTACACCACTACACTCTCTAGACCGCTGGTCCTACTCCAGCCACCGCTACGCGTACACCTACGCAGCCTCACCCCGCTCACCACCAATCCAAGGCTCTGTTTTGTTTTGTTTTGTTTTGTTTTTGTTTTTATTTTCATTTTTTTAAAAAGGTCAAAAAGGCAAAATATTCATCGAACTGGGACGATATCTAAATAGTATTTTAAGTCTAAAACCATATGTTTTATCAAAGCCGATATTATCTCTGTTCGATGTTAGAAAAAAAAGCAACTAAAAACCATTCCCACCAAAAGCCATAGAAAAAACAGCTCGGGCCCATCTCCTCCTCTGGCGCGCAGGCCAGGAACACATCGAGCCGACATGTCCGTCCGCGCCGCGCCGCGCCTGCGGTGGGCCCGCCCGGACTCTGGTTTCAGCATCTTGCTGTGCGTGGCCCCGGGTCCACGCCACATCCAGGATCTTCTGCGCCGAGATGCCTGTGGCCGCAAATTCCCTTGGCACAGGTCGCGCACACCGTCGTTGCCGGTAAAAAAAAAGAGAGAGTTTTTAGGGGACACGTGAGCGAGCTTCCTAGCTGAACTGTTGCGAATAATTTTGTAGTCCTGCCAGCGACGTCGCCTCCAACGAACCGGCAAGTGGGGTGGCCAAGAAAAGGGCGTAGCGGTGTAGCCATAGGCTAGTGCTGGCCTTGCGTCGATGGCTAAGACTAAGTAGGTAGGCCAGGCCAGAACAGCCACTCTCCATGGCAACCAAAAAAGGACACGTGGAAAAGGAGATGAGATGCATGCACATGCGCACCATCTCAAGAGCAAGCCCGGACGTCGACGCGCCACCGCCATTTACCGGGGAGAAATGACACAAATGATTGTGCCATCAGTGGGTCCCCCCGCTCTACTGGAAGAATAGGTAGTGTGAGAGGGCGGGTTGTTCTGAATTTAAAGTTAATTTATACTTATATTATTTATAATAGCTAGTTTTTAAATAGTATGTTTTTTAAGACACGATCAATAAGAAAATTATAGTAAAAATATACTGATTTTAGCTGTATCGGCTAAAATCGCATTCAACTATTTCTCTCTACGTATTGTCTCTCACGAACAACTATAATTCAATATTCCCTGAGCACTGAACCACTGCCGTAGCCCCTGAGCCCCTTACCACGCTGGTGACTAGCGCCGCCGCCCGATCTTGAGACTTTACCATAGTCAACTCAGCTCAGTCATCCCTAACCCAAGCCACCACTTCCCTGAGCTTCCTCTAACCCCATAGATGCCCAAATCCTAACCCTATTATCCTTTTAACCCTTCGTTAACCCTTGTACCATTCAAAAGTCCCGAGAAGAGAAGACTTCACCGCCGACGCTCGCCTGACTTTCAGCCGCTCCCGAGCCCAACAAGGAATCCTTGTAGCCCTAGGAACCTACTCATGGTCGTCGATTGTTGTTTTGACCATGTATTCTCCAACCGTCCCACCGCCTGAAATCTTCAATCGCTGCCCTTTTTGAACTCTCCGACCGCTCCCCTATTTGAACTCTCCGATCACTCCACCGCTTAAAGTCTTCGACCACCTTGTAGTCGAGAGAAACTTTAACTGCGCTGCTTCAAGTCCTGAGTAACACCACTCGGACACCGTCCGATGCTTTTAAGCCACTCATACGTCATCCGATACCCTTAAACTACCCAAATGCCACCTAAACCCTGCAACTACTCGGACATCATTTGATCTCAGTAGCAACTCGTACACCGTCCGATCTCTGTTGACTTCGCATTCGAAGTCGAACCTTGACCATCCACCCAACTTCGTAGTCGTACTCGAAACTGCTACAACTACTCAGTTGTCTTTACGACCACGTTGTGGTTTATGACCATGTTGTCATTATGATCATGTTTTAGTTTACGATCACGTTGTCGTTACAATCGCGTTGTGGTTTACGACCGCGTTGTGGTTTACGACCACACGGAATACTTGGTCAGTAATCATAACTCGATTACGACCACGTCTTCCAACTCCACAAACACTTCTGCTAGCGTGGAAGATTTGTGCCAACAGGGACCACCAAGTACTCAAAGAGTTTTCCAAGTACGTAGTGACAACCCGATGAGGATCGAACCCTCTTTTAATGGTAAAACCCGCGATGAACAGTACCAAGCTCGTTACTGTTCATGAAACCTCAAAATGCATATATATACATCTATTTCGATCGTTTCAAACCCGTTTATCTATTCCTCAGCTCCATTTTCCCATCCCAAACTCCTATAATCCGTAAACCTATATTATTTGATTTTTCTGGATTTTTATTTCTTTATTTTATTTCTTTCTTACTAGCTCAACCTTTCGAGCATGGAATTGATTTATCTTCTTTTGGTTTGCGGTAGCACACGATATTGAAGATTAGCTAGTCCGGGAAGGAGAAGCTCAAGTACAAACACAAGACTCGAAAAGAATATGAAATCATATAATACATTGATCCGCAAGACAAGTCGCATATTTTTGATCATTTTGAACCTACATTCCTTTAAGTTATTTATTTATCAGTATTTTCATTATGTTATTTACGTACCGTTATTTCTTGTACAATAAATGTTTAGAATGACATGATATTAGCTAATATTCTACCCCATGAAAAAGCCTTGTTTAAGTTGATATCTATATTCACTTTGACAAAACATAGTATTATTATAAATACTATTTAAATAATCATGGTAGATCAGCAACTCAACTATTTTATACTACTAAGAGACTTGACACTTGGCCTTTAGAATTTCAAAAGTGGTTCTAGGGTAAGGAGACATCATGGGAAGCCACGGGATGGTTGGGTCCCATGACCTTATCCTAGGGTGGAGGCTTGGACTGAAAAGGTGGCAGTGCAGATGGGCACTGGAATAAGGTTTGTGGATGGAAGTTGCCTCAGTGAAAATATAAGTACTAGAACCTTATACCAAATAAGGAATATAGTGATCGCTGCTCAAACCTGGATTAGTAGCTGCTCAAGTTCAATTGAATATCTACAAAGGGGTAGAGGGAGACTGAGGGAGTTTTATTGGTATGGGAGGGGGGAAATATACTTAACAATAGTAGATCTGCTTCGAATCGGGCGAGGCCACATGCCACCTGAGTTTGTTGCGAAACAGCATCTATTGGGTAGAGGCTATATAAAGAATTGAGCAGCGAAAAGCTTTATTTGCTTAACTCAGTCGAGGGGGTTAAGAGATATTATGGGTAAAGTTGGGCAGCTTTGCAGAGTTACAATTTAATGGTATTCGAATATGTCGTGCTTCTGGTAAATAAAGCTGTGTTTAATGGGTGAATCGAATAGCAAAGTATAAGTAGATTTGAGAATTTGTTAAGATTGTTAATCAAGTTGTTAAATCTTCAATTTCTTTAAAAAGGTTGTGATTTTGTATTTAAAATTGTTTTCAACTAAAATTGCATCAACAAATTATTAAAACTACTATACTCCAATCCCTTGGAAGATCCTTCATGTAAATAAATAGTACTTTTCCATGTGACTTGTTGAGTACGATGGTTTGTACTCATACTTACTAAAAATATTAATAAAAAGTGCGTGTCAAGAGAATGAGGAATTCTACGAGGATGACATGATGAAATAATGCAAAGTAGATGATGTTTGGAATTAAGATTGTTCTTCGCTCAGGCACGCCTGTGGTGTTATTTTGTAATGTAATGTATCTGAGGGGCACACGTCCCACTATAAAACTTGATTGATAAGTTGTTATCTTGTAATAAAGTTGGTTTTTGAATTTAAACATGTATGACAATGGTATACTCTCGATTGTAATTTCTCGCAGTTGAACAATCCTATATAGTTACGAAAGATTTACGATGCCACTAAAAAATGAGCGTTACAATGTCGTTCATTGCTTCTGGCTGGCTGGCTGGCTCGATGGACCGACTGCGCCGGCGCAGCGTCTTCTCGTCGCTTGTTGCACAGAAACTCCGTATCAGTTGCGTTGTTTGGATAGCTATATATGATCACTTTGTGAGTTTTTCATTCTGCCATGTTTGGTCGTGGTTTTCTACCCCGGCCGGTGTCTCAACACAGGGGATCCTTCAATGTTTTTAGTAGTTTCACTCACCCGGAAAAATTTCCTGCCATCATCAAAAGCAAGACATCAAAACCTTTGTTGGGGCTGGTTTTTTACTTCTAGTATAGTAACTAACTTTTAAATAGAGTGTTTTTTATAAATCAATTATATAGACACTATACTAAATTTAGCTATATTAATTAAAATTATATATAAATATCTATAAATTAATTATAATAAAAGATCTTTTTAAAGAGGAAGGCCGGCAGGCATTGAAGCGTATCACGGGCCCGTACGATTGCCACTGTTGTGAATATTCTGAGTGAGAGCTGAGAAGGCCAGCAGTAGTAACTGGTACTGCAAGTTACTACTGCCTGGTGCCAAAAGGCAACGGCAACAGTGAGCAGGGGAAAGGGTTGCCTCTTTGGGGCAGCCTTTCCTTTCCTTCCTTGCTGCGAGCTGCGGGAGAGAAGAGAACAGTGATGATCACTGGAAATCTGACCAGGTGGGCCCGGTCTGTCGGACCCATCATTGTAGAATCCAATGCGTACGATGTGCTAGGGTTCGTCCAAGATGCATGTGGGGGCAGTGGTAAGCTGTTCTTGGCGCAATCGCGAGTGATGGGATTGCGGGGCCGCCCCTGAGTGAGTGGGGTGGGTCTCCTCTGATTCCTCCGAGCCCTGAAGAGAAGAAGATGGGACTAGTGAATCCGGATCCTCTCTGCCTTCAGTAAAAACAATCGTGGAGATGAAACGATGAGAGTCGTGTAGCAGCCTTGTGTTTCTGTTCTGGTGATTATCTGAACCAGGAAATTGGAGCTTGGAGGATCAGTGTTGTACTAGTAAGACGGTGCAATGCTGTTGTCGTAATGTATAGGGTCTGTTTTTTTTAAGCTGCGACTTGTGGTTTTTGACTGAAATTTTTGAATTTTGGCTGTTTACGATATATATTATGAAGAGACAAATACTCACTTATGATTTTGGCTGATACAGATGTTGAGCTTTTACCATGTAGATCGTTTAACTTGTAGACCCTATCTTAAGAAAATACTCTATTTGAAAGTTAGGTACTGTAGCTTTTGACTTGCCGAACAGGCCCATAGTACCAGTTGGTGTTTGATCGACCCAATGGCCGTGAAGATTGAAGATCGAACTAATGGTTGGTTGGAATCGATAACGGGACGCGGTTTCGTGGTTTCCGTTTACCAAATTAAGCAGCGTCATGGCAAGGACGCGGGGAGAGGGGGGCGGGGGATTCGTGGTGTGGGACGGCGCGACCGTTTTGCCGGTGAACGGTGGCATCCGCTATTTTCAGGTAGAAAACTTATATATCATATAAATAAATAGAGAGAACATAAAAAAATTTACTCCGGTCATTACTGCGTAGCTAAGTTTTTTAAACTTTTCTATTATCTTGCTTGCTTACTTACAAAATTGGTTATAAGTATTCTTATTATTTAGGCTTAATACTTTTCGACTAACAAACATACTCGGATTTCAAGTTGAGGAACACATAGAGACAAACTCTACTGCGTCTTAAACTCGATTTAAATTCTAAGTCAAAATTATTTCTAACATTTTCCCCTCTAATCTTGACTCGACGTATTCCTAGTTTAGTCTCAACGTATTGTGAACTACCAGCTACACCACATGAAGCGATCTAGATACAAACTAAACACTAGCTACATGTAGGAACTCAACTCAATTGGTATAGATCCATCCAGATGCAAAGACTATCAGTTCTTTTGGGCTTATGCTTAGGTTTTGGATTCTATTTCTATAGTAACTCGTGTTAAACGGTGCGCTTTTTAAGGCGGGGTCTACAGGTAAATTGTAATACAAATTATACCGAGTTCAACTGTACCGGCTAAAATCGCATGCGACTATTTTTCTCTACATACCGCCTCTCACGAACAGGCGAGAATTCAAAAACCACAGTCATAAGCTATAAACCTTAGCCCAAAAGAACCCACCCTTTAACTCGTTGAGGTAGTCGGTCTCAACTACGATTTACCCAACTCATACTCGACACAGAACGGCGACACATCTCCTCAACATTCCGGACTCAACTCTACGTACTCGAGTTAGGATGGCGAACACATCTCCTCAACGTCTCGGACTCATCTCCCAGTAGCATCACATCGCCATTCGGTCATTCATCAGGGCATCCCAGAGGTGAGGCATGCGGATTTTGTGCGTGTGCCATGCGGTCGCACAGGGAAAAATCCAGCGGCAGCACAGGCGGTGTTGGACCCACAAGGTTGGGTCGTGGTGGTGACGAACTAGTCAGGGAGTGGAAGCCTCATCTCTCGTTGCTCCGCTTTGCTTCTCCCGAGCAATTGTGGGTTGCTTAAGGTCTCGTAGCCGTGTGTGCCTGGTGGCAGCCAAGGTCATGGAGCTTAAGACTAGTGGTAGAGCTAGAAAATTTTTGATGGTGTGCATTCTTTATACAAGTCTAAAATCTTATATAATAATCCTCACCAAAATTCAATGGAAAAACAATTTAACCCTAATACCTATATACTTTCTGCATATTTTTTTTTATTTTTTGCCCGTGCATTCTGGACACCACCGCTAGCTTCGCCGCTACTCAAGACGCACATCCCTTTTTATAGCTCGGAGCCACAGCACGAGCCCCACGCGCTCTCGGTGCTCCACGTGTGCACGCCCAGACATTGATCGTTTGATAAGATGAGTCGGTCTACTACTACTATGAAGAACTTTAGTTTTTCTTTATATATATATATATATATATATATATATATATATATATATATATATATATATATATATATATATATATATATATATAGTTTAAATAATAGGGACACTATGGTGCTCAGGCTCTATGATTGAGACTTTTCATCCATGCTTGATTCAGCATACTAAACCAATGACCTTCTTCCCAAATTTACGCCTTTTCGAATTAATGAATGTTAACGGATTTGTCTGATATATTACACTTGCACGCATCTAAAAACAATCCAAAGGCAGTGGTGCCTGGGCACCATGATTTCAAATACATCAATTCCATCTAAATTCGGGTATTTTTTTTGAAAAATATCAATCTTAGGGTATATACTCATATATAACAATTCAAATGAAACATATAAGTTTTAAAAAATATACAAAAATTCAGAGTTTTGAATGAATTTAGATCACATACTTTGCTGGTTTATATATATAATCAGCATATACCTGCAATCAAACTATCATAAAAAATGGCAACTACAATTCAAAATTTAGTTCAAATTTGTTTGAACTAGTTAGTAAACTAGTTAAACTTGACATCTAAGAAATTTTAAAATTTTTCACGCATGATACATACCTATTTTAGACTATAGTACCCAGGCACCAAGGAGCACTTGTTATTTTTAATATATATATATATATATATATATATATATATATATATATATATATATATATATATATATATATATATATATATATATATATATATATATATATATATATATATTCAAAATTTAAACCATCAGAATAAGATACACTGGGTCTCACCATTCCCCTCTATCCTAAATACAGTAACATCGCCTTTCGCCTTCTTTGCTCAGAAACTGCCGTTTCAGATCCAAAAAACTTTTGAACGAATAAAAAGTCTACTGCTCCAAGTGACAAAGAACGCCCGGGTGTTGTGTTACTTAGCAAATCCCAGATTGAAAAGGGTTGGCATCAAGAAACAAACAATTCCTTTAGAAGATGGCGCTCAGGAGCCAACACAACACCGGCCGAAATCAGGAGCCCATAGGACTATAGGAGTGTCCACCAGGGGATGTGGCTTCCGTGTTCCCTTCTCCGTATTCCCTATGTGTTCCCGTTCATGTGATAGAGATCTAGGGCACCTTTTCTATCCTCTTATATTTTTCTGGTGCTCTAGATCTCTGTCACGTCGACAGAAATACGAGAGGAACACAGAGAAGAAAACATGGAAGCCGGCTTCTCCACCAGGGCAGGCAAAAGAGGTCAAATAAAGCCAGTCAGCCTGGCGAGCCGCGCAAGGAAAGAAAAAACGGCTTCTTTTACTACCATGCAACCGATAATTAGATGTACGTCAACATTAAGAGAATCAGTAAATCGCAGGGAACAGCAGCTTCGCTTGTTACGTCGTGAGAGGGAGAGGAGAGGCACACAGAATTTAGTCATTTTACTCGTACGAAAGGATGGAGACGCAACAAACGTTGGCCTCTCTCAGTCGGAGACAATTTGCGAAATGACAGGGACCACCGGGCGTGTGCATCTATAAGATCGTGGAGAAGATTGATATGTGCCATGTCCCAGGCTGCTGTGGCCTGTGGGTGAGTGCTAGAAAGCTCATGGAGCAAAAGCTACCGGCGTTCAAAAATCAAGCACGCAATTAATCACATGTCACCAACTGGATCAGTGGATGGATCTAGACAAAAGCTTCAGGATCAAATACATGAGCATAGGTCCCAACATCGCCGTGCCCACCTGGGACAAGAGACGTCGGCACCAATCTTGCGCCTAGGAAAGTGAAGCCCTGTGACGACCCGCATTATTACGATAGGGTAATAACGTTAGTCAATGAATTGTTATTCGTTTTAGCCGATAGAACATCGCTTTAATGAATAATAAGCCATCAGAGTGATACAGCAGAACAATAATTAGAGACAAAAACACACTACTACAAAAATATCGCCACGCAGGGCTAAAGTTTATTACAAAGCCTCAAGGGCTTGAATATCTCATACTTAACACAACCTTCGCACGGGATGCTCACCTTGCACCTATTGCAATTCGAGTCCACGGTCTTCCATCCAAGCAATTTCCACTTGACTAGCTATTCTTTGAACTGACATGCTCCTAAGCAAGGGGAGATAATAGCAAGAGTGAGTACAGAAGTACTCAGCAAGTGTTATTAGCAAAATGCACAGAATGCTCATTGTTTACACTTGTAGGAATATCAATTCCTCTCTTCAATCTCATGCCCATTCTTAACACTCTTTTTCATCCTCATTTTCCTTTTCATGAATTATATAAAATAAAGGTTGTTGGTTTTGAAAGAATTCCAATTTATTAATTTAGAAAACTACTGAACATACGCATGAACAGCAAAAACCCCCATAAGTTTCCGTAATTCTCCTTTCCCGAAGACGGGCATGAATTCATGATTTGGATAGCATTGCGCAAGCTTGTATCACTTTACCCATCATCACTCTGCTCATGTTGGCTACCGATTCTCCGCAATTCCTTTGATGCGGCGCCCAGACCAGAGTACAGTGCTAATACATCTATCTCAGTAATTATATCTCCACCCAGATACTCACAAGCGGCAGCCTGGAGTGGTATACCACCCTCACTCAGACCCACCAAAAGCGACAATAACTGTTGGCTGAGGCGGTTTCTGACCATCTCCCAACACCCCACGGCGTAATATATCGCCCATCGCGTACCCCACTGCTGGTCACGTCCAGACTCGGGTTCTTGCGATCCGCCTCCCCCACTGCTGGTCACGCCCAGACTCGGGTTCTGCGCGGCTGTGGATCCCCCACTGCTGGTCATGTCCAGACTCGGGTTCCTCCCATAATTAATACTTACCCATATGGAGAATATAATACTTCAATATAGTACAGACTGCCCGTGAAAAAACGGAATGATGGTTGAAACGGTTGGTACGGTCTGTTCACACGGATGAAGTTTGTAATTCCTTACATTCTATTCTTATGCAGAGGTCCCACACCTGCCCACTTGTCACCTATCCTGACAACCTCTGCCCACCTTCTTACTTAACTTTAGTGGCCAAATGCTCCATCAGTTGCCATCTATCTCTTTTCTCTTATCTCTTGCCATTTCTCGGTTTAAATCTTCTTTTATTTATTTCATGCAGGGTGATACTAGATTAATACAAAATACTTATTTTACGGAATATACTCAAAAGCTTTGATCAAAGGAATACTTGCCTGGATTTTAACCATATTTTCGGATTCAAGTAAGATCAGGTGACATCACTCCCGTAGCTTGGATCGTTGTCTGCAATTAAAATACATTGACTATGGCTTAATTTATGAAAACATAATACACGACGAGGTGTGGACGTTCTTGTGCTCCTAAGGTAAGACTTCGCTCCAATTAACCCAATCGCAGTAATCGAGGTTAATTTCGGTATACTACTCGTCGCTCGACATCATCGCACTAGCGTGCTGAGATATGATTGATCTGGTAGGCATGCCCAATGTTTTTATTAATTCCTAGTAATATTAATTAAATTATACTAAAGCGTCTTCGCACGATCTTCAAGTTTTATTTTAGCTAGATGCGAATTGTTACGGCTTATGCTATTTAAATTACTATATACTAGTTTAATCGGCGGGCACAACTTTTAAATGTTGGCTTACTATTTTAATTTGGTACAGGTTATTCTAGTCGTCATGACCAGTTCTAAATCTTCTAACGGCTACTAATTTATTCTAATAATTCAGAATAGTTATTAGTGGATTTCCACAGTTTATATTCAACTAACAAAATATAGCTGGCACTTAAATGCGCAATAGAATGATCTAAATGATATTATGATCATTTGCTTCGCATGCATGCAATTTCCAGCCTACGGCATCATTTAGTTTATTTTTTGGATCCATTAATATTTACTAGGAAAATTCTATGATTTAACACTATCCAGGCTAATTAAGTAGTTAGCTATAACCTTGAATAATTTAATTAACAATGCATCATTTAAATTGGTACATGCTACGATTTTATTTTACAGATGGCAATACATTTATTCTAATCATTGTAATTATTGATTAGTGGCCTTCCACTATTTAGATGGACTTAACTAAACTACCTGGTATTTAAATCCATAACAAAAGGGTCTAAGACTACAGTCCCTTAATTTAATCATTACGCGTACCAGTTTTAATCCATTGACAATATTACATTTATTACAGGAGCTTGAAAAATATTCTAGGCTTCTATGATTTAATCTATGGCATCGACGAGATAACAGGGCCTAATTAATAGAGCAAATCCTACCACGTATGCTTGCGGGGTTTTCCAGCTTCTAGCTTCGCCTATAATTCGCTCAACGTTATTTGTATGCATAATAGTCTACGGTATTACCCTGACACCGAAAGTTGTATTAATTCTCAGTTCAATTTTACTAATATCTATTATGCTGATGCGGCTAGAATTCATTTACAAAGTTTCTCATATATGCAATTTAGTATTTGCTTAGACAAATCTGCTACGGCGAAATGGTTACAATGCATGTTAATAAGTATTACTGGATTTAGCAAATTTACTCTTTCACCTTTTCAATTTTCCTATTTCCTTTTTAGATTCCTCTCCTTCTCTATTTCTTCTACCTAGCCCCCTTTTCTTGCTGCCATCGGTCGAACTACCCAGTCCCCTCTTTCTTACTGCTTTCGGTCGAAGCCGCCTCATCTCCTTCCCTCGATTTCTTTTCACACCACCGCCGCCTCAGTTCTTCCGCCCCCCCATTCTCAGCGCCTCACCTCCCACCGGTTCGGCTCCCCCCTCACGCGCCTCTCTTCCTGCACGCGCGCCTCCTCGTGTGCCGGCCCCGTCGGCGCCGCATCCAGCTGCTCACCCCCGTCGGCGCCGCGTCCGGCTGCTCGCTCCCGTGGGCGCCGCGCTCGGCTCCATTCTTCCTCCCCTGGTCTCACGCCTCACTGCCGGCCCTCCCCTCGCGCGCTTCGGCTCTTCGGCTCCCCCGCCCCTCGCGGCGTCTCCTCTTTCGCCGCCGACCCCAGCGACGCCGCGCTGCTCCTCCTAGGCCACCCTCGCCCCACCGTCCGTTGGTTGCACTTGTGAGATGTGGTCGTCATGGTGAGATGTGGCCAGATCCGTGGCCTAGGGCCCGGATCTGGCGTCCCCTTCCCCAAATCGGACCCGATCTATCTTATTTTGGTTGCTATTTTGATTTGATTTTACCGGATTTCTCACAAGGTGCTAGGTAGGAGGCAAGTTGCCTTGGCTAGCCACGGCCGGCTAGCAGCCCTCCGCACGCCGGGGGAGTGCATGGTGATGATTAGAGGCATGGCTATGCCGGTGGTAGCATGTAGCCACCTTCTTCTTTGGTGAGTCTCTGCCCCTTTACTCTCCCTCTACTCCCCTCGTCTACCTTCAGTGGCATACTCTATGATGGTTCATGGTTGCTAGTGATACTACTTGATTACTACTGGTGGTTTACTGTCTCTAGTTACGCAATATTTGCTATTGAGAAATGAATGCGATGGCTGTGAGCAATTTGTGGGTCACCTTCGTTGGTAGATGGTAGGTTTGCTTTGGGAAGAACTCAGGGGTTGCTTGTGGCAGTCGCCCTCTTGGCTTGTGGCTGACGCCCTTGTGGTGGGGTGGACGTCGCCTGGTGGTACCTCCTTCCTAGGGTTGACGGTCTCGGCGTGGGGTCTGGTCTCCTGCTGTTGCAGTCACCGTGCTCGGTTAGTTCGCCTGGCCATGGACCGTCACCGTGCTCTGTCTTGCTGTCTCCTCTCTTTACTCCGTGGTCTGTGTTGAATGGAGAAGGGAAGGAAGAAGTGACGTGCTCAATTCGTTCTCTCTTCCTTCTCTTTGTATCGGCTGGCTGGATTTATCTAGCTAGTGTTATCTGGCCGGGCTATGTTTTCTCGAATGTGTGCTGGCTGTCTACTGTGGCCTTGCTGTGCCTCCGGTTACTGTCTTGGCTTGAAGGTATTTTGACATTTGGCTGGTCTTTCCTGTGGTTATATGGGCTTTGAAATGTATATGGTAACTTGGTTTTATGTGCTGGGTCTTCTATAATAATCAGGTTTGTTTATACCGTATGATGAGCCTACAGTTGTGAGAGGTGCCGACTGGCCCCCGGACGGTTAGGTATCTCCGTGAACGGATTACCCCGCCCGAAGTTAATCCCTAGGGCTCTGACGGCAATTCTCTCTTCTGTCCCTTGTTTATTTTATTCGTTCTTTTGTTCGGTCTTTTTCGGTATTATAGTTAATGATTTGCTCACGAATGAAACAGCGGTGTAGTGGCAGCTCGACGACACACTTTAATGTATGAAATGGCCTAAATGTAATCTAGCTTTCTCTTAATATTGTGGTATAGATGATACTATATGTTATCTAAATGCAATTTATATTCTCTGTTGATTCGGATGTAACTGAATATGTATGAGATGGACTTAGTGTAAATTAAATCATGTACTTCTTGACTAAATACAATTATATTGCAATTGCTTAGTTTTTGAGATGGTTATTTGGTTGAGACATGAATTTGTATAATTATTGTAATTCGTATTGTCCTAGTTATGTAATGCAATTTGTAATATTTTTTATTTGACTTGATATGCAATTTAATTGTCTATATTTTAATTGAGTTAAAACTTTTACTTGCCGCGCAATTAAATTTTCCTTCTCACTTTAGTCTATACAGTTTGGTATTCCCTCTCGTCTAGGAAATTTTGAAAACAACGCATTAGTTTATTGCTCGCTAAGTTCAATTTAAACGACTGCAAAGAAAAGTTTAAATTTCCTCGTATTTTTAGATCATTACTACCTAATTGATCATGCTTAACGTTATAATTCATTACTTAAGGTTAATTAACGATGTGGGTCGTTTCAAGCCCCCTGGTGTTTCTTCTTCCCCAGATACTTTTCAACCTGCAAACTGAATGGTGATCAGTTCAGGAAGAAAATTGTTACATGAACTAAGTAACAATAATGTAAGATAGAGTTGATGATTGTAAAATAGAGCTGATGATGATGAACACTTCATTACTTGATGTAAATTCCTGATGTAAATGCTTCATATGAATCTGCACATTAAAAATTAAGCAATGCAAGAGACCAACTATTTTCTTTCAAACTTTAAAGTAAAATACACAAAAAATTAAAGAAATGATAGCAAGAAAATATGACATAGATTAAATAAAACAACTTTACAACCACACATAGCAAAGTTCTCACAAGTCATAAGCAAGCAAACAAAATAGTTCATAAATAAACTTATGTAGTGCAACAAACATAAATCAATCTTTATCCTCTTGTCCATAATTCTTGGTTAGAACCATTTCATCTTGATTGGATTCACAAATCTACATCCTTAAGGTCCCCATTCACCTATCTTCCTCTTCGGTATTGGACACAAAATTATCTTTATGAAGTTCTCTCACTTTTACGCTCCTACGAGGTTGTGTGTCTTTATAGCCCCATTTACTTCATCAATAAGTTTCCATGAAAGATCCGTTTTAGAATCAACATCCTCATTACTGCATTCAATTACCCATTCAAGACTGCCACAACAAGAGCAAGGGAGGTAGTCTACAAAGACCCCCCCACCCCCATGGCAATGACACACTGGTGTAGCGATGTCGGAGCAACGACACGTATCGAAGGTGGTTCTTTGACAACTGCATCGACGATGGAGCGAGAAGCGTCTCTAATAGAGGATCTGACCACGATGGCCAACTGAAACATTGAAGTTTGTACCAGCATCGATACCATTGCCATCACCACGCAAAGAGCGGAGGGCGTCCTCCCCTGCATTGAACGCGGGTGGAGACTCCCTTGAGGTGATCTGCGAGATGCTGTAGCAAGAGTTGGTAGACTTGCGGAGAGTCATAAATGAGATGCAGGAAAGCACGCCTGAGGTGGCCATTGAGGCAGTGAGGGGAGACAGCTCAATGCAAGCGAAATGGCTGCCACTCGCTCTCTAGGAAGTTGCCCTCTCCTAGTTTTTTATATCTTCCCAGGCTTGGTGTACGCATAGGAATAGATCCATAAACTCATGCACAACAATTTTCAAGGCAACTACCTAGAGCGGGTCAATGCCGACCAACTCTTCGAGGTTAGACAGGCGCTAGGGGAGAAGTTGTGAGATTAAATCAGATGCTTCACAAAGTTCCACTGCCAAGTGAAGGATGTCAACAACACAACCATCATCAATGTAGCCATCCGTGGCCTCCAGTAGGATCCACTCACGGAGTACAACATGTGGAAGCCTATAAAAGCGGTGACCAAGCTCTTTGATAAGATGGAGGAATATGCTTGGGTAGAAGAGGACGCAACACGGCATGAGGTGGAGGCTAGGCCGTTCGCCCCCGAAGCCAAGATCGCCCTTGCTGCCCTGAAGGAGGGCTCTAACTGTAAGAAGCGAAGGAGGCCCCATCCAGATACATCCCTGGCATCGAAGGAGGGGCCAAGGAGAGCACCACCCCTGGAGGTTGTGGCTGCAGCTGAAGAGGCCACGGGTGCGAAGGGCCGGGGTTGGGAGTATTAGTGCCAGCAAGGGCCATAGTATGAAGTACACGGCCAAGTAGACCACCTCACCCGCGATTGCCCTCCTATAGTAGCACTCCACAAAAGTGTAGCAAGTGTTAGACCATGTGGATGGTCGTGATTAAAAGTGATGATGAATAATTGATATTTGTATTGCTTTAGAATTTGCATTTGTGAAAGTTTTTGGTCGATCGTAGTCAAAGATTTCGAGTTCGAGTTGGTTTTGCTTCGCTTAGAGTGATTTTGCTTGGGTTTGAGTGGTTTTGTTTGCTCCAAGTGGTATCGGACATCTTTCGAGCGCCTTTGGAGTATCGGACGGTGTTCGAATGGTATCGCTCAGTTTTGAACCATGTCAGTTTGACTGAGACATTTTGACCACAATAGACTTCGACCACGTTCGACTTCAACCATGATAGAATGACCACTGAATGTAATCATAGCTACAATACTTTTTCATGGTCGTAGCTACAGTAACTGGTTGGTACTTGATACTCGTAGACTTCATGGTTGGTATGAGTACTTCAATTCTTATGATTTTCAAGTACCTCAAGTACCTGTGTTGGGCCTTTGGTAGACTGGTCTATGCATGATGGTCGGTGGTTGGTGGTTGGTGCTACAGTACCAGGTATGTACTTAGTGATCGGTGAATAGTATTCAAAGGAATGGTATTCGTAGTTGGAAGGACTTATTACTCGGTTGCGATGGTGATATTTGTTATGCCTAAGTGTTTGTAGTGGAGCGGTGGTAATTCCCGAGTACTTGTTGTTTTCGAGTACTTGTTGAGCTAACGATTGTATTGAGTGAATTGAGGATGAGTTTTGGATAGCGATGAGTTTTGCGGTCATGGATGACCTAGTTGATAATGATGGATGGTTAAAGGGGTGGTTTGCGTGTGTGTGATGATGACGGTCAAGTAGGGAATAACTTGTGCCGGGAAAACGTTTCTTTGATCTTTGCAAGTTGTAAGATCGAGGAGGCCGACTAGAGAGGGGTGAATAGTCATTTCTAAAAATTCTTTTCTTAATTGATTCTTTTTAAGCTGTTTGGCTAAAACCAAGAATATAATATAGAAGCTTAAATCAAGTTGGTTTTAACACAAACAAAGACTAAATCAACTAGGTTCACCTTAGAGCATCAACACCCTAAGTTTATATCAATGGTTTGCAATCTTAGTATGATAATCAATCAATTTAATTCTATAAATGTAAATTGCTTAAAGTAAATTGAGCACAAGAAAGCAAATCACAAAAACATGGTATGTTTTTACCATGGTGTTCAGAGACTTGCTGGTCTCCCCTAGTCCACGTTAAGGTTAGCCCAAACGAATTGGACCGGCTCCACAAATTAAGCCAAAATACCTCAATCCACTAGTGGTAGCCCTTTCCCGCTCTGGGTGGGTGAGTTTTAACCTTCACACTTTGTCAGGTCTTCTCACAACATTCTTTGAGAAGATCACTGCATACGACACCTCCAACGCTGTCTAGGAGTCGACAAACTCCAAGAGTAATAAGTCAAGCCCCTTGTTTGACTCTCACCATATGCAATGAATGCGCAAGATCAAATTGACACTAAGTGCAACTCTAGATGCAACACATGCAGTCTAGATCCCTTCTTCTTACTCACAAAGGGGAACACATGCACAATTGGGAAGAGGACCTCACACTAGCTCAAGAGAATAGAAATGGGTCAAGCAACTACCTCTCCAACTGGCCACAAAGGGGTATTTATACCCCCACACAAGAAAACTAGCCGTTGGAGCCAAATCCCTGCAAAATCAGGGAAATCGAAAGTACCACAGGCAAAACACCGGTACTTCTGCTCCCCTCACAACAATAAGAAAAACTAGCCGCTATAGTCAAAATCGAAAGTTCCATCATACATTCCCTGGTACTTCCGATCATCGGAAGTACCGCTCCACACATGCGAAACTATCGATCTCACGGGGAGAAGATCTCCACACAGGTGTCTCTCTGGAAAAAAATATACCATAGAAAAATCCAGAACTTCTGAAGTCCGGTAGTACCACACAACACACGCCGATACTTCCTCCTGCCGGTAGTACCGCTCACACAGAGCCGGTACTTCCGCTAGCTGGTCGGACCGCTCACATAAAGCCAACCATACCACTCATCCAGTAGTACTGCGCAACACATGCCAATACTTCTGATGTCCAGTAGTACCGCTCACATAGAGTCGGTACTTTCGGCCTCCGGTAGTACCGCTACATACATAACGATAGTTTCGATTTTTCTGACAAGTGCAGATACTTCAACATATTTTGTAAAACACTTTTGCAAACTATCATATCTTGAACACAAGGATCATCCATGACTCCTAACAAGTTGCAAAACATATTTGCACACTTTTGGAATCATGACAAAAGAAATAGGTACATGGAGTTAATGTGTTTGCAAAACACGTTCACAAACCAAAGTCATATGCTACAAGGATTGTATATGAGCTTCAACTATTTACAAAACACATTTACAAATATAAGCCTCATACCACAAGGAATAGAAAATATGGACTTCAAGCACATGCAAAACACATTCGTAATGTATAGTCCCATGTTACAAGTATTCACCACATAAGCTTTAGCTTTTTACAAAATACATTCGCAAATATAACCATCATGCAAAAGAGAGACAGCGCAAGTGAGATTGAACTATCAACATATGATGAGACTCAAGGTACTAGACATGACCCCTCTTAATAGTACGGTAATCTATACTAGCAACCCGATGTTCCAACTAAACACCAAGATCGATAAAAGACTAGAAATACATCCTTAGCCCTAGTTAGTATACCTTTGCCTTGCACATTCTCTTGAAGCTTGATGACACACATCATCACTTTAAGTCCAGGTCATCATCTTGATATGCATCAACACATGATGCATCCACTTCTTGAACTCCATCAGCACATGATGGATCTTCACTTGACTTGATGATCAAAACATGATTATCTCATCTTGGATATGTATCAACTCATGATGCATCTTCTTCTTGATGGTCTTTAACACATGAAGCCATATTTCAACTAGACTTGGTGATCTAACACATGAGTCATCCCAAGTTATCCTCATTTGTGGAACCTAACCTATTCATCCAACTCATAAAAAATGTTAGTTCACAAAATAATTATCATTAATTATCAAACTTCACCATAACAAATAATGGAGGGATTAGATTATAAAATATTCTTCTTTTGGTAATTCATGACAATCTCAACAAATAATGAGATAAAATTGTATTTATGAGTATACAATATGTACACAATACTTGTATACTCTAATATAAGCTTTCAAAGCAAAGCTTACTTATCTAGTTGGCATTTATCATCCAACCATTAACATATAATGGAAAAGCTAGATGACAATCCAATTGCAAATGAGTATATATAAACTACACAGACTATATATACTTAAAGGATATGTTTCAAAGTAAAGATCCTAAATATGTGTATTAAGAGAAATATGGATCAATACTTATGAAATCTCAAAATATAGAGTGAACTCCTCCTAAATATGTGCATACAAGTATGTATAATGAAGACATATGCGCATATTTATTTTGAACTATTTGTGGAGTTCAATATATATTTTAGATCCAATGAATGCATTAGTATATAAGACTGTGATTTCGAATGCATACCTATTTTATTTCACCTCCTCATCTAGCTAAGACGAAGTAATAATATAGTTAAACAAATATATTAGTCTCACATATAGATTTGTCATTTAATCATATATTTGGATGTGAGGAATGCAACAAGATTATAACAAACATATCGAATGCGTACCTCAATGATTTCACCTTTTCATCCATATGAGGCTAAGTAATATCATAATCAATAAACAAGATTAGTCTCCTAAATGCATTTGTTATTATTACCAAAATCTCATAATTGTATTTGTCATTATCACCAAAACCATTTTAATGGAGCTTGATATTTCATATGTTCAGGTAAGCGTGGAGACGATCATAGTCGATGACGAGGAGAACTGGGACTAGGGTCCAAACGATTGAGGATGTCACACGAGATGGTCGGGCTAACGCTGGAGTACATGAAGATCAAAGGTGGTGATGCGTGGAGAAGTTACGGGCGGTGTGGTCCTAGAGGCTTCTACACGGGAGTTGATGGTGCGTGATAGAGATATAGGAGGTGCATTCCTGGAGACTTCGTCGCGTGTTGAGATAGGAGTTGTGGATGGATTCCATAACTTGGAAGAGGTAGAGTTTGGATAAAACCCATGTTAGGAAGGGTTTCAGATTCCTTGATTTAAGGTAAAGATAAGATTTTATGTTCATGTTTGAGTCAAACACAATTTAGGACTCTAGCATATAAAAGTAGAGGTAGGCTAAGAGTTTTAGCTGGGGGGTTTTGAAAGGTGCTTTGTGAAGGTGTCCAAATTGATGGCCACCGGCATCATCAGAGAAGTAGTCTACCCCAAATGGCTCACCAACCCAGTACTAGTGAAAAAGTCCAATGACACCTGGCGCATGTGCGTCAACTTCACCAACCTCAATAAGGCGTACCCGAAGGACAACTACCCGTTGTCGTGTATTGATCAACTAGTGGACACAACAACGGGATGTGAGATGAGAGATTCCTCGATGCATACTTTAGATACCACCAGATACGTATGGCAAAGGAGAATGAGGCGAAGACAAGCTTCATAGTCCCCAATGGGACGTATTGTTTCTGCAGGATGCCATTCAGGCTAAAGAACACTAAAGCCATCTTCACCAGGCATGTCGCACTTGTCCTCGTGTCGCAGCTGGGCTGAAATGTCGAGGCCTACATCGACGACGTGGTCATCAAGAGAAGACAAGCAGCATCCCATGTCGCATGACCTGAGGATAAACCATCGCCACATGTAAAATTTGGCCTTGGGTCTAACGCGCACCAGCGCTGTCGACAACAATTAGGCGGGAATTTGAAGAAGCGATGATTCAATGGGCCGAAGAGATGAAGGGGGCCAAATAATGACTAACATGGTTTCGGCCCACAGAGATCAAGGCCCTTTAACCATGAGAGGCTATTGTTGGGAGAGTAGCCCCCACCTTAGCCTAGTCAACCTAGGCCCAATAATCATGTAACTACACGGTTGGCTCAAAAAGGCTATCATAGGGGAAGGATGTGGTTGCCTCTATAATTGTAGACCTAGGTGTGGGCATTTGTGTACTTATGGTTATAAAGATGTACCTCAGGGCACCATAAAGGGGGACTCATTTTTTTCCAGAAAGAAGCCAATTAATGCATACACCTTCTATACCTCATCTCCATGTTTTGTAAGGCTCCGAGCAACCCCCTTTGTGGCCTCTCTATAACCCCATTATTCACTATTTGGTCCATAACCACAACAGCAACAAATGCAAATATGACATATTGGACAACACAATTAACAATGTGGTAAAATAGGCCATACATTCAAAGCATTGCTCACACCATTTCAAAAGGACCTACTAATGAGTGTTCCGGTTGCCGTGATATCTTTGCCCTTTTTAATGTGAGCAGATTCTTCACATTCCTTACTAAGCGCTATCAGCCTTAGTTTGACCTTATTCTCAATAAAACTTTGTAAATTAAGAAAGGTCGAAACAAATCTAGTCACCCCCGACTTTATTATATCTCTCCTTTCTATGTGTTTCCTCATTAAGACCAAGGTCTTATTGTGTGAATAGATACAACGACTTTGTTTGATCAAGTGTCTTCTTGCACTTTACCATGCTGCTAATTCCTTGTAGCATCAAGTTTATGGTGTGATTTGCACATGAGCTCCGAAAGATATTTGATCTTTTGGACTTCAATAATTCCTTTTCTTCCATGTTGTTGGAAGCATTATCCATCACTGCTTGCATAATATTTTGGGGATTTATTTTTTCAATACAAGTATCCACATACTCAAAGATATATTAATTTGTGTTTGTATCTTCTGACATCTCCTTTTATTAAAGGAAACTTGTCCCCAAGTTACAATGCACACATGAGTTAATTATGCTCCTCTTTTTATGTGTCCAAGAATCAGTCATGATAGAGCACCCAGTCATGTCTCTCTATTCTTCATGTGCCTTCAACAAACCAAGGGTTCTTACCACCTCCTCCTTCAACAACGACTCTCGACATTCATATTAGGAAGGACCTACAAATCCTAGGCCAAAGCGACCAATGGCTTTCAACATTATCTTGAATCGATCATTGTTAATGGCATTGAATGGTACACCCAAAGAATAAAAATTTAAACATGATACAAGGTTATTACCTGAATTAATGGCATATACATACCGAGATATTAATAAGTTCACTGTGTGTTGCAAGGTATACCTAATACATAAATCTATCTTGCCACATATTACTTCACCTTATGATGTCGCTCTTTCCAAATGGCCCCCATAATCTTTCATTGACGCTTGAGCTCTTGAGTGCTAAAACCACTATCTTAGGATCACTTGGATTTACAAACTTATCCATAAGCCCTAACTTTCGAGGCATCGATCCTCCAATCTCTTCATGCCCTTCCTCATCCTCACCATTACCATAAATAGTCACATTATCCCTAACCCCATCCTCATGTGCTTTCTTGTTCTTCTTCTTGTTCATTGTCTCCACAATAGAATTCTGACACTTATCTTGGTCTTTCTTTGTGGATTTGGGACATTTGAAAACATTTCCACTAATATATGCAACATGTTGCTTAATCCTATAGATCTATCTGGATACAACCTTATCACACAAAATGTACTTCATTTTGTCCAAGTTTTTTGTATTCACCAACACACCATGTTCCCATTGTACATTATCTGACTTCCTCTTGAGGCTTTCTTTGGCGGCGCTCATCTCCAGCCCCGACGCACCGGATGACATCCTATATTAACAATTTAACATATCAAATTCAGAAAATATTAGCAGCAGCGGAGCAGAAGCATAGTAACGAGTATATCAACCAGTGACTATATCCCCATACAGCAGCAGCAATAGTGTAGCAACTAGCACATCTACTTGTCTACTTACTACCAGCAGCACAGCAGCAGCTAAGGAGGACACGAGCACAGGCGATGAAGAGAGGAATATAAAGAGGAAGAGGATATATTCCTCAGTAGGGGTGGCCTAATCGATGGCGAAAAGGACAATTTGGCGGCAGAGAAGGAGGATTCGATGATGTGGAGGCCGAATTGATGGTGAGGAGGAGGATTCAGCCATGGGGGTGCCCAATCTATGGCGATGGAGATTATTTGGCAACGGGAGAGGAGGATCTGGCAACACTAGGGAAGCATATAGATGAGGGGAATCATCTAAGAGAGATGCGAATGAGCAATAGTACCTATATTTTACAAATAGATTTTGAAGAAATAACTCTAGTTATCAATCTAATGACCAGGCTAATTAGGTCACGACCTACAGTTGATATGCTCTGATACCAGCCCTTTCGGATCCGGATTTTACAATCTAGAATCCTTTGTGATTCCACCTTGCTATTCCCTGGATCAGTACATAGTACTCACAGATACAGTACTGAACATTAAAAGTACATATCACGCGGAAGTAAATATGATGGTAGACTTACACATTGGCCGATCAGACCAAAATCAATAAAATACAGTAACAGAAACAAAATACACAGGTGGGACCCTCAGGACATGCCCACAGGCAGCCAACTGGGGTTCGCGACCTAGTTCTTGATCTCTTCATCTTTTTTACCATCACGACCAGGTGTATTGCTGAAGCGTAGAGATCTAACTTTTGATTCTAGATTATTTGAGTGAGCGAGGATGAGCACAAACCACCATACTCTGCGAGCTAATACACAGGATGCAAATATATAACATGCATGGCTTATCAAGGGAAGGCTCGGGTTGTTTTATTTGCTATAAATTGCTTTCAAAATACGATACATATAAATTTCCTAAGACCTAGCAGTTTGAACTAAAATATAATATTGGCTAAAAAGAATGTAGTAATAAAGTAGCACAGATTTCATCCACCGTTACATGGCTCCTACACCATATGCTAACCCTTTTAGTGTTATAACTGCTTATCTTATCACTGGGGCGACACCTAGTGCAACACCAATCAGGGTTTTTTACTGCTCGCCATTTTTCCAGTCCTACCCACAAAGTTTTTGAAATAGAAATAGAACTATATCTGGTCAAGTTCTCATATCCTCTATTGACCGTGGGCACAACTATTCGAATAGTTTTTATTCTACAGAGTTTGTACACTTTCACCACAAGAGATAATCTTCTTGTTGCTCCACATGATTCTTTAGTTATGTGGTTGAGTAGATCATCATAGTGACTTTTCAAAATATCTAACCCTTTTGCCATCTCACCTTATGGGCTACTCCAACTTGCAGTGAGTCTCATGCATTGCGCAGGATGTTTACCATAGATACTAGTGCATTCGGACTCTGCTCTCCACAACGCTAGCATAACAAGCAAACTTCAACCTCCACTCGGTGTCAATTTAGCCCCACATTGCCCTTACACTATTCTACTCCTTTTCTCTACCTGTGAGATGAGTCTGGGGGTTCGATAGATTTACTTAGCTAAGTTGCAATTTACAGACTTGTGGTTGTAATGTTTTACATAGGAGGTCATGATGAGATTCAGTTTTTAGAGTTATCTAGGTGGTTCTACCACAATTCACACTCTTGTGCATCCACTGCACCAGCCCCTCATACATCCGCCCAGATATTTAAGCAAGTTGAGGTTTTTAGAAGCATAAAATATTCATATCAAAATATACTAGCCATTTCCACTCATGACTTCTCAAATCAATTTCTCATAATTAAAAGTGATGCTTGGGTCATTTTGGTGCCCCCGAGTATCTAAACAATACAAAGCATGGCGTGTAATTATAGACTTATTTTTGAAAGGTTATCATTATAATTCCCCAAGGGTGACAAGGCTCAAATGTTCCAAAAGAGTGTAATACTAACAAGTTAAATAATGGGCATGTAACTAGAATGTTAAAATAAACATAGATTTGCATATGAAATAACAGCATGCAATTTGATAATTTTAAATATAAATAATTTACAGAAAATGTAGGTTCAACATGATCAAATTATTGACTCGCCTGGCGTGGTTTACTGTGGTCTTGAGCTCACTCAAAGCTTTCTCATTCAATTGGCTTAAGCTCCTGGTCTTCATCTTCATCTGGATCTAGGTCTCGCTTGATCCATTTATTCTTCATAACTCCAATTTCTAATTACGTGATAAACAACTATATTCAAATAAATCCAAATAACTCAAAAGGTCCAAATACATCCAAATGAATTCAATTTAGCCTTATTTTGAGTTAAAGGTTGATTGGGTGTGGAGCATTGACGGAGTCATACGGGGTTGGAGCGAAGTGATGAATGGCAAAGGGAAATTTGCTGAGATGGATGCCAAGGAAGGTTCATCAATAAAGGAATATTCTACTTTGGATTTGAAGATAGCTAGGTTTAGCCGACTATTGAATACCATTGCTTGACCCATTTTATTTAATAGCTTTTTTATAATTTTATATTTATTAAGGAAGTTCTATGAGTTAAGCTAGGCCTATGGACATGTGTATGAATTTAGTTGAACAACATTTTGTCGAGCGTTAACATTTACGAATTGGGGCATGTGTTACATTCGCAATGTATACGATTTTTAGCTTACCGATTTAATCTTATGGTTCACATTTCTAGTAATTCGAGATGTATTATTTTATGTGGTTCTAATATTACCTTGTTCATTAAAATGCAAATTAGTGATATTACTTTAATTACCGATGGTCCAGGTGATTTTAATAGACACGCAATATGACTTTTAGTTAAAGAGGCCCTTTAGATTAAATCTCATTGTTATTCTATGTATCCTTAGTTGTTATTCAGTACAGTTTAATTCTTAGAAATAAATATATTTATGTAGAGCATGGCTTACATAGGCAACTTCTTCTCAATTGTCATTTTAATTTAAACCCACAATTAAGATCTAATTATCGGCGACATGCTAATAACAAGGATTACACTTTAATAGAGCCCTAGACTGATATATGAGTTTCCTTAAATGATAGTTGGCTGGCCTAACATAACCTTCAATCCTATCTTAATTAATCTTTTCAGTAAGGATCACTAATCACAAGGAGATACTTTAATCTAAATACTAGTAGCATTGGAATTAGTCTGCTTATTTTAATTAGTCATTATTTTACCAAGTAACCCTAGTTATGTACACCTGCAACATTTATACTTTAATCATCACCTCCGATTTAGCTTGTATTTAAGTAGCAATGGCATATTGGTTAATTTCTTTATTTTTAACTCAGTTGGCACTTTAGCTGAGGTCCTTACGATACTCAGACATATATATATATATATATATATATATATATATATATATATATATATATATATATATATATATATATATATATATATATATATATATATATATATATATATATATATATAGTCTTTTGCTAGCATTTTTATTTATGTATAATTATTAATGGTGCACTAGTTATTTTTAAGACTTATTTAAATTACATGCAAGGTTATCTTAATCTTAGTATTTTCGGTCAAATATTAGTGAGCTAGTATTAAATTATTTCCCTTAGTTATTTAATAACCATTTGAAAAAGAAGGAACCTCATGACTTTCATGACATAGAAATAACCCTACACTAATTAATTCCATAATCCTCACTCATAGGTAAATAATTTAAGGTTTAAGGCTTAGGCAAATTTTGGTCTATCAAATCCTTATTTTATGGAAGACATCAGTCAAGACATAGTTTTCCACATTAATTTCTTACTAAACATCATTAGCTATAATTTGAATGACCACTAATTAATGGAATTAGCTCTAATTAAGAGGGGGCCCACTTGCCATAAGAGAGGGGGAGAGAGAATGGGGCTCTCAGTTGGAACAGAGGGGCAGGCCGAGTTGAAACAGGGGATCTCAGGGGTGGCGGCGCAGGTTTTCTGGCGCTGGTGGTGACGACGAGGAATGGTCGGTTGGGCAGCAGTGACCTGAAAAATGGGTCGTGGGGTGGTCAAGGGAGCCAGGGGAGGTGGTGCATCGGCCGGGGTGGCATCATGGGCGGCCGACAGCAACGGGAAGCGGCCGGGCGCTGGTGGTTGTGAGGGTGGCGATGGTTGGAGGTGAGGAGGAAAAAGATAGGGGGAGCATGAGCTTACGTTGACCACTGGGATACTCACCGACGAGTTGGCGGGCCCGGATGGGGACTGAGGCTGGTCGGCGTCGTGCGTGGGCGGCGACGCAGAGGGGTTGCCGTGGGCAGCAAGCTGAGGCAGAGGGAAGCCTCGGGCGGTGATGGGGAAGTGTCTGGGGTGGTGGTGGTGGGATGCTCTAGACGGAGCAAATTGAAGGGAAGCTCACCGAAGCGACGGATCGGGCCGTGGCCGGAGTTGGGGACGAAAGCTCTCTCCAGTGAGCTATGGCCAACGGCAGAGCAATTCATTGGAGAGGTAGTGCTAGTGGAATGTGGCGATCACATTGGTGGCTTTCTTCCCTATTTATAGGTCGTGAGGTGTTCTGGCGGCGTGGGCCGGCTTTGATGGAAGTAGGGCACGGTGGCATGGCGCCTTCTGCAATCACCAGCAGTAGAGGAATGGCCTCACCAGGGCATGGTGAGGGGACGGCGATGTGACGAGAGCAGGGCATGGGTGCAGACTTAAGGGCGACAAGCTGGAGGGAGGTCGGTCCAGGGATGACGCTACCGCGGCTGGGTCGGACCACGGTTGGTGTGGGTGGGCGCACAATCAGCAGGATACGAAGTGGGCGGCGACATGGGTGCAAGCGCTAAGATGCCGGTGGCAGGGCATGGCGCGTGGTGATGCCGACGTGGGAGCAGATGTATGACATGGCCGTGGCACGGCACTGAGCGGCACACGGTGGCAACAGGGGACAGGGAGGACAAGGAAGGAAGCCAGGGGGAAGAAAGGGGGGCACACGCATGCATCGGGGTAGCGACATGATGGGGTGAACTATGGTGGACGTGGGCGTCGATGTGGCTGACGAAGGTGGCCGGTTCGGGCGGCTGTACTGCAAAGCAGAGCAAGGAGATGAAAGAGAGAAGGAAAGGGAGAAAGAAAGAGAGAAGAAAGAGGGGAGGCCGGGCCCACATGCAAGAGAGGGGAAAGTAGAAAGAGAAGAAAGGGGAGCAAAAAATCAACATTTGGATTTTTGCTTGAAATTTGGATTCAAATTTGGATTTTCAATTCAAATCTTAATTCAATTATTTTGATATGAAATATCTTTTTTCTCTTTATTTGATTTTATTTAGTTTGCCTTTGGATTTTGATTTCCGATTTTATTACTAGCATTTTCGCTTGGGAGTTATTTCCTAGTATTAATTTCTATAGCACAAATTCGGAAAAAAAACTCAAATAAAATTGTAGACGAAATTCGAATGCCAACATGATTCAATGAAAAGTTTTAAAATTTTCATAAATTTTAGACTTATGAATTTCAGAATATTACAAATCGATGGAGAGGGATAATTTAGCGGCGGGGAGGCCTAATCGATGGCGGGGACAGCAAATTTAACAGGGGGGAGGTTGAGGCGGCGGAGTGCCACGGCTGGGTGGTGGATCCAACGACGTGGAGGATGCATCGACGGTAGAGGAGGAGGATTCGACCGGCGGCAAGTTGGTGACGGCTGCAACAGACTCCACTCCCATAAACTCTACCAGGTTCTCACCTCATGCTACAATAACCAGACCATCTTTTATACCTCGTCCTTTCTGATGAGCATCGCAGAGAGATCAGACCCCCAGAATTTGCATTCTTAAATTATCACTTAATTCATTCATTTCTTTTCCAAAGCTAATTACAACACACCCAAAAGACAGGTCATGCCATGCTATGCCACCTTCCAATCATGGATCCATTATTTGGGAAATTTCCCCCCCAGTTGTTGCTAAAACAATCCAAGCAGAGTATTGACAAACAAAACGGAAAGAGGGATGGACACCACTGCATCACAAAGTTACCTTATCCTGCATTCTAATTAAATTTTCCTTCAGTTAAGAGAACATTAAGAGAACAACAAAAAGAACAACGCTAAAGAGAGCAGTTGGGGGAAGAAGGGAAGAAAAGAGAGAGACCAGCCTTTTGACATCCATGCATAAAACTGCTAAAACGAGAATTCTATGCACCTCCAGCTTTCCACCATGGGAGGATAACCTACTACACAAAAGTATCACTCCCATCAACCATTCCAAATAGGTAAGTTAGCAACGCTCCTACAAGGATGGAATGGGCGCATCATCCTCTTCGACAGTAGCCAGCTCTTCGCAGCCGCGGTTGTTGCAATTACTTCTTCCACGTCCAAGAGGTGTGGGTGTAGCTGCCTTCCAAGCTTGCCGATTCCAATTCACATTCCAACGTTTAGGCATCCAGATTGTTTACTTACCTGATAAACACAATAGTTTATGTTAGGTAAACGAACTGTTATATGGTATATTGAGCCAACTCTTCTGCTTCTACAATGAATGAGAAAATAGAAAACGAAAGATACAAGTCCATTACCAACAGCAGGCTTCTGATCACTTGGTTTTACGGGCATTGGCATTGCCCCAAAGGCCAATTGCGCTGCTGACATGTGAGAGTGAGGCACACCACTGGCAGGTTGAGTTGCTGCTGCAAGGTGCATAAAACCACCAGACGGAGGATGAAGAGCCTTTATGTTATTGCTGGCAGCAGCTGCGGCAAGAGCCTTCCCATCAGCTGGCATCCCAGCTGTGGAAATTGACATGGAACCAGAACAGAGGGACAGCATCCCCGATGAACCTGACACAGCACTCTGCTGGTGGGGCAGCCGCTGCTGCGTCTTGTCAGATGAACGCTTTTGGTAGAGGCCAGCAGCAGCTCCAGCGTTTACATGCGGAGGTTGTGGTGTGTATGTACTGGAGATGAAGAAGTGACCTTGTGTGAACGGCTGCTGTTTCGATGACGGTATATGTGACTGCTGCTTACTGCTCGAATTAGGAACAGGAGCCACATTCGGCTGCTGACCAAGGATTGATGGCATAGGTATACTGCTGTAGTGATTTGTGGGAGTTGACTTGGATCCAGAAGACGAAGCAGAGTTCTTAGCTGACTGTTGTTGAGGTGATGACAATTGGACAGCCGGCTGAACACCCTTCGCACTTCCAGAAGCAGGTGGACTGCCACCAGTACTTTTGGAGACTGAATTGGACGGCGAGCCGGAAGCAACAGGAGCATTTGAAGACCGAGATAGATCCGCTGCTCCTCCAGTAGAAAGATTAGTAACAGAAGGCCCCATCTTTGATGAACTCATGCTTAACGAACTTTGCGATTGGTGATTTGGGGTGGAGAGGGCCTGCATAGGAGCTTTAGCTTGTTGCTGATGGACACCACTGTTCTTCATCATAATCAAATTAGAGGGTGGTGATGCAGCAGCGACAGCCACAGCAGCAGGTGGAGCTGTCACTCTCACTGATGATGCCTTCAATTGAGGTGATTGTCCAGGAACTCCCCCTTGGGCAGCATTTGATGAATACATCGCCACATTCAGACGATCCGAGTATCCACCTGCATTACTTGGTGCAGCAGACCTAGGGCGAGAGTTCAGAAGGCGTTGCTGATACAACTGCTGTTGTTGCTTATGAAGCTTAAGGAAAGGGTGCTCCTGCTGCTGCTGCTGCTGCTGAGGAATGGTGGTGGGTGTGGATGGGGCTGCAGCTGATGTAGCTGGTGGAGTAGAAGCCCTTGCAGATTTGCTACCTATACCAAAGGCATTTGGAGATTCTGATCCAATAAGGCTCAAGGTGCGGGATGAGCTCTCATTTGTGCTGCCACTAAGGAAAGGAGGCATATAAGTCTTGTTTTCTGGCCTGGAGAAGGAAAGTGAATGCTGCTGTGAATCACCCGGGTACTTTGCAGATGCTGATTTCTTTCTCTCATTGTCTCCAGCACTTGGTGTAGAAGATGAATCCACAGCTGCAGATTTAGCTTCTGCAGTGATCTGATGCTGGGGCTTGTGATGTGCACCTTGAACAGATTGAGCTTCTGCAAAGTTGAGCTGAGGGTAACCATGCCGGCCTGCTTCTTGATGACAATGGAACAGCGCATGGTTCTGCGCCAATGAAGAAAAGTCAAGACCAGTTGGTGCAGATCCAGCACCAATGGAACCGAAGGGCATCACAAAAGGCTGAGATGAAGCAAGATCAATTCGCACACCCTGCCCTCGACTTGTTGGTGGCTGGTGGTGGTGGTGGTGATCACCCAACTTCTTCTCACTCTGATTGCCAGCAGCTGGCATCAATGCAAAATTGGGAAGATGAACTGGAACAGCAAAATTATGATCATACCCGCCCTTCTGAGGGTGCGATGACTTGTCATCACTGGATGGGCCATCTTGCAGTGTCTTTTCAGTATCCTGTCGGTGAGTGAGGCCAGGCAGTAGAACAGGACGCTGGTTGCCACTTGAATAGTTCTGGGAATTGTTGGCATTTGGTGCGTATCCCAGTAACCCTTGTGGTTGTTGTGGCTGATGCTTTTGAGATGAACTGGACAAGCTTGGCATAGGGTTCTTCTGAAGATTTTGCTGCTGTGCACCTTGCTGCTGTGATGGGTGCAACATGTGAGAAGAGTACACGTGCCCATTGAAAAATGGAACAGCAGGGCCTGGTGGTGCCATGCCTCGATACGATGGAGGTCCTCCAGCATGAGCAGCGACCTGGAATGGGTAGGCGCCATTCTGTAAGATGGCCAAGAACTGGGCATCAGCCGGTGGCAAGTTGGCAAAGCTCAAGTTCATGGCCGGTGCAGCAGGGTTTGCTGCAGATGAGTGGGCAGTGGTAGACGGTGGCATCGCATTACTGACTCCAGAAGATTTTGTATCCCCCACTCGATTGGCAGCCGTCGCAGCTGCCACTGCTGCAGCGTGTTGCTGATTGAATGGAAAGATGAATGCTGGTCCTTGCTGTAAAAGGAGGGGGAGGACTTTTGTAAGAAAAAAAATACAGAGAAGTCGCAAAAGACACTAGTACAAAATAGTGTAAGCGTCAACATACCAGCATGTTTGGCACGGGGGTGGCCTGCTGTGTTTCATGAGCTGGAGGTTGCTTCCTTTGGCTGGATTCAGCAACGGCAGCGTTGCTCAGTGCCGCCTTATCTTTTGAGAGGCTCCCCTGGAAAGGAGAGGCAGCCATTGAAGGAGCCTTGGCTTCTTGCAATGGGGCGTGGGCCCTGACAGGGTAGCTCCCTTGCATTGGGTTCACAAGAAGGGGCGCAACCTCTGCAGGCGGCACGACACCCATGTTGAATGGTCTTGGACCAAAGAATGGCGCTGATCTGGTTGCGGCCGCCGCCGCCGCTGGGGGCCAGAAAGAGTTCATCTTTGGAAGTCGCTGATGGTACTGGATCTGCTGTGCAATGTAGCAATGTGTAGCACAGCGCTTCGGGCGTACCGGCGGTGGAGGAAGCAATGCAGCATGCTGCAGTATAGAAGACCATAAGACTTGAGAAAATGTCAACTCCAAATGTACAGAACTGCACCCTTACAGAAGTGAGAGGCCACACCTGTAGTCCGGCAGAAGTCCCTGGCTTGACGTCCATAGGATGATGAAGACCAGCAGCTGATAGTGCCGGCACTGGACCAAGGTAACTGCCAAGGTAAGAGAGAGCAAGGTTTTAGACCAGAAATCCTCTAGGGAGCAAGATTGCGCATAACACATCAAGCAGCAAAGAAAACTCACCCAAAAGGCGGGAAACTCCCCAGCCAGCCTCCAACAGCCATTGGCATAGGTGGTGGTGTAGCAGCAGGCAGAGCTTCAAGACGAGAAAAATGCCAGATCAAAAAAAGAATCACCTTTACGTGACCAAGGACCAAATGCAAAGAACACAGCAAAATTCTTACGTGATTTCTCATGCTTTATCTCAGCCTTTGAGGACTTATGCTGCTGCTGTTGCAATGGTGGTGGCCGCTGTTCTGATGGCAATTTTTCGTCACCAAGGCTGGGCTTCTCCAAATCCAATTGCAGCGTGAGCTTCTTTGGAGCGAGCTCATCCGCAGGAATCCTCTGCACCTTCTCGTCCTCCAGATTGATCTCCAGCCCTCTCCGAGCCCTGTCGCCATCTTTTTTTTCGCATTTCCCTCTGCCCACCTAAAATCGAACCAAAAGATGAATAAAAAAGAACAATCAGAATCAAACATCCAATGTTCCAGCTGATGAGGCCAATCAAAAGAATTGGTGAAACTGAAGTGCCCACCATGTCTATCTCAGAATCCAATCCCTTCTTATCCGCATCAGGGTCGGAAGCGTCATCTCTATCAGGAGATAGCTTCCCAGGAGGGGGAGCCTGGAACCCAAAAAAGTTCAGAAAAAGAGCCAAAAAGAAAAGAAAACCAAGCAACAATTGCGGCAAAAATTGTCGCTTTCAATCTTTGCCCAACAAATTCCGCAAGACCAATTCAACCACACACACAAGAAAAAATATACCCATTACCCACCATGAGATCAATGCAAAACTTTTCTTTCCGAGCGCCATCAGATGCCAGCTCACTGAAAAAAAATTGTTCACGCAAATTGTGAATATACTAATCAGGTTGGCACAATCCGAAGACAATAATGGTTATCGCAACACCAATAATAAAAAAAATCCAAAAGACCCACATCTTTGTCGCAGCGGTGGCTTCGCCGTTTCTGGCCTCGGAGCCGACCGGCGCCGCTTCGCCGTCCGGCTTGCCTGGAGGCGGTGGCGGCTCAGCACGGCTCTCTGGCCTGTGATCCCGGCGATCTGATTCGTTGGCCCGGAGCTCTGACTCTCTGCTTCTATGGTCCTCCCTCTTCTCTAGCTCCCGGGAAGCCTCTTGCTGGGCACCAGCGGTGGCGGTGCTGGTGCCACTTTCGGCCGCAGCCGACACCGATGCCTTTGCCTCTGATCTTGTCGCCGGAAGCACTTCCGGCCTCGAGGACGGCTCTGCCAAGTCCGGCTTTGCTGGGCTCGACGGAGGGTTGTCGTCGTCGTACTTGACCAGCCGCGGCCGCTTCCTCTTTGGCGCTGCAATAAGCAGCAAAAAGAATTGGTTAGACCCGCAAAACCAAAATTGGCAAAGGAAAAAAATCATGAGAACATGAATTAAAAAGTGTCGCACCTATAGTGGCAAGGGAGGTCGAATCTGACGGCCGGACGGCAGAAGACAACGGAGCCGGCGAGGAGTTCCCGGACTTGGCCTCCGGAGCGTCCCTGGGCTCCAGCTTGTGGTTGCTCTCCTGACTGGGAGGGCAGGGGAACTGCCGAGTAAGGCCGAATAGCACCTCGGCGACCTCGATCTCCTCCTGGATGAAAGATGGAGACTTTGAAATCTTTGCTGGCGGCGGCTGCGGTGGGGCTGCCGAAGGCGTTGAGGACGGCGACGGCCGCAGCTTCGGCGCTGGACCGGAACCGCCGCTGCTCCCACCGCCACCAACTGGTTTCTGAGTGGCACAGGAGACACCAGAAGAGATAAAAAAAATCAGCAAAGAGCAAGAACTGAGGAAATATGCGAGGAGATGGACGCCGTCGGTCTCAAAAACGCACCAGCTTTTTCCGAGCAGGGGCGGTGGTCGAGGCGGACGCCGGTGAGATCGGCCTTGAGGAAGGCCGTTGGATCTGTGAGCTGTCTCCGGCACCGCCACCGCTTCCACCGCCGGGGGCTGACCACTCGTGTGAAGACCTCTTCGTAGATGCTGCGAAGAACACGACAGACACAGGCAAGATTAGCGGAAGAGAACGCCCGCAAGGCCGAAAAAATCTTGTTTTACGGCGCATACCTGACCGGGCCTTCCTCGGGACCGGCACGCCGATCATTTCGTCGGCGGCCTTCCATACGATGGGGCTCTTCGGATTGGAGCCCCCCTTCCGCTGCATCTGCTGCTGGCCGCCGTGGTGGTGGTGGTTGTGGTAACTCCCACCGCCGCCGCCACTGCTGCTACTGCTATGGTTGTGCCCGCCGCCGGGCTGCGGCGGCGACGATGGCGGCGCCGTGCTCGGTGACCGCCGCTGCACCGGCTGGTACCTCGGCGCAGACGCGGCGACCTCCTCGTCGGCGTCATCGTCGCCGAGGCTCTCATCGGAGGTCTCGTCGCCGTCGTCCCGGCCGCCGCCGCCGCCGTTGAGCATCAGCCGCTCGCCCCGCCTCCTCTCGGACCGAGGTGAGTCCCTCGGACCACCTCCGCCCCCGCCCCCGCCGTTGCTCCTCAGCCGACGCCGCGGCGGCGGCGGCCCACCGCCCCCGGACACGCCGGCCCTCCTTGCTTCCCGCATCCGGTCCATCTCAGATCTGAGACATGCAGCTCCGATCCCCGGCAAATCACCGCCACCTCTCCTCCCCACCTCGACGGATTCCGCCAAACTCCCCGCAACACCACGCAGATCCAAGCACCACCACCTCACAAATCACCACAAATCTATCAACTCCTCCGCTAGGATTAGAGGAGAGCTCAGAGCCTCTACCACTCTCTCTCCACGCAACTTCTCTCTCTATGCCGCTGGCTGCTGCTCTCCTCTCTCCCCCACTCTCGTGTCTTCCCTTCCGTCTGGTCCGCTTTCTAGGCACCACCCTCGCCTCATCCTCTTTTTGTCGCTGCCCATCCGCGCATCCGACGGCTCGGATCCGCCGAGCCAGGGATCCCGCATCCGACGGCCCCGCGCTCGCGGCGCCACCGTGGCGGCCACCGCCGCCCTCGGATCGGGACACGCGGGGCCCACCGGGCCCACCACCGAACCCGCAATAAAATCTCGGGGCCGCTTCCTTACGCCACAAGCATGGCCGCGAACCGACACGTGGCGGTCGCCCGCGGCGGGGGAAAATCCGAGCGCCGACCGGCAGTAGGAGGTGGGTGGGGGATGGGGCAGGTCCATTAGTCCATCGACTTAACCTATTTAATCAATTAAAAAGCAATATATGCTTTTTAATATAATGCATGGTTTGTCCGCTTTTGGTGGGACCCAGCGTGTGGGGCCACGTGGATGGACCTGATCTGGACAGTGCGGAGTGGGCTTTTACCGGGCTGACGTGGCACGGCCTCGCACCGGTAGCTGCGGGTGGGTTAAAAGGGCAGGAAAGTCTCCAGGCAGGCAGTGGCGGTGGGGCCCACTCGCGCGGGCCCGGGCATCGCCCCCGCTTCCTTAATGTTCTGCTCGTGGGCGCCGACGTGGCAGTAGGCTGACGTCATACGAGAGCTCACTAGCCACCAACCTTCACCGCACTACTCGCCTACTCCGAATAAAAAAATACCACCCCATTTTTTTCCCCTTAAAAAAATGGTCAGTTTAGTGCTATCACTCTAGCAATCCAGAAGGAGATCGTGGAGATGGCATTGTTAATTAATAGCTGATCAATTACTAATTAATTGGAGAATCCTAAAGATGGAGAGTAAAGTGTAATTTGTTTGTGCGTTAGTTGGAATCTGAACTGCACCAGTTTTTACGAGTGACGTAGTAGTAGTACTCGCTTTAAATTGAAAGTTTTTTTTTAAAAAATGAATCACGTGCAGCGCGACCTTGAGATTTCCCACCCAAATCGTGGTGGTAAATTTCTAAGATGCCCTCCCACGTGTGCGCGTACTAATTAATCTAAAATTCAGTCTGATCATTTCCTTAAGTCCCGCTCGATTGGGCTGAAAAATAGTAACTCATAACTAAAATTGTAATGTAGCTGGTTGAAATTACACTGTAACTGAAGGTGTCTTATTTGACGTAACTAAATTTAAAAAATTTAAAAACTAAAAATATATTAGCTCATCACGGACAACACAAATGAATACGGAAAAAAGAACCGGCAAAAAAGCTCGAAAAAAGCCAAAAGTTCAGAAAAGACAAAATTTATGAATAATAAAAAATAAGCTAGAAACTAAAAACTCAAGCCAAAATAAGCGGGGCGTAAGTAACATAGCAATTTGTTTGATCTTTAAGTGCAAATTCGTTCGCTTTATCCATAATTTTCTGCTCGCTAAATGTGGAAATGTGTGATACCACTTGCCCCGATCAATAACAAAGGCACAGCAAGTAGGCACGCTTTTTGGCTCGACGGGTCAAAATAAACGGCGACCAGAGACTCGGACCTCCTCCAGGTACGAACGGTGGACCGGATTACGTAGGTCACAAAGCCAGACAGTGCATAGCAGCAGTAGAGCACTAGAGCTAAAACGGCAGGTATCTTCTCTCGTCAGTGGTTAACCGTGGCAGATTAAGTGTGCTAATCGCGCGATTTACCCGGAGGTTTGCTACGCGGAACGGAACAAGCGTGGTCGCGGTCCACCATGGGCTGTCCCGCGTTCGCTAGCCAGTGACACGTGGGGCCCGCGGCGTCGAACGTTGTGTGTTTGCGTGTATTTATTTTGGAGGGGGTTGGTTTCGTTCGTTCGAGGGTGGGAAAAGCATGTGGGGGGGTTGCGGGGACCACATGCCACTCACGTGAGCCCCGGATCTTGACAAGGGGGCACGTGGTTGTAGGCCGCGCGACGCCCCTCACATGGGATTGTCTACGCATCGTCGCGTAGGGCGAGCAGGACCCTCAAACAAGCCCTTAAACCAAAATTTGAGGGTTGAGAATAAAAACACAGGTCCAACAGGGCCCCTACTCAGGCCCTCAAAAGTAGGAGACCCTCAAATTCACCCATCAAGCCATCATTCCTGGGGACCCTGGAGGAGGCCCCTACTTTTGAGGGCCTAAGTAGGGGTTATGCTGGACCTATGTTTTTATTCTCAGCTCTCAAATTTTGGTTTAGGATGATGAATGGGTCCCACATGGCAGTGTCTATTAGGATGAATTTGAGGGTCCTGATTTGAGAGCTGCTGCTGGAGTAGATGCAAAAAAATCAAGCTCTCAAATGTTAGGAGAACCCTCAAATCAAAAATAGGGGCATTGATTTGAGGGTTCTTGCTGGAGATGCTCTTAGTTAACATATAGAATTACTTCGTGAAAAAAGCGGAGGGGGACTGTTCAATGGCTGGTGGTAGGGATGAAAAAAATAGTTCGAGGCTTACAAATGGACTTGAGCTCATTATAATATTTTACTCGCATAATTTTCTAATTTACATGGTAAAAAAAATTAATCTATACTAATGTAGTCCATCCGTATCCTAACAAATAAATACTTTTTGTAGTAGTGTTTTATGCATATCTACTTGTTTAGACATAGCATATGTAGAAGTCTCACATTTGTGTATCTGTTCTTAGGTAAGCATGTCGATTTTTCGTCGAACATTGTAGTTTGTGACTTCACAATTTATTGAGATAATAACTTCGACGCTTTTGTCATAAACACTTTGCTTTTCATCCCAATGTACCTACAGAGACACTAATTCACAGTTTGTATACAAAGAAAATACTACTTTAGTAAATGTACGCAGTGTTATGTGTGAGAGATATACGATCCTTGCCAAAGCATACGATCCTACTACTACAAGACTACAGAGCAGCCTGCGGACCTCGAACTGCGTGTCTCGTCTCCTTTCTGACACCGAAGTCCGCAACGACCAAGCTTGTGGCCGCCGCCCCGGCCGACGCCGATTTCACATCTCACCAGGGTACAGAGATCGATGAAGCAGAGTAGAAATGGCCGCCGCACCGGCACCGCGTCGCTCACCCCCACCAACTCGAGCGGCCACGCCAGCTACCTTACACCGCTAACGTATGTCTCACCTCGAGCAGAGACGCAAGTACGCAACGCAAACACGAGCGGCAGGAACTGCATGAAGCGCAAGCGATCGATGCCTCACGTACCTTACGATTGTACAGCACACCATGGCGCCGCCGCCGCGCCCTGCCCCCATCACGCCGCTACCGCGCGCGCACGTCGCACTTCGATCCAGTATCTCCGACCAGCTCGCCGGTGGAATCTCATCTCCTCCTCAATACACACCAACAGCAGCCGACGGCACAGGAGCTTCGTGGGAGCGTCATGGAGAGAGGCTGGAGCCTCGCTAGTCGCTACCGCGCGTGGCTTTTATAACGCCGAGAGAAGTGGTCAAGAAGAGTAGCTCATGTCGCGCGCGCGCTGTCTCTCCTGCTTCTCCATCCTTTTCCGTTGCTGTCTATCATCTACCACCTCCATCTTTTTATTTGTGTGTGTGTGAGTGAATTTATTTAAAGGGAAAGCATCGTCGATGTGCTCACCCTGGCCAATTGCATATCGTGCTCGAGTATTTTAAGGCTTTGAAATCGTGTAGGGCCACCTCTTGCTCGACTTTATCCAGTGATGATCTTTGAACGCCCCCAAAGGTGCATGGACCTTTCGAATTGATTAACTAAGCATGTTAGAGCATCTGTAGTGTATATAACTCAAGAGGTCTTAAGGTGAGTCTCATCTAAACCTTAAGGTCGACTTCATAGTGTATATAACCTAAGAGGCCTTAAGACGATCCCACTTGGCAGATAAAGAAAAAAATGTATTTTAATGCTTGTGGCTAGGTCTTTAGCTTAAGGATCAGCCTTAAGTCTTTTTTGCTTATGGCCTGCTTAAGGTCACCCCTGTAATGTATAAGGTTGACCTTAAGGTGGCTTAAGACCCCCTGTTTTCATACACTACATATGCCCTTAGTGTTGCATTTTGAAAGAGTTAGATGTGCAATTTTTTAGTTTATGGAGGGTGATGTTGGAAAATTAGGTCTGATTAGTCGCGTTAAGTGAAAATTCTGCACTGCCAAACCGTGTGCCTTATTTAATCAAAGTACATACGTGTGTTCATTCACTGAGAAAACGTATGGCCGTGCTTTGTGAGTGTAGCGATCTGGATTTGGCAATCCGACCTTCTGTATATTTTGAGCTAGTCTTTGGATCAATAACTAGCTCACACAGTACAATAATGGTGAATTTCACATCCATACGTGTGTATAAATAGAAATGTATAGTAATACATAAGCGTAAACAGGTCAAATGGTCAAGGTCTTACATCACAGGCCGAGGAGACCAAATACATATGAAGTTTTGCAGTGGAAAAGATACATGGCAGTGGAGTCTCTTAGGATATGCCATAGATAATCGACTGGGGTACACAACCTAGTATTCGGCGTCATCTTCAACCTTCAATGGATGGTGACAAATATTCACTAAGAGATTATTCCTTGAGTACAGAATTCACATAGTTGGGTAACAATGGGTACAAAAGTAATTAAGTCCTTATATCGTAATACAAGTGTGTATATGTGTGTGTATACATACAAGACTTAACCAAGGAAGGTCTCATGTTTCTTTTAACATAAAGCCAGTTTATCAAATATCATACTATAGCTAGTTTTCAAACCTATGACTTAGCCTTTTTAACTTAAAATCAAAGTGTCCAGTTTAATTAAGATAATAAAAGCGAACTCTCTTAACAGTTGTCCATAATCCATTTCATAAGCACATTTCCATACCAAGATACCATATACATTCCATGATCACCAAGCGATTTCTACTTTTATACCAAGATACTGTAACCATTTTCTCATACTTTCATCCATAATCACCATTAACCAATAACCATTATTTTACGAAAACCACGTAACTATGGTATTTTTGTACTTTGTCCATGACCAGGGGCACAACTATTCGAATAGAATATTAACACTATACAGAGGTTGTATAACTTTACATATAAGATATGATTAACTCATAATATCAGTCACCACACACTTTCTTAGACGTGCGATTAAGGACATCATTACAAGTTTGTGTTGTATTTCAATTTACTACTAATGCATTTCTAAGTACAATGATTATTTATTAAAGTTTAACTAGGTAGAGTATTATTATAATAAGTATGCTACGACGACATGGTAAAAATAAAATCAACAATTAAGGAGGGGGATAATACACATCAACAACAAGATATAACTAAGCATCAATATTTAACATAACCTTTTAATTAAATAATAATAGTAATAAGCATTCAATTTATAATTTGAAAGCAAAGTAATTGCACTTAAAAACTAGGTTCAATATGATCAATCATAGGGACTTACCTTGCTCTACAGTGGATAGTGTTGGTTTTTGATCAACAGCAATGGGACGTCCAAAGCGTCAAATTCTATAAATGTGCAAATATCCACATTCACCATGAATTAAAATAAAATGCAAATTAACTCCAAAAAATGATTTTGGTGTTTTTGGAAAGATCTTGTATTTAGATGAATTTAGAAACAAAAATCAAGTTATTTGGATTTAAAACGAGGTGGAACGGGCTCTCCAAAGTTTGAACCGAGAGAAAATTTATGAAAATCGAAAAATCCTAACAGGTGGGGTCAACCGGGATTTTCTTTTCTTGTCTATGTATTTTTATTAATGAAATCCTAAGAGATTGACCAGTGGTGTCAAGGTCCATATGGACTCGGTCCAACCAACGGTTTGATAGTTACATGTATTATTTATTTTTTACTTACATGGCACTTGGAAAATAATTATTAATAGCCTAGAGAATACATAATATGGTTTAACCAGATCTCTAGTTAATGTGCACTACAACCTAAATACCGACGATACCCTATTTAACCTTCATTAACGTCTAGCACACAGTAGTTTTTAATCTAAATTAACAAAGCTTAGTAGTTCGACGGTGCTTCGTAATAAATTGCATATTCAAATATTACTAACGATCTAGGGTTTATGGTTGCATGAGATGTTGACTAAAGTAATTATCATACCTAATCAAGCGTGCAGCTAAATAGTACTTAACCTCATATTTAACTATTAACAAAACTCATGGGCCCTACATGTTATTGTATTTTTGCTAGGATTCTGCTTGTATCATGGAACAAAAGGGGCAGGTCCCACTTGATACAGGTATAGGGAGAGAGAGGCTTCATTCTCCTCATTCAGAAATAGAGGAGGGAGTATCTACCATGTAAGGCTATGGTGGAGCTTAGGTGAGGGAATAAGAGGTCCAAAGGGTGCTAGGTGATGGCAAAAATGGGTCGAGGAGTTCGATGTGACGCCGTAGGTAGCAGCGACACGGCTGAAGGAGGGCTGTGATGGTCGGACAGTGAACACGACAGTGACGTTGGGCTTGGGCATGGCCGCCATGGCTAAATGTTAGTGGAAAAGAAAATTTGAGTGTGTCACGAGCATCTACGGCTGGTAGGGGACTCACTAGAGTGGACGTAGAGGTGGAGGTGGAGGAGGGCCAAGGTGGGTCGGCGATGGAACCCGAGGTAGCGCAGTGAGCTCACCGTGGTGGCAACGCACTAGATAAGGAGGACCCAATTTAGTGGTGGGGAGGGTTAAGGAAGATGAGGAGGTGCTCCTGTGAGGAGGAATCGGAGGGAAGCTCACCGGGTAAGGGATGGCAATGGTGGCGGCCAGTTCGGCCAGTTTTGGGAAGACGATAGTGTCCACACATTCCTATGGAAGAAAGCCAAAATCGGTTAAGGGGAAACGATGCTAGGGGTGTGGAGCATGCCCTAACGTGAGTAGCTTTTGAAGGAGCTTACAGGATAGACGGAAAATGACGTGGAGAAGCTCGATGCCGCTCTACTAGGCTTGGAGGAGATGTAGTGCGGTGGTGTTCCTAGTGACTAAGCAAAGGAGAAGGTGGGGCACAAGAGGGGGAATGAAGAGGGAGACGAGGTGAATAAGATGACACGATCATCTTGGTTTAAAAGGGTGAGGGGTGCGTGAGTTCTTGCGGATGCGTTGCTGCTCATGTTTCTAGTGATGATGGGACTTCCTCGCGGCGCTGTGTGAGAGGGGAGAGGCTTGAGGCACAGGTGCTCTGTGGCTCCTCCTACTATTGCACATGAGTGCATGTGGAGGAAGAAAGAATGGGAGAGAGTAGAGAGAGTGAGAGAGGGATGGCTTGAAGCAGAAAAATAGTGCCTCCTCTATACTAACAAGTGGGGCCAAGGGCTCGTTCATCAATGAGTAAGAGAGAGAGGGAGAGTAGACAAAAGCAAGCTGGTTGCTTGCTGGGCTCGACTAGCGCGTTGGTGTGGACTGCACAGGAGAAGGAAAGAAGGAGAGGCGTCATGGGCTGGCTGGGCTATGGGGGAAGAAAGAGAGGCTCAAGGGAAAGCGAGACGGTGGGGAAGAAAAGAAGAAGAGGGCTGGGCCATGCTGAGTTTCGGCCCAAGGAGAAAGAGGGGAATAGAATAAGTTTAAATTTTTATTTAAGATTTTAAGTTCTATTTTGAATTTGTATTTAAAATTTTGAGGGGTTTTGCAAACAAAACTTTTAGGAAAATTTTTATTAGCATACCACTAAATTCAAAAAATCATATATTTGATTTTTGAGCAAGGAATTTTTGTTTTAAAATTTTAAATTCAAGGCAAAGCTTTCAGAAATTTTTGAAATGCAACAAAAGTTTTTGAAATTCAAAAAAATTTAAATTTAACTTAAATTTGGGTTGCTATAGTGAGACTATAGAGCCTCCACAAAATTCATAACATGTGTAGTGGTGGTATACACGTGTGGCATGAGTGGATGTCAGTGGTGTGTGTTCCCGTTGTACTCTCTGTCTAAATAAAAAAAGTTGGCAGTTAGCTCGTCGCTCTCCCGTAAAAGAAAGTTAGCCACTCTATCTAATTGCCAAAGATAGTGGAAAAAAGCTCGGTATGTTGTAATTATAACTTTTAAATATGATGTAAGCAATTGTATTTTATATTCTTTTGCTAGGATGCAATTATAAATTTGATGAACAAATCACAATTGAGCCACAAATTTGTAATCTTTATGTCCTAAACTCAAAATAATCATACCTATATGGTTAAAGTTATATACATTGTGACGATTATTTTTAGTCTATGGCCTCACCTCCATTCACTTCGAAACATATCTCACCGACATTTATTCATCTGGAACATTACACCTTTACTGATATCAGAATTACCTATCAGCATGTCAAATCAAGTATGGAAAAAATCAATTAATAAAAATATGAACGTATGGTTCTCAAAAAAGAAAAATGTGCACGTATGAACCACCTATATTGCCATCCACATGAGTAGATCTAGAGAACTTTGTGGTCCACGATCTTGTTATGTGGATCATTATTTATGTCACTAAAAGTTTGAGCTACCTCTGGATGGCGAGGGCGGCCACGTCGCTCCTGCGTGCGCTCGCGCCGGCGCGTGGCCGCCCAATTTTCGTACGGCCAGGGGAGTCACTTTCCTTATATTTTCCGAAAATTACGTAAAGGTCCTCTGTTATCGCAAAAAAGTCCTTGGATTTTTCAAAAAAGCCTCAGCGCATATTTATTTTTCGTTGATAACGATTCGCAGTTTCCGAAATTACGTACAGACCCTCGGTTCTTTCAAAACGACCCCTGATTTTTGCGAAAAAACCATCTGCTCTCCTTTTATTGCGAAAAGCCCCTTGCTTTTTTTTTAAAAAAAAACCTGTGCTTTTCTTTAGCTACGAATTTTCGCCTCTTTTACTTCGGTACGCACGGTGGCTGGCGTGGCGTGCCGCCGCGCCTATGGGGGCTAGTATACTTCAAGTCTCAAAAAAAGAGGAAAAAAATCTGTCTACATATTGCAGTCCATTCACGAATGCCTTCATCAGTTGGTCGAACCAAATTAACATATTATTCGGGTGGGCTGATGACCTCTGCACCCTCTCACAGGTAGAGGCCTAGCAGCAACGAAAGATTGGCAAGCCAAGCCAGGCATACACTAACATTAGTCTATTGCACACTCCCTTAATTATTTGATCACATAGACTAAGTAATGACCAAAGATGATGATGGCTTGTATTTGTGTGCTCTGCAGTTTGTCCCTTCTCAAATCAATCACCAGCCTGCCCTTTTTCTTTGATTGTCTTTGACGGGCCCACTTTCCTTTTTCTTTTTCTCTAGTGGCTCAAGCTAAGCTAGATCCTAGCATGTGTAAGCCTCAATTCATAACCACGGTCTATGTTTTTAGCTGAGTTTGATGATTTTTTATAGTGTTTTTTGAGATGACAGCAGACGGCAAAATCATGGACGTAGACGGTGTATACGATTTTGTGCTCGGAAAGTCATTTAGAGAAGTAACTTTGAGAAACCATTTGAAAAAATTGCTCCATTTATTTCGGCTTTTAGAGAATGTGACACCAAAAACCACAAAAAAAGATAAAATGGACTAACTTAGTGTGTACAACTGGCAAATTACAATTGACAGCTGATGAAGAAAATATCTCTCCTTGTAGTTTCACAGGTTGCAATTAGGCTCAACGTGCAAAGAAGTGGATTAAGTTTGCAAACAAATTTCTGGGGTTATTGACAAATTCTTTTTGTTTGTTTTATGGGAAATGTAACTTTAGGACAAAGGGTGATCTTTCATCTTGTTCTTGAAAAAGAGAACATTCTTTTATCCTCACTGTTTTGAACTTGTCTTTTTTCAGAGATAGCTCTCGTCCTTTTCTTTTTCTTCCTTTCAGTTCTTTTCTGTTCATTAGTTTTCTCAGCCCATGTTTGTTTTTCTTTTCCTTTGATTACCAAAGTCTCTCTTTTTCGCTTGCTGCACATTTCTTATCCGAACAATATTCCTTGGCCGCCTCATGTTTAAGACGCCCTTTTCTTCTCAATAATTCGTTAATCGTTACTTTGCCAACTCAGAAGTTAATCTATGTCAATTTCGTAATTACTATGCCTTGGCGACAGAAACAATATAAATGCCATTGACACAATGAAAAAAATCACTAACTTTTCAGCAATATTTTAGCGCTATCTTGATGGTCCCTCTCACACACACAAATGCAACTTCTGCAGCTGTGGTGATTTGTCCGTAAGAAAATAGATGTGTGACCTTGAATTTACATATCAGATTTGCTTACATGAGTTCCTTAGTCTAAAAAAACATTTGCTTACATGATTGACTTTACTGATCTCCTCCAAAACAATTAAATGAACATAATTACCGGCTTCCTGTTGCACAGTACTCCAATGTCTCTCCATAAACTATCTTGAAATCTAGAACCATCTTTCGACGCATTCGTATTGGCTGCAGCTGATGGTTTTTGGCTGAAAATGGATCGTAGTGGTCGAAAGAAATGGCTTATAGGAGAGGATGGGCAGTGAAAAAATTGAGGGGAGATGCTGTGTGAGACAAGAGCGAGAGGAGTAGGGTGCGTGATGTCTGTCTTATCCTCGGAGCGAAACAGGAGCAAAAGAGGTAGAGAAACTATTTCGAGAAGCTAGTTGTTCATATTAGCTTTTGATTTCTCTCCAAATAGAAGCCAAAGCAGAAGACAAATAGAATTCAATACGAACACCTTTTATTCGTGTCAAGGACAGTAATTAGTAAATAAGATATCATGGTGGTGATTATTTAATACTTGGATCGTTAGGGGATGTAATAGACAACGATTTCTTGTAGGGTTTTGATAAACATCATCCGCATGTTTTCTTCCAAAAACATCCAAATTTCTAACCTTTGGATATGCGCGAAGATTCGTCCGCCGCCACCTTCACCTTCTTCTCCAGCGACCCCTTCTTCCTCCTCTTCGGTGACCCTTTTTCCTCCTCACCAGCGAGCTTGAGGGAAGAATCCCGCCCCCCACACCTAGGATTCACCATTCCTCCCAGGCATAGAGGGAGGCAGGGGGCGATGGTAGGTAGTGGGCAGCGGTGGGGTGACGGGCGGGGTGCTAGAGGGCGGCAGCGGCAGAAGGTATTAGCATTAGGTTGGGTAGGGGTGGCACGGTGGGAAGGGGTAGGGGTGTTGCCGGCTGCGGGAGGTGAAGGAGGGGGCAGGGGTGGCAGTGGGAGGCTTACGGAGCTACTCCCATGAGAAATGAGGAGGCCGTAGGAGGGGGCAGCACAGAGGGAGCAGTGTGGGGAGGGGGCGGCTCGGAGGGAGCGGTGCGGGGTCGGAGACGACGTGGAGGGGTGGCAACGAGGGAGCGCACGAGACGGTGGCGCAGAGGGAGCAGTGCGGGGTCGGAGACGACGTGGAGGGGGTGGCAACGAGGGAGCGCACGAGACGGTGGCGCGGAGGGAGCGGTGGGGTCGGGGGCGTGGGGTGGGAGGTGGCGGGGTCGAGGGATAGTGATGAACTGATATTGTCCCGATCTTTCGATGAGAAGGATAATTCTAATTGGACAACGATCAACTCTCACGATCCAGCCTATAAACGTAGCATGTACGAACTAAGCAATCGTTGAACTAATCACCAAGTTGTTATCAACCATGCCAAAGACCTGATTAATCTGATCACGAGAATTAATTCCTGCAAGCAATCGAAGAACAAGTAAGAAGAAAGTAACAAGAAATCTGAATTGCAAATATATGATTGCGTTTAAAAGGTGAGATTCCGCAGAGATTCTTTACGGTTGGTCTAGTTGACATAAACGAAGAACAAGAGTTTTCACAATGAAGAAACTAAGCAAACAAAATGCACACCCTAAAGTGTATCACACATGAGACTATATGAGGATGACGGCTAGAGGGTGGCGGTCAGGGGGTGGACTCACGCCTTTAGGGTTACAAGGCCCATGGGGCCAAGTGGAGGTGGCGTAGCACCAGCCCGGTTCGGAATAAGAGACAACAATGGATTGTTTTGCCGATTACGTCGCACTCAGAAGGAATTTGGGAGTGGGCTAGATCCGTTGGAAAGAGGACGAGATAAACTTTCCATCAAGTACTCGTGGAGCTCAAACAGAGTCCGTATGTGAAAGTTATGCTCGTTTGAAATCGGTGCTATCTCCAGAGGCCGAATTGAATTGCATATGTTGTCTTCATGATCAGTTCTTAAATTCCTGATTAAAAGGACATCACATGCATTAGGTAGAAGTATATTATTATTAGAAATAAAATGCACTCCTAAAAATAAAATTACCTGATAGTTCAATTGACGTGCGCGAACTCTTGTGATCGAACCTTGTAAGTACATAGGTTCAGATCTATTGATTGTATGCATGGAAATGATGTTCTTATCAGATAGAGTTAGGAGGTAGATGGGTTATATAGAAAAGAGGGAAGGATAAGAGCCTTTAATTCTTAATCTAAGAGTTATAAATTTAGATAATTGTTTAAAAGAAAATATTCAAATGATGACTAGACTAGCTAAAGGTCACGCACGCGTCTGCTTCTGTATCTTAATCATATTCTACTGCCTCGTCGTTTGTTTAGTTAGAACCTAATTGCACAATGATTCCCCTTAAAAAAAGTTACCAATTTCACTAGCTAGCCTCTAATTTCCATTGCTTGCATCCGAACCCGAGAAATACCAAACTCTTCCCAATATATTGTCCAACCCAGATAGCTAGCACTTTATGCTATTAATTTTAAGCGTTGTTCGTCGGATGAAAAAACAACGTTCAAATTAAATTCCTATTAATTGGGAAACTTCATACTATAGTTAATTTCTTGCTCAGCTGATTTATTTCAAAAATTTTAAGTTTAGATCATGTAGAGTGGCGCTCAGACTCGACGAATTGATACTTGTTCCCTTTTAAACTGCAAATGCAGAGGATACAAATCCAGATCCCCGTCACTACAATACTTTTTAAGATATTTATTATTATTTGCTCATCTTGTATTTTATGCCTGCTCTGAGTTTTAATTTATCCGGCAGAATAGATAATGTTGACATAGGCATGGATAAATTCCTACCATTTTGATATTTGTTTTCTAGCTAAGTGCATAGTTTAGGCCAAATCGCACACTTGTTTGTATCCTCACCAGGCGTTATTCGATCTTTTTGAACCTCATCAAACTTTTACTTTTTCTTAAGCAAATGAACTCATGAAGCTTCGCTAGTTGTCTTTTAGACTTTTGTTCAGCAGTGCAATATTCGTTTTGCGCAAAGCGAAAGCGAAAATGTCAAAAAAATAGATAATTGTTTTTTAGTTATAAAAAACTGTACTACTTTCAGTGGGATAATACTGCATGGCATGCACTATTTTTAAGACAAAATATTCGGAACACATATGGGCAAATTAGTAAAAAAATGTTTATTTGTCAAAATTAATTTAAACTTCACATGCTGGCGTATTGAGTAGATGCACATGGAGCGTTATTTATAAAATGGAAGGAAGTTTAATTAGGTGGTGATCGATTCAGCTTAAAAGCTCATGACTTATGGCTGAAAACACTGTAGCTGGCTGAAAAAAGTACTGTAGCTGACAGAGGCTTATTTAGCATAATTAAATTTAAAAAAATTTAAAAATATAAAAAAATATGTTAGCCCATTACGTATAATACAAATAAATACGGGAAAAAAGAACCGGCAAAAAAGATAAACAAAAAACCAAAAGTTCAAAAAAAGACGAAATTTATAAATAGTAAAAAATAAACCAGAAGCCGAAGCCGAATTGATCAGGCCGAGCTAGTGTATGTACTAACTTTTTCTGTAAATAGAAACACATATAAACATACCGTAAAACACCGTACAAAATAAGTAAAGATAATGGAAAAGAATGGACGTCCACGAGATTGGCTAATGGGGTAATGATGACGATGATACTCATTACTTCAAACCTGGGGAATAACGTTGGAGAATTAGTCTTCATGATTATCTCACATAATCTAACTTTTTAAAGTTGGGACCAACCTAACTGTCTTTCCACTTCCACTTTGTTACTCCAATTTAGAATGCATGTTTCTGGATGCAAATTCAACTCATGATCTTCTGTATCCAATACATATATGACCTTCGATCCAGTCAAGTCAACACTGCATTTCTGAAGCACCACTAATTAAGTTTACCAAAGGTCGCCATGTGTTCAGGCCATCTGGTTTTCATTTTTTGTGTGAAAGAATTGCTATTGCCATCTACTTTTTTAGACCACGGGAAATCTCAAATTTGCAATAAGAACCAAGTGCAGCAGTATTCCCGACTAGCATGACAATAATGCGATGTCAAATTCCAAGTAAAAGCAAATACTATCTCTTGTATAAATATCAGTACTCTAACTTACTCTAATTACCTTTGCAAAAAAGTGCTCACTTTGTTTATTTAGAAAAGAAGTGTTTATGAATAGGAAGAGTTGGTTTTTAATTAGGATTTACCTGGGCTGATGTGGGGCTAACAATACATAGATGTAAGTCTGGCCCACACTTGACCTCCTAATAAACAAGCTATAACATATTTATTAAGGTCAACTACGTAAGCCACCTAGGCACCAACTCAAGAATTGTCGATTGTATGATCCATCCGAATTTTACAGTTTGTGGTATATGAGTTTTGAATTCAGTTCAAACTAATTTGAACTACGTTTGAATTCAATGCTACTGAAGTGATTATATACCATGAAATTAGTTCAAAATAGTTAAATTGAAGATGAATTTAAATATTTTAGGAGTTTAATATCTCGAATACACTTTTTTATGAGTATATGAAAATACCCACGTCAAATATTACGAATCTTAAAGTAATTCTACGGGTATTGATTCGGGTGCCTAGGGATCTAGGCGCATGAAACACTTGTTCTATTTGTTAAATACATTTAACATATACATCACCAATTTTGTTTGGTTAATACGTTTTCTATTACAATATTGCAACTTGTATTATTTTGAGATGTGCTACTACTAATACTGTATCCGATAGGGCAGGTGAGGGAGAAGGGATTATGATAAAGAGGTCTGACGAAAGAGATGTCCAATACTTGAAAGGCTCTTTCTTGTCCAGTTTCTTAATACTACCTGACTAAACTAATGCTCTGGGAGGCCACTCGATGTCAGTTGGTCCTACTCTTTTTGTGTTCTCTGTGTTTACTTTATTGGGCCCAAGAGTTATGTTTGGCATGTTCTTCTCAACTTCTATCTTTTACTTTCTACTTTTAATCAAACTATTTTTAAGACAAAATCTGTAAGTTAATTATAGTAGACACTATAGTGATTTTATCTGAATGAATCTACTAGAATTACAGTGAGTACCTCTCTCCTACTCTCTCACACGAATAACAAAAAAACAAAAACCATAACCTAAAAAAATAGATTCTTTATATCCGGGTTCATGTTTCTAGGTTAAAATTTAAGCCTCACATACATTGACACGGACAGGCAACCAATGCCGCCACACCCACTAGAGATTGATCACACAAGCTTGGTGGCACATAAAAATTCGCAATATTTTAGTTGCATCATGCATGATATTATTATGTTTACCACTAGATACAATATTGGTGGTAGGGCCAATTGTTTATTTAGGGCAAGTGCATGGCCTGGCAGCTATGAACACATCTGAACCATTGTGTGTGTGTGTCTATATATATATATATATATATATATAACAGGGGCACCATGGTGCCCATACTCCATGAGTGAGACTTTTCATCTATACGTGAGATTTTCCATCCATGTTAATGACTTCCTTTCCATACTATTGCACTAGCACGCATCTAAAAGCAATCCAAGGGCAGAGAGGCTTGGTGCCCCATTTCAGTGTCATATATATATATATATATATATATATATATATATATATATATATATATATATATATATATATATATATATATATATATATATATATATATATATATATATATATATGAAGCCTCTTTTCTACTCCCAGGTGTAATTACACCCTATGTCATATCTCACAACATAGGTAGTATCTCGCGTAACGGAGAGTATGTATGTGTAGTATACGAGTATTTAAGACCATATAGGTGGTATGAATAATTTTTCAGAGGTGGTATGCATATTTGTTTTTGACATACTCCTTTTATGTACCTATATAGAGGTATTTATAAAATACGCTAAAAAATATGGACTTCCTTGTAATTTTTTCGTGTGGTTCACTTTGGAGTATCTTATAATTAGTATATGAGTATACCTAAAGTAATAAAGGAGTATTTCAAGTTTGTTTAGATGGTATATTAGAGGTGGGTGTAATTACACCCGGGAGTAAAAAGTATTTTTCCTATATATATATATATATATATATATATATATATATATATATATATATATATATATATATATATATATATATATATATATATATATATATATATATATATAGCTAATGGGTAGTTCCACATACAAACATTTTTGAAGTCCTAGAATTTTTGTAAATGCCAAGATTATCCTCGGCATTAAACAAGTGCACCTGTTGCTAATTTGTTATATATCCGCATCATGACGAGATTTTTTTTTGCACTTTGGCATGTTTTCAATCTGTATTTATAAAAATAACTGTATGCACATGAGAATAGCAGAAATGATATTTTTGTTGCCTAGTGATCGGGCGGCATGTCAGACCCGGATTTTTCAATCCGAATCTTACTGTGTTTCACTGCACTAATCCCTGGATCAGTAGTTAGTGCACACAGGTACATTGTTGAATCATTTCATACATCGCATAATCAACCATTATATTACATAAATTGAAATACACCACGTCGGGTGATAGAGTTTACAAAAGGGGGCCGATTAGGCCAATTGTCTTTATTACAAACACGCACAGCGGAATCATAGCAAAAGCAAACCCAAATCCACAGGCAAGCGACTGGAAGGTACTGTGTGCATTGTATGTCACCAGCTAACTAGTAACATACGTGCACACAACGCTGGATGTCCACTTGTCCATGTCTAATCAACGAAGCCTATGCCTTAGTTTCCTTCGTCATTCTTCTCCTCCGTAGCGGGAGCTTCCTCGTAGGCGTAGTGGTCTTGCGTTCCTGTTTCTGGATTTTTGCCGCAAAGCGAGCGTGAGCACTCCGACCCCGTGCTCAGCGAATCAACACACAGAATGCAATATGTAACATGTATGGCTAACCAAAAGATGGTTTAGGTTTTGAAATAGAACTACATCTGGTTAAGTTCCCATGTCTGCCCTTGACCGTGGGCGCGGCTATTCGAATAGTTTTGACTCTGCAGAGTTTGTACACTTTCACCACAAGAGACAATCAACTCGTTGCCCCACACGATTCCTTAGTCATGTGGTTGAGCAGACCATCACAGTAACTTTTCAAAGTACCTCGCCCCTTCCATCATTTCACCCTATGGGTCACTCCCACTTGTGGTGGGTCCCATACGTTGTGCGGGATGTCCTCCTTCTGAACGTCTAGCAGCTGGCTCCCCACCCCTGCTAGCCCGCCACAGCAGAACTTCACCCTACCCGGATGTCCCATTCAAGCCGTCTCACCGACTGCCGCTTGCACTATCCCACACCTCCTCCTGGAAGGATGACTTTCAGGGTCCGGTAATTCTACTAAGCCAAGTTGTAATTTACAGACTTGTGGTTGTACTGTTTTACACGGGTTGACATGACAAGATTCAGTCCTTAGTGGTATCTGGGCGGTTCTACCACAAACCACACTCTCGTGCACACCTGCACCACACCCCCGAACCATCCGCCCAGATATTTAAGCATGTTGGGGTTTTTGGAGACATAAAATAATCATATCCAACATTTATCAGTCATTACCACCATGACTGACCCAACCACATTTTTCTCATGATTAAAGTGATGTTTGGGCGTTCTCGCGCCCATGATTACCTAAACAATGCTAAGCACGGCATATATAAATTATGGACTTACTTTTGGAAAGTTACTATTATAGTTTTGCTAAGGCGACAAGGTTCACATATTCAGGTATTCCAAAGGAGGTGTAATATTAGTCAAGCAAGCAATGGACATGTAACTAAAATCTTAAATTAACATGTATTTGTGTATAACATAACGACATGCAATTTGATAATTTAAACTAAAATAATTTGCATAAAATGTAGGTTCAACATGATCAAAGTATTGACTCGCCTTGGTCACAATGGTCGGGTGCTGGATTATCCGGATCTCCTAGTGCTGCTGCCTCGAATTCTTCCTCCTGAGCTTCGTAAGCTATTGTAATCGTGCGCGAAAATTTGGATAAAAAGAAAACACCAAATCAACAAAATATCACCAGAAATTCAAATGAACTCCAAAAATTATGATTTTAGTTCCATTGGACAGATCTTGATTTTAGATGATTTTAGAAATTTGTCCCACTCAATTTGGATTTAAAATGAGAAAGTTATGATCATTTGAAGTTCTCAGTTCAATTAATTCCTAAAATTATGAACTTTCTGACAGTGGGTCCCACTGGTTAATTAAATCTTTTAATCTTTTTATTATATTTTCTATCACGTGTGTATGACATGTGGGACCCATATGTCGGCAGACAGTATTCACTGACAGGTGGGACCCAGGGGCCCTGGACCCATCTGTCAGCGGGTGGCGCCGACAGGCGGGGCCCAGGTGGCAGCCGGCCTGTGACGGGCGGTCGCTGAGCAGCGGGGCCCAGCTGTCAGTCGGGAAAAAGAAAGAAATGCTCGACCGCGCGCGCGGAGCCAGGCTCGAACACGCGACGCGGGAGCAGGAGGGAGGGAGAGATAACGCTGTAAGCCACTCGGTCGCCCGAGCGATGCTTACCCATATAGGGTAAGTATACCTTTTGAGCTAGCTCGCTGAGGGGGCCGGGCAAAGGAAGAAGAAGGCGGTGGCGCCGGCGGCGAGCGGTGGCCGGAGAGGTCCGGGAGGTTCGTGAAATGTAATCCTCCGGTGATGGCGAAGCTTTTGGTGTAGACGGCCGGAGGTGGGGTTCACCGGAGAGGGCTGGCGGCGAGCGGGGGCGGCGGTCCGAGGAGGAGCTCCGGTGATGGCGAAGTACAGGCTTCGGGAGGTGCGGGGGAGAGCGGAGATGGTTTCGTGATGCTCCGGAGATGGTTCACGAGCGAGGAATTGGGCTCTGGTGGCTTGGCTTGGCTGATCAGCGATCGCCGGAGCTGGGGAAGACGAGGGCGCTGGCGGGGATTGAGGGCGCTACAGTCCAATTACTTGCGAGGGAGGGACAAGAGAGGCATTGCGGCGTGATTTCGGCTCCCAGGGTGGGCTTTTATAGCCGAAGAAGCGGCGCACGGCGAAGGCGGTATTCGGTCGCCGCTGTTCACACGAGGAAGGGGGAGGAACGAAATCTTTCCGAGATTTCATAGGAGAGAGATGGCGGGAGCGGTTCGTCCCCCCTCCTGTTTAATTTACCCGCGTGGTGAGAGAGAGAGGGCGGGATTTGCTGCGCAGGGGAGCACACGCGAGGAGGGAGCAGCGACGCTGCGCGTGGAGGAGAGGAGGAAGAAGAGAGCGCTGCGGTTTGGGTCCACCCGCCAGCGGGAGTGCGGCGCGAGGGAGCGGGGCCACTCGGCAGCGGGAGAGGCGCGGGTGGAGGCGGGTCCACTCGGCAGCGGGAGCGGGCGCGCGCGCGGGAGGGCTGGTCCGCGGAGCGCGGCGCTGGGCCGGGCGTGCGTCCGCGCGTTTGCAGGCCGCGCGTGGAGAGAGGGCTGGGCCGGGTGATGGCCAGCCCGACCGATTTTCTTTTCTTTTTTTTTTCTTTTTCTATTTCTTTGATTTTCCTTTTTGGTATTTAAGGGTGTGTGTATATAGGTATATATATATATATATATATATATATATATATATGTTTTCACTTCCTTACTTTCTGAAATTTTTATATCTTCCATTTTGTGGATATTTATTACATAAAGATTTTTTTTATATTTAGTTGTATGCATACTCATATGTATATATATACATACATATATTTATATTATTTAACATTTTTATTTTGTTTACCCCTTTACTATTTATTCCATTATTTTTAGAGGTGAGATTTCATGGTTAAACCAAATATTCTCCCTTACTTTTTGGATCATCTTTTCAGATTCTTTATTTGATGCTTATACTTTACTATTTTATGTGTTGATTTCTTTCCTATTTTCATACTTAAAGTTCCTTCGTATTTACAAAAAGATCCATAAAATCCAAATTCAAGCAGAAGACAAATAAAATAATCCAAAAACTCCATAATTTAATATTTACATTTTTCAGGATGTTACACGGCAGCTCGCTGTAGCTGATACCTGGGTCATCGGAGCCCAGCCACCGAGCGATAGGGCTTGCCGCCCGACCACCGTGCGGCGCCCTCCTTGCCGCCTCGCCACCGGATGGCATGCTGGCTTAATTACCTGTCTTAACTATATGTACTGCTTCTTAGATTTTTTAAATATAGCAAATGAGTTTAAAAAATTATGAAATTTTATGTGCAACCTCCTGACATAACATGATTGGTTGTGTAGTTTTTGTATAATTTTATCCAGTGTGAATGTTGCTCTAGAATTCATAGGATTGTGCTATTTGTAGGAGTTGTTACATATAGCAAATGGGATCCAACAATTATGGAATTTTATGTGTAACCTCCTGAATAGTCGACCTAATTATCAAATTTTTTGAGAATTTTGTATGCTATAAATTTACCATGTTATTTCATGTTAATTTAATCATAATTAGCGATATGCAATGCTTATTTAATTAGTGATTGAAATTGAATGCCGCACGGCCACCATGCGGCAAGCATCTTTTGCAATGCATAACCTCTCTACTTCACGCATGTCAGTCCGTTGCTGCTATCCCCCTTTCCCACTGCGTCCTTCGCACATTTATCACTCTGTCCGTGCCATCCCCCTCTCCTACTCCCTCGTTCGCACATGTGTCGTTATGTCCGCACCGTCCCCCTCACCCGCTCCCTCGTCTGCACATTTGTTAGTCTTACCATGTTGTCCTCTCTCGCCCGCAGTGCTGTGCATCGACAAGGAGTTCTTAATTTGTGGGGTGAGAGCCCTGGATTCCCTTTTCGCTCAACCATAAATACGAAGCTCTCGTAGTTGCTCATCACTCATCTCAGTCACTCATCGCAGAAGCTTATTCTCGCGCTCATTGCTCAGAATTAAGAGTACATAGCTCATTCTTTAGAGAAGCCTGTGCACATTTGTTGAGGGCGCGACAGTGTTGATTGCATCTCTCGAAAGATAGGTAATTTTTTGTCGCATGCTTTTAGCATTATTTCCGTAGTCATAGTTAATTAATGTTATTCAGTTAATCATAATTAATGTAGTTCATATTATGAAAAAGTAGGTCATAGTAATTTAATCGTTGTTTTGTACTATTTTTGTGTACGTATAGTTCCCATAATTTATTATTATTTCGTACTATGTACGTACGGTACCCATAATTTGCTAATTAATGAATTATTCCTATGTAGTTACACACATACAATAACTACTTGCATGTTGCTTGTCACCATAGTTACACACATGTAATCACTAACCTGCATGCTGCATGTCATCATTTTTTGTTGTAATGCTTACTGCAAATCTGGTTATTGTGGCTTCAGGTAGTCGTAGACATGGAACACTTGACAGTGTTCTACAATGATGGTATTGTACGGGTAGGCCCTATCGACATGCCAATATAAGGTACTCTGGGCCGAGAGGCTCAGCTTGATGAATATTCACAAGCTTTGAAACTGCATCTAGAGGGAGTTCGCTATGGAGGCAATGGCGATGAAACTTGCAATTGAGGGGATCACCTAAATGGCGTGTAGGAGCTCGTGAAGATGAATGGCACCGTAGCATAAAGGCGGTACATGCAAATTGCCTCCTAGCCCGAGGCGGTCATTTACAGGAGGCCAATGGTGTACCTAAATTTTGTGCATCGGGCACTAGAAGATATTGATGAGCTCGGCCCCTCCATACCTGGGCAACCACAAGCCGAGCTTCAAGACGATAGCACTGAATGTGCTGTATCGGAGGAAAGACTTGACCCTGATTTCGTGCAGAATGATGGGCGCGAACATGTAGTGGTCAGCTCGCATTGACTGCCACGAATATCCAGAGCAGGCGCTTAGGTTGGAGTCCAACGAGGACATCGACCTAGGCTCCGATGATACTGATGACGACGCACAACAGATGGTTGGTCCACCCGGGGTAATTGTTTCATCGGAGGTGCCCTATGTGTCCTTCAGACTCGATGATGCGACGGTATGTTCCCTCGTGCTACCACATGAAGAAGGGTCCCAATGGGGGTTTCAAGCTGACGCTCTCCTAGTTGGGCAACGCTTCCCTAGTAAGGCGGCTGTGCAACAAGCTATAGCACGGTAGACCTTATCTATTAGCCGTGTGTACCAAGTGCACCGGTCCAACCCAGCCAATTACACAGTGAAGTGCGTAGTGCAAGGCTGCCCTGGACCCGTCTTCTTGGTCAAGACGATGATCGACCACACTTGCGAGCTTAACGAGTCCCTACGCCATCATCGGAACGTGACTTCGGCATATGTGATAAGCATCATCAGCCATCTAATTGTGGAGGTCCCCCCATTTGCTTCGTTTCCCTGGTTTGAAACTCTAGGGCTCGAGGGGGACAGAGTTTGGATCGTGATGGCAACGACGGATAAATTATCATAATTATATAAAATTTTGAGCAAAATTTAGAGTGGATAAAAGTGTCAAAAATTTATACAATATAGTACGTTGTGTCGAGAAGTTGCACATAAAATTTCGTACTTTTTTACTATATGTAATAAATCCTAAAATTATCATAATCATATGAATTTTTAAGTAATATTCAAATAAGATAAAATTGTACAATGAAGTACATTATGTCGGAAGACTGCAAATAAAATTTGTAATTTTATGAGCTCATTTACTATATTTAAAAAATTGAACAAATAGTATATACAAAATATTAACGCATGCAGGTAATTAAGCTGGCTTAATTACCTGCCGTTCGATGGCGGGGTGACAGGGAGGGCGCCGAACAATGGCTGGGCGGCGGCCCCTGCCACCTAGTGGCCAGGCTCTGATGGCCCAGGTGTTAGTTGCAGCACACTGTCGTCCGGTCACGGGCGACAGAAGTGTCGTTTATGTCATTCTCACACATATACGACTATTTTTATAAATACGAATAGAAAATTTATCAAAAGTGCCAAAAAATTCTCATGACGATTACCTTACAAGTAAGTACGTGTTAATGACCATCGTAGACGTATTCTCATGGATATTTAATATACCAGCGTACTTCCAGAGAGAAGCTGGTGTATATGCAGCCCATACCCATACAGTACTAAATTAAATTATCTAAAAAAACTGCCATAGCATTAAATATTCTTGGCATGTTTATCTCCTGAATACCAACATTTCGAAGGGACAGAATACAAAGGATGAGTAAGAGATCATACTTATTTAAGTGAAGTAATTTAGAACGCGTCAGTTTTTAATTGTGATTTTTTGATATTTTTTTGTTTTTTCTTATTTCTTTATATTATCTATAATAATACAACAGTTTTTTATTTTTCTATTATTTTTTAAAATATATTAATAACTATTACAGTATAATTTCAACTCTAAATCATAACCTAGTAGAGAAGCTACTATCATCTCAAAGAAAAAACATAGGAGGGCTCATAGCCTCATATGAGGGCATGTACAATGGTATGAGCTAGTTATTAGCTCTAAGCTAACTTCTCCAATGATATTAACTTTTAGCACATAGCTCATAACATGAATAGTCCCACATGACATCCTCATATAATCTTGGAATGTGTGTATGAGACTAGCTCTTGATCAAGAGCTAGCTTTTCTCTCTCTTTTATTAAAATATGAAATAATATGTTTAGAGCCAGCTCATAAATCATCATTGGACATACCCTGATACGTGTAGTTATTTTCTTGAGAATGGGAATATATATAATAAACAGGTCATCAAAGAGTATTTTTTTCTGCCACGAATCCCTAGAAACATGCCGAAAAATCCCTAGAAACAGATCTGATGCTTGAGCCTGATGGTAAGGTTTGTACTAGCAGTGTAGTACGGCTATCGTATATTAATGGCTGAGGTTAAAAGCTTTTCATCTTAATACAGATATTTATATAAATAAATTAAATACTGATAAGTTGATGAGTTATTTTGAAAAAACTATTTTGATAAACTATTTCAAAACAACGACGAAGAAATCGTTGTATTTATCTACGGTTAGTCATAAATTATAATATAATATATAAACCGGAAAAATGGGGCGATTCACTTGGCCTGCCGGGCCTGCAGTAGCTGGTAGGATCACAGTAGTAGTAACAGTAGTAGTATAGGTGCAGGACTGCACTTCTGCAGCAAGCATAAGGGGTGAAAAGGACAATCGCACATAGTCCAGCATTAGGCCGGTGTAGGAAAATAGCATGCGCGCAGGATAGGTTCAGCCGTTCAGGCCGTGCACTTATCAGTTACACTACCTCCTTCCCCGATCCCTTGCTCAGTGATATCCCCGCTCGTTTCAGTTTTAACTTATAACTTATTTTTTATTATTCATGAATTTTATTTTTTTCTAAATTTTTGGCTTTTTTGTCGGTTCTTTTTTCCTTGTATTCGTTTGCGTTGTCCATAATGAGCTAGCATATTTTTCTATTTTTAATTTTTTTAAATTTAATTACGCCAAATAAGCCACATTCAGCTACAATGAAATTTCAGCTGCTACAGTGCAATTTCAGCCATAAGCCATAGTTTTTCAGCCTAACCGAGCGGGCCAAGATCTCCTTCTGCTTGTACCACTACTAGTACTATACCGTATAAATTAACTATAAATGGCGTTTATATGCATTTTTTAATGCAAATGTAAGTTTTTCAGTTGTATATATAGTAGTACTCCACAGCAGGCTTATGTAGTTACGTAACTGAGATGAACGCCTGATTCGATCCACAATACTGATTTACATTAAGAATTCAATGGAACATCTATTTAATGGGTGGCATATTTGGTGCTTCTTAAATGAACAATTTTGTTTGAAATAATGGAAGACTTTTTTAACGCAAAAGATACAGAACTTAAAAATACACTTTTTATTGTACCGAATGTACTTACACACTAAACAATGCAAATCAAAGTGTAGCCTCAAAAGCTAAGACCTCTCCCGGTCACCCCTACAACAAGGGATTCGAATCCTCTGCCTTCGCACAGTGAAATCACGGTGACTTCACGCGATCTGAGCCGTCCGCGGGAAAAATAACGGCCCAGGTCAGATGTTGCTACAGTGTTTTTACTGTATCTACAGTATAACAGGTGTTAAAAGTTCAGGTTTTAGTAGGGCTAATTTACAATTCAGGTGTTGGGGTGGTTCAATTTACTAGGTGTTTTACCTCTAGTTGTGTATAGTTCAGTATATCCTAGAAACATTAATCCAAAATCCTAGAAACATTAATCAAAAAAAAAGAGAAAAAACTCATACACTGCAAGCCATATGACTTAACTCACGAGAGCATTTGGTCAATGCCTTCTGCAAGCAAGCGCTTTCCTTCAACCTGAGAGTTAAAAGCACGCTCCAAATTAGCAGAACAAGATTGCCGAGTTCATCTAGAACTCTTGCCCATCCTTTTCCTAACATTTTTTTTCTTGACAAACTAATATCGGCGACCACATCTGTCAAAGCAGAATACCACATGGAAGAAGAACCAATAATTTCTCCAGCCAAGTAACGTCATTGATGGATCCTGGTAGTATACTACTACATGCAATGCCAATTATGAGTTGATTGCATATGTGACATCACATATGACACTAACATTTTTTTTTCAAATATGATCTTTTAACATATATAAATTTTAAATTATAGTTTTCTCTGCAACCACAAAAACAGCGACATATGATACACGCTGGCAGATTGGAAGCACCGCAGGAGCAGGTCTGCTGCGCCGGGCAGCACCTGCCACACAGGGCGCCGCGGCAGGGGATGCATTAAATGGACGCTTAAAACTAAATGCACGACACTGATGCACGCTTAAACACTAATGCACGCTTAAAACTAAATGCATGCTTGAACACTTCCGAGCTTTGGGTAGCTTGTACCACGATCACTTCTGCCAATTACAACCTCACGGAAAAGTATAGGAGTTGATAAAAGATGCAACTTTTTCGACAACCATCTGGCATGTGTTGTGCATTGACAGGAACATAAATCTCATCACGTAGTCATCACGTACAGAGGACAGATTTCTCGGCAAGAAATCATTGCCGTTGCAGAGACAAAATCAGCCAGGAAAGATAGTGAGGCATAACTTGCTTCTTGTATAATTGATGATATCTTGGTTGCTATGTACAAGGCCCACACTTGCAGCTGGGGTCGCATGCATTACATTTGAGCACTAGTCAAAGTTCTCTTTTTTTGTGGCTTTCTTCTAAGTAGAGCAATAACTAGTGCTCCACAATAATACAGGAGTCTTAATCTTCCCGTGATGGCTTGATGGGGATGGGTTATGTACAGTGTATCATTGTAACATTTTGAAGAATATCATCAGTCCAGCACATTAGAATTCCCAAATCAATCATATGCAGAAATTGATGGCATGAATAATTTTTATATATTCCTCTATCACCCGGACCTAACTTGAGAAATCAGATGAAATGCCCTGGCCGAATTAATTTGATATGCCAGCAGAAGGTTCTGAAACAGAATCTACCGTTGCTGATGACTTCTTACTGATCTCTAGCTCTTGTTGTCTCTTGAGATAACTCTGTGCTGTAGAAGTAATTATCTGAATGATGAAGTTCACGATCATGAGCCACACCACGGTATTCCAGACCAAAGAGAATGACACATTCCACTTATTTCCCTACACATGGGTAACTCAAGACATTTAGGAAAAATGGCAAAAACGATAAAGCCGATGATAACAGGTTCTTTCCCTACGCGTGTAAGCATTGGAGCAAACCAGGAAGGGTAAATTTTATCATAAAATAAAATTTATCATTCCATTACTGTGAAGATATGTAACAAACTTAGAATTATTGTCAACAATAATCATGTATCCAAGGCCTCCATCAGATTCCAATCTCCATCCAGCTCAACCGAGCTAATTAATTACCATACTTAGGACTTGGTAAAACACTACATTCGTCTGTTGCAAATTCTAGGAGAATATAAAGTATTGTTGCCAGATCATCAGTTGCATTTATCACTTACAGCATACCCATCCATGATACAATATATCATATATTAACAATGTCATCAACAAAATTCAACAAATTCTAAAAAAAAAGCACAATCAAATGATGATAGTGATATTGTTTAAAAAATTGAAACATGCGCAGCTGATGTGCAGTAAATTTTAAATGTTCAAAATTCTCCCCAAACGCGAGAAACATCTGTACCTTTGCAGAACTAGAAGCTGATGCAGCAACATGGGCTGATAAAAACTTATTCTTGGCTGTCTTCAACTTGGCAACTAAAGAGGGAAGGACGGATGATACTCCCGGAACATTGCCAAATACCCATATAAGCCTTTTCTCCACCAATTCAAGAAGTTGGTTATTACAGAGAGTGATTACCAATGTTGTCTACATAAGTAATTTGTAAAATACGGTTAGGTCTATCAAAATAGATGACTTAACAAAGATGATATGAAATACACAAAGATTGCAATTCAAAACTAAATGCTAAATAGGAGGAATTGTACCAAGAAGTTTGAAAGTAGCAAACCTGGATATAAACTTTAATAATAGCCTTTCCAATTAAAGTTGCTAGAAAGAACTTCCAGAATGGGATGTTAAATTGTCCACACAAAATACCAGCAAGATCAAAGAGAGGGTTTGGCACCTAATGGAAGGAAAAGTTAGTTTCTCCAGATGTCATACCTAACAATGAAGGAATAATATGCCAAACATAACCGCTCTACACTTGCAATATTGCTCCCGTGATCATATTTAAGTATTTAACAGCAAAGCAAATCATCGCTATATTTTACATGTAGTCTTTCTATAGCAACTCTCCAAACATAACCGCTCTACACTTGCAATATTGCTCCCGTGATCATATGTAAGTATTTAACAGCAAAGCAAGTCATCGCTATATTTTACATGTAGTCTTTCTATAGCGACTCTCATTTAAGTGCGGAGAAAATGAGTTTCTCATGCATTTTAAATGGAGTTCATCTAACAACTGTCAAGGAGCTACAAGGAAACTGTAAGCACGGTAACATAATCAAACATGACTGGAAACAATAAATGTCCATAAGAAAGATACTAACCGAAGCAAGTAGCAAGATTGTAGGGAAGTTCAGATGTTCCGAGTGGGACATAAGCCAGAGTTTGGCCCGATGAAGAGTTGATGTTAGAAAACCTTCTTCTGAAATGGAAGCATCCAATTCTTCTAACTCTTCTAGTTTGCGGCCTGACATGCTAGCTGTGGTTCATTTATCGTAATATGAGTCAGTTTCATCAAGTAATTCTTCTGAGTAAGCACACAAATTTAGAGCTAGTTTAACCTAAATTAAGCTAATGTTTCACGATGGTTTGTAAGAAACATGGATTGACTGCACCAGGCAATTCTTGCTACGAAATCGCATAAACTTAGGGCTTGTTTAGCCTTAAATTAGGCTAATCTTATATGATGGCTTATTGTGGTCAACATATAAGCTAGATAACCCAGCTTATCGGATAGTTTGTAAAACTGTTTAGGTAAGCCATCCTATAAGCCCTTACATACATACCTATAAGAGCCGACTGCCACTGGCTTCAACTTCTTATATACATACCTAACATACAACACCCACAATATGGTGGCCATTTGACCCTTAGAGTTACCCCTATAAGGCTGAGGTTAAGCCAGACCAAACAGCATCATATACATCTATCATTGCAGGAATGCATTGTTACCTATCTCCACAAAACTAATAAGCAAGAAAGAAACTCATGTATTTAATAAAAATTGCATCCTCTTGTGCATTAGAACCTTATAACAGAATCTTTAGTCACAGAACACTCAGCACAGTATTAACTAGAACAATTGATCACTTCAGTTTGTTACTGTGCCCAGGAAATTGATGTTCAGCATAATTTATTTTTCAGTTAAAGGTGCAATAACTGAAAAAACGTAAATGACAGAAGTTCAGTTTTAAGTGGCCCTTTAGATTTGATACTTGTAAAACTGCAAATACCCATACTAAAAATAATAAAATAAGACTAAAAAAAAGACATAGTGGAAGAATGAGTGGATATTGAGGGCATTGCAGACCTAATGTCCCAGAACGACAAAAAATTCCAAAGTTTTTATAATTACTCTACTTTGCAGTTTGCACATGGGATAATGACACTCTCAGAAAGGCAATACTGGGAAAAGGTACATAAAAAGCAGCTCCCAAATTAAAATTTCAATGGTCATCACTCATCAAAGTATGCTATAAATGTTCTACTAATTTGTAATAGGTCGAGAAGCTTCAAGCTCACAAGACTACACGGATCTTTCTGATGCATCATTTACAGCAAACTATCAAACTAATTCTGCGATGTGTCCATGTAAGTTTGGACAGGGTGAAACATTTATACAAAATTTCCGGTGATTCACAACTGTAATGTTCTGCTCCAGTAATAAACCTTGAAGAATAAAAAAGACGATGTAAGATGCTTAGAAAGAAATTAGCACGCATTGAACTACATAAATTATGTTCCAGTTGCCGAGAGCAAAGCAGTATGAATGTAACCTGCTCTAGAGAGAAAATATGGAGGAAGCTCTCCAAGTGCAGTTCCAATGCCCCAAAGTACAGCTTCAAGATGAACTTCATGCAGTATTTTGCTAAATGGAATTGTTTCCAGATATATTGGAGGTCCAAACTGTAGACAGTCATTCTCCAACCATGAAGGCCTCCTTTTAAGGAGAATAGTGTCATAAGGAGCACTCTTTAAATCAACCCGGCCGCACTGAACCGCTTTGATTGTAAAAAGGGCGATATGAGGCCCTAAATACAACACAAACGTGTGCAAACCAAAGCCTGCAAAAAAATATATAATGTAATGCACTGCGAATCGAATTCCTTGTATAGTTTTAATAATAAATACTTAGCTGCTATGCTAACACTTCACTCAACTGATTAATTCTTGCTCACACAAATTCACTAAGCTGAAATGCAATTTGCACTGACGGGCTTACCTAATCCAATGGATGAAGCCACCCCTAGTATGACCCACCATAATCCAAATCTGACATACCAAATCAGCTCCTGCATATGCTGCATTGGAGGCAAGATATCTGTTATATCCATGTTGCAAGAGTGCATGCACCACCCCACCACCAAGGAAGGAAAAGGAACAAAGCACACACGTTTGCACATACAAATGGAGCTATTGGGAAACTACAGCAACTTATCACCTAGTGTGAACAAGCTATAGCAATAGAAATGAATCTTTCTTAACGTAGGTGCATTCACAGTTGCTAAAATGGCAGATCAGGGCCTCAGACAAGCACTGAAGACATCAGCTAAGCATTAGAGTAGACAAAAGACAATAACAGAATTTATCCCATCATTCAAAATCAACAATTTATTATATGCAGATCTAGAGAACGTAAAAAGGTATAGTTTTGTGTTAGGTTGTACACTTCTAGTGCAGTTAGCATCCCACCACTCGATTAGTCTGAACTTGAAATACAGAAATGTGCTAATAATTAAGAAAAGGATGATACCTTTTCATGTGGGCCATCAGTGACCAAGAGCAGAACCCAGGTAGCAACAACCAAAAGAACCAGGAACTTCAACCGAGCACCTTCTTTCAGAACACAGGAACATGTGCTTCTTATACTCTGTCCAATGGCTAACACAAACAATGCCAGTGTCTTGAATGGCCGTGATGTCAGTGTTAACCTCTCCAGGTCCACACGATGCTTTTCACGAAGCTCTGAAATATATGGTAAATCTGTTAGATCATAGATACACAGAGTAGTTTTATCTCCTCAGGACAATAGCTTTCAGACAATCCTGATTTCATCTCATGTTATAGTGAAGGCGGTACGGAGGATCCAATGCATACTCCTAATTTGTTGCGCCTTCATGTGAGACTTTGACCTATCGTAATTTTACCCAAGTTGTGCTGCATATGAAAACGAAAATTGCAGCTACCTTCCACAAGATAGTATTGGAAATGACGCTTCGCAGTCAGTAGCATTTCTATTCCGTCCAAAAATTTCATACTAGAAAATTGCGTTTGCATTTGGGTGTCACAAAGCACAAAGACAAAAAGAAAATTTTGAAAGAAAAAATTCGAAAATTATCACCCCTAGCCAAGGGTAGAAATCGATTGGAAGATAGCATGAAATAAAAATTAATTTTTCTTCCAAACGCCATCCGCCCTAAAATGAAATGAAATCTGACTTACAAATCGACTCAAAACCTCAACTTAGCCTTCAGAAAGTGTTGTAAAAAACTCAATGCTTGAATCATAAACCGTGACAAACTGACAATACCGATCAACTATGAAGAACAGGATCCTCGTTCTACCCCCAACAAAATAGATGGAAGAAACCGTGCAATTTAGCTATACAAAAGAGCGGCTCGGTAGGTGCTTTAAATCATGAAGAAGAAAAGGAACTCCTCAATGGATCATTGTATTCTCCTAAAAGGAAAACAGGAGATCGACACTAACTTCCACGTAAAAGGAAAACAAAATATTCCAACTTTTCGGGAAAACCTCAATGACACGCACTCGCAGCTCCAGCAAGAAGGCAGAACAAAGATAGCGCCTTCGATAGTGATCGAAACACTACACCATGAAATTATTGGAAAACAACCATGAATCCCTAAAGCTTTAAACGATTTTAAAGTTTAAGCACCCAAGAACCAGACCAGATCACCAGACAGCCATCTCCAAGAACAGAACGAACTAACCAAACAACGCGATACCCAAGGTTATCCAGCATCGACTCACCGTACATGGCCTGGTCCTCGCCGGCGGCGATGTGCCCCATCTCGAACCCCGGTCTCTCCATCCGTCGCGTAGATCTGAGGCCCGGCACCCTGTTGGAGGCTGCAGCTGCCGCTGCCGCTATATAAACGAAGGAAAGGAAGAAAAGGCGCGAGCTTTGCTTCTCGTTTGACGCGGAAACACCTCGCCCCCGGAGGAGACGGAGATCACGGGCTCGGCGAGTCGCCTGGTACAAAGGAATCGCTCCTTTCCCACTGGAAAGATGGGTGCTTTTTGGCGAGCGCAAGGGGATGAAAACATAGGGTGGATTCGGTTTGGCTTAGGCTCCTTTTTTCTTTCTTTTTTTTTCGCGGTTACGTGCTCGGGCTTTCAGGAATTCAGGTTTTACCGTCAGGTGCGAACGTGCTGGCGCCGTTGGCACATTTTTTTTTGCTTAAGCCGATTTCTATAGCAATTAGCTTTTAAATAAAGTATCTTTAAAATAAAATTTATAAATTAATTATAATAAACACTACAACAACTTTATTTATATTGATCAAAATTACATGTGAGTCTTTCTCTTTCTGTACCCTCTATTACGAACAATCCAAAACTATAAATCAAAGCCATATTTCTGACTAATATTTAGAAAAAACAAAAACCAATACAAAAACCTAGATTTTTAAAACGACTCCTTCATTCCTTTTGCTATCATCTCGCTTTAGAGATAAGACAGACGGTCATAAGTGCATCACGTATCTTACTCCTCTCGCTCCCGTCACACGCACACATTTCTCTCTTACTTTTTTTCAACGTTCTCTCTTTTATTTTTAAAAGACACTTCTTTCAGTTATTACTATTCATTTTCAACTAAAAACTATAAGTCACAGTCAAAAGCTATTAATAGAAGGTAATATGAACCTCCCCTAAACGAAAGTGATGAGCTTGCATTAAGACGGGGAAAAGGCATAAAAAGATGATCGGGGGCTTGAACTTAATTTTCGGATAAAGTAATTTGTGTAGAAAGTGTGTTATATTTTGGAGATTAAGATGTGTATAATGCAGAGAGTTGGTGTTTTTGTTGTGGATATTGGGAATTTGATTTCTCAAGCCAACTTTTCTTTTTTCTTTTCTCAAGGAAGAAGGCAGGTTATGATAGGGGGTATTTTGCCTTGCGTGGCATATGGAAGGATTTTATAATTAGATAATCCTTTTGCCATCTTATTTACAAAAAATGAACTTATTCGAAACATATTTTTTTAACAAGAAATATTTGCAACGCCATAGATTGTGGTTGACTTCAACATACCTTTTGAAAATGAGTCCCGCTTGCAGCTCCATGGACCGTGGCATTGCAAATAAACTTTGCGACACTGTAGACTGTAATGTTATAAATGAGCCTTTGCAACAACATGGGTTATTTTGAACCTTTTCTTTTAAAGTAAAATATACTTGCATCGCCTTAGAGGACCGTGGCGTCTGACGTGGTAGACCTTGCAACACTATCGACCAGGAGTGAAACTAGAATAAAAATAATCGGAGTTCATCACTTTACCATATATATAACAATATATATAGTTTTCAAATAATAATGTGCTAAATAGTAATGCGTTCGATAATTTTTAGCATCAATATTACTTCAATGTAACTTATAACAGCGTATGATGATAACAAAAATAGTGATCGAAATCCTTACCAAAATAAAAAACCTGATAATAATATTGATTAGTTGCAGCAAATTACAGGAACTAAGGGCGAAACCACAGATAAAAGTTGATCAGCATTGGTAAAATACATCATTCGATCTCAATGGCCTGTTAAAAGTGAACAAAATTACTTAAAGTTTTCAAGTAAAAAATAGTAGAATAATCAAATGTAATGATCACATTGAAATTCTAACTCACAAATTGGAATAATTGAGAGAAATTTAGAGCAAAGTACATATTAATCGGGTGGACCTAAACTTCCTTCGGCCGGCGAGGGCATGATGCAATAGGGACCAGGCGACACCACAATGAGATGATAGACAAGGGTAGCCAGCGGCACCAATTTCTCCCATTCTTCGATGACTGGTCGCTGCCTAGCAGGGTGTGGTTGTGCGATGGACGTGGTGCACATCTTCTGGCCAACCATAAGAGACGAACAAGCATCGAGAGCTGCTGCAAGGTGGCATACTTTGGAATCATCAAATGGATACCATGGCCTGTTGTGGTCCTCCCTCTTACGCTGGCTCAAGGGCTGATTTGGTCTACTGTAGTTGCCTTATGGACGGAGAGAAGCAGAGTCTTCTCGTGAACTGCTGCTAACTACTGGGAATTTGGGCTATTAGTGCTCCTTTTATTGGGTTTCAAGGAAAGAACCGGGTCCACTGAGTTTAACCTGGGGTTCACACATGGGCTAAAGTGCTAATTCCTGTTATTTTTTTTCAAATCCCACTTCTTAATCCCGCCCATGCCATGGACCATAACGTTGTTACAAGCAAAACCCATTATTAAAAAAAATTATTTTTAGACAAGTTTATTTCTAAAACTAAGATTAGAAAAGGGGTAATTGATTAAAAGAAATATACATACGAAGTTATCAAGTTACAGTTTTTGTCAAGAAATCTCAAGTATGAATAAGTGCGATCTAACATGCTAATAATTTTTTTTGCGCATGATGCCAAGGATATTCAAATTACTTGAGAAGAATTCTGGATATAATTTGCTTGTTTCTTATATCAAAATTAATTATTATCCTAGTATAATCCTCCTAAATTTTGTATAGGAAATACATATTCCTGCAATAGTTCCTCAATTAAAACTATTTGTAGCTGTAGTTCAGGACCTCAGGTTTTGAGCTGCCCCTTGTTAGAAAACCGCAAACTAGAACAGAAAACACATCTTTTGGAAATTCAGAAAAGGGAACGTCCTCTCGTTGCTTTTTATAAACTGACAAGGGGGCTCCACGTTTCGTTAACCGCGAGGGAAGCTATGGAGGGAGAGAAGATTTCGTGCACGGGAGGATCATAGAACCGGCGAAGAGGACACGAGCCACATGATGCGTGTTTCTTCCCCGGCTGGTTGCCACCTCCTTGGATGCGAAGGAATAGATCGCTTTGGAGTCTGGACAAGGTCCATGTAATGCAACTTGACCTTGCCCAGTCTGAAGGAACTAGGGAAGCAGAGAAACATGGTTAACCATGTCTCCCAAACCATACTCCTATATACGAACATCACGGGCATCTACAGGAGAGTCAAGAGTAAGCAGAACATGAGCGTCGCTGCTTCAGAAATCAGGACAGGATTATCGTGAATAAACAGAGGAAGCAGAGAAATGAAGGAAGGCGCCGCCTGAAATTCTGTCCGTCTCTCAGCCAAAATGCAGCCCCAGGCAGTTCAATATCAGTAATCTGACCAAGAGCATGTCAAGTTGTCAACCCAACAGGCATGCCATGAAATTTTATTGCTCGACTTATGGCCAAATTTTAGAATTTAAAAATGATGCATCCGTACTAATCTCAACAGAAAATCCAACCATTGAATGCTCTTTTTATCTCATTTTCTGCGACAATGTTGACTTAGGTCGTTTCCAGGAATTGAAATGTCATGCAAGACAGAAAAAAAAATCAAGGTTATTGTGCTTTTATTTCCTTTTGAAAGAAAGGCCATTACACACATACTTGAACAGACGTATGAGTGCTCTTAGAGCTAAAACAAGTTTTTTTTTAAAAAAAAATTAGTGTTATTTAACCGTAAACATCCATCTGATTTAATTTTTAAGAGAAGTAGCTATGTTTTCTTGGATGTTGTCTTTCGCTTTTCTGTCGAATGGATCGTCTCCAATGTAAAGATCTAAAATAGACCGGCACAAGAGCTTGCTCTGGATGCTCCCCAATTCTTCCCCTTCAACTGCACAAAAGCACGGAAGAGAGCTTATTAGCAAAGAATGTTAGGTACCAATTTAATTATGTTAGACCATGTGAAGGTCATAAATATAGTGATAATGAATAATTGACTTTTAGATTGCATTGAAATTTACATTTGTGAAAGTTTCGGTCGGTCACAGTTGACGATCAGCAGGCTTCGACCACGATCAGTAGTCGGTGGTCCGATCGGCCTTGTGTTGGACGGTCCGATTGGCAGGTCGACCACGACAGAACGACCATGGCAAGTCGACATGACAGATTGACCACAGCAGGTCGACCACGGCAAGATGACCAGAATAGTCGGAGTTCCAGTGAACCGGTCGATAGTCGAAAGCTATAGTAACCGGTCGATAGTCGATAGCTACAGTACCTGGTCGATAGTCGGTAGTAGATGCTACAATACCTGGTAGGTACTCAATGATCGGTAGTCGGTGCTATAGTACCTGGTCGATACTTGATAGTCGATGGTCGGTAGCTATAGTACCTGGTCGGTGGTCGGTAGCTACAATACATGATCGGTTGTCGTAGGCTTCGCGATCGATTGTCGTAGACTTCATGATCGGTAGTCGTTTGCTTTGAGTGCTATAAGACTTGTGATTTACGAGTACCTCGAGTACTCGTATTCGATCAACAATATGACCGGCCTGTGCATGACGGTTAGACCGATCTTTCTGAGTGGTCTGAGGTTGATTATTGGAAAGTGTGGATACTGAGGTCATGGAAGATTTGGTTCATGTTTATTGATGGTTAAGGGTGTGTTTTGCGTGTGTGGACTAATATCGTTCAAGTTAGGAAGAACTTGTGCAGGGAAAAAAGTTCTTTGGTCTTTGTATGTACAGATTGGGTGTGGAAATAGTCACGGTCGGTGACGAAGAGGACGGGACTAGGAGGGAGAAATCTGAGATCTAGGCGGTCGAGAATGTCATGAGGTGGTTAGGCTCACGCTAGAGCATGTGAAGATCAAAGATGGATGATGCATGGAGAAGTTATGAGAGGTGTGGTTCTGGAGGCTTTGATATGTGATGAGCTGTAAAGAGTTATAGAAGGTGTCCATAACTAGAAGGTTAGAGACTTTCAAAAACCCAAGTTTAAAAGGGTTTTAGGTCACTTGATTTTCGAAATCGATTAAGATTACATGTCTGTATTAATGAGGACACGGGTTGGGGATCTAGCATATAAAAGGAGGGAGAGGTTAAGTGTTGATCTATGACTTGAGACGGCTTTGGAGAGAAAACTTTTGTGCTAGAGTTTGAGGGGTGCCATGCGGACACTTTGTAGCCACATAATATATTTTAGAAATAAAAGATCAGATCTATTCCTAAAAAGTTAGTTGGCACCAGTGACGTTGTTTTCTAGGCATTGTTTTCAACTCATTCTCATTCCAAACCGGTCGTGGCGAGATAACATTTCTCTGTCAACCTCACTTCCTTGATCGCGTGCAGAGTTGATCACTAGATCATTGCCAACAACATCGACAGGTAGGGCTAATCAGAGCACGACAACTCAGAGGCGTCGACCACGCTAAGCGGTTAAGCGATGAGCACGTTGAAATATTCATCGAGCACTACGAGATTCTAAAAAGCAGAGGTAATCATGCACCCCCGTCTAATTGCAGTAATTGATCTTACAAATTAACCTTGCAAACTCAGAAACAATTGCAATAAATAGACATCAAACATGACAGAGATATATGATTGTATAGAAATGCCACCAGTGACATTTTCTAAGAAGATGAATGTGGTCCACATGACAAATGGAGCCTAGGGATCTCTATATGATTTGCCATTTTCTGGGGGAAATATAAGCAGCAGTAGAAAATAGAATGAGAACGGAATGAACATCATGTATTAGTATTACCATCATAATTCAGACAATTAGAAAAAGGACAATTGATCTCCTTAAATTTGAAAAAGTTATGGATTATCTACGTGCATTCACCATATGGACCAAATGTGAATAAAATAAGGGAATGCTGCCAGGTACTCAGGTACTGGATACACGTCCATGTTCATTGCAAAACAAATAATCTACATATATTTCCAGCTCCTAAATTCCTTCCTTCCATCAACCAGTCCAAGAAGACAGTTTTAGGCGGCCGCCTGGATGGGCCTAGACACTGAGCGGAGCCCGACCACCTCGCCTTGGCCAAAATCGGCATGCTAGACGGCCAGCCCACCTAAGTGGCTTTTGGTGGTCAAAGGCGAAGCCGTCCCTGTGCCAAATCCACCGGGACTGCATGCTACCGAAGCCTCCGCCTCGCCGTAATCCATAGCGCCGCCTCTGCCTCGCTGGAATCTGCCGTGTTGCGGCCGAGGTTCGTTCCGCCTCCTCCCCCCCTTCGTCGTTCCCCCTAAGTCCCCTCCGCTAGCCTCACCTTCCCTCCACGCCACGGATCTATGGGAGAGGCAGGTGAGCCGCGCGAGGGAAGGCGAGTGGGAGAGGAGGGCGACAGCAGAGGCCAGAGGGGAGAAGGCAAGCGGGGGATAGAGTGAGAGCGAGCGGGAGAGGAGGGTGATGGTGAGGCGTGCGTGTGCGGTGAGAAGTGAGAATGGGAGAGAGGGAGAGAAGAAATAAGGGGTAAGGCGTACGTGTGCGGTGAGAAGTGAACGGGGGGAGAGAGAAGAGATAAGGGGTGTGCGGTGAGAATGGAGAGAGAGGAGATAAAAGGGAGGTAAATGGGTTGGTGGTTGGGGCCGAAGGACGGTGGCAGTGTTGGCAGTGGTAGTTAGGTTGGACGGGACTGTAAGGCTGGGAGGGGTTAGGGGGCTACGCGGCGAGGCGGCGACGGCGTTGCCAGTCATGGGTGGTGGTAGAGGGGGCGGCGGAGGAGGCACGTGGAGCTGTGGCCGACGCTGGAGAAGAGAGGGTGAGGAGGGTGGCTGCCGGCATCAGAGCAGGAGAAGAGGGGGGAGGGGGAGCGACGACGCTTTGAGAGAAGAGAGAGGGAGGGGAGGGGTGACGCGAAGGGAATGCCGTCGGGTTGCTTCCGACGATATACTGTGCAGTAGTCGCTCTCTTTTTATTATTGCGTTCCTTTTTCAATAATGCCAAATCACTCACAGAACGTTTGGCTCCTAGCAATTAGCTTTGGAATCATAGAACCGGAATTTAATTTCAAGGATAGAGTTGTTTGTCCACCACCTAAAGTGAATTGATATTTTCAAAGCCAATCCCAAGAGTCATGATACAATTATAAGCGATTCTTAAGTTCCATATATCATTTATTTGGAATCGAGGCGTCGAGCTCTTCTCACGACATGTCATGCCCAAATTATGGAAGTACTTTTCAATATAATATATGTATATATATATTGTTATTTTCATATGTCCTATCAAAATATTAGAGATATCAATAGCCTAATTTTACAAAGTTTGATTGTATGAATCCCAAAACATGATTCTCCGTGAGTAAATAGAGTAGATAGGATTTTATATAGCAATCAAGTATATATCTCTTTTTTTTTTAAAAAAAAGTTCCCAAATTTGGGCCCTTGAATGCATAAGGTTTCGTGCAGAACCCAACAACTACCCTCTCTCCCTTGTCCCTATTCCCCTACTCCACCACACTCAACTGCCACCCCAAATAATACATTATTATTATATTATATACCATTGTTTAAAAATTACAAAATAACATTCTGTTGCTATTTGAAATGGTGACAGAGGCTCTGTCACCATTTGAATTTGGGACATAACTTCTGTTGCCATTTTAAATGACGGCAAAAGCTCTGTCGTTAAACAAATGGATGGCAGCGTGCCACGTTGGCACCACAGACTCTATCGTCATTTCAATTGGCGGCAAAGGAGCCAATCGTCAATTGATATGGAGATAGAGGCTCCTACACTCTCTGTCACTATTTCAAATGATGACAAATGCCAGTGTATTTAATGGCCAAGAAACGGTTGAAATTCATAAGAATTTGGCAAAAAAGAGAAATAGGGGAGGAGAGGAGAAGAGAGGAGAGGAGAGGGGAAGAGGAGGATAAGAGTGCAAGAAAAGGAGTGATTTCCGCATCCTAAAGGTGAGTTTTCAGTTTTTTAGTTGATTTCGTTTTGAAACCATAGTGGGTTAGCAAATAAAATGATTAGATGTGTAGTTATATTGGGTATTGAGTAGATAGTAAATAGTGTTTTTATAGATTTATATTTATTTAGGTTAGCATGTGTGTAGAACTATTAATTTCTTGTAGTCGTAAGTTGTAGTGCACTGATTAGTTTTAGAATATTAGATCTGCTAGTTAGGTCTATTGGAAATCCATTATTAACTATGTGTGCTACATAGATAAAGTATGTATGGTAAGTTAGATTTTTACAAGACATATAGGATTGGTTGTCTTTCTTTAGGGTGTAGTAGGTTAGGGAAATCCCCTCGTATGCAAGTTTATTAGTGACTAGAGGATTTGTTATTAGGTCTATTTCGCCTGTCATCCCAACTAGGAGAATAAGATGAGGGTCCCCGACATTGACAGGCTGAAGGGAAGAGTTGGTCGTCCGCTGACCTGACGTATTAGGAACAACATAGATGAATTAGAAGCGGGGACTCGCTTGAAGAAATGCTACATTTGTAAGAAGATTGGGCATATCTTCATATATTGCCCTCGTCGGAGGGGCCATCAAGATGGAGGAGAAGAAATCCACGAGGAAGGGGTGGCTAGGACCTCCATCGACGGTGGTAGCCATTGGGCTGCCGATGCTATTTGAACTTATGTTCGTAGTTATTGTATGATCTATGCATTATTTGTAATGTGCTTACGAACTACGTTACATTATTTTACTATGATGTATGCCTTATGTGTACATACGTCACCTTACTTGTAGATTTACCTACTATTTTGTTACTTTACTTATAGATTTACCTAGTGTTTTGATACTTTACTTACCTTGTATTATGTTACTTTACTTGTAGATTTTCCTTTTGTTATTTTACTTTCCTTGTACGTTTACCCTGTGATCCGTTACTTTTTTATGTTATTTTACTTGTATATTTTCCTTTTGTTATTGCATCATATCTTCCTTGTAGACCAGCATGCACATCTTGAGGACTACGTGGAGGACACGTCTGCCCACAGGACGCAGGCAGATGACGACATTGTAGGCCACGGGGCACACTCAGACGACGATGAGGTTACAGTGGACGCCTGGTTGGCTGAGCCCCTGAGGACGAGGCTACTCACGTCCTAGGGGTTTGCAACTCTTTGATGTGCCTAGATTGAGCCAGCCGACTCGGTAGGATGTTGCGACTCCTGCACCAGTTGCTCGCTCGCCTAGGTCATGGCGTGCACCAAACCACTGGACCTTCTAATCAGCTCATGCACAGTGGCAACCCAATGTAAGATCAAGGAGGCTGACTAGAGGGGGTGAATAGACAGTTTTTAAATTTCTTTGGATAAAACCAAGTTTATAATGTGAAAACATAAATCAATTTAGTTTAGCACAAATAAGGCCTAAATCAACTAGGTTGGCCTAAGTGCACCAACAACTTAAATCTATGTCAAACGTTTGCAATACTATGTTGACAAGCAATCAATTTAATTCTATAAATGTAAATTACTTGAATGTAGATTGAGCACATGAGAACAAACCACAATGACACGGTTTCTTTTTACCGTGGTGTTCGGATACTTGCTAGTCTCCCCTAATCCATGTTGAGGTAAGCCCAAACTAATTGGACCGGCTCTACGAATTAAGCTTTCCACCTTAAATCCACTAGTGGTAGCTCTTTCTCGCTCTGGGTAGGTAAGCTCCAACCTTCACAATATGTCGGGTCTTCTCACAACCTTCTTTGGGAAGATTTCCACGCATGACGCCTCTAACGCCGTCTACGAGTTAGCAACCTCCAAGAGTAACAAGTCAAGCTCTTTTCTTGACTCTCACCACGTGCAATGAATGCACAAGATCAAGTGGATACGAAATCCACCTCTAGATGCAACATATGCAATCTGGAACATTTCTCCTTGCTCACAAGGTGCAACACATGCACAATTGAGAGGAGAACATCACACTAGCTCAAAGAAATGAAATGGAGTCAAGCCCCTTCTCTCCAACTAGGCACAAGGGGGTATTTATACCCCCACACAATAAAACTAACCATTGGAGACAAAAATCATGACAACCGGTAGTACCATAGGCAAAGAGCTGGTAATACCACTCCTCTCGTAATGGTTAGAAAACAAGTCATTACAGGCTGCTGTCGGTAGTACCACTTACACAGAGTCCGGTATTACCATTGTCGTTACAACCTGCTGTCGGTAGTACCGCTCATACAGAGTTCGGTACTACCACTGTGTGGTAGTACCGCTCCATACATGCGGAACTACCGTTTTCTAGGGGAGGACAAATCTCCCAAAAAGTATCTCTTTGGAAAAAATGTACCACGGATAAATCAGTCATACCGCAACTCTGGTTGTACCGCGCCACACATGTTGGTAGTATCGTAGGCCGGTTTGACCACTCACACAGAACCAGTATTACTGATCTTCAACTACTCAAGTCTTCGACCATGTTGATCATTGACCACACAGGTCTTCAACTTCGTCGATCTTCGACCACACAGGTCTTCGACCACGTTGATCTTTGACCACACAGGTTTTCGACCAACCATCGTGATAGTACTGTGATCTCAACGTCGGTAGTTTTGCCCAACAGTAGTTCCGCAAGACATACACCGGTAGTTCCATTTTTTTAAAAGTACATATACTCCAACAAATTTTGCAAAACGAATTTGCAAACCTTTCCAAGATCCAAAGCACACCATCGAGCACATTTATGGAGGTTCGTCTACGTACAAGACGAGGTGATAGTATAAGGCTATCAAACGAGAGGTAAACTATATTGATGCTCCCCTGTCAATAATATTCCTAAGTGGTCAGAAGTCACCATCTCTTTTGAGAAGAGTGATTGTTCAATCCCTTTGACTCGACCCGATCAGTTTCCGATCATGGTCAAACCCACCATCAACAACTGTCGAGTTAATTGTGTATTGATTGATGGTGGCAGTTCTTTAAATATTTTATTTGTGAGTGCTTTGGACGAGTAGCAAGTCCCTTATACCAGAATAAAACCTATATGATATTCATTTCATGGAATTGTACCAGAGATCTTTGGCCAAGCCCATTGGCCAAGTTTCCCTACCTGTCACGTTCTAGCTTCCCGAGTAACTTCAGGATAGAGAAAGTCTCATTTGATATGGTCGACTTTAACATGACGTATGAGTGTATGACACCATACTCGGATGACCTACTTTGGCACGTTTTCTGATATTCGCTCACTATGCGTATCAATATCTTAAGTTGCCAGGTCCCAAGGGAGTCATCATAGTTCGCTGTGATAAGAAAATAGCACTGATGTGAGACCGCAAGTCCCTTGAGATGGTCAGCCAACTCCAACTCGAGAAGCTACCAACACGTAGCGTTTGACCAAGCACTTGAAGCCTAAAGCTGCACTGAAGCCGAACAAAGAGGTCAAGGAGGTTCCTTTGGATCCAGCGGAGCCTTCGAAGACTGTTCGCATTGGGGTTACTTCCGATCATGCATAGGAAGACGCTCTCATCACTTTCCTCTAGGCAAACACAGAGGTGTTCGCGTGGCAGCCATCCGACATGCCCGGGGTTTCTAGGGAGGTGACCAAGCACAGGGTAACTCTACGGCCTGATAAGAAGCCCATAAAATAGAAATTACGAAGATTTGCACCATATCGATGGGAAGTTGTCAAATCAGAATTGGACAAGCTACTCAAAGTAGGCTTTATAAGAGAAGTCGATCACTCAAAGTGGTTGGCTAACCCGGTAATGGAAAAGAAGTCTAATGGTAAGTGGCACATGTGTATAGACTATACCAATTTAAATAAAACTTGTCCAAAAGATAATTTTCCGCTTCCTCGTATTAATCAATTGGTTGACTCTATTGCCGATTGTGAAATGTTAAGTTTTCTATATGCATACTCTGGTTATCACTAGATTAGTATGTCTTCAGAAGATGAAGAGAAGATCACATTTATTATGCTATTTGGAGTATTTTGCTATGTAAAATGCCATTTGGCTTGAAAAATGCTGGTCCAACTTTTTAACATTTGATGGAATTGACCTTTATACATCAAATGGGTCGAAACTTAGAAGCCTATGTTGATGATCTATTCGTCAAGAACATCAAATGACTTAATCACATTTCATACCTACAGGAGACATTCGACAACCTCAGAAAGCACCTCTTGAAAATCAATCCCAAGTGTGTGTTCAGAGTTTCTTCGAAAAATTACTCGGATTCCTTGTTTTGGCAAGAGGCATCGAGGCAAATCCTGAAAAGATCAAGGCCATCGAGTAGATGCGCCATCTAATCACAAAGAAAGAAGTTCAAAAACTCACCAGGAGCATGGTGGCTCTAAGCCGTTTCATTGCACGTCTGGGAGAGAAAGGACTTCATTTCTTCAAACTTCTAAGGAAACACGAGGATTTTGAGTGGTCAAAAGAGCCTAACGATGCCTTCGATGATGCCAAGAGATGTCTTACAAGTGCTTCTATTCTAGTTTCTTTGAAATCAGATGAAACACTCTTAGTATATCTTTCTGCTACGCCACAGACAGTAAGTGTTGTACTGGTTGCAAGACATGAAGGCGTCCAATGTAACAGTCCAGCTGTTTATTTTCAATTTTTAGTAAAAAAATTAAAAGTAATTTTAATTTCAAATAAAATCAAGTGTTCTTTGGTTGCTTGACTTTTGGTGATTTTATTTGCCTGTTTTCATATTTTTAAAAAGGCTTTTCTTAAAAGTAATTTAAATAAAAATATAAAAATATTATTAAGTAAAAGATATTTTGGATTTCTATAAAAATCATATTTAAAATTAATTATTTTAAAAAATCATTTGGCTTTTATCTGGATTTTCTGTGCTTTTCTGGATTTTAAAAATCAATTTCAATGATAAAAACCATTTTTGTAAAAATAAAAAGACCAAATGTAAGTTGGAAATATTTTTTATAAGTCTGAAACATCTCCAGGAATTTCTACTAATTTTTCTGGAATTTTTAGACTGTATTTGCTATTTTCTAAGTATTTTTTAATCTTCTTAATATTTCTGAAAACCAAAAACACATTTTAAATCTCTTTTCTCTCGGGCTGACACGTGTCGCTCACTGGTTCAATCCATCCCCACCCGATCTAATTTGAACCATCCCCTTCCACTTACCCTTCGTTTCGTAGCCGACGGCCTAAATTTATTCTACCGCCGTCGATTTAATGTCGGCCCTCCATCTTTACTTAACCCCCTCCCTCTCCATTCGACGGCCCCGATTCTTTCTCTGTGCTGCATGGCAACCATCCGTCCATCTGCCTCTGTCCCTCTCTTTTCTTTCTCACTGACAGATGGGCCCCGCCTATCAGTCGTCTCCTTCCTCTCCCTTTCTTCTTCCTCGCGCCGCCGCCATTGCCGCCCCGCTCGAGCTCATTAAGGCGCTTGTTTTTCCCCATTAGCTCGTGCATTCAATGCCATTATTGACCACTAAGCCTTCCGAGTTGATTCCACCGCCTTTCCCCTCTTTTACTCCAATTAAACCACTCTTTAAGCACCATTGTGCCGACCTTAACTCCGGCGAGTAACTGACGGCCGTTTATCGCCTCCGCCCCTATATAAACCCCTCCCAGAGGATCCCCCGGCCGCGCTGCCCCTTTCCCTCTGCCAATTCCTCCTCCCTATGCCCGAGACGCCCTAGTGTCATCTCTCCTCTTCGTCGAATGCTAAATGCCTCCGGCGAGGAATTGCCACTGGTCGGAGCTGAGCCCAGCCACTCCGCCACCGCTGTCGCCTTCCTCGTTGCTGTGCGCACATTCTCCGCCCCTCCTCTGAGCGAAGCAGCTGCCGGAACCCACTCGCCGTCGACGCCCTTGCACCGTCGATGTCTCGTCTTGCCGTCAGCCGCCGTCAAGCATCGCCGAGCACCGTTGAAGGTACTGTCGAACTCCCCGTGGCTTCCTCTCTCTTTTGGAACCCTCACGAGCGCCGCCTTCAGCCGGCCATGCCCCGTTAGCTGCCGAGACAACATGGCAGCCATGTGGTGAGCCACATCAGCTCCATCCCGCCTCGTCAGCCCTGTTCGGCAACATCAGCAATTCCCAATTTTTTTAATACAAAAACAAATCGACCGAAAAAGAAATTCCATGCTGACAACACTCTGACATCATAAAGCCATTTTCTAGTAGAAAAGTAATTCCACCGAAAATCAATTCCTTACTGATGTCATAATCTTGATTTTCCAATAGGAAAATAATTCTAAAAATTTAGTTTATTCTTTTCCTTGATTTTAAACTTCTGGAAGCCCGTATTTCTTCGTCCTAACTCTGATTAAGCCCGTTCAAATTTCTAAATTCATCTAAAATTAAGATCTATCAAAATTTTCTTTGTTTTCAATATTTGAAGTTTATTTGGTTCTTCTATGTAATCCTATAATTTAAAAGTCTAATTTTCAATTCCCCGTTCAAATTCCAAAGATCCAAATTCCAAAATTTAAATTCATAATCTCAAAAATTCATAATCTCCAGAAAGATGTCGAATCCATTTTTTGGTCGAACCTATTTTTCTTTTCCCTTTTTTCCTTCTCTTCTCCTTCCCTTTCTTTCCTTCTTTCATTTTTCTCTCTCTTTTCTCCTTACTGTTTGCCTTCTTCTCCAATGAACCAACCTGCTTGTCTCTCTCCTCGTAGCTTTTTCAACTGAACACACGAGCGAGCTATGCATGCAAAAACCATTTCCCACCCATTAAGGAAATTAAGGGCAGTAAGAAATGTCTTTAACTACTACTAGAAATGAATTATTTAGCCATTACTTCAACCGTTTTCATCCATACTAATGCACAGTAAAACCTCCAACTCAAAATCGTTGCCCTCAATTTTGTTTGGCTGATCAAATTCCTTCCCTTCTCTGAGGCTACAAATAGGAACCATGGACCGTGGTTAATTACTCATTCCATCCCTAATATTTCTCCACCGCCTTGCGTTCAACAGAAGCCACTGCCATCGCCATTTTGTTGGCACAGCAGCCACCGCCGTGGACCATGACAGCTGGCGACACATCCGGCCATCTCTTCCCCGGGCTTCCGTGGTTCCGTTTTGCCGCTCGCCATGCCACCCACTCGCCGACGAGCTGATGTGGCTTGACACTCTTTCTGTTTGAGGCCTTCGCCTTGCTACTCATCACTTCTGCACTCTCTCTATTCCCTCTTCCGTTCGATCTCTGTGTATATGCACTCATGGTTCTCTTGTCATACTTCAATTGCTCAGAGTCTCATCAGTTTCTTTTATGCTCTGCTACTCTTTGTTGTGTAGGTCTTCTACCTCACTTTATATCTTTTACATTCTAATGTTCTACATACAATACGTCTCAAACTTAACGTCTCTATCACGTATACAATAGTCTTCATTCCACTTCACTATGAGGTTCACACTACTATACTCTCTACGCACACAGTCTCTTTCACTCTAGGCATGTTTTATGATATCAAGCTATCTTAGAAATACGCTTGCGCTAAATACTACGCACTCATTCACTTTTGTTTCCACTCATCATCTGTCTCTTTAACACATATGGTATCATCGCCGACGAGCTGCCACACCAGAGCCGCCACTGGTCCGATCCCTCTATTCTTTGCTCTAACCATTTTTTTCCTTGAGTTTATATTACATGGGAACCATTGCTTAGTTTGTTATGACAGGGAAGCTAGTGTTTACACTCTTGAGACCTTGGGATCGAACCCCTTGAACCCCATTTTTCCATAGCCTCAAAATATTTTGCTTAGCCAATGGCAAGCGGGCCCCACTTGTTATAGACTATAAAAATCCAAAATTCCAGCAAAAATATGATTCTCAAGAATACTCCATGTTTTACAAATTTAACTTCTCTTCCATTCAATTTTCCAATTGCTCATTCTCCACCATTCGAGCTCTAAATCAGGTGATTCAAAATTCTAAATTCATCCAAATTCATAATTTATCTCCCAGTATATATTTTATAATTTTTGGATTTTATTTGGGTTTATTTGTCTTTGGCCGCTTTTCACACGTAGACTGCGACGTCCCGGAAGAGTGTAATTTCGACGGCAATTCTCACCAATTCGCTTAGTAAGGCAAGTTACACCTTTGATCATGTTACTCCTAGTAATTTAAATTAATTATGTTGTTTTAAAATTATTATGTATGTGTACTTTTATTCAATCTAGTTTAAATTCAATTTAAATTCTAGTTATGCCCAAATCCTTTGTGTATGACCAAATTTGACTCTAAACAATCATGCCTTGTCACCCTAGTTGAAAACCTAGTTAGTACATTAGTATTAATTTGAAATTTTATAGAATTGCTTAGCCATGCTTAGAATAATTTAGGTGGGAAGAAATGTTTCACTTAAAATGATGATTTATAAAATTTATTCTTGACTTTGGTGAGTCAAGAAAGTCTATGAAATTTTGATAAAATAAAATTATGAAATTGGTTTAGATTTAAGCAAATGATTAGGTTGTGGGTGCTTGCTGGCATGCATTGTTGTTTGGTGACACAATGTTGATTGCCAGGCACAAGGGGTATGTGGTTGGTGCCTAAGTCAGTTAAGGACCGGTCTGTGAGTACTATAGCAAAGCCCTACGTACTATCACAAGGCTGGTAAGGGACAGTTCTAGCTGATTAATTTACAGGTCCTAACCTGAGTCTTACTGTAGATTGAAAGTGAGCGTGGCGTTGGTCATGAGAAGTCTCACTCGGCTCAAGAGGGGACTCCAACTTGTGGATTCAAGTTGTGGTGAAACATCAGTGTTGGCTTGGCCAGGTTGAAGACTTTGCATTGTAAAAACCTTGTCATGATCTTCTCGCCGCACATCAAAGGAAGTGTGCTTATCCGGTGGCAATATGGGATGATCATGTCTTTATGGGTAAAGCTATACAACCTGTACAGAGTGTATAATCTATCCTGGATAGCCGTGCCTATGGTCATGGGCAAGCTGAGTAAAGTTTTTCATGGATTAGACTTTGTTTTCAAAATGGTTTTACAAAATTCTTATGGATGGATGGAATCCATATGAGATCTTTTTGAGGAAAGATGGTCTGGGTGGGATGCTCGTGGTTAGGTTAGTGTTTGATTAGAGCCTGCACCAACGATATTATTTTGTTAAAATCTTGTTTCTATTTATTGTATCAAATTCAGCTTTTGAATCTACTTACAATATTTACTTCAATTCTACTTTTCGCTCAATTAACCTTATTATGCCTTCCTTTGTCAATCCTTATGCATGCATTAACTCTGTTAAACCTGTTAGTGTAACTTGTGGAGTACTTTATATGCTCATGTTGCTCAATTTATCATTTTTCAGAGGACGACTTCGACTTTGGTAAAGATCAGAACGAATAGGCCGCGTCTTATTGTCGTTTGCCTGTGGGTAGGCTCAATGGGCTTCTTCTGCTTCGGTTTTTTCTTCCGCTGCTTATATTTAATTTTGGTTTATGGACCATTGATGTAAGCTTTGGCCATCATGCCCATATTCAATTAAATAATGTTTGTCATTGTGCTTAATATGTATCCTTGTTATCACTGTGTGCATTAGCTGATCCTGGACTAGTGCGATTTACACAGAGGGTTTTGGAGTTGTTGCTCCGGGATCCAACACTGAGTAGCCAGAGTAGTAGTATAGGGAGGCCGAGCAGCCACCAGATCCAGTGGGTAGCCACTAGATCCAGCGAGGAGAAGGTGGTAGAACCCCCAAATCCAGCGAGAGTGACCAGAGGAGGAGAGATCTATTCGGATCTGAGCTGGGAAAGGCGAGCACGCCACGTAGCTAGGCTAGGAGGAGCCGTAGCCACAAGAAGGAGGAGAGCAAGTAGTGTCTCTAGCGCCGAGAGGATGGAGGAAGAGGAGAACAATTGCCAAGAGCTAAGCGTCGGCCGAGGAAGAGGAGGAGTGCGAGCGTCGATCGAGATAAAGGAGGACTATGAAGCGTTGGCTGAGTGGAGGAGTGCGAAGCATCGGCTGATTAAAGAGGGAAGTGGAGTGCCCATTGGTCAAGCGTGGCCATGGGCCGAGTGTTGGGCTGGGCTGAGAAGCTTGGGCCTTTGAGGCAGTTTTAGCAGTAGGTTAGCAGGCTTTTGTCTAGATCTTAGCCCGTTAGATAGGTTAGAAATCCACTGATGCGAGAGAGGGAAAAGTTTTCCAATCTATTAGTATCTTAATTAAATAACTTCTTATAGTCGAGCGTCTGCCTATAATGCAGAAATCGACCAGGCTCAAGCCGAGGTAGCAGATCAAGTTGCCATTGATTCCAGCACTTACTACTACTCAGGCAAGCAAAATTCTTGATCACGCACATAGTTATGTCAAATGTACAAATTATTTCCTATACCATTAAGATATACGTGCATTAGAAAAATATTTTTGGAAAAAGAGTAAATGGATCAGAAAGGTTAAGAGTTAAGAAGAGAAAATAAAAGAGGAGAACAAGAAAGAGAAAGAATACGAGTTAAAATCCGTGGTCCGACTTAGAAGAGCACCAGGACTGCAGGAGTTATTAAATAGGAGGGTAAAGGGGATCTTGAAAATGCAGAGAGAGGGAAGGCATGACCCCTTTACGTATGGTTAGAATATAAGGACCTACCAGACTCTCACTCGAATCGGGGACCGTAAATTAAGTGTCAGCCATTTTTTCATCTCGGACGGGTAGAAATTAGTACCCTGTTACATTATTCATCACTCCATATTGGGTAAGAAAATATATATGAGTAGAGATGGATGAAGCTCAAGACCAGTAACACCAGTCTAGAAGTGAGTAAGTCTCGAGACGCTATATGCGTAGGTGGAGTGTTGGGCCGAGAGCCGATCCAACCGAACATTATTTGAAGTCGGTAGAGCCCAGGTGAGCGACCCGGTATACCAACAGAAAATAAATGGGCTGGAGAATTGAGCAACATAACTTGGAAAAGTTATATATTTTGAATTTGACCTCACACCAAAGGAACTGTGGAAAAACCTAGTTATAATGGTTCAGAGTAGTTACGGGTATAGTGACACAAGCTTACATATTGCTAAATAAAACCATAAATTCATGCTCGTCTCTTGGATTGGAGACTACGGTGATTATTAGGGATCTTTCTTCACTCAAGTGAAAAGTAGAATCTTTCCAAGTTAAAAGGTGGATAATTAATTTGATAACGCTATTTTTGAGAATTAAAATTTAGAAACTTTAATAACCCTAGAAGAGAGGCATACAATGCATCTTGCTAATACTAGCTGAATACGTCAGTACTTACCCTTGCTATTATTTTCTTTGTTAAACATGCCCCGTTCGGAGAGTACTCCGAATAGGATGAAGGGACCGTAGGCATAGTCGAGCTCACTGGGGAGGAGGACGATGGTAGCGAGGAGTCGAGGAAGGTGGACCCCTTATACGGTAGTTGGGACGAGTAGGCGACCTACGGAGCTGAGCAGAAGAGCTTTAGGGTATCAGTTTGCACGTTTTTCCCCTTTTGTATCTGTAACTAAGACCATAGCCCTTGCAGCAAGTGCTGTAATAAGAATACAGTTTCTATATTATTGTTCTGCTACGCGACTTTGGTAAAAAAACTTATTATTCAACGAAATAGTGTTCTACTGATTAAGCGAATAATAATCTGTACATTTAAATGTGATTATTTTTGAGATAATTACATGAGGCGCCACACAAGCCCACTTACACAACTCAGTCGTCGCTTGGCCATTTCCTGCTGGGCCGCCTCGTCCGTTTGCCGCTCGGGCAGATTGGGCGTTCAGTCAAAATATATTGTTGAAGTTCAAGGGAGCAAGACGCCGATAAATTGGGCGTTGTAGGCCGACTTCGCCGAGTACTTGCCACCGTGGTGAAGGACTGAAGGTCCAGATGACCTTATCTTCTTCCTGGTTTAGGGTGACATCCTGTAGCGCATTCCAGAGTGCTAGAAACTCTTTGGCTTGTGCCTCGGTGGAAATGCGTTGAAGCTCCTTCATCCATGGTCCTTGTTGTAAGCTGTCATGCACCGATTTGTGCTTCCTCAAAAGCGAGCTTGTAGCATCGCGATGGTATGTCCTTTAGTGCCTTGTTTAGCCCTCGCGTGCTCCAGAACTTGCGAGTATGCTGGTATTCGCAAAGGGACTGTCTCCAAAAAAAAAAAGTAGAGCTTCGTTTTTCTAGACTTCATGGTGATCTTTGGGTAGTAATCTTGATGAGCAAATCCATATAGAGCAGATAGAATGGTTCAGTGAACCGAAAAATTAGCACCTAATTTGCAAGTTAAAGAAGTCATTGTATGAATCTAATTAGTCATTTTGACTTCTATATGTTGAAGATTGGCTACAGGGGATATGAGTATGACTGTTGCGTTTATATTCTACGCCTTAACAATGATCCGTTTATTTTTCTGCTACTATATATTGATGATATGCTAATTGCTGCAAAGCACATACGTGACGTGATTAGTTTGAAAGTTTTGCTAAGTCAAGAATTTGATATGAAAGACTTAGAGTTAGCAAATAAAATATTGGATATAAAAATACACAATGACAAAAGCTCAAGAAAATTGTAGTTATCTCGACGGTGTATGTTGAGAAAGTTTTGGAACAGTTTGATATGAGCAAGGCAAAACTAGTAAGTACTCTATTAGCATACCACTTTAAACTTTCTTCTAAATTTTGTCTTACACCAGACAAAGAAATTAAAGAGATAGCAAAAGTTCCTTAGCATATGCTAGTGCGGTCAGTTCCTTAATGTATACAATGGTTGCATAAGGCTGGATTTGGCGCATGCTATAAGTCAAGTTAGAAAGTTTATAGTTAAACCAGGAGTCGACATTAAAAGGCAATCAAGTAAATATTTAGGTACTTGAGAGGAACAGCAAGTCATAGTATTGTTTTTGATGGACAGTAAGATAATCTTTTGGTTGTTGGATATGTGGATTTAGACTATACCGATGAGTTGGATAATAGGGGGTCTACTACAAGGTATGTTTTTACTCTATGTCGAGGGCCTATTTGTTGGAAGTCATCGGTTTAGTCTATTGTTGCATTGTTTACAACTAAGATGGAGTACATTGCTATGGTTGAAGTTGCAAAGAAAGCGTTATGCCTTGCATGACTAGTAAAGGAATTGGTGTGATAGTCATAGCGCAATTTTTTGGCAAAGAATCGAGTGTATCATACCAGGACGAAGAATATTCATACAAGGTACCACAGGAGCAAAGAGTTGATTAATTCGGGAGAGATTGATTTGATGAAGGTGCACGCTGATGCTAATGTTATGGGTATGTTGATCAAACCCGTCACCGCCAACAAGTTTGAGTATTGCCTTAGCTTGTTTGAAGTTACAAACTGCTGAGCAAGAATATAACTCCTAGTTCACGAGTGTGTGAGTATCAAGGTGTTTTCTTTTATTCTTTAAAGCGATATGCTCATCAAGGTAAAGATGGCGTTCTTCAAGGTGGTGTATTCATCAAGGTAGAAATTTATCGTGTATGACTCATATATGCAAAGGAAGGTGGTGTTTTCTTTTGTTGTGGAGGTGTCCGAGTCGAACATATAACCGAAGTATAGATATATATCGTCGATCTCTTGTAATCTTAATCGTGAAAAAAAAGAAACTCTTCATATGGACAAAGTTGCCGTGATTCGGCTCCCGGGTACGTAAACATTGTCAAACCCTGTTAGTAAATCTTCATATTTCTTATGTGTTTTTGTGCTTGCTGTGATTATTCTTTCGTACTAAGGCTGCTGCCGGTTTCAACACTGACCAAGTTAACCTATATTTAAAATAGAGGCTAAATAAGCTCCCAGATAAATGTAATAGTACGTCAACTATAATGTTCTGAATGTAATGGTATTCGATACACTCGTACATCCCTTGTCTATGGTCCTATGAAGTCCGAACTCTCACTTGATTTCCCTCCCTTTGGTTTCCAGAGGGAAGAGGGTACATGCCACTCCTGCAAGAAAGAGCGCCAGCCCGATCACAATCACCGCTTCTTTCTGATGGCAGCTCTCTAGCAAGGTAACAGTCACGAGCGGCGCAACCATGCTTCCTACACGGCCAAGGGCAGTGCCGACTCCAACTCCGGTGTTGCGACATGATGTAGGGTAGGTCTGCACAAAATTGATACGAAATGGGATGAGAAACAGAAACTCCATATGCTCCATTATGCTTACTAATCTCATGAACATGATTTGTGGTTGCATCTGCTTCATTATTCATATGTAGGGGAATTTTACCATCCTTAAGGGGGAAGGGGTACCAAATTTGAGCCGTTGATCACACTGATCGAACGACTGAGATTTGGCAGTACCTAGTGGTACCGGACGCGAGATACCAAGAGGTACAAGGTACCAAGAGGTACCAAATTTTGAGTCGTTGATCACACTGATTGAACGACTGGATCTAATTTGGTACCTCTTGGTACCTTGTACCTCTTGGTACCTCCTCAAGGATAAGAAAACTGCTCGCTTAGTTCTTTTTTTTTCACTGATCTTTAAACAGGAAAGAAGTGAACTAGCAGCATATGCAGTGATGTTAATGTTGCAGATATTTAGTACTGACCTCCGGGGCGTAAACATGTAGAACAGTCAAACTACCCATGACGCAAGTCCGGGCACAGAAAAGAAGGGTAGTTGTTAAACCTTCTCCCAGATGTACAGCTAGTGGTGCGACGCAAGCGCAGCACAGAAAAATCATGCCTCCCATTGACACTCTCCGACCAACCCTGTCGATCAATAGAGCCGCCAAAAGCTGACCGGGGAATTCTGTCATCAAATAAAGCAAGGTTTTAGCTACTGAAGCATTTCACTGGTTTTCTTGGAGACAAGCATCTCAATGGTTTTGAAATGAAGAATTTTACATACAATCAGCACCCCTACAGGCTACAATTCACTGTTTTAGAAGTTGTAGAAGAAAACATCCTTCAATCAAATCAGCAGTTTCATCTAGGCTAGCGATCATGTTGTTTACTCAAACTTGGTGAATGATCAGAGGAAACTGAAAATCTGAAGAAACAATTTATTGTGAGCACTGTTATGAATATTGTGCATATTGATATGAGACCCAAAGGGCCATATATATAGGACAGTACAAGAGGATATGCCACATAGAGATAAGGCATATATGAAATAGAATACAACCTCTATATCCTAATACAACTCTATCTCCTTAACACCATCCTCAAATGCAAGGCGTATGCAATAGCATTGCATTTGAAAAAGGGCTAACACTAAAACAAGAAAAATCCGAAGTCCGAGTCTTGATAATGTAGTCGGTGCGTGCAGCTTTTGAATAAACTGTCAAATCAAGCCGAAAAGGAATAGATAGAAACATGACAGCGCAGATCGAAGCCCAAGAGGCGGCGGTGCAGTGCACAAGGTGCAGAAGACGCGCGGCGGCCTTAAAGCTCGGGGCAGCGGCTAGAGAAGCGACGGCATCATGACGACTTCTACGATCTGCACGCGGCTCAGAGAGTAGAGCGGCGGCTGCTGCCATGCAAAAGAAAAATTCCTACACTTCTATGACTGACAATAAATTTGTGGACTCACACGGCTTGAACGAACTAAAAATCAAAGACTATGGACTTGGATGGACACAAATGAAAGACTCACAAGAAAAATAACTGGACTGACTAAAAGAAATTAGCAGTAGAAAACAAAATATCCCACTCCCTCAAAACCCCTCACCTCTCTCTCTCTCCGACTCCCTCAAAAACCCCTCACCTCTCTCTCGTCACCTCCCTTCCTCACTCCCGCATCCTGCTTCCTCTCACTCCCTCCCATCTCGCGACGGAAGAAGGCGCATCCACGGCAGCCAAGAGACGACATGAGGCGCGAGCGCGACGGCCGAAGGCGGCGGCGCGGGCACGGAGGCGCGGGAGGCGACGTCCGAAGGCGGAGGCGTGGGCACGACGGCTGGGAGGCGGCGGCGTCCAAAAGAGGCGGCGCGGGCGTGGAGGCGCGAGAGGCGGCGGAGCGGGCATGGCGGCTGAAGGAGGCGACGGTCGGCCCGACCGGTGCTGAGGCTGGCGCGGCGAGTCGTCGACGGGCGGCGGCGGCAAGGATCCAAGGCGGCGGCGGACGGAGGTGGCCAGAGAACGACGGATCCGAGCCGAGCGGCGCGGCGGCGGCCGGATCCAGGAGGGGCGAGGCCAGATCTGAGCTGGACGGCGGCGAAGACGGTCGGATCCGGCCTGGCGGCGTCGGAGGTGGCGTGATACGGGCGCGGGCGACGGTGGATCCGGCCGGATCCAGAAGAGGCGACCGAATCGATCTCGGGGCGGACGCGGCGGCCGGGACGACGCCGGATCTAAGCGGCGGCCGGATCGAGCTCGGGGCGGCGCGGCGGTCGGGGCGGCGCGGCAGCCGGGACGACGTCGGATCCGAGTGGGGCGCGGCCAGATCTGGGGCGCGGCGGCCGAATCGAGCTCAGGGTGGGCGCGACGACGGTGGGATCTAGCACGACCGAAAAGAGGTGGCCGCCCCGGGAGTGAAGATCGCACCTCCCAGGGCAGCAGCAGCGGAAGAGGATCGAGAGCTAGAAGGCAGCGGTGGCGGCTACAGTAAACCCTAACCCTAACCTTTGCTCTGATACCATGTTATGAATATTGTGCATATTAATATGAGACCCAAAGGGTTATATATATAGGAGAGTACAAGAGGATATGCCACATAGAGATAAGGCATATATGGAATAGAATACAAACTCTATATCCTAATACAACTCTATCTCCTTAACAAGCACAGCATTACCTGCAAAACTGGTCACCAGCACATCTATGTAAAGATTGGAATCCTTTGGTTGCATCAAACGTGCTCCTACTGATGCACACCTGCTGTCTCGATTGCTTTGTTCAGAGGTTAGCAATACTATTCCATAATAACCAATATGAATTGCAAGAAATACAAAGCAAAGAAGAAAAGTTGATCTGATCAGGTCACGCGACCACAGAGCTCGAAATGCATTGATGCCACTGAAATTAGAGCTTCTGTCCTCATCAATTCCATCAGTTTCTTCTGGCATAACTAGAAGTGTTGTCTCAGAAGCACCAAGGCTATTGTCAACTCCCCTTTTTGGGTCAGAAGTTAGAACGCCAGGAGGGAGCACGCTGTTGTTCATTCTTGCTACTCTCTCTAAGATAAGTGTAGCATCCTTTGTTTTACCTCTTGAGCAAAGGTACCTTGGTGATTCAGGTGCTAAACCAGAGAAAATAAGCAAGACAAAACATGGCGTGGAGGTCAATGCAAGTAACCACCTCCATCCAAGTATTGGCATTACAACCTGCATTCAGCGTACACGATGAAATATGAATTAGACGTCTAGACCGGGTTGCTGTCTTGCAAGCAAAAGATGTATGCTATTCTTTCTGAGGTTTGCGTAGGAAAATAGAGAAAGAATAGGGAGGCACGCAGGCTGGTAAACATGTTGCGCATGGAGTACAGTTTGATAACTGAACTCTAATAGCGGATGAAATCATGACAGGCAAAGCAGAAAATACCCAAGCAAGTAGAGCCTCAAAGATTGTTCCAAGAGTCCAACAGCAAATAAAAGCAGCCATCCAGGAACCTCTGTTTGCAGCAGGAACAAACTCCAGGAACCAAGTTGCGAGCACATGGTTAGCACCCAGCCCCAGGCCAACAACGAAGCGGAGGACGAGCAAGGATACGTAGTTAGGCGACAAGGCGCTGAGGGAACCAAATATGCCTGGGACAAGTGCAGTGAAAAGAAATCCAACCCTGAAGATACGAATCAAGAACAGAGAAACGCATCAGAATTCAGAGATATCTTTCAAAATCACCATGAAGAAATGGGAAAATGAAGCCAAATAATTTGGCAATCTGCTACTCAACATGTACAACTACAAGTACTACGTTGTATATACACCTTCTGCCGTATATGTCTGAACCGAGGCCTCCAAGGCACGAGCCTATGAGCATCCCGGCGAAGACGACGCTGGTGACGAGGCCCTCTTCCCCGCCGGAGACGCCCCACTCCGCCGCCAAAGACGGCCCCAAGAACGACAGCAGCATGACCTGCATGGCCTCCGCGACCCAGCCCGTGCCCAAGAAAGCGAGGAGGAGGGCCTGGAACCTGCCGAAGCCGAGACGCGACAGCGCTTCGTCCGTCGTGTACGTCTCGGCGTCACTCCCGCCTTCCATGCCGGCCGGGGTAAGAGAACTGCGAGCACCGGCCGGGCCGGGGACAAGTGGAGATTGTGTGGGGGCAAGTGGAGGGTGTGTGGTGATTTGAGTGGGGAAGAGGCGGGTGGTGTGTCGATCGCTACCTGCTGCTGATTGCTTTGCTTAGAGCAAGACTAATAATACACCTTTCAGCTGACTGTATAGACATTTATAGCCTATTTATCAGCTCATTTATATAGTAGTTTACAGCCAACTGAAGGCTGTATGACCCACCTCTTTCTCTCACAAAATTTCTTGGTTCTTGTGCTTCAGCTGGCTGTAAAATTACAGCCCACCTCTCTTCTCTCTCCTCCACCTAAGCATACAGCCTACTAACAGCCTCTTATTATACTTGCTCTTACGGTGGGAATTTTTTAAATAATCAATTTTTTATTAAATAATAGAAATATACCCACGCAAAATTTTCTTTATACGAAGGACCTTCAGTCGTCGAACTGTTGGACAATTGAAACCTGTCGCCCAACGGCCGCACGACACGCAGGCTGTCCGTGGGCCGTTGGGCGACATAATTGCAGTCGTCTAATGGTTGGACGACTGCGACTAGTCGCCCAACCATTAGGCGACTGCAAGACCAGTCGTCCAACTCTTCAGCGACTTGAGGTGCATATAAATCGACTACTCGGTCAAGCCCTCAGCCATTTCATCCAGCAATGCCGCCGCGCAGAGAAAAGGGAGAAGGGAAACAAAGAAGAGACGAGAAGAGAAGAGGGAAGAAAAAGAGAGAAGAGAAGAGGAGAGGAAAGGGAGAGAAAGAAGGAGAGGTTCTGCTACTTCTGTGAGGTAAAATTTTTTGTATGTTGTAGTTGATATTTTTTGTATGAAGTAAATAATTTGTTTAATGTATAACTAGGATTCGTAGAAAATTATAACTATAAAAAAGAATAGCACAAGTTTGGTATGAAATAAATAGTCGTAGAAAATTTAGTTAATATAGTTACAGAAAATTACCATTCATAAAAACTTATAGTTGTAGAAAAATTAATGAATATAGTTGTATAAAATTAGCATTTATAGCCATAGGATAGTCGATGGCAATCAAATGAGGGTGAATGATTGTAATCTCTTATGGAAGATTTTTCCAAAAAATCTGCTGTATTCTTTTTCTTACATGCTAAAAACTGAGAGCGCAAAAAAACCAGTAAGGAAATAACAAATAATACGCTATGCTAACAGAGCACCTCTGTCTTAGCAAAAAGCCAACTCTCGGCCAGGACTCCAAGCTAAATAAAAAATCCCTTCTGACGCCCAACCTAATTAGCCCCTTTTTAATTACCGATCCAATCACACCATCTCATCATATAGCAGATTTAATAGATATCTCTCTTGGACTTACTATCCAATCAACAAGGACTGATGAATTAAAACAAAACAGTTGCACTTACCTTTGTTGATGCCCTACCCTTGATGTGACGCACCAGGGGATAGCCAAGACAGCACCACTTCTGCTAGTCTTCACGTGATGAAGGCACTACCTTGCTTTTGACTCTCCATGTGATTCCACGAATTACTCTCCATGTCTTTTCTTTCTAGTCTTGTGCAGATCAGGGATATCTGGACACTCTTGGACGAGAAATTTTGATATTTGACACTGAATACGTGTACCTCTTAACTTTTAACCTCCAATTCGCACATCTTTGAAAATTTAACCCTGTCACTGTGAATTCTTTTGATTGAAATGATTCTCCTCATTTTCTCTCCTTTTCTATTTTGACACTTGTCACTGCGAAAATGAAGAGAATTCCTTGAATCAAAAGAATTCGCAGTGACAGGGTTAAATTTCCAAAGACGTGCGAATTGGGGGTTAAAAGTTGAGAGGAGCACGTATTCGGTGTCAAATATCGAAATTTCTCCTGTTGGACCCTGTGCACCTAAAATTCCCGTTTTGGCCCCCGAACGAAAATAATTCCGGTTTTGGACCCCTGTTGAGCGCGCGATCACCAGAAGCTGCCACGTGCCCCGGTCGTGCGGACTGGTACCGCACGACTGCACTGTAGCACGGGTCGTGCGGTACCAGACCGCACGACCGGCGTGGCTCCGCTCCGACCGCGGGATTCTTCGCCTGAGCGCACGATCGATGGCCCGAGCGCGCGACCACTGACCCGAGCGCGCGACCTGCCGCCCGCGCGACTGCCGTCCCCAGCGCGCGATTACATTTTTCCTCGATCCGTGCGTTGCCAGAGGAGATCGAAATCAAAGAGACGCATCAGCTGATGCAAGCAGACCAGAAAAAAGAAAACAAAGCAGAGGAGAGAGAAGATTTGTTTCCTTGCACATGAAGAGAGAGAGAGAGAGATTAATTCCAAGAGCCAAGACGTTTTCTTGTGAGAGGACAATAGTTGTTGTAGGCTGCGGTTTTCTTCGGGTCCGTGGACCAATCGAAAAGCAAAGTTGTGCAGAAAGAATATGCAAGACAGGAGCCGTGGAAACCGTGCCTTCTACGAGCCATTGCGGGCAATTAATCGCGCACTGGGGACGGCAGTCGCGCGGGGGGCCAGCAGGTCGCGCGCTCGGGCCAGTGGTCGCGCGCTCGGGCCATCGATCGTGCACTCGGGCGAAGAATCCTGCGGTCGGAGCGGAGCCACGCCGGTCGTGCGGTCTGGTACCGCACGACCCCGTGCTACAGTGCGGTCGTGCGGTACCAGTCCGCACGACCGGGGCATGTGGCGGCTTCTGGTGATCGCGCGCTCAACAGGGGTCCAAAACCGGAATTATTTTCGTTCGGGGGCCAAAACGGAAATTTTGGATGCACAGGGGTCCAACAGTGTCCAAAATTCCAGATCAGGGATAGACAGGGAAAAATTGAACCGGCAGACCGAGGTGCCCAAAGAAAATCACCGATGCTCGAAATAACGAGGCACTGTGCGACGGACGATGCGAAGCACGCATGTCACGGACGATGAAAATTCGCCGCCACCCGATTTTTCTAAGAATCAATCTACGATTTTAATTTTGAACCATAGTGGCTATAAAGTGCTCTCTTCTTACACCCCTAAACTTCAACATGAAATTAGTCTCTCCAAAAGCCACGGGTTTAGCCTTCAACCCAATCTCTATTTATAGTTTAGGGTCCAAAACCTAGACTTATCCTAAGCCCACAAGTTCTAATCCAATTCCAACAACAAAGGGACCTGAAACTCTTCTTAACACGGGTTTTTTTTCTTCCAAAATTTCAACTTTTATAACTCATCATGTGTCGAAACCTCTAGGACCGCATCTCCCGTAGCTTCTCCATGCATCATCCATCATGTGTCGTAGCCTCCAGACCGCACCTCCGTAGCTCCATACGTATCATCCATTTCTGATCTCCATGTGTCCTAAGCATGAATCTGACCATCTCATGATATCCTTAACTGTCTGAATCTCGGATCTCCTATCCTAGACCCAATCCACCTCATCACTGATCATGATCGCCTCCATACTCAACCTGCACATGCAAAGACCAAAGACCATTTTTCCGGCACAAGTTTGTCCCAACTTGACCAACATCAGTCCACACACACGCAACACACCTTAAATAACAGTAAGCAATATCATCAATTATTCACCACAAATTTATCATTGTCAATTATTCATCACCAAAATATCCTAAACCTAGCCACATGGTCTAATAATAGCAAATTGGCATCATATAAAATTATAGTTGTAAAAAATTTATTCAATATTATGTACACAATAACCATCCATAGAAAATTATAGGTATTGAAAATTCAGCCAATATTTTTGTACGAAGTAAATAGTTCATTTTGTGCAAAACATTAATACATAACATTTATGATTAATTACAAATGAATATAATGTTGTTAGTACATTGAAAACTAATGCTAGGCGAACGGTTGTTAAAATGTAAATTATAGTACATCAATACTTCCATAATATATGATGCGATTTGACTACTTGTAATATTGAATATATATGTGATTTGACTAGTTGCAACATTGAAAATATTTGCATGTAGACATCAGTAATACCGATACCCGCTACATTGAAAGTGTATTACGGTGCTGGCACCGTTCGTGAAGGTTCGAACGGTGTTGACTTGAGCGTTTTTGCGCAAGCCACTCTGGTATACCCGGACGGCGAAAATGCTTGAATCGTATTTATGATGTACTGACTCACCCGCAGTTTCTCCTTGGACCCTAAAGTGTGCAGCATCATCATACAAGGGCTTTAGAGTCATTCTCCCACAAATATTAGATGGGAGTTGAGAATATTGATGTGCACTACTTCGTGGAAGGGGCTTGTGCAAGGATGTTGGTGTCGTAGATACGAGTGTGTGATACTTGTGCAACCATGCCCAATAGAAGTTCTACAAGGTCATGCCAAAGAGGCCGGCGAGGAGTTCAACGCCGAGCTCGTAAAGAAGGAAAAATGGCCCCAATCCACGCAGTAGGTCAGGGTGTTCCGCACTAGTCCCTCAAGGTCGAATTTATTTTCATTCCAAAAGACGCATATGTATTGTAGGAGTACTTCGGTTCGTTGCATTGTGCATGATGCACTTTTTTATGTATGTAACCAAAGCATGCGTGCCGTGTTACGTCCAGCTTTATTATGAAGTCTATTTTAATTCGTAAAAGCACTTGTTCTCAGTTTTTCGCATTCAATTCTTCCGAGCAGCGAGGCATCCAACAACATGAAAAAAATAAGTTCTCCTCTATGTATGAATTCCAGGTTGCATAAAAATATCACTTACCTTCGTACTGAACAATCGTTGCTATCCTAATCATTCTCAAATAAAATTTTCTTGCACTACAACGATATACGACAATTGTAAACTATTACTGCCAATCTAACAGATTTTCTGTCATTCATAATCCACAAAAATCACAAATGAATCAACTGACATTGTCTATCATTTTTTCCCAAAAAATACAACTCATAGACAAAATTTGATAAATATTACCTACCCACAACAATTATCATTTACCCCAGACACGGTCGGTGGCCCATTTGCACAAAAATGGGTGAGTTCCGATCGCCGGACGGTTGGGTGACTGAAACTTGTAGTCGCCCGACGATTGGACGATTGGTCCCAGTCACCTGACCGCTTGGCGACTACAATTATATCGCCCAATGGCCCACAGACAGCCTACGTATCGCGCGGCAGTTGGGCGACAGGTTCTAGTCGCCTAACTGTTCGGTGGTTGGAAGTCATTCCTGTAAAAAAAATTTACGTGGGTATATTTCTATTATTTTGAGTGAAAAATAGATTATCTAAAAAATTTCTGCAAAATGGATCAACGATAATGCAATAATTGGGTCATATGCGTTATGGGAGCCTATCAGTTGTGTTTATAGTTTTTAGTTTAAATTTTGGTTGTTCGTCAAAAATATTATAAAGAGAGATAGTCACATATAATTTTGGTGAGTATATCTGAAGTTGTTACAGTGTGTACTATAATTGACTAGTAGACCATGTTTTAAAAAACACATCATTTGAAAGTTAGTTCCTATAGCAAAAAGTGAAAAGTCAAAGTCAAAGCTCTGCCGGACCAACCCATCACTGAAAACAGGCTATGGGTTAGGCTGTACTCCATTGGGCTTAAGCTTTTTGGTTTTAGCAGGGTCTGTTCTTTTCAGTTTCTAAAAGTTACTTTTCGGCTTTTCTATAGTAATTAACTTTTAAATGAAGTGTCTTTTTTAGATGAGGTCTATAAGTTAATTGTGTACACACTGTAGCAACTTCATTAATATCAGCCAAGACCACACGCGAGTTTCTGTTATTCTGTACTCGATCTCTCACACGAACAACCCAAAAGCCATTGTCGTAGGGGTGGCCCCCACCTAAACCCAGCAGGCCTGGTAGGAGATTATGAGGCCCAGAATAGGCCATGTGTAATGACATAACTGCCCCCAGAGGGGATAACCAGATGTAAGGGTATAACTGTAAAAGCACTCCTCATGTGTATGTATATATACGAGTAAGTCATGGGGAGGACCCAGGCCATTACACTTATCTTCATCACTCTCCACTACCATCTCTCTCTGTTTGGTCTGTAACCACAACAGTTGGCGCCGTCCGTGGGGAGGACGGAGACAAGCCCGAAGACCGAAGAAAAAAGATGGCACCGAAAAAAGCTTCACCAGCGGCGGCGAAGGAAAAGAAGACGGCTGGGTCGGAGCAGCGCGTGAACACCAGGGCTTCGGCATCGGCCGCCGAAGGAGTTGGCGGCGGCGTACGGGCCGTGGTCGCGGGCATCGACGCTCGCGCGGCAACGACCGACCCCGCCAGCGCCGCTACGACGACATCCAACCCCGTCGCTGGCACTGCAACGACAGTCCCCGCCACCCTCGCCGGTAGAGCGGATCAGACGGTCGGGGGTAGCCGCAACGAACCATCCGGCGGATCTGGAGATCGTGAGGCGATGGTCCCTGCACCGACCCGTCCGCTGGGCGTTCCGGCGGTCTGAACGACACCAGCGGGGGAAAGTGTCCTACTAGCAGCCTTCAACGCGGTCCAGCGAGAACTAGGGGATCTTCGCGGAGCCGTTCGAGATATACAAGAGGCTCGGAGCCAGCAGGTTGCGACAGTAATCGTGCCCGAGTCCACGCCAGAGAAGGCGGACAGCCGCGAAGCCCCCACGTCTAGCCGTGTCCCGCCGGGGTGCGTAGATCCAGAATCCCCGCTTTCGGCGGGGCTGCAGCAGGCGGCATGGCCCGAAGGCTTCAAGTTCCCTAGCATCATCGGCCCGTACAGAGGCGACGCGGATCCTCGCGAGTTCGTGCGCGTGTACGAAACCGCGATGGAGGCCGCGGGCGGAGATGACACCACGAAGGCGAAGGGACTCCCCCTCGTATTGCACGGGGTGGCGCTCTCTTGGTTTTTTACCATAGAGCCGGGCTCCATCTACGCGTGGGAGCAGCTTCGCGACCGCCTTCACAGCAACTTCCAAGGACACTGTGTCGAGCGAATCGATGCGGACCAACTCTTCGCTGTGAAGCAAAGACCCTCGGAGACGCTCCGGGGCTACTTCAAGCGCTTCGCCCAGATTCGATGCCAGGTAAAAGATATTAATGAAACCACCGTCGTTAATGCAGCTATACAGGGCCTTCGCCCGGGCCCGATGGCCGAGTACAACGCGCGGAGGCCAATCAAGACAATCGCCACGCTCTTCGACAAAATGGACGAGTACGCGCGGGCGGAGGAGGACGCGCGAGGACGCAGCATTACCGTCCTCGGCCTCGCCCATGAGGAGCGCCCCCCGCGCGAAGTGGGGGCGGGTGGTCTCTCCTCGAAGTCGGAGCGCAGCCGAGAGCCCCGAGGAGGCCCTCCCCGAGGCAGCAAGGCCGGGGTACAGGACGGCTCTTCAAGGAGCAGGCCTAAACCTCGGCGCCGCCAGCACAGGTCACAGGCTTCCCGTCACGTCCTCGACACCGAGAGCGCCCGCCAAGGACCAGACCCCGCCTCACGGAGGGGAGACCGAGGATCGGAAGGCGGATTTGATTATGGCGGCCAACCCCACGCAGAGCAAGAGCTCCTGCACTATGGCAAGTGGTGCGAGGTACACGGCTACGGCGACCATTACACAAGGGCATGCACCGCGGTGATGGAACTGCGGAGGGTGGCGGCCGGATCTCGGGCTCCGCCTCCTCGGCCCCCCGCCGGAGCCCACGTGGGGCACCCAAGGGATAGCCCCATGCGAGCCACCGCAATGGAGGGCGCGCAGCATCGCACCGTCAGCGTCATCACTGGAGGCTCCTCTTCCAAAGCCCCTGGGGAGCAGCCGCAACTGTGGATGCCGCCCCGCAACATCACCTTCGACTTGAACGACGCCAGGGGCGTGGAGTACCCTCACCAAGACCCTCTAGTCATCCAGGCCCACATAGCACGCTGTGACGTCAGGCGCGTCCTTGTCGACGGGGGAAGCTCCGCGAATACCTTGTTCGCAGAGGCCCTCGACCGCATGGCGATCCCCCGAAGCCGTCTAGAGCAGCCAGGAGCTCCACTTCAAGGCTTCGGGGGTCAACCGCTGCAGGCCTTGGGGCATGTGTCCCTTCCTGTCACTTTCCGTCAGGAGGGCAACAAAGGTAACATCCGGACCGAGCATGTCACCTTCGATGTCGTAGATATCCCGCACCCCTACAACGCCATACTGGGGCGACCCGCCATCAACTCTTTCGAGGCAATCCCGCACCACGCGTTTTTATGTGTGAAGCTCCCGGGCCCGGAGGGTGTTATCACCATCTTCGGCGACCAGGACCTGGCCAGACGTGCCGAAGGTGGCAGCCGCGTTTCGCATCGCCCGGTGCATGCCCTTTCCGGCGCGCTCGGTGATGGCCCCTCCACCCCCGGGTGGACGCCCAAGCCTCGGCCCGAAGGCGGAGTCAAGAAGGTGCCGCTCCAGGCGGAGGGGCAGTTTGTGTCCATTGGCGAGGGGCTCCCACCGGGGGTCGAACGGGATCTGCTCCAAGTGCTTCAGAACAACGTCGACATCTTCGTATGGTCCCCGGAGGACATCAAGGGCGTAGACCGAGCAGTAATCGAGCATCGCTTGGCAGTCTGCCCCATCGCCAAGCCGGTCAAGCAAAGGCTTCGGCGTATGTCGATGGATCGGCAGCAGGCGGCCAAAGCAGAGGTGGCGAAGCTTCTTCGCGCCGGGGTCATCCGCGAGGTCCACCATCCATAGTGGCTCGCTAACCCGGTGCTAGTCAAAAAGGCCAGCGGAGCCTGGCGCATGTGCATCGACTTCACGACACTCAACAAGGCGTGCCCGAAGGACAATTACCCATTGCCGCGCATCGATCAGCTGGTCGACGCCACTGCTGGTTGCGAACTCATGAGTTTCCTGGACGCCTATTCCGGCTACCACCAGGTATACATGGCCGAAGACGACAAGGAGAAGACCAGTTTCATCACACCACTTGGGACGTTCTGCTTCGTCAGAATGCCCTTCGGCTTGAAGAACACATGCGCTACCTTCACCCGTCTCGTCGCCATTGCCCTGGCCGCCCAGCTCGGGAGGAACGTCGAAGCCTATGTCGATGACGTGGTGGTCAAAACTCGGCAGCTTGCTCTGCACGGCCGGGACCTCCAAGAAACCTTCGACAACCTCCGGAAGGCGGGCATCAAACTCAACCCCGACAAATGTGTCTTCGGGGTGCAGGCGGGCAAGCTCTTGGGGTTCCTCGTCTCCGGACGGGGCATCCAGGCGAACCCCGACAAAGTGGACGCCACCCTGGGTATGGAGCCGCCCAAGACTACGAGGGAGGTCTAGAGGCTGGCGGGCCGCATGGCAGCGCTAAGCCGCTTCCTGTCCAGGGCGGCGGAGCGGGGCTTGCCATTTTTCAAGACGCTCCGCGGATGCGATGGATTCCGTTGGGACGGAGATTGCGCGAAGGCCTTCAACGAGCTCAAACAGCACCTGGCAAGCCTCCCCACTCTGGTCGCCCCAGCACCAGAGGCTCCCCTCCTGCTCTATCTTGCCGCGTCAGCCACCGCGGTCAGCACCGTCCTCGTCTTAGAGGAAGGCGCCATGCAGCGGCCCGTCTACTTTGTCTCCGAAGCCCTTCAAGGCGCCAAGACAAGATACACGGAGCTTGAGAAGCTTGCCTATGCGCTGACCATGGCCTCCAGAAAGCTTCGGCATTATTTTCTGGCCCACCCGATCACAGTGCCTTCCTCATTCCCGTCTGGACGCTTACAATCGACGGAGCTTACAGCGTCGCCGGCGCGGGCGTAGGGGCGGTGATCGTCACGCCCGAAGGACAGCGTTTGCTGTATTCAGCGCGCCTTCCCTTCCCCGCCACCAACAACACGGCTGAATACGAGGCACTGCTCTTTGGCCTGGCGAAGCTCAAGGCAGTCGGCGTGAGACGGGTGTTGGTCCGCACAGACTCGCGCTTGGTGGCCGGCCATGTGGACAAGTCATATCAAGCCAAGGACCCTCAGTTGGCCAAGTACCTCGCGGCGGTGAGGGCGAGGGAAAGGCACTTTTTGGGTGTCACCGTCAAGGCCATCCCCCGTGCGGAAAATGAGCAAGCTGACGCCCTCGCCAAGGCGGCCAGCCAACAACTGCCCCCCCTGAGGGGGCGTTCTACGAGGTGTTAGCAAGGGCGGCTATCGCGCAGGACAACCGGGACGCGGCACTCGTCCACCGCATTGATCGGCCAGGAGATTGGCGAGAGCCCATATTCAATTTCTTACAAGGCCTCGCCGAGCCGGAGGACCCTGCTGAGCTGCGACGATTGCAGCACCGCGCACGGTCCTTCCAGGTGTTCGAAGGGACACTCTACAAGAGAGGGGTTTGCGCGCCGCTCCTGCGCTGCCTCTCGACGGAGGAGGGCAAGGAGCTCTTGGCGGAAATCCACGCGGGCGTATGCGGATCCCACCTGGCGCCAAGGTCGTTAGTCGGCAAAGCGTTCAGGCAAGGCTTCTACTGGACGACTGCCATCACCGACGCCCAGGACCTCGTCCGGCGGTGCCAAGGGTGCCAGTGGATGGCGCGCATCATCCGCAGGCCCCCGACAAGCCTCAACCCCATTCCCCCGGTGTGGCCACTGGCGCGCTGGGGTCTCGATATAGTAGGGCCACTTGCCCGAGCTCCAGGGGACCTCCGGTTCGTGGTAGTCGCGCTGGAATATTTCTCCCGATGGCCGGAAGCGATCGCTCTGGCCAAAGTAATTTCTGCGGCCATACAGCGCTTCCTATGGCAAAACATCATATGTCGCTTCGGTGTGCCCCGGGAGCTCACGGTCGACAATGGCCTGCAGTTCGACGCCACCCTCTTCAAAGATTATTGTGACAGCATGGGCATCACCCTCCGATTCGCCTCGGTAGGGCATCCCCAGTCCAACGGGGCGGTCGAACGGGCGAATGGCGCCATTTTTGCCGCCATCAAAAAGCGCCTGGTTGGATTGCCGAAGGGCAAGTGGCGAAGCGAGATTCACAGCGTTCTATGGTCGCTTCGCACAACGGTAACGCGCCCGACGGGATTCACGCCGTTTAAGCTCCTTTTCGGTGACGAAGCGGTGACGCCCGAGTAAATCAAGGCCGGCTCGCGGAGGGTCCTCGTCCAAGCACCCGAAGAGGAGCGCCGTGTGTCCTTGGACCTCCTCGACGGGATACGGGCGGACGCAGCCCACCATTTCGAGAAGTACGCGCGGCAGACAATGCGTACTCGGGACCGCTCTATATGTCCGCGGGGGTTCAAGCCTGGGGATCTCGTCCTCAGAGTGGCGCTCCAGGCGGAGACCGTTGGCAAGCTGGAGTCCAAGTGGGAAGGCCCATACATCGTGACGAAGGCATTGCCGAAGGGGGCGTACCGCCTCGCCACACTCGAAGGACAAACCTTCCGACATACATGGAACGCGGACAGGTTGCGGCGGTACTACGCCTAGCAGCGGGACAGCAGGCGTAGAGCCACCAGCCCTTTGTTATGCGATGCTCGCCTGCGCAAACGGGAGTTCAATAAAGGTTGCTGTTCCCAGAGCATCCCCTGTCCGTGCTGAGCAGAACAAAGTCCACGGACTTTAAATAAGACGTAGCGTCGAGGTTCGCCTCCGCACGCGCGAGTCTCCGGACTATAAAGAAGACGTAGCGTCGAGCCTAGCTCCGCACGCAATAGTCCGCGGACTATAAATAAGACGTAGCGTCGAGCCTAGCTCCGCACGCACCAGTCTACGGACTTTAAATAAGACGTAGCGTCGAGCCTAGCTCCGCACGCGAGAGTCTGCGGACTATAAATAAGACGTAGCGTCGAGCCTAGCTCCGCACGCACCAGTCTACGGACTTTAAATAAGACGTAGCGTCGAGCCTAGCTCCGCACGCGAAAGTCTGCGGACTATAAATAAGACGTAGCGTCGAGCCTAGCTCCGCACGCACCAGTCCACGGACTTTAAATAAGACGTAGCGTCGAGGTCCGCCTCCGCACGCGAGAGTCTGCGGACTATAAAGAAGACGTAGCGTCGAGCCTAGCTCCGCACGCACCAGTCCACGGACTTTAAATAAGACGTAGCGTCGAGCCTAGCTCCGCACGCACTCTACGGAGTATAAATAAGACGCAGTGGGGGGACGCCTCCGCGCGCACTCTACGGAGTATAAAGAAGACGTAGCGTCGAGCCTAGCTCCGCACGCACTAGTCCACGGACTTTAAATAAGACGTAGCGTCGAGCCTAGCTCCGCACGCGCGAGTCTCCGGACTATAAAGAAGACGTAGCGTCGAGCCTAGCTCCGAACGCACTAGTCCACGGACTTTAAATAAGACGTAGCGTCGAGCCTAGCTCCGCACGCGCGAGTCTCCGGACTATAAAGAAGACGTAGCGTCGAGCCTAGCTCCGCACGCACTAGTCCACGGACTCTAAATAAGACGTAGCGTCGAGCCTAGCTCCGCACGCGCGAGTCTCCGGACTATAAAGAAGACGTAGCGTCGAGCCTAGCTCCGCACGCACTAGTCCACGGACTCTAAATAAGATGTAGCGTCGAGCCTAGCTCCGCACGTGTGAGTCTCCGGACTATAAAGAAGACGTAGCGTCGAGCCTAGCTCCGCACGCACTAGTCCACGGACTCTAAATAAGACGTAGCGTCGAGCCTAGCTCCGCACGCGCGAGTCTCCGGACTATAAAGAAGACGTAGCGTCGAGCCTAGCTCCGCACGCACTAGTCCACGGACTTTAAATAAGGCGTAGCGTCGAGCCTAGCTCCGCACGCGCGAGTCTCCGGACTATAAAGAAGACGTAGCGTCGAGCCTAGCTCCGCACGCACTAGTCCACGGACTTTAATATAAGACGTAGCGTCGGGGTCCGCCTCCGCACGCACTAGTCCACGGACTTTAATATAAGTCGTACCGTCGAGGTTCGCCTCCGCACGCGCCACTCCACGGAGTATAAACGTGATGCGCAGACCTGCCCTCCGCATTCGGCGGCAGGTAACACCAAGCATAAGGTACTACTTGGTTTCATTATAAAAGCAAAGGGGATACACGGTTACAAGCGTAAGAACCGGTACATCATCACCCTGCCCTACCCGACCAACCGCTCAGCCTTGGCGCGGTGCGGGCGAGCCCGTGCCGTCGTCGCCACGGCGCCGAAGCACCCCTTCAAGCCACTGGAGGAGGTCCCCCTCCCCATGCAGCGTCTGCCGCACGGCGACTCTTGCGGCATCTTCCCCGAAGCGGCCCCAGATCCGTTGATGGAAGTTCTGCAGGCTAGCCCCGATGGAGCGGATGGCGTCCGACATAACCTCTGCCCGGCCGGGAGGATCCAGTTGAGGATTCGCTAGCTCATGGGTATGCCTACACCCACGAGTGTGAAGCAGGGCGAGGGCGAAGCACGCACCAACATAGCTGCAGTGCTCGCCAAAGGTTCTGGCGCCACGAAGAGCAATGCCGGCCCCCTCCTCGATCAGCCCGAGCGTCTCCGACAGGGCTTCCGGCCTGTGCGTAGTGTCCGGCACATGGACGCACAGATCTCGGAGGGCCTGGTTCAGAGACTCCATGGCCCGCCATGCCGACATGGACGCATTTTCCAAGACGCGGCGGTTCTCGGCAACAGACTCCGCCAGCTAGGCATTCTCCCCTTCTAGGGCGGTGATCTGCTGCACAAAGGCGGCGCGCTCCTCAGCCGCGGCGCGCCGAGCTTCCATGGCCTCGAGTTGTGTAGCCGCCATGGCGCCCTCCAGCGCGTGACATTCCTCATCCTTCGCGGTGAAAGCAGTGTTTGCTTCACGAAGACTGGCTTCCAGAGCCCTCCGCTCCCGAACGCGGGCCTCGTCCAAGGACCGACTGAGGGCAAGCGTCTGGCAAACACAACAAAATCAGCAGGCGTCCAGCAGTACCTTACAAAGCTGAAGTGCACATGTTTACCCTCATCTCGGAGGCCTGTAGCGCGAGCGCTAGGAGTTCCCCCTCGCATGACGACAACATCTCCCGGTTGAGGCCGTTGTCGGCACGCTCTGCGGCTGCGGTAAGGTCGCAAAATATCTCCGGGCGAGGGAAGAAGTCCGAGCGAGCAAGCCCTGGTCCAAGCGCGCCAGGATTTACCGAGGCCACGGCCACGTCAACAACGGCGGACACCTGCGGGGCACCCTGCACAAGGCTTCCGACTTCGCGCATACCTCCGCTGCTCGATCCTTCGCCACGTCCGGGAGACTTCGTCTCGTCTGATGTTGGCAGAATGAGCGAGCAGATCGGAGAAAGTCTCGCGAAGTCAAGTGAAGAAAGGGACTCACGCCTACCTCCTGCGCCCCTCGTCGCGGTAGGAGGTGGCGCCAGTTCGACCACCCAGGGGGAGGCGGGCGCCTCAACAGGCGGGGCGACGGTCTTCTCGGCCACGCCAGACACCGTAATCCCGCGGCAAGGCCCCGCAACAGCGTATCGACCCCTCGTTGGCGGCGGGGACTGAGTCCGAGCGCGCTTCGCCTGCGGTGGCACAGATGATTCTTCCACGGCAGGACCAGCTCCGGTTACCGCCGCCCCCACGGTTTTCTCTGTAGGGGGCACGCCCTCGTCGGCCGCTGCGGTTGATAATGCACCTTCCACTGCGGTTTGCTCGCCAGGAACTACGCCACCCCCCGGGTTGACAAGTTCCAACTCAACGATGGCCGCGAGCCCGAGCACGGGCTCGTGGGCGTCGGCAGAAGGTGCCGGGGGATCCGCGGCGCTGCGCCCCTCCGAGGCAGTATGGCCAGGCCCACCGCCGGTCGCACACCCCGTCTCAACTGGGCTAACCGCCGGGGGGGCTGCCGGGTCGCATACGGCAGCCGGGGAACGGGCCCGGCGTCGCGAAGATAGCACCCCCGTAGGGCTATCACCGCCCTGAGCGCCCGGAGTCCCGGAGGGAAGCTCTTCCGGCACCGCACGCTCGGGCACGGTAATGCCCACAGCCTCGCAGGTGCGGTTTATCCGCCCCTGCTTAGCCGCCTTGACTGCGGCCTCGCGAGCCCGGTGCTCCTTAAGCGTGTACGGGCCGAGGAGTGCCGAAGGGTAGGGGACGGAGCGTGCGCGTCTACTTCGACTAGGCGTCAGCTTCGCTGCCACCCGTTCGAAGGGTAGGGGACGGAGCGCGCGCGTCTACTTCGACTAGGCGTCAGCTTCGCTGCCACCCATTCGAAGGGTAGGGGACGGAGCACGCGCGTCTACTTCGACTAGGCGCCAGCTTCGCTGCCGCCCGTTCGAAGGGTAGGGGACGGAGCGCGCGCGTCTACTTCGACTAGGCGCCAGCTTCGCTGCCGCCCGTTCGAAGGGTAGGGGACGGAGCGCGCGCGTCTACTTCGACTAGGCGCCAGCTTCGCTGCCGCCCGTTCGAAGGGTAGGGGACGGAGCGCGTGCGTCTACTTCGACTAGGCGCCCGCTTCGCTGCCACCAGTTCGAAGGGTAGGGGACGGAGCGCGCGCGCCTGCTTCGACTCAGGCGCCAGCCTCCGTTACCACCATCCCAGACTTCAGGCTTCCCAGCCACAAGCTTGGAGGAATTCACAGGCCGTAGGGGACGGAGGGGGCCAAAGGACTCGGCGACATGACTTCGGCCCTGTGAAGCCCTTCACCATGAGAGGCTCCTGTCGTAGGGGTGGCCCCCACCTAAACCCAGCAGGCCTGGTAGGAGATTATGAGGGCCAGAATTGGCCATGTGTAATGACATAACTGCCCCCAGAGGGGATAACCAGATGTAAGGGTATAACTGTAAAAGCACTCCTCATGTGTATGTATATATACGAGTAAGTCATGGGGAGGACCCAGGCCATTACACTTATCTTCATCACTCTCCACTACCATCTCTCTCTCTGTTTGGTCTGTAACCACAACAGCCATAAATCGAAACCAACAATAACAGGCATTTCTGGCTTCTTAATTTCTTTTTTTTCTAGTTTTTTTTGGCTTTTTGTATTTTCTTTTTCTCTCTTATTCCTTTACATTGTCCGTGATGACGTAACCTTTTTTATTTTTAAATTTAATTACCCTAAAAAAGCTAACAATAACTACAGTGCAAAAATAAGCCTCAAACAACGCCAAACAGTGCAAAAAACAACTTAAGCTAGAAGCTCAATGGAGCACAGCCTTAAGTCTCCATTTATATTGGTTTCTCGCTTTTCGAATGAGCTTCTTTACTTGTGTCACTCTCATCTCACTTAAGAGATAAGGCAGGGGTCGCAGACGTATCATGTATCCTACTTCTTTTGCTTCTATCTTACGCATATATCTCCTCCTCTTTTCTCTATTGCTAATTCTCTCTTTCTAAAATTAATACTTTCGATCATAACTATTTATTTTTAGCCAAAAGACATCCTCGTGGCCAACATGAACACAGCGTAAACTTACAAGCCTGCATATTAACCGTTGGATCATCTACCAACAGCCCGATCTGACAGTTCACTTCCCACCCTGGACATTTTGCAAAGACAACCCCGGCTCATCTTCCCCATCCTTCTCCCACTCTCTCTCTCCTCTCTCTTCTCCGTTTGAATCAACCTCATTGTCCTGAGTTAAATAGAGAGAGAGAGAGAGAAGCAAATCTGACGAGGTGGATGAGGTCGCGCCGGCGACGGCGGGGAGGGTGAGAGCCGGACGGCGTGGCTCGCGGCGGGATGAGGCCAAAGGGATGAGCAGGCGAGCGTGGCCGCGATGCGCACCAAGGATGCAGGCGAGGAGAGTTGGCGGTGTTGTGTCCCACGGGCATATATGGTCGGCGCTCGTACCCGTGCTGATGTTCCAGTTCCATCGACCTCGCGATCTGCTCAGATTTCTTGGTTTGGACCGAGATTTGCCCAGATTTCTTGATTTATTAGGGGATTGCTTCAATGCTTGTTTTTTCTAAGGTTCTCCTGTACAGATGGGGAAATATAAGGACTCAAATTTCTGAATGTTGGGTACTGAATGTTTAGCTTAATGTTGCTGGCGGTGATGAGCTCTTGTTATTTTCTTTCCGTCCTGAGCCAAATTGAGAACTCTTCATATTCGTTCCCTCCTGAGATTGATAACGTCCTTTACTTTTTCCTCCAATTTAATCTAAAAGTTCAGTAGTTCAGTGCTAATTTCAAATTTTCTGGGAGGGTTCTTTTGGCTGCAGAGTAAGCTTGAATTGTGAATATTGTACTGAAAAATGTATTGTTGCTGTTTTTCATCCAGATCTTCTCATCGTTGTTTTGGAAACAAGTTGCATGCAGACCTGAATGTGTACTGATGGATGGAATTATGTCGTCTATGCCTAAGTGTACTTTGTTTGGTTCATTCACTGATTTGTAAAAGATAATTGTTACCAGTGTAACGACCCCGTTTGTTTTTTTTTTGGAAACATGGTTGTGTTACTTCCTGCATCAGCCTAGTAGTTCAGTTATAAATATAAAAAGTATCATACTTGCTCACAAATATTTTTGAAAATTTAATTTGATTAAAATATAACATAATAGTCAACTTTAGAAATTTTACAGGCGTCTAAATAAAAAACTTAACTTACATTCAGGAAAACCGAACAAATCTCCACAAAAATGCTTGAGTGCGGTCATAGTACTAACACGAAAATTTGAAAGTATCCTTTTTCTGGAATCTATTCTGATGAAAATAAAGTAATATTGAGTACACTAGATACTCAGTAAGCCACATGGGAAGGCTATATAACTAATATGCAAGGAATTCAAATGGAAGGTCACACGTGGTAATATAATATTTATGTATGCAAGTTTGTTGGTAAAGAACTTTACATTTAAAACAGTAAAACAATACTTAATTAATAGAAAGGGTTTGTTATCCATAATTTTTATATCAAAATCCTCCAAATTCTACTTATGCCTTGTTGAAATCACTCATGAAGCAAATCTCTGTTAATTGGGAGCACGGTGTATTCGAATACTATTTATTATACTCTATAAAGTTGCCCAACTTTACCCATAACATATCTCAAACTCATAATATCAAGTTATAGATACACAACATATTAATGAGCGACTGAGTTGAGATAGCAAGGTCTTTCATTGCTTTCCTTTTTCTAGTCTCTATCCAGTAGGTTATGAGCTACACGTTGTCGAGTACCCACTGGCCAATGCGAAATGCTACTATCCGATTCTAAGTGGATCTACCGTTGTCAAGTATGATTTTAACATTCCCATACCACCCCTTTGTCCGTGGACCGTTCCCGCTCTAGGAACCTCAACACCCTGTATATATTCAATTAATTTAAGCAGCTACTAGACCAGATTTAACAAGTCAAAACTTGTGGTTAGGCAATTTTTGTGTCCTCTACTTAGCATAAGGTTATAGTGCTTACTTTTTATAAGTGAGATAACCAGTCACAAACCAACAACCAGTACATTATGGCACTACCATAAAACCAACTAAAGTCTCATCCCTAAGGTAAGATCATGGACTCTAAACATCTCGTGGCTTTCCTCGATTCACCCTGAACTCTAGTACAATTTTATAAATCGATCGGCAAAACACCAAAATACTTAGTAGTGTAAAACATTTGAGTTCCTAATCTACCGTGGTAAGTTTTATAGTAATTTATTATTACTAAGACTTGTTAAGATGAATATGGTCATTAAATAAAACAAAGCTTTTTCAGTGTTAGGACATAACTAGTTATCATACAATTATTTTAAATAAATAATAATGCATAAATAAAGAATAATGAAAGTATTGGTAATTAAATAATTAAACGATGTAGACTCAACATGATCAAAGACATGTGACTTGCCTATTTATCCATAGTTTTAAATTATTTTCTGTAGGCTTTAGGTTTACATCGTCCACCTTAATTGTTACAGTAGCTTCTCCGTTGACCAGCTAATAGAATCTGGATGCTAGCACGAAAGAACAAGTACAAATAAGTTCCTATTTTGTAGAATGCAAGCAGGGAACAAAATGCAATAAAATAACTAAAAAAGACAAAAAAAAAGGGTTTGGATGAATAGGGTTTAAGTGGTTCTTGGTCTGGCTGAATGGAGTTGAAAATGGGCTAGAGGAGTTCGAGATAGTCGAAATGGATATATAGGGGGTTAACAGTCTTTCTATGAATTGTAACGGGTCTGAGCAGTACTGGGCTTTGGTTTGAAATAGCATTTAGGCAAGCTAGGGTTTTATTGAAGTTTATTCAGGCTAAACTGAGTTGAGAATGGGCTTCATGGGGTCAAAATGGTCAGAATGGCAATATGTATGTCTAATGGGTTTTGGTGAATAGTAATGGGTTGATTATTCATTGCGGATCGGGTTCAGGAATAGTAATGATTCGGTTTAAACAGTAATGGGTTGGGCTCAGGAACAATGGTGGGTTTGGAGTTGAACAGTACTAGACTGGTTTGAGCAGTGTCGGGTTAGGACGTTAAATAGTAGTAGGTTTGGAACAGTAACGGGCCACGTTGGTATGAACATCATGATACATTATGGCTTGCTTGGAATGGCTTGGTGTGTTGGGCCGCTGCTATGCGGCCCACGACTTGCCTGGTACAGTGGTCGTGTTCCTCCTGCCACTACAGTACTCCTGATTGGCGAGATTCAACAATGAGTGATTGCCGCATGGATGTTGGCTTTCGATGGCAACCATAGACACAGAGGGGTTCTACTTCACACCGGGGTTCCATTTTAGGGCTTTTCGATGGCCAGGATTCACTGCAGAAGGCCATCACTGAGGTGAACTTTGCGGGACTTTTCCATGGCACAAGAGTCTCAGAGGGCTAGATAGTGAAGGCAAGGATGATTGAAGCATCTCAGGCACAAGAGGAAGGCTACAGTGGTGATGGCTTAGATGCTAGGGCTTCGTGGAGGGCTATCCATGGTGAGGTGGCTTGGCCAGGCGAAGAGAGTTGTCGCCGATGAGCTAGGGGCTTGGAAAGGCTAAGGCAAACTCACGGTGGGGTTAGTGGGATCTCATAGGTGCTACAGATGGAAGTAATTGAGAAATAGCAAAGAATTTAATGGGAATTGGAAAATGGGGCTTACCGGGGTCTTGCAGTGGTGATGGTGAGGTGTTGGATGGAGGAGGAAGAGAGAGGGCTGGTGGGTGAATTAGACGCCAATGCAGTCAAATGGAGGGGTTGACGAGGCTTTATAGCCATGATAAGGCGGTGGGAGCAGTGGGGAAGCTGGCTTGGGCAACGACACGTGGCCACAAAAGGTGGCGCTCGGGGCTTCGTGGCGGTCGCAGTGGCACAACGGTTGGTTGTGGTGGCATCTCAGATGCAGTGCCTTTCTTGGTGCTAGCGGTTAGCAAAAGGTGGCCATAAAATGGTAGGCACGCTCGTCGGCCGAGGAGGCGTTGCTTGGTGGTGGCGGTGAAGCGGGGCTTGGGCGGCTGTAGCGCGTGGCCTGCCTGACAAGATAGGCACTGAAGAGGGTGTGTCAAAGATGGTAGTGCATAGTACGGGCTTTGACAAAGTTGGCAATAGCGAGGGCATTCGGTGGCGGTGGCAAACGGGAGTGAGCTGGGTGGAAGGGGAGAACAGGGGTGGAGGCGGCTATGGAAATGGTGCTAATGACCAGAGGAGACGGGAAATCAAAAGAGGAAAGCATATTTGTTTGGAAGATTTATGAATTGGGCAAGAAATCGAAATTCGACCAAAATTCAAAAAAATTGCAAATTTTCAGTTTGTTACATTGAGGCTCTTAGTTCCAATATGCACTAGATTTGTGATGCGAGGTTCCAGAGTGGTTCATGTAGATTAAGAAATTCAATTTCTTGCCTGAACATCTAGCACTCACATTCTGCTGCTACCTGATGCATAATGGGGATGCCTAATTAGTGCAACTCATGCTTGTTGGCTGAATGTGTACAAAAAAGATTGTGAATAGTATCAGGCTTGCCCAATCAAGGTGGAAATTCTTTCTTTGTTGCTTATACAATAAGTTTGTCATTGAAATCAAGAAATACTAGAACACAACCCTCAGGGCCGGCTCAACGTTTTCAAAGGCCCTAGGGCGAATTCGGCTCTATGGACCCTTTACTATAAAATTTTTTCTATTTATAAAATATGCAGTTTAAACTTTATATTGTCTAAAGTGACACAAATTAATAGTTCTAACATGATAAACTAATTAGGTACTAACTAGTTTATAAACCAAATGTAACTAGTAAGAATTAATTTACCTCAAATAGGAGCGACAAATATCCAATGTCTTTCATAAAAAGGAACTTCTTCTAGCACTTCTTGATGCAAAATCATTAATAATAACATCGAGATCAATGTCGTTCAAGATATTTTTCTCAATGCAGCACATAGCCAAGCCATTCAATCTTTCTTGTGACATAGTAGACCGCAAATAGTTTTTCAGCAATTTCAATTTTGAGAAACTCCTTTCAGCTGAGGCTACAGTCACAGGTACATTTAGAAGAATTCGATATGCAACAGAGACATTTGGGTAGCAATCTGCAGCTGTAATGAATTGAAGAATCTCAGATGCCGACATCTTATCATTTGGCAAGGTGACTTGCAGCACTTTTAATTCAGAGAAAAATCATTGAACTCAACGTCAGATGACCCATCATGAGAAAAAGCTTGTACAAAAGTAGTGCAACACCTCCGTAGATCATTATCATCCAGAGACTTTAGATTTTTTTGAGTTGAATAAGAAACCAAACACATTTTCAAATGCCTTCAACTACTCAAATCAACTAGTGAATGAAGCAATTGCAACATCAATCATGACAATAAAGTAATTAACTCTGAAGGATTCTATAGCTGATTGTATTTCTTCATTTTGGTCATTTTGTTCATCAAAATGCTTCTTTCTTTTACTTTGACGTTTTATGGGAAATTCTGGCACTACATCCATTTCAGATGCAATATCTTTTGCAATATCAATACTAGCAGTGAAGCCTTCATTTCTGTACCTCTTAAAAAATGAGATGACCCCTTCAATTTGTGTGAGAGTAGCATCCATGCACACAATCTTAGATTGTAATTTCTTGCTCACCATGTTTACAGAAAACAGAATATCAAGCCCTTGATGCGGTCGTCGGTCGATCATGTATTCACGTCGAAGCCGTGCCGCGGACGGAGTTCACGTTCGACCGATAGTAGTCGAAGCGTCGCGCTTTCTGCCTTCTGGCGTGGGGTGTTGGGCCGTTGCGGCTTGTGCGGGGGGGGGGGGGGGGGTGGGCCCTCCCTGGCCCGGGGCCCTAGGCCGGCGCCCCCCGGCCTATCCCCAGAGCCGGGCCTGACAACCCTTAGCAATTGCTGGTCCAATTCTAATTAATTGGAAATCAAATAAGACAATTCAATTAGTTTGTATATTGCTAGCAGCTTGGTTGGGACTGAATTTATTTGTGATCTACTAGAATAGGGGCACATTAAACATTTCATGGAGGCACATTAAATTTTTCTCAATAATCAGACAATTAGACTATCACATTGGGGGGCAAACCTCAACTCATAACAATTAGGGGTGGTAATTTGCCCTGCAAAATTTCCCCCATGGGGAGCAGGGGCGCGGGCCGAGGTCCCCCCGGGGTTGTGGGCACCTACCCAAAAATTAAAATATATTGTTTGAGTTCATATATTATTTTTTATACAATATAGGCATTCTTTCTTACATATTTGACTAAAACTTATGTCTATATATTATAATTTAAGTTTCAAAACAATATATTATGAAAAAGCACATCAAAATACTTATAAATTAATAGCTAAGTTTATATTAACAAGTAAAAAAAGTATATTTAAACTACATTTCAGTCCCATGGGGATAGGTATTCTTTCTTGCATATTTGACTAAAACTTATCTCTATATATTATAATTTAAGTTTTGAAACAATATATTATGAAAAAGTATATCAAAATACTTATAAGTTAATAGCTTAGTCCATATTAACAAGTAAAAAAGTATATTTAAACTACGGCCCCGTTTGGCACGGCTCCACTTCACAAGTGGAGCTGTTTTTTTGCTTCAGCTCCACGAACAACTCCACCGGAGGAGCTGGAGCTGTTTTGGTAGACTGTTTGGCAAAACAGCTCCACCTATTTTATCATGCATGGTTGAGAGATGTCAATTGTCCAATATACCCATGTCTATTTGGCTTGTAGTAACATCAAGAGCTGTATGTTTCTACATGATTTTTCATCCGAGTAAATTTGAATTAAAAAAATTAAAATTTAAAATAACACAAAGTATTAGCAACCAATATTTAATGCGTTTTTTTTGCATAGGAATGACCCGTTAAAACAAACATGCACGTGCAAAGTCATGATATAATGCAAACAAGGGCAGTGGCATGCGGGAGAATAGAAGAGCCGGTGGCAGATCGCGTAAATTCACGAAAGTACAAGGGCAGTGGCATGCGGGCCTGCGGATGGAGTCGGGTGGAGCTACTTTTTTCAGCTCCATCTTGTACATATCTTTTGTCTCAGCAGATTTTAAGGGACTTCTTGGGTGGAGCTATTTTGTTTTACCCCGTTTGGCACAAACGACTTCAAACAGCTTCAGAAGCCGGTGATGGAGCTGTGCCAAACGGGGCCTACATCTCAGTCCCCATAGAGATCCACACAAGGCTCGCCCTCCTCCCCCTCGCGTGAAGCTTGGTGGGGCCAAGGTGGGGATGCTTAACGGGTATCGGGATAGGGACGGTAATTCCCGCTCCGTTGCTATCCCTAACAATAGTACTATATGCTATAATCTATTTCCTCTTTTTAGAATATCATATATAAATTACCCAACACGGATTCATGTCCAAGTGTACGAAAGGATCAGAAAAGGTCCAAAATTCCGGAATCATGGCATATGACGAAAAACTCGTGTCAATCGACTTAGTAATTAACCAACAATAGGGCATCATCATGAATACGGCAGTCATAACCCAAAACAATCCAACATCAACTGCATGAAAGTAGTACATGGTCGGAACTACACGGTTATATGACATAATAAAAGCCAACATGATTAGAGGTGTAATCGAAGCGGATACGAACAGATATCGTTTATCATGTATCCTATTCCATATTTGTTTGAGTTAGAGTCAGATACGGATAATGATGGATATCCATTTCTCCATTCCATATCCGTTCCATAATCTTTCAGATGGTTGGTTGGATAAAAATTATCTGCTTCTTTACACAGGACATTGGACAGTATGGTACAATCAGAGCAAACATGGAGAGGCTAATTACTGAGATGTTGAAGGAAGAACACTTAATACTCCCGCTTGTTTATATGTGACAATCTGCCTATATGTTATCTTGTTCTTAAGTGAAGTCACAATAGACTTTTTTTATATCATTTGACATACGGATATATACGAACGGATATCACTTATCCCGTATCATATTTCATATTTTTCCTTGCAGTCCAAGTCGGACACAGATAGTATCGAATACCTATCTACCTTTTCGTATTCGTTTCGTAAACCTTTGGTCGGTCGGATAGACAAAAATTATCCGTTTTGTTTACACCCCTAAACATGACGCCATCAGCTAACTGGTATTCGCTTGGTGCTTGGTGCAGCTTCACCAGGTTGTTGATGAAGACCAACAAAATTCGAATTTTGGACACTATTGGACCCCTGTGCATCAAGAATTCCGTTTTTGGCCCCCTATGCAAAAAAAATCCAATTTTGGACCCCTCCCGACCGCGCGTTTCTCCCGTCGCGCCACGTGCCCCGGTCGTGCGGACTGGTACCGCACGACCGCACTGTTCATCGGGTCGTGCGGTACCAGTCCGCACGACCCGCCTGCGCCGCTCCCGACCGCGCGACCCCGCCGTCCGAGCGCGCCTTCACTCGCCCGACCGCGCGTCCCCGCTCGCGACCGCGCGTCCCTCCTCCTGAGCGCGCGACTGGTGGGCCGAGTGCGCGAATAATTGGCGACCGCGGGAATCGCTCTGCGACCGCACGTCCCGTCCGTCCGCCGAAAGAAAGAGGAAAAGCCAGCGCGCGCAGTGCTTTCTTCTGTCCACTCGCACACGTGTCGTTAGGGCACAAACGGCCCCCTCTCCATGGGTGCTGAATGCACACTTAAAAGACCAGAACCATAGGGCAAGGGAGGGAGAAGAACTCTGTCGAAGCCAGAACGCTCATTCGCAGCTGAGGTGAAGATAGAGCGAGGGAGAAAGTGAAGGGAAGAGAGGAGTGAAAACACGTAGATTTGAGTTATTTTTGTTTGGAATTAGCGGATTTTGCAAGTATAAAAGTTGTAGATTGTGTCGTGAGCTTCAAGAAGAGGTAAGTCTTGTGCCCGCGAAACTAAATTTTTATGTATGTGATTAGTCCATAATTAGTCGCTTAGCACAAACTATCGTTTGGTAATGTTATTTTATGTGAATGTGTGACACGGTATGGCAATATTTGGTACGTTACGTATTTGTAGCTAATCTTTATATGAACATATGTATTATAAGCCAATGTGTCATAAAGTGTGTATGTGTAGGTAAAAATCCACATATGATGCATGCTTTATTGTAGTGTAGATAATGTCGTATTTTATGTTGAAGTTACGTATTGTAATGTAGTTTGTTTTTGGTGAACATATGTGCTTACATGTGTAGGTGTTGAAAAAACACATATTTATATTAGAGCATTTGTAGGTGGTAGGAACAGTAGTTAGATTAGAGACAATTTGGATAATTACTAGGCTTAGTGTGCCCGTAGGTAACGTGTAAAATTAAAATTGGGAGTAAATTTGGATTATTATAATAGAAATACCAGGAAAGTAGTACGAAGGTATAGTGAAATGAAATAAACTGAGGACATGAAATTACAAAGATTTATTTTGTTGATTAATGTAAAGTTTTATAAGTGAAAGCCGCATTAGGAAGATAATTATAAGTAATGGAAATGTTGCAGTAATCGGGGAAAAATGGAATTGAAATTGGTTAGTGAAAGCCGACGTTAAGTCAAATGCAACGAAAGAAATTTTATAAATAAGACCAATGCAAATAAAAATGAAATGAATATGTAATGTGATGTGATGTATGTTGCAATTTTTTTTAATGGTACGATTGTTACATGCTGTGTACTAAAATGGTTGATTATGCACTTATGTTAGGTACGCAATGGCTGGCATTGAACAATTGTTCGTGTTTTATGGGAGTGGTCTCGTACGTGATGGGCCGTATGGGGCGGACCTGTCAAATTGCGAGCGGACCGTGATCCGGGCACCCGGTCTGAGCGCCATGAGCTTGTCTGAGCTACGGAAGTGTGTCCGTTCGGCGTTCGATCGACAGACCGCAAGGAAGAAGTTACGGATCGAGGCAGTCTATGCCACAATGGTGGATGATGAAAGGCAGAGCATATGGCAACTTCTGAAGGTGACCAATGACGCGTCATGGGCGAACTACATGGAGGTCGTGTGCACCCTGATGCTGCGATATATGGGAGGCCAATGGTGCATGTCGAGTTCGTGGAGAGGGCAGAATCATCAGCCATGGTTGGTTCAGTTACCGCTGGTGGAGATGTAGTGGCCGGCGGTCATGAATACGCTTGTGCGGGAGAACATGTGGGCGAGGAAGTGGGTGATGAAGACGACATGAGGCGTGCGGAGAATTTCCAGCCCAACGAAGGTGTGCACGACAGGTGGTGGGCCGCCCGTATTGACTGTCATGAGTATCTGGGGGACCAGGTGGAAGAAGAGGGCAGCGAGGAGGAGGAGGAGGTTGACACAGGCAGCTCTGGAGAGGACGAGGATGGTGAAGGTGCAACTGGAGGCGTGGTAGGTCGTGTTGTGACCACGGAAGGTGCGTACGTGTCGTCCAGACAGGACGACATCGCAGCGGTAGCCCTAGTTCTGCCACAGGCGGAGGAGGGAGAATGGGGGTTCAGCGAGGGCGCACTGTATTTGGGGCAGTGCTTCCGTAATAAGAGTGCTGTCCAGCAGGCTATTGCTAGACATGCCGTCAACATAAGCCGGACGTATCGGGTCCACAAGTCAAAGCCGGACACGTACGTCGTGAAGTGTGTTGACGGGTCATGTGGTGGCAAAGTCCATGCACAACGGTACAAGGGCGTTGGCACGGAGTTCCGGATAACGGTGCTCCAAGATCACAGTTGCGAGCTTGCGGGCCCAGTACATAGGCACCGCAACATGACATCATCGTATCTTGCGGAGGTGGTCACGCACCTTGTCCAGGCGGATGTGTCAATTACCCCGAAGGTTCTAATGGCAGAAGTAGCGAACACGGCGGGCTACGAAGTGAGCTACAAGAAGGTTTGGCGGGCGAAGCGAAAGGTGCTGCAACAAATGTATGAGACGTACGAGGAGGCGTACGACCTCGTCCCAAGAATGCTGCATCAAATTTCACAATCAAACCCAGGCACGTACATAAACAGGCAGCAGAGGGCTCATCCTACGGAGGGCCCGAACTGTTTCATTCTTGACAGGGTGTTCTGGGCCTTCTATCAGGCGATACAAGGGTTCAGGTGGTGCCGTCCAGTGCTAACCGAAGATGGGACGTTCCTATCCGGCAAGTACAAGGGTACTATTCTGACCGCAGTTGCAGCCGATGCAAATGACCAGTTACTCCCAGTGGTATTTGCAATTGTGGAGAACGAGAATACAGATAGCTGGCTGTGGTTCCTTTGCAATTTGAAGCATGCCGTAGTGCAAGAACGCCCTGAAGTGTGCCTTATCTCCGACCGCAATGCAGGCTTGCTGTCTGCGTTGCGGACGTTGCAGAATGGGACGCAGCCCCCCTTCCAGTGGACTGATGTGAAGAACCGCTGGTGCATGAGGCATATTGCTGCGAACTTCCACAGAAGGTTCCGTAGCAAGGACCTAATGAAGATGTTCAAGAAGCTATGCATGCAGAACCAAACGCGGAAGTTCGACACCTTGCGGAGGCAGCTCGATCAGGAGGCTACGAAGCATGTGCATACAGAAGCAGGGGCCGTGGAGGGGGGATCCACAAGAGTCGGAGCATTCTCACAATGGGTTCAGGCCAATGCACCTGACTTGGAAATGTGGTCTTTGTTGCACGACACCGGAGGGGCAAGGTATGGGATCATGACAACCAACATGTCCGAGGTTTACAATGGTGTCTTGAAGGGCGTCAGATCCCTGCCGATCACGACAATCGTGGCTGAGACTTGGAACCGTACCGTCGGGTACTTTGTGAATAGAGTCATGATGGCGCAGAAGTACCTTGAGGAAAACAAGCAATACTCTGAGGTCATGCAGGCCTTCATGGACAGGAAGATGGAGAAGGCTCGATGCCACATTGCTCAGCCCATTGATGGCTTAAGGAGGAAGTTTGAGGTCCGCCTAAGGCAGAAGTACGTCATGGGTCACAGTAGAGGGGAGCGCAAGCAGGTATGCACGATTGGTGATGAAGCATCTTGCACCTGCAACAAGCCCCAGCTTCTGCACAAGCCATGCTCCCATGTGTACGCGGCCTGCGCTGTATGGAACCAGGCGTCGACACAGTACATCTCCAAGTACTACGACATGCAGCACTTGTATGCAACCTGGAGTGCAGAGTTCCATTCCTACGGGGTAGACATGCACTACAGGGAATTATGGCCAGGGGAGATAAAGTGGGTGCCCAACGATGCACTGAAGTATGTCGGTCGTGGAAGACGACAAAGCCGTCGCATCCGCAACGACATGGATGAGAGCCAGCGAGGGGATCGTGTTCGGCGGCCGAAGTGTAGGCTATGCAAGACGATTGGCCACTCCCTCAGTCAGTGCCCAAACAGGTCGTCATCAAGCAACGCTCCGTAGTACCAGCACTACAATCCATTTGTAATGTATTGTTCAGGAGGTGTACGCTGAATTGTTGGCTCGATGTAGCTATGTGTTGCACATTACCATGTTATGTATGTGTTCGCACATTCTATATGTTTCCTTGTCGTGTGGGTCATATTCGTGTGCACATGTTATGTATGTTTTGGTACATTCCGTACGTTTCCCTGTCGTTACATTTGTTGTTAATTATGTTGTTATTTGTTGCATATTTTGTTACAATGTACACTAACTTGTTATCCTTCTTTGGCAGGACATGGCGTTCGAGCTGCTAGAGCCCCGTTGGGACGAGCACCACCGATGCCATGTGTGGTTGTCGGCACCCGCACACGGGCCTCCTTGCTTCGTCCTTAGGGGCCCCCGAGAGAACTGGCGTCTCGACCAGCGGTACATCCCACTACTGCGGGACACCGGTCTGCTGCCCATTGCCCGCATGTTGGATCTACCGCATGGGTTCCAGTATGATGCGCCACTGCTGTCCGCTCTCGTTGATCGATGGAGGCCGGAGACTCACACCTTCCACTTCCGGTGGGGGGAGATGACGGTTACTCTGCAGGACGTCACGATGATTACAGGTCTACCCGTCCGTGGTGCTGCTGTGGTGCCACCCCCAAAGGCAGCAGACTGGAAGGTCCGTCTGGGTCACCGGTTCGGTCATCAGATCCGAGACAACGCAGCTGGGGTGCCACATGGATGGCTTCGTCGCTACATGACCTGTCCTGCAGACGCAGATGAGGACGCGGTGCGGACGCACTTCGTTGCATACCTGCTATATCTGTTCGGGTACGTCTTGTTCCCTAGCACGACTGGAGACTCCGTGCAGCCTAGCTACATACAGCTAGCGGAGTCCTTGGCGGATGGTTGGCCTGGTCAGCAGCCACAGTACAGCTGGGGATCAGCAGTTCTTAGCTCCACATACCGAGGCTTGTGTGACGCCTCGCAGCGTACCGGGGCCAGCGAGCCGGTCCTAGCCGCCTGCTACCTTCTCCTTCAGTTGTGGTCATGGGAACACTTCCCCGTTGGCAGGCCTTCCTTTGGTCGTGTTGTTGTGCACCCTTATGCCCTCATCCCGCAGTTGTACGGCCCCGATCATGGCGACGATCTCGTTGATGCGCCCACAATGGGTACACGTTGGACGCATGGTCAGTTGAGGTGGGCCAGGGATAGACCGAGACGTGCGTACATGGATTTCCACCAGAGGTTCGAGCTTCTGCCGTTTGGCGACGTAGTCTGGTGGCCATGGTCTCCACGGTTCATTGCGGACACGCCCCCCCACGGGTTGTCATCACAGTGCGAGCAGGATCACAGTGCAACATGTGGGATCATAAGAGCTTCCTATATTCACGACCTCCTCGTTGCCCCTCTCGCGTTGCATCTGTTCGCGGAGGTTGTTGTTCTCCTCAGTGAGGCTCTCCATTCGGTACTCCAAGTCCCATATTCGAGCCCATAATGTATCCACATAACGATCAACATACCGTTCATGAGGAGGGTCGATCCATCGGGAGAAGTCGCATTTTGCCATCTGCAAAAAAAAGGACGGTTAACTTCGCGGGTCCATAAGCAATACAAAAATGTAATATTACTAAATTGTACCCCGGAGCGTGAGCATCGGAAGAAACGTCGCCCGCCATCGTTCGGGGAATCCAAGATCTGGACGACCGCGTACTCATTGTGCCTGCATTTCGGCCACGCTGGTTGAGCACGCCGACTTGGCATCAATCGGTACTGTGGACCGAATATATCCCTCCTTTCTAAGGGAATATCGTCCTTCGGTGACCCAAATCTCACTGGCCCCTCGGCTTCCGACATGGTTTGTTCAAGCACGAAAGACAGGGTACTTCTTTGTTCGACTGAACAATGTGCTGGGACCCCAACCGTGCTACTTATACCAAACGAGACAACTTGCTGCATTCACCTCAAATGAATAAAAGGACAGTTCTTCGCACAGACGTGACATAACGGGGCATCTTTGCTCTGAGAGATGACAGAACAGGTCTGCTTTCGCAGTGAAATGACAAAAGAGGCCAGCTTTGCTCAGTGACATGACAACACGGGGCAGCTTTGCTCAAAGAGATGACAGAGGACAGCTTTTCGCAGTGAAATGACAAAATATGCTGGCTTTGCTCAGTGAGATGACAAAAGATGCCAGCTTTGGGCAGTGAGATGACAAAAGATGCCAGCTTTGCTCAGTGAGATGACAAAAGATGCCAGCTTTGGGCAGAGACATGACATAACGGGGCAGCTTTGCTCAGTGAGATGACAAAAGATGCCAGCTTTGCGCAGAGACATGACAAAACGGGGCAGCTTTACTCAGTGAGATGACAAAAGATGTCAGCTTTGCGCAGTGACATGATAAAACAGGGCAGCTTTCCTCAGTGAGATGACAAAAGATGCCAGCTTTGCGCAGTGACATGATAAAACGGGGCAGCTTTCCTCAGAGACATGACAAAACGGGGCAGCTTTGCTCAGTGAGATGACAAAACATGCCAGCTTTGCGCAGTGACATGACAAAACGGCGCAGCTTTGCTCAGTGGGATGACAAAACATGCCAGCTTTGGGCAGTGACAGTACTAAAGAGGGTAGCTGTTCTCAGTGACATGACAACAAGAGGTCAGCTTTGCTCAGTGAGATGACAATTCAGGGCAGCTTTGCTCAGAGACATTACAAAACAGGACCTTTTTTCAGTGATACCGCAGCACTCCCATCTTTACTCACTGCTACCACCACGCGGACCAGCTTTAGACGTACGAATAGAGACAAAACGGCCCCTATAAATTGGTATGCATTCCATTTCCCAGCGAACATTGCACATCCAAACCCCATACTACATCGCGCTTCCCTCACCCAACCGGGATGGACAAAGGTAAGAAGAAGCAATGGGACAAGATGGTGAAGGATTGGGAGGAGACCCGTGACATAGCACGGTCAGCTGCGGCCCGCGATGCCGCACGCGATGAGAAAATAAGGGCGATACAGGCCCGGGTAGAACAAGCCCATCGTGCTACGATGAAAGGTCCCCCCCAGAGCGCCCGCGTAGCAAAAACCCCATCCCGGACGTCCCCACCGAGCGTTCGCCACAACTACCACCTGAGGGGGAGACACCTCCCCTTTGTTGGTGCGGGGACGTGTGCAAGTTCTTCAAGTCTAAGCACAGCATCAGTCTAGGTATGCGTTACTGGGGTTGCGCAAACTACTCCAGTGACTACCCAAACCGCCGTTTTGACACCGCAACCTATCGGCAGCCGGTAACAATATCTTTTCTCCTTTTCCCCTACCTTTTCTCCTTCACAGCACGCACTAACAATGTCTCCCATGTATTTACAATCTCTGGAGCCCCTGTGTGGCTACCGCAAATGGATCGATCTTGAGATCCACCCTGAGGACCAATGGACCCTCGACTTCGAGGAGTGGAATGTCACAAAGGAGAAGGAGTTGCTAGAGGAGGAGCGCCGCAAGCACGAGCACACCCTGCGTATACAGCGCTAGACGCAAACTCATCTTGAAGCGTGCACGCGTAGGGAGCGGGAGGCTCGCGAGATGGAGCGCGAGAGAAAGAGGGAAATTGCGGCTAAGGCAAAAGAGGCCGCGGAGGAGTTCAACGCCGAGCGGGCAAGGAAGGGAAAGTGGCCCCGGTCCACACAGTAGGTCGTACGAGCAGTTGGGTGGGTTAGTCGCATATCATGCTATATGTTATGCATGTAATAAAAATCTACGCGGCATGTTACTCCCAACTGTATTATGAAGTTCAATATCTCGTATTTTCGCATTCCATGATTCACGTAGCACCTCATTTAACAATATTAACATAGCGGTCCTCACCGTACACGAATTCTCACTAACCTTCGAAATATCACTTACCACTTTATGTCTCGACCGTTCTACGGTCAATCTTTCCTAAAAAAAATTTACCAAAATTTTTTATGCATCTACAACTTACAATGAACATAATATTTTATTACAACTTTATCTGATTTTTACCCAGTTTATAACTACAAAATTGCCAAAACTGAAAACAATCACGGAGATTGCAAACCCTAAGAAACAGACCAAACCCTAAAATTCACTTACCACTTTATGTATCGACCGTTCTACGGTCAATCGTTCCTAAAAAAAATTTACCAAATTTTTTTATGCATCTACAACTTACAATGAACATAATCTGTTATTACAACTTTATCAAATTCTTTCCCAGATTACAACTACAAAATTGCCAAAACTTACAAAAATCACGGAAATTTGAAACCCTCCAGCCAAACCCTAACCCTAACGCGCGCTCGGGGCGGGAGGACGTGCGGTTGGCACAGCGGTCGCGCGCTCACAAGGCAGACGCGCGCTCGGGCAAAAGCAGACGCGCGGTCGGCCGGGGAAAACGCGCGCTCGGGCGTGGCGGGACGGGGGTCGCGCGGTCGGGCGGGCCGGTGGCGCGGTCGCAGGCGGGTCGTGCGGTCTGGTACCGCACGACCCGGTGAACAGTCCGGTCGTGCGGTACCAGACCGCACGACCGGGACAGGTGGCGGCCGGTGGCGAACGCGCGGTGGAGAGGGGTCCAGTTTTGGAATTTTTTTGCACAGGGGGCCAAAAACGGAATTATTGATGCACAGGGGTCCAATAGTGTCCAAAATTCACAAAATTCATGCATGACGAACAGACGTTGTGCTACAACTCGTCCACATGCCTACTATCAGCTACTTGGAATTCACTTGCCGCTGCTGCACCAACTGCTTGGTGGACACCAACAAAATTAATGGTCGAGGAAATACTTGGGGCTAATAGTTCCTGCAAATCAAAGACAAAATAGTGAGGTTGTTGAAGGAAGGTTCCGTTTCGACTTTCGAGAGCTAAAAATTAAGCCTTAGTACAAAATAAAGCCTCAGCCCAACCAAGTAGGTCGCTTCCATTTCAATATCCATGACAGCGCGAACAGAACACATGTTCGTGCTGTGTACGGCATAAACAAAACAGCCTGTTTATTGCATAATCAAATACATCTCAATGTCCACAAGAACCGCTGCAACAAAACTAATCAAGAAAATTAAATCATGGTCAAATACAGGGATAAGGTAGAACAGGTTCATTGCATTATCAAAAAAAAATCACGTGCATAATTTTCAATAAAAAAACTGAGTAGTATTACTTACGCACTTCTAGGTTCGTTTGTTAGGTCAATTGCGCTTATCATGAAGTGTTATCTGCTTGCATGACTCATACATACGTGGCGCACCCTCCTTCCCTGTATCGTTGTCCTGCTGGCCACCCTCGTCCGCATGTCCAGCAAGTTTAATAAGGCTGACTGTGCTAACTACAAGGGAATCCATATCAGCATAGTCCTATGTGGAGGGGAGAGAAAAGGAGAGAGAGAGCCAAGCCGGCTCCCATGCAAGAGTCAGGCTATAGCACAGGAAAAGAGGCGTTATCCATACATGTACCAATAGAACTAACTGCTATACCCATGCATGTATTAAATTATCAATACCCATGTATGTATTAAATGATTGAGAGCTCTTGTGGAGACAACTTATAGCCAGCTTATTGTATGAGTTAGCTGCATCATTATCTTTTGATGACATGGAAATGTATTGGAGGTAGCAGCTATCTATACTATTAAACTTGCTCTAAGGGCCTGTTTGGGAGTGTTCCGCTCCAAGTTTTTCAGCTCCGCTCCTAACTTCGCTAACCAAACAGGTCTAACTCCAAAAACTCCGCTCCAAGAAAAAGGTGGAGTTAGAGGCCAACTCCACGTTTTTTATGAAGCTCCTCAAAGGGTACTCCACAAACAAAGATTTCCAAACTCCTCGTGGAGTTGGTGAAAAATTACCCACCACTACCATTACACAATTCCTCTCCTCCGTACCGGTTGGATTTCTTTTCCACAGCGCCTCTTCTCCGCCAACCTCTCCGTCCCAGCGCCGCCGCCTCCGCCGCCACGGTGCCCGCGATCTCTCCGCCGATCGACGAGACCTCGTCACGCACTCGGCCCATGGCGTCACAGCTGCCGCCCTCGAGATCCTAGGTGGTACCCCCCTCTTTGTTTTCCCCTAATCTCTCGCGTGGTCGCTACTACCCGTTTGACGACATGCGCGACCCGAACCAACCGCAGTGCGCGAGACCGACGGCTTCACGGTGTGGTCCGGCCGGCCCTACCGGGCCCCTCACCGCCGCGCTGTCGCCCACCGGGGCGTACCTGCAGACCTTCCAGAAGTCGACCTCGCAGCAGGAGAAGAATGTCACGGTCTGGCACGTCGACACCGCCGCCGCGCTCTACCAGCACTACCAGAAGAACATGTCCAAGGCGATGTGGTACGTGTTACTTGAACTTTGGTGCTTAAATTATGCCTCTTGAACTTCGATGCTTAATTATACTTGTACAGCTGTTAATGAGCACCTGCCTGTCTAGCGACTAGCAGTATCATCCCTCATGTAGTGGGTGAACAATTTGTAGACGTTTGTTTCTTAACTACATCCAGTCCATTTGTTGTTGCAATACTTTTGTTAACAAACGGCAATTGTTGATTTGATACGTTTTGTATTTGGATGCTCAGAAAGCTGCATATACATCTTTGATCCAATGTTCCTATGCACCTCCATTTGATTTCTTTTTGTATGCTTCTGACACAAGACTCAACTAAAGAAATATCTCGTACCGCCTAATTGAGATGCTACTGATTAAATTCGTTGATCCTGGATTTGAGATGCTAATATCACTTGTACTACTGTTCTAACATAGGTGCTTCTATGCATCTATGCATCCATGCATAGTGAAGTTGCACAAATATTGATGCACATCCAAGGTGATTCCAACTATTTATCCCTTAGTTGCTTCAAGATTTGCACAACTCTTGTTGCTAGGATGGTGCATAATCTACATTAACTGTGCACTTGAGATTAAGAGAAAATACTGAATTAGTCTGAGAGAACTTGCATCTGTGAATTTGATTTAGCCTCAACTTGAGATGGGTAGTATGAGATGCATTCAGTTGGATGGTACATGACATGTTGGTTGAATTCACAGGCCAATGGTTCAGTTTTCTGCAGATGAGTCAGTCGCTTGCAGATGAGCCTGTTTCGCTGTTCTACTATTCAATTTCACTGGAACAAGGGGTCAATTGAGCTTCTTGTTCTTGCTCAAGCTGATGTGGATAAAACCAACCAGAGTTACTATGGTGAAACCAAGTTGAACTACTTGACCACTGATAGGGCATTCGAAGGAATTGTTCCTCTCAGTAAGTTCTTAGGTCTTGAATTTTTTTATGAGATTGTATCTTCAATATCTGGTCACTGACCCTATCGATAATTGGCAGAAAAGGATGGGCCGGTGCATGATGTGCAGTGGCATACTCAGGTTCAAAATTTGCTGTGGTCTACGGATGTATCCTTACATCACAGTTTTTACATAATTGACAGAAAAGGATGGAATTATTTGACAAAAATATTTGTTTTTTGGTTTTCTCGAATAAATTAATTGCGATTATAATATTTTACATCATATTTCAATTGGCAACAAAAAAAATACAGTTACATATGCTCCGCAGACATCAAAACATATACCAAACATCATTCAGAGGCACATTGGACCTTTCTCAGGGAAACCTCACATTCCTGGAGCTAGAGCTAGCTGCGTGCCAAACAGGACCACCTGCTCCAGGAACTCCACAGTGGAGCTGCTCCATGGTGGAGTTGGTGGAGCAGAGCTGAAAAAACTAGAGCAGAGCAGTCCCAAACAGGCCCTTAAATCTCTTGCGTCTTCCCCATGTTTTCATGTCAGCTGGTGCACGGATTTCAACATGGTCTAGGACGCTACAACCGAGAAAAGGCTTGTGATAAATTTTTTTAATTCTATTGGTATACAAAGGAAAGGAAGCATATGATTTTATCTGATATAGTTGAATTTAGTATATTTTTTACTGTAATCTTCGTGTTGACCTTATCTTAAAAAAATACACCGTTTAAAAGCTAATTACTATAGCATAAACTATAAACCTCTCGTTTTAAAAAAGAGTACTGCTATACAACATTCGACTGTTTTTAGGACAAAAACAGTCCGATTGATTTGGGGCGTTAGATCTCCATCCAACGGATCTACCCATACAAACCCCCCTCCAAAAAAATGACCCCCTCCAAAAAATAATCTAGGGCGTTGGATTTCCATCTAACGGCTCAAAAATAGTCAAATGTTGTATATATACTTCTTTTAAAAAATACACCGTTTAAAAACTAGTTACTATAATATAAACTATAAGCTAGAAATTATGAGTGGAAAAGAAAAGAGCCAATCTTCGTCATGTTTGCTGCTGCATCGGAACTATTTCTCACGTTAACAACTAGGTTGGCAAGACTTGTTCTCCCTGATTCCAGGACATCACTTGATTGTGCAGCCAAGCGAATGGATTTTTCCATGTCATTGCGTGCATCTGAAGCCATTTTTTGTGTTTTGCCAGATACATGGGGCTTCTGGACCTCTCTTCCAACAGGTTACCATCTCCATCAAACACGGGCTCTCTTTTGCACCATTTTGTCCACCTCTTTGGAACATAATGGCTTGGCAGTTTGTTCAACGCTGCACTCCTCAATGCAAGAATGATATGACGGCATGGAATCCCTTGTGACTCGAATAGCTTACGAGTGCAGCCAGCAAACATGGTTGTTGTGTTAAGTAGATGCATCTCTCTAACCTTAGTATAGCCATCATTTATGCGCATGAATTTCACCTGTCCTGTCTGGTACATGCTTTGGAAAACACAACGGTCCCGGGCAACAAAAACCTCCTTCTGAAATGCAGCAAACACCTTGTGGATGAAGGCCTCGCTTCCTCCCTTCTCTATGGCCCAAGATGCTTCCAGCCTAGCATTGAATTGAAGTTAGCATTGTCCGCTGCCAACTCTTGGTGGCGTCGGTACGCCACTCTTGCTTCGGCCTCCGACTCGGCTACGTGCGATGCAGCTTCTGCACCACCATCTTGTTGGTGAGAACGAAACCATATATATACCATTTGGTTCCCATGATAATATGTTAGACCATGTGAGGTTGTGAATACAGTGATAATGAATAACTGACTTTTAGGTTTCATTATAATTTACGTCTGTGAAAATTTCGATCAACCATGGTTGGCGATCGGCAGGCTTCGACCACGGACGGAAATCCGATCGGCTTTATGATGGAGGGTCCGAACGGTAGGCGTCGACCACGGTAGATCGATCATAGAAAATCAACCATAATATATCGACCACGGCATGTCGACCACGATAAATCGAGTATGGCAAATCGAGCACGACAGGTTGACCGAGTACTTGTGTCTGTTGGGCCAGCGGTCTAACTGGTTTATTTGAGTGGTCGGAGGTTGATTTCTGAAGAACATGGATATTGTGGTTGTGGATGTCTTGGTTCATGTTGACGGATGAACGAGGGTGTGGTTTGCATGTGTAGACCGATGACGGTCAACTTGGGAATAGCTTGTACCGGGGAGAAAGTTCTTTGGTGTTTGCAAGTGCAGGTTGGCGTGGAGACAGTCATGGTCAGTGACGAGAATGACCAGGATTATGAGGGGGAATCTAAGGTCCAGACGGTCGAGGATGCCACGAGGTGATCGGGCTCATGTTGAAGCACACGGAGATCAAAAGTGGATGATTCGTGGAAAAACTACAGGAAGTGTGGTCCTAGAGGCTTTGACACGTGAGGTGAATTATGTGTGATGAAAATTCAGGAGGTGCGGCTTTAGAGACTTTGTCACGTGATGAGTTAGGAGTTATGGAAGGAGTCTATAACTGGGAAGGCTAAGGGATTATGGAAAATCCCTGTTTAGAAGGGTTTTGGGTCCCTTCATTTTCAAAATAGATAGGGTTTGGTGTCCGTATTTGATGAGGATATAGTTTGGAGTGTTAGCCTATAAAAGAAGGGAGAGACTAAGGGCTAATGTGTGATTTTTGTGGGGATTTGGAGAGAAAGTTTTTGTGCTAGAGTTTGAAGGGTGCTGAGATGGCACTTTGTAGCCATAGAATATGTTTTAGAAATAAAAAATCAAATCTATTCCTGAAAAGTTTGTCAGTGCCAGCGTCATTGTTTTCTAGACATCGTCCTCAACTCGTTCTCGTTACAATCACATCGTGTGTGGCGCATAATGTTCATTCATCGCCTAGATCGCTCGCCGAGTCTTCCACTTGATCGTCACCAACAACACCGGTGTTGAAGTATTCGAGCAGAGGAAGGTTACGACTACGTATAAAGGGGCAGAGCGAGCAGTCGAGTGAGTGTCGAACGTCAAGCGATCGAAACCTTCATCAAACACTAAGGGATTCAAAAAACAACAACAGTCATTCACCCCCTCTGATTACAGTAATGGATCATACATAATATGTGCTCGCCTGCTTGTTTCACACCGTCACAATGATGCATTGCACGCGAGCAGGTGAGCGTGCCGTGCAGCAGCCTAGTCAAGATGGTGACCGCGCAGTGCGGCCACTGCGCCGGCCTCCTCTCCGTCAGCCTGGCGTCGCCGCTGCCGCAGGCGTCGATCGAGCTGCCTCTGCAGGTCATCCCCGGCTTCCACCTTGCTTGGCATGGTTCTTTCAGCTTCAGTTGTATTCTTGTTTCGTGTGTAATTAATCTGAGAACACTGTGTCAATCAATCTAATGAATGAAACGAGCTGGGAGTTGATCTGCCACCCAGGGAGTGCTCGGATGAGAGCAGCGGAGACGACGGGTAGAGAGAGGTTGCGCAGAACAATGCCTCTGCTGTTAACAAACGTACATGACACGCAGTTTTTGCTCTCTTTTTCGTGCCATTGTCGTGTGCATTGGTAGATAGCTGATGCGCTATTAAGTGCTTCGGAACATTTTTGCAGCTACGGTGAGGAGGCAGCGGACGCCGTCAGCTTACAACTGCTTCATCAAATAATGGCCAGAAATAATTATTACTGTGATAGCATTTGCTTGCCACCAAGTGCAGAACAGCACCTAGCACATTACATATGCTTCTGAATTCTGATATTTAGTAATGCTCTGCTATGCAAGTGTGAGGCAATGAAAGTTTTTAACATTCCTTCTGTTCTCAGGGAAGAGAGAGAGGATCAAAGCCATAGAGCCTAACATCACCCACAAAGAAGCATTCAGAACGGCCACTAAAAACGTAAGCATCCATCCGACTAAAACCACCAGCCTGATTTTTGCCCTAGTTTCTGGCTCTCTAAATCATAATTATCCATTTGCATCCTCATCCAAAACTTAGCAAATTATCGTTGGTTTCTATAATGCAGTGGGCTGAGGCTCACTCACCCAGAATCCAGCAGAAGGGAGACTGAAGAGGGATCTGCTGCTGTAACACCTACACATGCAAGCTGCAAAAGAGGGGAAACAAATTTAATGTCTGCGAATGAAACAGTGAAGTAGCCAGGTTCAGGAAGCATACAAGTTGTAGCTTCACAGATCATTTGTATCCATGGATTTTGATGCTCCACATCTCAAGCACGTGGTACATGAATTCTCTTTCATGTGATAAATGCAGTATGGCTTTGCCTTTGTTCCACAAATAGCTTTACTCTCAGGCCAATTGCAGCATTGTGTGACAGAACTAAGGCTTCCAAACCTGATGAATCCAGCATACTTTGTTGACAATGCTGTTGCACAGAACAGAGTTGTTTGAACTGTTTTCTACTTTTCTGTAATTAAGCTAATACTTCACCCAACGAACTCTTGCAGGGCAGATAACATAGCTTCTTTAGCAATTTGATTAACAAATAAGATTCTTCTGCTGTTTTCTTCATTGGCACAAAACGGAAAACATGAGCAGGAAAAAAATATTTCACACAGATCTCAAATTTTCTATTTGTGATCCAAGCTTGTATTAAAGCATCACTCTTTTGATGCTGGCATCAGCCGGAGCCTTTCCTCAGAAGGGGTTTTGCCGGGATCCTTCTCCTCTGATAAAAGGGCCTGCAGGTCACTCCCATTTGCCAGGCTGTTGAACTCTACTGATTTGGAGGGCAGAGCAGGATAACGCCGTTGGCAAAGGGTCATAAGCCTCTTGATCGACTGAAGGTATTTGCGAGTGGTCTCATCGTTCATAATGTGGGCCACACTATTCGTGTAGATCTTTTCTCGGGCAGAACGCTCATGGATACCAACCATAGTGACTCCAATAGGCCACGGTGCGTTGCCAATAGCCAGCTTGATGTATTGGTCCATTGCTGCTAAATAATCACGCTTCATGCAGCATTCAACAATAACGAGCAATGCTTGTCGGATGTCATCAGGAAGAACCTAAACACAGATCGAAACAATAATTGGTGCCAGAATTACCAAGCAATCTGCAGTCGGGAAAGGATGACATAACATAAGCAGTAAACATTGAACTTAAAATACATAAACAATATTCAGATGTGAGCATCAGAATTTAGTTCGAGCAGGGTGGTATGATGAGAAACTGAATCCATGGGAGGCAATAAATAGTTATATTGAAGATGAATCCACGACCAGGAACCAGAACTTTTTTAGAGAGTTCAGCTGAATTGCAGTAGGGCCCAGGCAAGTAGCTATATAACAATGAATCTGGGCCCAGAATATGCTAGCATCAAGATCTTTAGTAGAGGACAAGCGCTAATGGGTCAATGACAATAGATAACCAAAGCTTTAAATGTGTAAAACATAATTGTTGTATTGAGTCAGGGCTTTAATTTTCACATGATAATAAATAGTCAGCCCCTGCCTCCGAAAAGTTCCGAAGAACTTCTTTTCATCATTTATAAAGAGCACCAAATATTCCATTACTGATTGTCTCTTGAAACAAGCTAGATCATTAGGCGCTGGCCTGAGAATCACAGGTGGATGGTATTATCATCTTGCGCTACTAGCCTACCAATCTATGAGTAACTGGCAATGAACCTATCATAACCTTCATTTGATTTCATGCAATATCCTTTGCATACTCACAAAATCCTAGTGAAATAGATTGCACTTAAATGCTCGTTGAAAATTATGCAAGTACAAAAATGTTGTATTTGACGCCATCTTGTCACTTACTTACGGAACATGACGTCCATGTTACTACACAAACATTAGTTGACCATGAAGTTCTTGCTACACAAACATTGGTTGACCACTTGTATATCTCTATCATAAAAATTGTTTCATTACATTCGACAAGTGACCAGAGGTAGGTCATTTTGCTCAATAAAATCATTTCTAGGATCATTATCTTTCTCCACTCTATAACTTCTTGCTACTAGCTTGTTCTTTAAGCTCCAAACTACCTTCACAGAACAAACAATGCAAAGTGCAAGAACCAAAAATAATCTGAGCAGGAGAGTTTTCACACACAATACAAACTGTGTTGGATGTCCAGCTTTGCCATCTCTTTATTTTAATCCAACTAAGTCCTAAAATTGCACCATCACAGTTAGGGGTGCAAACGGGTCGGGTTAATCCCGACCGATCCGACACCGAATCCGATTGGTACCGAATCCGGAGAAAAAATATGGGTTAGGATATGGTAACAGCAATATCCGTCCGAATCCGATACGTCTTCAAGTTTGATTTCAGGTTAGTGCTACTATTTGACGTTTCATTTTCTTTTGCAATGGTAAATAAAATCTTCCACATTAACTATTAAGTAGTAACATCAAGTTCTTGACAATACGTCCTCCTACTCCATTTGCTGTACTGCATGCATTCCTTACAAACGGGTTAATCCCGACCGATCCGGCACCGAATCCGATTGGTACCGAATCCGGAGAAAAATATGGGTTAGGATATGGTAACAACAATATCCGTGCGAATCCGACCCGTTTGCACCCCTAATCACAGTAACTAGTTACTGTGATCCTCAATTTCGCAGGTCTATCATGCTTCCACAGGCTTCATTTCAAATCCAAATTCACCCAATTAAATAGTTAGTAGTTTTTTTTGCAATAATTACTTTAATTTGAAACATAATCAAACTAACAGCACACGATTTAAGCAGCCCGCTGATGAAAAACCAAAAGTATTTTTCACCTTCTTCCTGCAGAACTCAAACAGGGGGCTGAGATACCGCGCACACTGCTTGAACGTTGCAACCATCGACGAGATAATTGGTTTTTTATGATTCTAAACGTTGGGCTTCGCATATTTAGTACTCCAAACGTTGGTTTCGCAAAATTAGTACTTATATCCTTGACACTTTGATTTCTATGGTATTATACCTTATTTATTATTTCTTAATCTCTTTTCTTAATGCTTGGCACCTAATATGACCCTTATACCCCTCTTCCCTTAATTTCTTAATCCCTTTTCTTAATGCTTCGCAAAATTAATGCTTGGTTCCATAATTTTGCTGCTTGAAATGCAATTATGTCCATCCTTTAAAGTAGTCACCTGCATTTTATATCCAAACAAAACAGTTAGGAAAATATCATAGAAATTAAGGGATTAAGAAAAGGGATTAAGAGATTAAGGGAAGAGGGGCATAAGAGTCATATTAGGTGCCAAGCATTAAGAAAAGGGATTAAGAAATAATAAATAAGGTATAATACCATAGAAATCAAAGTGTCAATGATATAAATACTAATTTTGCGAAGCCAACGTTTGGAGTCCTAAATATGCGAAGCCCAACGTTTAGAGTCTTAAAAAACCAATTATCTCAACCATAGAGCTGGCCAATGGGCCGTGCCGGGCCGGCACGGCACGGGCCCGGGCTCGGCACGACCCGTTTAGGCACGGCCCGTTAAGGCCCGTGTATTAAACGGGCCGTGCCGTGCCGGCCCGCGAGCCGCGGTGGGAGCCCAGGCACGGCTCGAGGCCGTGCCGTGCTGGCCCGGGCACGATTGCGGCTAAATGGGCCGTGCCGGCCCGCTAGCCCGTTTAGTCGGAAAAAATGAGAAAAATTAAGAAAAATTGTAAAAAACAATTGTAGAAAATTCAAAAAAAAATAGAAAATTGTAGACATTGTTAATCACAAAAATAAATATTTCTAATGACATAATGAGCTTTATTAACTTATTAAATTACATGAGATGACTGCCTCATTAAAAATTTTACCAAGTAAAAACTCAATTTGGGAAAACCTTGGTAAAGAAAAAAGAGTACAACCTATAAAGCTCATTAGTGAGAAAAATATTGAAAATCTTATTCATTGCTATCTAAATACAAATTCTCAAAAGACTCTTCTAAATCTTTATTATCTGCAGTATGTTGGAGTCTTGATTCAGCTTGTTCCCAGTCTTTGACGGTCATAAGTACTTCGACCATCTCGTTGGAGAGACTTGTTCGTCGCTCCTCGATTATTCTTCCGGAAAGACTGAATGCTGACTCCGAGGAGACTGTAGAGACAGGAACAGTCAACACATCCCGCGCTAATATGGATAGCACTGGATATGATACCTTCTGGGTTTGCCACCATGAGAGGATGTTCAACTCCTGCTCGAAGCTGACGCTATCACTGTTGAGATAGCTTGATAGGTCTCCAGTGCTTTGTCGCCTTCCTCCTCCTAACTGCTGTGTACCTGCATCTGCACCTGCACGAGAACTAGACGAAGAACCAAAAATCTTGCCCCATTGCATAGCCCCCCTAGAGGTGCTAGGGACTACCGGGGGTCTTTCCAAACACACAGATCCAAACTTATTTTCATATTTATTATATACCTCATATAATTTATCCTTAACTAATGTAAAGTATGAACAATAGTCTAAATCGGTAGCCTCACTTAAAACTTGTAAAACATTTATAAATCCTTGGAGTTTGGCCCTAGGATCCAAAATAAAAGCAAATGCATATAAAATAGGAATTTCTCTCCAATATTTTAAAAACTTAGATTTCATGGCAACTACAACATCCCGTAGTATAGGATCATTTTCAAAAGCCTTTAGGTGAGTGGCAATTTCAACAATATTATGAACAATCATAGGAGATGTAGGGTAGTATACTCCAGAAAGACAAACTGTAGCTTTATGGAAAATTTTTAGAAAGGAAAATATTTTTTCACCAACAACCCAATCGTCCTCAGTAATTTCAGGGTCTCTAACTTGGGTTCTACTGGAGGAGCTACGAGATTGATGACTTTGGGTGTGAAGGAAAACAGATAAAGTGCTCTTCTATGGCAATATATGTTTAAGCATAAGGTAAGTATAGTTCCATCTAACAGGCATGTCTAAACCAAATTTTCTAGGACGAACATTCATTGCTACGCAAAAACTCTTATATGCGGCTATTCGTTGGTTAGAACAATTAATAAATGAAATTGCATCTCTAAAAGAATCAATACAAGCATTTAATCTTTTTAAACCAGATTTAACAATAAGATTAATAATATGACAAGCACAACGTTGATGCAATAAGAAAGAGTGTGCATAAGTATTAAATAAAGCAGTAAGAATTTCCATAGCTTTAGTGTTTGCAGCTGCATTATCTAAAGTTATAGAAAAAATCTTATCCGTGAGGTCAAAATCTTCTACAACTTTAATAATGCTTTCTGCAATATTTTCAGCATTATGTGAAACATTAATTAATTTAAATCCTATAATTCTTTTTTCCATTATCCAGTCATCATTAACATAATGAGCAACAACACTAATATAATCCACTCTAGCCCTACCACTCCATATGTCGGATGTCAAAGCAATAGGGAATGTACATGTATGAAACATTTCTTTTAATTTATCACGACAATTGTTATAATATTTAATTAAATCTCTAGTTGTTGTTTGCCTAGATACAGTACTAAATCGAGGGTTATGAGCAGTCGTAATATATTTTCGGAAAGCATCAGATTCACCAAAATTTAAAGGTAAATCTTGAGAAGCAATTAATCTACAAAGAGATTCCTGAGCTACCTCTGGGTTGTACTCCCACGTACGTACCGAGCCGTCGGGGTTATATTGCAGCTGTGTCTGGCGTATTTGTATTCCTTGCCTTTTTTTGCAGCTTGCAGCATGTCGTTGTAGATGACCCGTCCCACCTGAAGATTTTGCACTCAATTCATTACCACAAATTTTACAAACAGCATACCTCACTTCAGTTACATCATTGTCGGTCTTAATCTTCTTGTCAAAATCATTCCAAACTGTTGATGTACTGGCTCTTGTTCTTTTTGCTTCCGTGCTTTGGGTCGTGGATGCACTTGTTGAGCCAGCAGAAGATGGATCGATTGGACCCTGCGCCACCGGGGCCGTCGGTTCTTCGGCATCTCCAGTTTGTACATGTGGACCTTCCGCGGATGGATATGCTTGTTGAAACGATTGCATATCCTCCGCCGAGAGCCCGAATTCGGAGAGTTGAAAATTGTAGTTCCCCATTAATCAAGTAATCAACTGCAAATTGAAATAGCAAAAACGATTAACTTACTATTAAGTATTAAACCTACAAATAATAGCAAAAAAATAATCCAACAAATAACACCAAAAAATTAAAATAAGACAGCATTATTACCTCCTTTGCAGCTCTCACAAAAAATTTGAATATTTTTGAATTTTCGGAATTTTGCTCGAATTTTTACCAAAATTGCGCTAACACTTTCAGATTTTTCACAGCTAAACCGAGAGAGAAGAATGAGATTTGAGGTGTGGAAGAAGGAGGCCGGATGCCCCCCTATTTATAGGAAACATTTCAGATTTTTCTGAATTTTTTGCTATTTTTTCCGAATTTTTTTACCCCCCAACGGTCACAAAAAACGGCTATTTTTCAAACTAATCGGGCCGGCCGTGCCGGGCCGGCACGGCCCATTTAGTGCCGTTGGGCCGGCCGTGCCGTGCCGGGCCGGCACGGCCCGATTTCTTAACGGGCCGTGTCGTGCCGGCCCGGCCCACCTTGCCGCCGTGTCGTGCCTTCGTGGGCCGAGTCTACAGTGCCGGGCCGCGGTGCGGCCCGTCACGGCCCGACCCATTTGGACAGCTCTACTCAACCATCGACTTCCCCTTTGCTGTTCGCTTCTCCAGCTCCGTCATCTCATCTAGCTCCTGGTTCCACTCGTTAAGCAGCCTCTTGAAGAACACCAAGATCTTGTCTTCCTCGCATAGCTCCTCAAACTTGGTCTTCATCCTCTTTGAGTCTTTGTCATCGGCATCATCCCCACTCCTTCGGGCGTCCCCATCCCCGTCGTCTGCGCTGTCTCCAGTGGCGCCACCCTCGCCACCGTCACCGCCGCCAACACGCTTACCCTTGCCCTTGACATAGGTGTCCCGGCCCGCCTTCTGCCGCTTACGGAGCTCGACCATGTCGCGGAGGAAATCGTTGGTCTGCCCCTCGGTCATGTCGAGGTCGTCGATGTCGTCAATCACGCCTGACTTGAGCACGAGCTTGAAACGCGCGAGACGGACGGCGTCGTTCTCCCCGAACAGCGTGACCGGCTCGCGCAGCACGCGGAGGCGCCGAATCACCTCTTGCCGCGGGAGGTCGAGCTCGTCGATGCGGCACTCCTCGGAGAGGAGCATCTCCTCCGGCGTTGGCTTCTTCGCCGCTAGAGCGGGCGGGACGGACGCGGCGGCGGCGGAGCTAGGGTTAGGGTTCGAGGCCGCGATCTGGGCGGGGTCAGCGGTGGCGGAGGAGTTGGGGGAGGGCGCGGGCGGGGCCTTGGCGAGGAGCTGGCGGCGCTTCTGGAGCTGCTTCTGCTCCAGCTCCGACCGCCGGACAAAGCTCTTCCCGCCGAAGTCGGCCGTCGCCACCTTCCGCTTCTTCTCCAGCTCCCGCTTCAGGAGATCCATTGCGCCGGCAACGCGATGCGAGCCTTCTCGCCGCTTCCCGGACACAGCGGAGAAGCGGTGCCGGTACGGCTTTCTGGATTCCGATACGGCTACGAGTCCATGTTTTGATCATTGAGAAATTTGATGATTTGCCTCACCTTTCCTTACAAACAGCTCATTTGGCCACAGTTGATATGAATTGATTATTTACCTTATCTTTAAATTTTTATTTGATCATTTACCCTCTTTGTATTTTCAAACCATTTCCTCTTTTTATAATACTAATTTATATTAGGAAATGACCAAATTGCCCCTGTTGAAAAACGCCTCAAAAACGCCCTAGTGATGTGGTTCATTCAGGCCAAGTACAGGTGGACTTTGCCTGCAAAGCAATGGGAAACTATAAAAGGAGTGCCAAAGATAATAAGGGAAATAAGAAGAGGAAAAATAAGAGTTTGATGAATCCTCCCCATATTACGCCCCGCGGGTTCCCGGCCCGGAGAGCGTGTCCACGTCGCCCCCAACGTCTCTTTTACTTCGGTACACATGGTGGCTGACGCGGTGTGACGCTGTGCCTATGAGGCTAGTTCTTTAGTAAAAGGCGAAAGAATAGTTCGCTTTGTGCTCACCACGCAGCTACACAAATCAAGAAGGAACCATAGCAATCCTTATATACCACTTCCTCGATGTTTTGTGTCCGGTAGAAGCAGTCGTACGGGACTAATTAGTGACTGCAAGTTTCCCATCTGCCCGCTGTTGTGCCAACAGGAGGAGGCCGGCCCCGAACAATCTTGGGCCAAAATAAGCATGCTTTCTTTCTTCTTTCTTTGAGCACATTAGGAGCTACTACCTCCTTGTCACAATATATTTTAGCTTTCCCAACTCTTCCCAAAATATAAAATTGTTCTATAATTTTGAGACACTTTTACCCCTTTTATTCCTATTATGACCTTCATTACTTTCATAAATAAATAGTTTCTTTTTCCATACGAATTCTAAAAAACTGAAATTTGGAATAGAATAAAATAAAATAGGCAATTTGATTTCAGACAAATTCCTAGCTAAATCCCTAAATAAACATGATATTTAGAATAAAAAGAAAAAGAAAATTTGTAATTTTATATCCATACGAATTCCAAAGAAAATCTCTAAATAACTAAAATTCAAAATAAATTAAATGAAATTAGCAGTTTGATTTGTATATGAACTTTAATAAAAAAATAACTAAAATTTTGAATAAAAATAAAAAGTTATAAAGAGAATTGCATGAATGGTGTCGGAAGAAATCATGAAAGAGTGAAAATGGCGTTGATCTACCTTGCAAGGAGAAAATTGATACTTTGCCATCCTATTCGGTGGGCTTCGACAAAATACCACTCCCTAGAATGACCACTATAAAATGCCACTCTTAACATTGGCACTTTGATTATTTGCCATTTTGAGGGTTTTTTAGGATTCTTACTTATTTTTTAACCATTTTCAGATTATTTGCTATGAGAAAAGACACATTTGCTCTTGGACCATTTGCTTATTGCCTTCCATCAGACACAACCAGAAGATGCTTTTCTCCTGGACACGAGAGAGACAAGAGGACAGGAGAGAGACCGAGAGGGAGGAGGCCCTCCGGCCACCGCGACGGCGACGGCGCCGCCCCTCCCCGGCCGGGACACATCATAAGATGATTTCAAAACTCCAGGCAAAGTGAAAAATGACAAATCCAAACTAGTATAGGCGCAGCTCGAGACAAAGCATGATGTTAAAAAAATCAGATGGATACAAAAATGTTAGACGCAAGCAGGAAAAACCAAAACGAAACGCCCATCACTGCAACCAAACATTGCCGACCAGAAGAACCACATCTGGACCCAAATCATTCACAGGCAAAGTCACATTGCTCCAATCCGCACCCAAGCCCGACCAAGAACCCCAAGGGGAAGCCCCCATCTCCGCAGCATTTCACATCTAGCCTCCTCGGCTAGGTTCCCCTGGACATGGCACCAATCACAACAAATGTTAACTCGGAATGACGGAAGAGAGTTGCCCGGGTGGGTGGGAGAAAAGGCCTCACCTTGGTGGACTTGGCCCCTGACTTGGACCTCCGGAGCGCGCCGACCTCCACCTGCGCCGGCGTGTTCGACGCCAACGCGTGCACCGCCGCCAGCGCCGCCGATTCCTGAGAAAACGCATCCGACGCGCGGGGCTCGCTGGCGCCGTCCTCCCGGTCGCCGTCTGGAGTTTTGAGAACAAGCAAATGGCCCAAAGGCAAATGTGTCTTTCTCCATGGTAGAATCCTAAAAAACCCTCAAAATGGCAAATAATCAAAGTGCCAATGTTAAGAGTGGCATTTTATAGTGGTCAATTTAGGGAGTGGCATTTTGTCCAAGCCCACCGAATAGGATGGCAAAGTATCAATTTTCTCCCTTGCAAGAAGACATTGACTCACGGAAAAGCGAAATATAATATTATAAAAAATAACCCTCTTGAGGACTTGTGTGTAAATAGAGAAAAGCTGAAAGGGAAAATGAGATGTTTAGATTTTTAGAAGAGAAGCCATTTCCTTTGAGTGAGTCGTATGGGGAAGTTGGAGGTGGAATCAAGCTTGTGCCATGTTAAAAGAGAAATGTGCTTCTATACTTTCCTTAATAGTGATTTGCATAATTTTTAAAACATGATGAATGGCGGATAGACACTACTTACCCCTTTATTTATTTTAAATTAGTGATATTTTTACTAGAGAGAAAAATATTAAAGCACTCCTCAGAGAGATGTGGCAGAGAGGAAAGCCCTAAACCCAACAAAAAAAAATCCCTGGGAGCCGCAACCTTGATTTCATCACGTCCGAAGCCATACATCGCCAGCACTCCATTGCTCCTCCGTGCCGTCGGCGACCCGCATCTCTCCAGCAGCCACGCGCCAGCTTTCCCGCCGAGTCGACCAGGGACCTATTTTGCTGTTTCAATTAGAGACTACATATCTTTGGAATTGTTTTCTCTTGACCACGTCAATGGATGAATGAATATATATAACATGGAAGATGAAGCTAATGCTATAGGCCCTAAATTCTAAAGAAGATATACATGTGATCATTCTGTTCATACACCATTACATAAGCACAGTATTCATTGGTATTAGAGCCATCCATAGGGACCACATATCCCGCATCTCTCTTATTTGTTTTGCTGTTTTAATTAGAGACTAGATTCTAGATTAAAGAGAGGAGTACCAAGTGTGGATCAATTAGTAGGTTGGAAAGAGAAGGTGAGAGGGCCATGATTTTAACCTTTTCACCGGGGTAATGATTTGGATTTTTTCTTCTCTGTTTTACTGCTTTAATTAGAGACTAGATTCTAGATTAGAGAGAAGAGTAGCATTTGGAGATCAACTAGTTCTTTAAATGAGAGGTCTCATCTGAGGCGCAGTAAGCGCTTGGCAAAGGGATCACCAGTCCTTATTGGATCCCTTATTGATACTGAGCCTATCCAGAAGCTTGATGCTTCCCCAAATCAAAATCATTCGGAAGCTCCACAGATTGAGAGGACCATAGCTGATCCTGACCCTAGTTCACCGACTCGGAACCGATGTCCATGTGTGGGACCTATTCGGCATGGAAATTTGTGAAACGACGATCGCCAGGCGTAGCGGCAACTCTTTCTCTCTCTTCGTTTCTCTCTCCTACGTGGACACGCTGTAGACAGGCTTAGTGACCTGTTGCGGGTGCTCTAATGAGTTGGATGCAACTACACCACCTGAATCATGGTACGCTACAAACTGAGCAGTTTCCACACTGCTACAGCCAGATGTACTCTCCAGAGACTAGGTGTGCGCTTCCAAATCCTAGCTCTAATTCATGGCATGAGCATGTTACACATCAGGAAAGCTTTGATGGGATTGAACAGGGGCAATTTGGTCATTTCCTAATATAAATTAGCATTATAAAAAGAGAAAATGGTTTAGAAATTCAAAGAGGGCAAATGACCAAATAAAAATTCAAAGACGGGGCAAATAATCAATTCACATCAATTATGGGGCAAATGAGCTGTTTGCAAGGAAAGGTGGGGCAAATCATCAAATTTCTCTCGATCATTTGATGCTGCCAATAGGTTATGAGAACCCGCACCTTGAGTTGTAAACGGGAGTAAGTTTTCGATAATTTATTATTGAAAATTTCCCCATATCACACTAAAACTTAGGTGATACTTAGTTAGGCTGAATTTTGGTAGTTTATAACTGCGTTTTCACTGTAACTGATTAAAATTATACTGTAACTGATAGTGACTTATTTGACATAATTAAATTTTTTAAAAAAATTAAAAATAGAAAAAAAAACTGGTTAGTTCATCACGTATAATACAAACGAATACGGGAAAAAAGAACCGAAAAAAGCTCAAAATAAGCCGAAAAGTTAGAAAAAACGAAATTTATGAATAGTGAAAAATAAGCTAGAAATCAGAAGTCCAAGCCCAAATGAGCAGGGCTAAGTCCGATCCTGATTTGACACTAGAAAATCTTTGTTTCCTTATATGCCACTGAGTTTCTCATTTATATTGCTCTGTGCCACTTTTGTCACCTAGACATGAGTTGCTATTAAGTCACGGTGAAAATGACAATTTTGCCCGTGGGGCTTGTACAAAGGCTGTTATGGTCTGATTTATTGTATGCCATTGACTAGAAGGTATGATACTAGATGTTTGTGTGCTACCTTATTATCTCATTGAACTATATGATATTGTATCATAGGTGCAAAGTATAAGTTGGCATTACAAATTCAAATTCAGCCAATAATTCCACATAGGGCATGTTTGGCTGCGGCTACGGCTTATGACTTTAGACTGAAATTTTTGAATTTTAGCTGTTTACGGTACATATTACGGAGAGAAAGTTACTCACTTGCGATTTTGGTTGGTACAGATGTTGGCCTTTTAATGTGTACATCGTTTAACTTGTAGACCCCGTCTTGAGAAAATACTCCGTTTGAAAGTTAGGTACTGTAGCAAAAGCCAAAAGCCGTCAGCTTCGAAGGAAAAGAATAGGCCCATAATAGGTTCACAAAATTACAATACCAGAATACAAAACTAAGCTAACATCACAAGTCCAAGTTCAATCCACATTCCACAAGCCCATAACATTATTACACCAAAATAGTAAACTAAGCTGACATCATAGGTACAAGTCAACCCATATTCCACAAGTCCATGACATTATAATACCAAAATGCATTCCTAGATCAATTCATTTGATAAATCAGTCCAATAGCTTTCTCTTGCTCCTAGTTCCCATAGCTGGGCTGTCAAGTGCAGTAGTTGTGGCCTTGCCATTGCCCCTCCTTTGCAATGGCCTTACATCAAAGGGAGTCTCCATCAAAGGACGGCCACACATATATATACAGTTCACACAAAGAGCGATCAAATGATATACGCTGCTTCATGGTCCGTACGACGGAAAATGATTGTTTTTTATGGCTGTTATCCCAAAAAAAAGAATATATATGTAGGAGAGAATAGGGTTTTTTTTGTTAAGAAGAACAAATACCCACCAACTAAGCTATACTCAGTTTCTAATGGCTGTTATCCGGATCGAGTAATTTCCACGTGGCCATTTCACTTTTGCCATACCTTATCTGGTTGCAGGTCCCGCGTCCACAATCATGACTGATTTTCAGCTTCATCATTGAAAGACAAAAATCAGTCAAAAAACAAGCTAAAGATGCCGTGCATTTGTGCAAAGTCTTTGGAAAAATATGAGTACTCGCTTGACTTGCTGATCCAATAATAGACCTGAAAAGGTTGCTGCTAGCCCAGCAATAAGCCTGGTTACTTTGGGCTGATCGGTTGGCAAGTTAAGTGTAAATTTTATAGAACTCTAGATTTTACAGTCTTTGTAGCATAGAGTGAGTCCCAGGTATTATAGCTTGTATCACTTAGCCCTAGATATTTCCACTTGATCCATATCGTAGGTTTTTGGTAAAAGATAACTATGTGGTAGAGTATTATATTGTAATATATAGCAGCTAAGAGATTGTATTGGAATGGGTAACAGCTAAGGGAGAACGATAAAAAATTGGACGTGTTGTTCGAGGTTGAGGCAGAAAAGTTGAAATAGCGAGAAGAGATAGAGGATGCATGGTTCGGTGATGGCAGCCGATATGTGAGGGATTATAAGTTCAAGGTAGGTCTCCTATGATGCATCGGTATATACGTGAGCAATATACTCTAAAACCATGTAAGCTAATAAGATTGTCGCACATATAATTAACATATTGCTTTGAGATTAAATAGATATACACGCGCATGCATACATTTTGAAAAATGGTAACTAATAGAGGAATAATATTGGCATATAGCTATATGATCCATGCATGATGGAGAGTATTTATGTTTTTTAAGAATCTCAATCTATCAAACTCATACTTCAATTACATTTCTCAAGTTGTATTTTCCTTCAACCTTTTGTTATCATTTTCAATGTTTATAATGTATTAAAATCGTAAATAGCCTACAAGATACGTAAACATATTCTTAAATATCTAAATTATATCATTTGATATTAAAAACTTTGAAATAAATCTAGCAATGTAAATGTGCAGACCACTCCGCTAATTTAAGTATAATTTATTAGAATTAAATCATGATTACCCCTATTAGATAGAGTAGTACTACGTCTATCTAATGATGGCAAATATAATCAAATTCCATTAAATATTACTTTAATTTTGGATTTTCTTGGTATGTGTACTGAACAAATATTATGGAACAAAAGTCGTACTATCTTGCGTGAGCTTGGATTTGTGGGCTCCCTGTTAATTTCTTATTTATCGCGTAAGCCACTTGCTGAATTGACGTAAATGTCGAACTTTTGGGTGGATTTTGTTGTATGGATTAGATTTTTGACAGGTATTAGGAGTTTGTGAATTGGAAGATCTTGATTTCATTCAATCGGAACCCTCTTGCTAAAATTTGGGCATGTCATGTGTTGATGATATGTGCGGCAAGAAAGCACGTAGGAAGGACTAACTGGTGAATTTGGGGAAGCAATCATGGGATGAGTTTCTTATGCACGTCAGATGGACCTTGCCAGCCGACGGTATCCACACCGCTCGTCGGCCGACGACCTCGCAGCGAGCGGGAGCAGCTTGTAGACGAGGATTACATGGGCAGGACAGGGTGGACTGCAAAGTGAGGCCTACTTGGCAGATTGGTATGGATTTTGATGGCACGAGGCTTTGTCAAACACAGTGACCATGATACCTGAGGTTTTGTGCAACGACACCACAATCATGTGGTTTAATGGATACTCGACCGGTTGAGCTGACATGCATCGCGCTGTGCATTCTGCTACCACTGCAGGTGGACCAACTGGGAGTTCCACGTGGGCTTCGACGTGCGCGTCGGCACCGTCATCTCGCTGGCCTCGATCCACGACGCCGAGGCCGGCGCGCGGCGGCCAGTGCTGTACCGTGGCTTCGTTTCGGAGGTCTTCGTGCCGTACATGGATCCCGTGGAGGATGTTGGGCTAGCTTAGAGTAACTCCAGCAGTAGCCTTCAAAACAGAGCCCCTACTTTTCATTTGAGGGCTCCCCTACTTTTGAGGGCCTAATTTTTTTGCTTCTACTCCAACAGCACCCCTTAAATCTAAGCCCTCAAATCCATCCACTACACACTGACATATGGGACCCACTCCTGACAAATCCATTCGGAGGCGACGGCGACGGCGATGGGCGGAGGCGACGGCGACGGGCGATGGGCGGGGAAAGATGCGCGCGGAGAGGGAGGCGCGCGGGGAGGGAGGCGGGCGGCGCGCTCGGGAGGGAGGTGCGCGGGGAGGGAGGTGACGGCGACGGGCAACGGGCGGAGGCGTCGGCGATGGGCGAGGCGACGGGCGAGGCGGCGCGCTTGGCAGGGGAAAGAGGCAGGCGGGGCTCACGCTCACGCCGCCGGCCGCCAGCCCGAAGCCGTGCCGTTCGGCTTCTCCGCCACGCGCCCGCATGCGCCTTGTAGCAGCGCCGCCCGTAGCCGGTGTCTCGCCGCGCCGCCCCGAGCACACCCGTGCCTCGGCCCCGGCCGCTTGCGTCGCGCCGACGCCACCTCCCGGCTGGACCAGCAGCCCGCTCGCCCTCCCACGCCTAAAGCCGCTCGCCCTCCCGCTCGCCGCCGGCAGGTGCAGCCCCGCGCGGGCCGCCCGCTCCCGAGAGCCTCCTCCGCCCGGTCCTGGTGAGTCGGGGACGGCGGGGTGGGTAATTTCACCAGCGGGAAGAAACGGAAGAATGAGAGCCAGAGTAGGGGGCCCCTGGGAATGAGAGCTGAAGGGGGGATTTGAGGGGCTCCTCAAATTTGAGGGCTCTAGTAGGGGCCCTGCTGGACCTCTATTTTTGCCTCAAGCCCTCAAATATGAGGTTTGAGGGCTCAAGTAGGGGCCCTGCTGGAGTTGCTCTTAGGGAAGAAACGTATGTAAGTGAAGAATGAGTAAATACATAAGAGACTTCTTTTTTATAATACATGCCTTTTCTATTCACTTAATTTTCATAAATTGCTCTATGATTACATGGTTTAAATAGACACAACCGGATCGCACATACAAACCACTTACGTACTATAGCCACACGACTCCCTGTGATCCGTTTTTGCCTGTCACGACCCCTACGACTCAGTGCACACCACGTACTAACCGAAAGACTCGCTCCACTAACCAACTAACATAGCTAGTGGATACAACTGGTGCAGATACACTGCTATTTGACCAAGTTTACGACCACACAGACCTGACCAACTTTGAGTCTTTCTTCGAGTCTTTCGACCACACCACTCTGACCACGGTATCTCAACCACGGCTTTTCGACCATGGCTTTTTGACAACGGCTGCTAGACTACAACTCCGGTAGTACTGCTCACACTGAGCCGGTACTACCGGTCTTACAACCATGCAAGTCTTTCGAACACCAATTGTTACTGTAACTCCGACTACCGACTGGTCCACTGTATCTACGACTGGTTCATTGTAGCTACGACCACTACGCAAATCGACTCACGACTACGACTGCTACGACCAGTTCACTGTAGATACGATCGGTTCACTATAGCTATACCCTATTCTCTGTAGCAACGACCAGTTTACTACGCAGCTCGACTCACAACTACAACTGAGTCTCTGGAGTCTCCGACTGCTCTCCGACTCCGGGGTCTTCGACTCCTAGACGTACTTGGACACATGAGTACTCGACACACGACTACACAGTATTCGAATACACGAGTACTCAACACACGATTACACAGTACTCGAATACACTGAGTACTCGATACCGACCACTATCAATAGCACAACAAGATTAATTCTAATAGAGAAGTGATACTACCGGACGTTCATGGACGCCGGCGAGTACGGCCTGGGCCTCCAGGCGTTCCCGCTCCAGCCGGGCGGCGACTGTCCGGACAACTCTGCGTACTTGGACGGCTACTACGCCGGCCAGGACGGCCAGCCCGTCGAGAACAAGAACATGATCCGCGTGTTCGAGCGGTACGCCGGCGACGTCGCGTGGCGACACACCGAGGCCGGGTTCCCGGACCAACTGGTAAAGTGATAAGCCCTCGTGTCTGCGTGTTTATTAGGCTTTCAGCTACGCATTGTTTGATGTGATTTTTGTCGCGGATCACGGAGGTCCGGCCGGACGTGAGCTTGGTGGTGAGGATGGCGGTGTCGGCCGGGAACTACGACTACATTTTGGACTGGGAGCTCAAGACGAGCGGCTCCATCAAGTTTGTGGTAATCACTTCTGGTCTTCTCGAAGCAGATCAAATCAAAGAGCGGAGAACAATCTTCCGCTGCTCCTGGTAAGCAGAAGTAGAATTAGATGAAGCAACGTGTATTTATCACGTTGTTTATGGCGCTCAAATTGATGCGTTGCGCTGCAGGTGTCTCTCACCGGCCTCCTAGAGGTGAAGGGGGCGCCCTACACGCACACCGATCAGATCACGCAGGACGCGCACGGCACGTTGGTGGCGGAGAACACCCCCTCGCCATCTACCACGACCACTACGCCACGTACCCACCTGAACCTCGACGTCGACGGCACCAACAACTCCTTTGTCAAGAACACCGTCACCGCCAAGCATAACAGCGGATCACCGGCCACCGGCGGCGCTGACAAGCCGAGGAGGAGCTATTAGACGGTGCGCCGCGAGGTGGCCGAGACCGAGAAGGACGGCCAGGTGGACATCGACGCCAAGCCGGCCGACCTGATGGTCGTCAACCCGAACAAGAGGTCCAGGATGGGCAATGAGGTACGTTGATACATTGTGGGAGCAAATATTAGAGTTGGAGGCACGGATTGACAGTCTCAATGAGGAGAACGCTGACATCTGTCAACAGATGCAGCACAAGAGGGGCAACGAGGAGGTCGTCAACATAGAAAATTTCAATGATCCCACATGTTACTACGCGAACCCTAGCTACATATGTGTATGTCACTACAACGACAGCCAACCACATCCGAGGCGCCCCCCTCTGCAACACTCAATGTGGGTAGCGCGAGGCACCTTCTACAATAGGCAATCACGGCAAAGGTTGTAGCATAGTACTCTCCGCTGTTGTTGGTTGTTACATTCAATGTCCTAAAGCATGTAATTGAAAGGTGTACGCGTCGTTGTGGTTGCCATTTATTGAGTGGACTGTTCCAAAGGTGTGTCATGTGCATTGAGGTAGAGACGTCGACATGCATTGAACAAACAAACATTATAAAAAGGAGTACAAATAAGAATGCACCAGTATTGAGAATATCACATAGTAAATACGAAATGTAAATATTACAGGAACAACAAAAATATAGCTAGTGCAGACGGACGTCCCCTACTAGGCCCCCAACAGCACTCTTAGCATCCTCTCCGTCGTCACCCCGGCCTACTCCGGCTCCACGTCCTCCCGTACGGCCCCGCTTGGGCCTCCTTCTTAGCGCTGGATGTTAGGGCCTCAACCCCGACAAGTAAAGATAGTCAGGAGACCTATGTGCATAAGGTCTCAAAGCTGAATAGGTGGACAACAGTGTCGGCTATATGGGTACTGGTGCACCATTGAGCTGTGACTTGGAGAGAACCTCAAGAGGTGTGGAGTGAGGTCCCAGGCCCGCCTCTTGGTCATCTCAATACGCAAAGTAGCAGTCTGTGTCCTCTTGGCCCGGGGAGACCCAAACTACCTCAGTAGGCGCAAGACCTATAGTGGAAATATCGGCAGTTCGTCAACTAAAGCGATGTGAGCAAACAAACGGAGACACGACGTACCCTCGGCTAGTGCCATGGCGCGTGCAAAGCCGTCTGTAGGGAAGGACAGCATGTCATATGTGACGTGCGTGGGGAAGCTAGAGAAGTCCAAAGGACGCACGGCCTACTGAGCTAGCGGTGTACGGGGTCGTCCCAGGCTAACCCTCTGACCTTGTCAAGTCATAGTGGTGTCAAATGTGCCTTGGCCAACCCTCCAGCCTAGTCAGGGCATGGTGGATGTGGCCACGCTGACCCTCCCGCGTAGTGTGATGGTAGGCGGGACGACCCGATGGACATAGCAAGTGTGGACCAGCGTGGCGTGTCAACCTCTAGGAGCCTCGTGCACGACAACAGGGCAACGACACGTGCTCCCATGGCCTGACATGATAGAAAACCTGGACGACCTCATCGCATGTGACCTCCGCACCTTCGACGAACCTCTGCGCCATGGAGTGAGAGTCCCTCCAAATCGCAACACCGACGCCTACCTGCAAGGAAAACACGAAAGGGTGAAACCTATAAGTGAGATTGCCATAAGCAAAGATTTAGAAAGACGATGTAACGTACCCCGATATGAGTGTTCCACACGAGGTGCGCGGGGTATGTGTCGGTCGGTGCTGCGACGTGTGCTACGGGCTGGTCAACAGCAAGTACCAGACTGGTACATGTCCAAGGAGCGTACCAGCGAAGGTACTCGCTGTAAGCACTGCAGTCATAGGGGGTGGCCTCTTGCATATAGTCCTACAGGGTGCCCTCCCACTGGCTGTCCACGCCTCTATCTTCGCCGTCCAGCCCATGTCGTAGTGGACTCCCTTCCTAGAGTTACTGCAAGACGTCACATTTGGTTCGAAGTTGTGTGATGAGACGACACTAAAAGGAGAGACATCTGCAGTGGTAACTCATGTATGGACGTTGTCGAGCACAGCCCACCCGACTGGTGCTGGAATGACTTGGCGTAGGCCAAACTGGCGCATCACATGATGCACCGTGTAGTCCTTGACAAAGATGTCAAAGATGAGCTTCCTCCGTGTCAGCCTCCTCCGCGTCAGCCAGTAAGCCTGGTCGTGCCAACACAGTGAGGACAACCTGCCAGGAGTGCGGCTCTGTGGTGCCTTGGGGAAGTACGACTCCCAGTGCATGTCGTCGATCGTGAGCCAGTCAAACTGCTCTATGAAGGGCACATACGCCCGTGTGACCTGCACGTGCACGAACTGTACTTGCAAGGAACAACAGCCGTTAGATAGTACGATCCATAATATGAAGAAATTAACCACAAGGGAGCGTACGTACCCGTCTACAGCACCAAAGAGAGACCACAGTCGATTGGTCCACCGTGCCCTTGAGGTACATCCCCAGCCCGTAGGGAGTGGTGTCGTCCAACATAAGCCATCCTAGGATAAAGTGCTCGAATGACCACACCTGCAGTAGGAGCGGACACCTAGTGATGACCAAGTTCGGCTTCGTCTTGTAGCACGTGTCGCACAAACCACGATAGGTCATGGCAAGTGCGGCTAAACCCTAGCTGATGTGGGGGGCCTTCCCGTCGGCGATGACGCTAGCGTAAGCGATGAGGCGCATGTCAATGGTATCACCGTGGCTGCTGGTGAACAACACCCAACCAGATAGCCAAAGCATGTTGGCCTCCAGGTGCCGTAACACCTACCACTCATCGGCCACTGGATCCATCTGCTCAACCTAAGTACAAGCAGAAAGTTAGTAAGACCGTAATATGGAAAGGAGAGCACAGTGGTTCAAACGGGAAGGGCGTCAAACACGTACCCAAAACTGGGAGAGCCACCACAAGGGCGGGCTGTGTGTCCATGTTGGCGGGAAGACGTAGTACCCTTCCGCGGCCCCAGGCGGAAGCACTCCCTAAAACCTGGCCAGCAAGTTGTCGCGCCAGCCGGATGGGGCCTCTGGCGAGAAGGTAACAGCTCCCGTGATAAAGAAGGCCAAGTAGCAGCAGGACGTCCTGCAGAGTAGGGGCCATCTCCCCAAATGGGAAGTGGAAAGTGTGCATCTCCGATCGCCACTGGTCGACCAAGGCTGTCAGTAGGGAGCAGTCAAACAGGAAGCATCACGATCGCTTTGGTCCTACCTGCACGTCTCCATCGTCCTCGACCGCAGCTGGTGCCAGAGCGTACTTGTCTGTGGTTTGTAACATCCGGGCGAGTGATAGTAGTCTAGCATCACTGAGTCTGCAAAGTAAAAAAGGTTAGTACACAACCTACGTATGGCGAGAAGACAGTGCCGCCAAAGTGCAAACCTATCTATCCAGCATGGGTCTAGCCTTCAGGTGACTCGAGGTGTGTGTGTGTATGTGCGAATCACCCCAATACAGTCGTGTCCTGTGTGGCCGTAGCATGCGGGACACGACGTGACACATGATGCAGCTAGTCGATGCACTCATCCATGAGGTCATAAGGCCAGTCAGACGGCATAGCTGCAAAATGACTTCAAGTTAGTAATTACGTGGAACAAAAAACATTGAACGTAAAGTAGGAGTAAATTTAACTTGTAAACAAACAAATTCTACATAGCCAGCCTCTTGAACAACTTCATCAATAGTTGCTTTGGGAACTACTTGAAGAAGTTGGCCCTCATGTGGCAAATGCACAATCTGTTTCTCATATCTGGCCAAGGGAACAGCTCCACGGGGTCTTCCTGAAGTTTTCTTATAGCCTTCATCATCTCGACATGGCGATCATGGATTATGCACATACCAGAACAAGCTCTGACAAATTCAACCATCAAATATCGAAGGAACCACAACCAGCTGTCGTAATTCTCACTTTCGAAGAATGCTATGGCCAAGGGCAAATTTTGATTGTTGTCATCAATGCCAATGGCGGTAAGGATCTGGCCCTTGTATTTACCGATTAAAAAAGTCTTGTCAACTAAGATCACAGGCAGCATATGCCTAAATGCCTCGATGCACCTCCTGAAGGCTAAGAATGCCCTCTGTAATACTGCAAAACCTGGTAGCCTTGTAAATGGCTTGTCCTTAAGAGAAGTGTACATGCTCGGGTTTCTATCCTTCAGTACCTAAAGCATATGAGAAAGGTTGTCATACGTCACCTTGAAAGACTAGAACCATTTTTTAAAGCCTTCTACTTCGCACGCTACGCCTTCGCGTAGCTAATCTTGTACTTGAAGTTTTGATAGCCACCATGATGTCTTCTCCACTATCTCTCCATACATCAAATTGGCTATGAAGGTGGATGTTAGGTTACGATGCTTCGACAAAACACTGCTGAGAATGCAGGAGTGTTGCTCCACCTTCGAGACAATCTAGTGAGTCTCATACTTCGGTCTGTGTGCATGCACCCTCCAAGGACAACCAGTCTGCTTGCACTTCATGGTGTATTGCTCCTGGCTAGATTTGATGACATGAAATGTCCACTGCATTGATAGGGTCCATAGCTTAATGGCATCCCACAACAATGTCTTGTGAGCAAACATTAAGTGCAACCGAATCTCTATGTCATGGTACTCCCATGGTAATTCGTGCTCGTCATGCACTGCAACACTCTCGGTGTTAAACCTATTCCATTCCTATAGGATGGGAGCTTCATCCTTATCGAAATTGTCCTCGTCGTCCTCCTGTATAGCTTCATCTTCAGCCCAGGCCATCTAGTCATCGCTGTCCATTTGGTACACTATATACTCCACATGCTTCCCTTCATCAGCTTGTCCTGTAGGTTCACCATGCGGTGACCGATCTTGCTTTCCTACATGTACCGCATCAACCTCATCATGAGCAACATCCTCTGCAACCTCTGTGACACAATACTCTGGGTCTTCCTCTTGACCAACATGTTGGGCGCCCGAGTTTCTCCCACCACCCGGATGATAGCCGTCGGCAGGGCCTTGTATAGCTTCTTTTGGGCATGGTTACACAAGCAGCACGCAATCATATCCACAGCGCCGACGGCCTTTCACAAAGCCCTTCCACATAACAGTGTGCATCAATCTTCTCAACTCCCATCTAACGTGTATGGGAGACCAGCTCCAAATCTCTTGTATAATGATACTGCATAACTCAGGGTTCAATGAGAAGCTGCAAGTGAGCCAGAGCATCACATCTCTGATTCGAGCATTCTCGCCGTCTGGGTGACTTGCGCAAAACTGCTTAAGTCAACATCGTTCGGACCTTCATGAACAGTGCAGACACCGTAATGCACTTTCAATGTGGTGGGTATCGGCATTGCTGATGTCTACCTACAAATATTTTCAATGTTGTAATTGGTCAAATCGCATCGCACATTATGAAATTGCTGCTATATTGTAATGTATATTTCTATGGCCGTTCACCTATCATCAACAACTGCACTAACCTCATAACGTAACCCCTCCTCATTCGCACCGACACCGCTCCCTTTCCTCCGCCCCAATGAGCATCAACTCCTTATCCGCTCCCACGCACACCGATGCCGCTCCTCTAACTGCTCAAGCTCTCTCCTACTGTAAATAATTCCTAATGGGTTTTGATAATTTATATGACATATTGATTTAAATACCATTATACTAGTTCGTACAATACGCGTGAATTTTCAATGTACTAACGGCATTAAATTCATTCCTAATTAATCATAAATATTACCTAATAATGATTTGCACAAACCAAACTATTTACTTTGTACAAAAAATATTGGCTAAATTTTCTATAACTATAATTTTCTATGAATATTAACTTCCTACGAATGCTAACTATCCACGGATGCTAAATTTGTACATAATATTGATTAAATTTTCAACAACCAGAATTTTCTACAGATGATAATTTTCTACGGATGCCAATTTTCTATAACTATAATTTTCTACATATGCTAATCTTCTACGGCTATATTGACTAACTTTTCTACAACTATATTGACTAAACTTTCTACAACTAAAATATTTACTAAATTCTCTACAAGTACAATTTCCTACGGATGATAATTTTTTATAACTATATTGACTAAATTTTCTAGAACTATTTACTTCATATCAAAATTATACCATTCTTTTCTACAATTATAATTTTCTATGGATCCTAATTTTATACTAAACAAACTATTTACTTCATACAAAAATATTTACTACAATATAAAAAAAGAGATAATAGATTCTATGCCACTGGTGAGTGGTTGATTCGACTGCCATCAGTGAAGAGTCTAACTACTGTGTGTCACTCGATTTAATTAAAATTCTATTATATACCACTGCCATCAGTTAGGGTACATTTGCCCCCGGAAAATGGTGGTTTTGCGCTCAGTTCAAATCTGTCCCTGTTAAAAAATTAAATATATAGAAAATTGGCTTAGACAAAAATATAAAAAAAATTGTGAATCATTGGGGTAGTTTACAACACAAATATAAAATTTTGTGAACTTAATCTTCCATTTGTTCCATTTTTTAAAGTCAAAACAAAATTAGCCTATTTGAGCTATTTTTTAAATTGGGACAAATTCACTGTATAAAAATAGAAAATGATATTTTTCAGAAGTTATGTGATATCTTAAAAGCATGTGAGAATTTTTCCAGAATTGTTAGACCTCATTTAGTCTTTATTTGTAAATAGTAGCCTTTATTAACATTTAAATTAAAAATCTAAAAATTTTCTTTGGACAGTGCTTTGAAATTTTTTCATAGCTCACTGACATATCAATTAACAACTTTGTGAAGTTTCATAATTTTTGAAGGTTATTTGCTATTTTAAATAAATTGGATCTTTGATCTTTGGGAGGAGCATTTTGGTATTTTTTTCAGAAGATAACAGTCAACCCTAAAGGTTAACTAACGGTAGTGGCATATAGTGGAACTAATCTCAAGTTTAGTAGCATAGAGTAATTAGACCTTTCGCCAATGACAGTTTGTTGAACCCACCACTCACCAGTGGCATAGAATCTATTAACTCTATAAAAAAATTTACCTCGCACAAGTAGCAGCACCTCTCCTCTTCTTCCTCTCCCTCTCCCTCTCCCTCTCCTCTCCTTCCCTCTCCTCTCTTCTTTCTTTCCCATCTCTTCTTTCTCTTTACGCGGCATCGGTGGATGGAAACAGCCGGGTGATCGGTCGAGCAGTCGGTTATATATGTGTTCCAGTCGCCGAACGGTTAGGCAACTGGAGCTGTAGTCGCCCAACGGTTTGGCAACAGGGTCCGATCGGCCAACCGTTCGACGACTACAATTATATCGCCGAACGGTCCATGGACTATCTGCGTGTCACGCAGCCGTTGGGCGACAGCCTCCATTCGTGTAAAAAATTTAGGTGCGGTATATTTTTATAATTTTGAATAAAAATAAATTATTTAAAAAAAATCGTATCTCTACATGGGGGATCTTCATCATATACCCTCCCTTGAATTAGGGATTTCAGGATTTACCCTCCCACCTCAATGACATGTGGGGTCATCATAAGTCACTGACACGTGGGTCAGGAGGGTAAATCCTGAATTTCCATCTATGAGGAGGGTATATGATGAATAAATCCCTCTACATGACATTTTTTCGTGTTCCCGTGAAAAACATGGAACTTTTCCGTGTTATACGGTGTACGTGGTGTCATCATCTCCACTGCGAAAGACGCGGATCAGGGGGAGCTCACATGTCCGCAAAGAGGGCGACCTTTCACTGTGATTGGACAGTGCAACTGCAGCAGCAGCTCGCAGCCCAGCCCCTCCCCTCCCACGAGCCCAAGACCCGTCTGTCTCGGCAGCTTGCTACATGCCTGCCTCCCCGTCTTTTCTGCTGCCCACATTCCCCAACGCCACACTGGTGGTGGTGGTCGCGCTCGCGCTGGGCTCCTCGCCCTCCCTCCTAGCTTTGTCCTTGTCCTCTTCTTTCCACCCGCTTGCTGCAATACTAGTACGAGCTTAAAACAAGGGAAAGGGAAAAACAAGGGAAAGGGAAAGGAGGAAATTGTACTACTAGTAATATTTTACTGCCCCTGCGGGAACACATTGTTGTGGAGCGGTTGAGTTCTTGGTCCCGGTCAGGTGAAAACGGCCGCTCACCGGATTGCTCTGTCCGGTGTTTAGGCTCCAGGGCTTTGCTTTTCTTCGTGTAGTTCTTCACTTCGTTGGCATCCATTGATTCCGTTCTCCATTGGGGTTGAGCTGGTGGTTCTTCATTTCCCAAGGAAAGGTATGTTTCTTCCTTTGGTTGATCTTTGGGACTAAATGTTGTGCCCTTCTGGTCCGGGTTCTTGATTTGTTGCTGTTTCAGATTTCAGGTCGAACAAGCGTGTAGTTGGCGGCGGATTTCTTGGGCTGCGGAGCGCAAAAATGCGATTTTGATTGATCAGTTACACCTTCGTTTCAGTCTTCGGAGTAAGCAAATGATGTTCTGAATCCAAATACGGAAAATAGTCTCATGCCTGCGCGGCGTCGTATGAGTGAGTGATAAATAGGGCAGTTGCGCACGTAGTCTTCGTCAAAAAGCCGCAAAGGGGAGCTGCAACTTGCAACCATCGCCATCATCACAATGAGGGATTTTGCATCTTGCCTCAGTCAGAGTGGCGTCCAAGTTGCCCGTTCCTCTTCTTCAGGTGGCCAGAACATGGTGCAGTGTGCCTACTTAGCCCATCTGCGCGGCAAATCTTGTAGGGTCACCGTCACCTGGAGCAAGATGACCATGGGGCAGGCTCTGGCCATTGCAATCGATGATTCCTCGAACCGTTGTCTTTGCAAGACAGAGATAAAGCCATGGCTGTTCTCCAAGAGGAAAGGCTCCAAGGCCTTGGAGGTGGATGGGGGCGCTCTGGAGATCGTCTGGGACCTGTCCTCCGCGAAGTTTGCAGCTGGGCCAGAACCCCTCGAAGGTTTCTATGTTGCTCTGGTCTTTGATCTTGAAGCTGTCCTAGTGCTTGGCGACATGCGCAAGGAGGGGGATCACAGGGTGTCTTCGGATGCTTTATCTTCTAATGCAGTCATGATAACCAGGAAGGAGCACATTTACGGGAAGAAAGTGTATTCAGCAAAGGCTCGGTTTTTGGACATTGGTCAGTTTCATCATATCACCATAGAGTGCGACGCATCAGGGTTGAAGGATCCAAGCCTAGAAATCAGGATTGGCAAGAAGAGAGTGCTGCAGGTGAAGAGACTTACATGGAAGTTCAGAGGAAACCAGACGATCTATGTTGATGGGCTTCCAGTAGAGGTGCTCTGGGATGTGCACAACTGGCTATTTGGTTCGTCAAATGGATGTGCCGTGTTCTTGTTTCAGTCAGGACAATCCATGGAAAAATTGTTGTTGAGGTCATGCTCACAGAATGAAAAGGAGCCTCAAGCGCATCCTTTTGGTTTCACTTTGATACTTCATGCATGGAAGTTCGAGTAGGGAGAAACATGGTGCAAGGTTTCATCGACTACTATACATCGAATGATCGAATCCTAACAGTAGGAATATAGGATCTATCAAGTCTTACAAAACCTTGTGCGAGGATTTCATGTTTGTCACTTATCTTGTTCCAGTAGTGGTTAGCACTTAGCAAGTTAAGGTTTTGAGTATCCATATAATTTTTGGTATATCAAGAGTTTTATTTAGATAGGTTGGCAGATTCTAGTGCTCCAATTATGTCTTTTCATGTCTTTAACTTATACATTTTGATCAGAAATCCAAGAAAGAATCCCAAAAATGATGTTTGTGCAATCTTTGCAATTCTTATGCTATGTATATTTACCCTGAGGTCCACCACTTTTGGTACATTGGTCCAAATTCCTTAATTTAGTTAATTTTCATACTTACTGCCAGTTTCTTCAGCACAATATCGTGCACAGGAAAAGTGCAAAGTTGAATTGGACACCTACCACTGCAGCATAGGTAATGTTACTATATTTATCCTGACTACAATAGATGCTGGAAATACAGTAGCTAACATTGTCATGACTGCCGCATTTGATTCTGCAAATAAAACACTGATTATAATTCTGTTAGCAAATGTCACACTAAAATATACCCGATAATCCCTGTATGTGGTATGTAAATTGTGAACCCTAATAGATGATAGGTGCAAACCCAAGGGCCAAGAACACTTGCTTTATTAGCTTTCAATCAAAAGCTGGGATGCTCTAAAAAAACACACACACACCTGCTTTAATTCTGTCACACATAAGGCGTTTGCACTAACTCATTTTCTAGAAGCGCTCGGTGGTTAGCACGGAGGAGCTCATTTGCTCAAGCAAAGAATATCCCATCAGAGGAGAGCAAAGTAGGGGCAGAAACATTGACTTGGCACTCCACTGATTCCCTCCATGGGGTTCCCAGGAGATCTGCAAATTGCCGACACGGCGAAAGCTTCTCCACGGGAGAAAGTGAAGAGGCAACCACTGAAACAGCTCAGTCTCTGCTCGGTTTCCTTCTCATGATCTCCTAAGATACTTGAACCATCCTATTCACGGTGCACATCATTTCTTCTTCTTCTTCTTCCTTCTTCTTTGAAAAGTCCCCAAAAATTCAAAACCAGAAAAATTTGTGATTTTTGCTGCATTTTTGAGTGAATTTTGAAAACTTTCCTTTTCGGGAAAGTTTTGCCGGAATCCGCTTTCCGTTTTCGGCCGGACGCCTTTTCCTTGGCTTGGCGCCCCGCCTCCCTTTCCGTTTTCCCCGCTGCCCGGCTTCCTTCTCCGCTGGCTCCTTCCCCTCTCCCGCAGCGCCTCCCCGCTCCCTCCTCCCGTTGGCGCCTCTGCCCCCTCCCTCTCTCTCGCTTGCGCTGGCGCCACCCCGACCCCGCCTTCTCCCTCGCCCAGCGCCTCCCTCCGCTCCCCCTTGCCCGCTGGCACCCCGGCTCTTGCCCGCTTTCTCTTCGCGCACGCGCGGAGCGCTGCGCCTGCGTCGCCCCGCACCGCCTCAACGCCGCCCTCGGATCCCTCTCGCGCCCCGCCGCCCCGGACCGAAACTGGCAGCATCTCCGCTCCACGTGTCGCCATTCTTCTGCCCCGACCCCACCTGCCAGCGGCCGTCTACTCCCTCTCCGCGCGCGGACGCACTCCTCCGCCCATGCCGCAGCTCCACCTACTCCCTCTCCCGTCCAGTCGCCATTACTCCCCTGGCAGCACCCCGTCACCTCCATCCCGCGGAGAAGACACCCCCACCAGCTCCTGTTGACCTCCGGCCGCGCCCGTTGCCTTCTCCCCGAAGCTTTCCTCCTCCCTCGCTCGGGTATAAAACCCCCTCCCCGCTGCTCTCCTACCCCCTTTGCTTCCCGAGCGGCTCCACTGCCCCCATTCTCCTCCCATCACTCCCGTGCAGCTCCCCGAGCTACCGATTGAACCCCCGTCGCTCCAGTCGCCGCCGCCATCGTCCCCTGCGCCGGCGACCCCGTAACTCGGATCTCCCTCCTCCTCCCTTCATTCCTCGATTGCATTCGGTTGAAGCTTCCTCCCCATCCCCTGACCGCCGTGGTAACCCTTGCAGGCCCGGTGATCGCCCGAGCAGCTCTACCGTCGAAGCCCCCTTTCGGCCGCCGCCCCTCTCTGTGGCCAGCCTTCTCTGAGACTTCGCAGCTCCCACCTCCGCCGCCAAGGTGAGCCTCCCCCTCCCCTGCCGGTGTAGCCGCCGCAGATTGGGCCCGTTTGGCGCCGGTAGCCCCCTCCACCGCCGGGGACCCGAACCTCCCCTCTTTGTCTCCTGCCGTCCCCTCTGATCCCCTTGCCTCCCAGTCGCCCAAAACGGGTTTCCCTCGTCGAGAGCTAGCCGCCGGTACCTTCCCTTGCCGCCGGAGTCCATGGCTGTCGCCGGAGAGCGGAGGCGCTGCCCCTCTGCCTTTTTGCCATGCGCGCCCGGCGAGAGGTAGGAGACGAGGGACGTGGCCCCTCCTCCGCCGCTCGATCCTCCCCGTCGCCTTTTAACGTCGACCGCCCGATGGCATCAAGCCGCAGCCGTCCGATCCTCTTAAAACTCCCGCCCCACATCCGTTGGATCTCCCTCATACCGCTTCGCCCGCCCTCACCGTTCCCTGCCGTCCGATCTGCCCCGCAGCCCATCTCGTCCGTTCGCCCCGCGTCGCCCCGCTGCCGTCCGCCCCAAGCCACGCGTCGGCCATCCGAGCCGTGCGGGCGCAGCGCAGGCGGGCCGTCTCCCCTCGGCCCATCTCCCTCTCCCGCGCGCGCGTGCGCGAAATCCCGCGGGCCGCGCGTTCAAACCCCGGGCCAGGCCGCACTGTAGCCGAAGGCCGGCCCATCACTGTTCACAGCATTTTCCAGAGTTTTATTCTTTTCTAAAATCCCAGGAAATCCAAATAAATCCTAGAAAATCACAGAAAATCCCAAAAATTCCCAAATTTCACCACTTTGCTCCAAATAATATTCCAGACCCATTGGTGACCTCCATTTCCACAAATTCCTCCCAGATAAATTCCTAAAATTCCCCATTTGAAGATTTATGCATTTTACTCCTTTTTAAATAGTTTATTTTCCCTCGCTTGATTAGTCTCAAGCCGGATTTATTTATTTTGTATGTTTACGCTAGTTTCGAAGACCCCGGAAGTTCAAGTGCAGTTTCAGGAGCCAGGAGGTTCTTCGTTCGAGCTAGCCGAGTTCGTCCCGGTTTACGGCAAGTCCCAAATCCTTTGATCATATTGTATCCCATAATGTTTAAATATGTTAATACATTATTTGCATTGAGCTAGTTCTGAAATGTTAGTTCAAAATAAAATAAAATGTTTAGAATGACATGTTATGTAGTTAATCCTACCACCGTTAAATGCCCCGTTAAATTTGTTGCCATGCCTTTGTAACCCTAGAATTAATTATCTGTTATTCTAGATAAATTGTAAGTTATTATTATCATGCAAAGTCTTACACTGTTAAGGTTGTGGCTGCGGGCCAATAGAATTTGGAAAACCCGACTCTAGGGCAGGGTAGTATGGGATGCCGTGCCCTAGGGCGGAGTATGTCGACGTGTAAGATAGGGTAAGGGGGGCTGTGGTGCGCCGCGAGACGGTTTTCGCCCGCCTCTTACCCTGGGTTGCAGGTTGCGGACCTGGCCGGGGTTGCGGACTCCGGGGGAAAAATATAAGGACTAGACCCTTACGCTGAGCAATTGACATGGTGACCGCTCAACCACAGGAGTTGACTTATCAACACTGGTTTAGTAGCTGCTCAACTCGATTGAAACTCTACAGGTGTTGTGGAGAAGGTGTTTGGGTAACAAAGGTTAGGCAGACCGTGATTGGGTGCCTAACAACGGTAGAGTTCACTCGAAGCGGCACCGTTTTCTTTTCTTTGTGTGTGTGTGTGTGAGCGAGCCAGACCCGAGTGAATTCTACCGGGTAGAGCCTATATAAAGAGTTGAGCAGTGAAACGACCTGGCTTTCTTAACTCTTTAGCGGGAGTTAAGGGATCGTGTGGGTAAAGCTGAGCAAACTCTGCAGAGTCAAATAAATGGTATTCGAATACGCCGTGCTCCCGGTTATTGGAGCTGTGTCACTTGGGTGATTCCAGCCGCGAAGCTTAAGTAGTTTTGTACATACTTTAACTTGATTAGTTGGTTAATGAACTCTTCGTGAAAACCCCTGAGTTCTTGAGAAGTAGTTTTGGGTCCATTTTGAAAAATGATTGCAAAATAAAACTGCATCCACTCAAAATTAATAAACCAAGTATACTCCCTTCCTTTGTTGATCCATGCAAGTAGTAAGTTAGGGTTTCCCTTGTGATTTGCTGAGTACGGGGTCGGAGTACTCAGGCTTGCTATGCCACAGATACCAGAAGGAAAAGAAGACAATTCAAGATTTCGTGTTGGAAAGGTCTCCCCGTCGAAGACCCGAGGCTTTAGGTCTTGGCCGCGCTCAAGCGGATCTTGGAGTTTTTGTAATGTAAGTATACTTTGGGCTTGCACGCCCCGCTTTTGAAAATGGATGTTAATCCGTATGTAAAATATATGCTGGACTTTTGTTGTAAGCATGCAATGGTATACTCTTGCGCGACGTTCCATAACTGTTCATGCGTGAATAGTTGCGGAATGCCGTGTCCGTACGCGCCCCTGGAAACGGGGGCGTTACAAGAAGTGGTATCAGAGCAGGCTCTTGACCGTAGGTTGAGACCTAAGGCAAATTAGGAAGCGATTTTATCGCAAAACTTAATTTAAAGCCATAAAAAGGATTTACGAAAAATATAAGTATTATTGCTGTCTTTTCCCTCTCTTGTTGCTACCTTATCCATCTTAGTTTACTTCCGCTTAAGTTTTACTTTCGCAAAATGTTTACTGCTTTGCTCGTCTAGCTTCAAAATTTCGTTTCTCGGCAGCTGGAGGAGTAGCCGTCGTTCGCTAGACTAGACTGACCCTGAGTAGTAGTGGTGCTTTTGTAATGTAAAGCAGGTGAAATCATGAACCCTAAGAGGTTTGTGTGCCACTTGCATATTGTAAATATATGTTCATTATCCTTGTATATTGTTTGCTTAATTATCAGTAATCCCTCTCAGTTCAAAGCTTTCTCCTGTCCCCTTTTCGCTCTCGTTCTTACCTTTTTCATCCTATACTTACCTTAAAAATTCAATGTCTTACTTATCTACTCCTGTTCTCCAAAGCCGCTGCAAAGCTGATCTCAAATTCCCAATTGGCAGATGGATCCAACACAGCAGAGTGGTCAGACCAACAGGCAGGGTGCACCTGCCACAGATCAAGCCCAGATGTCAGAAAAGCCAAGAGAATCACTATCACAGTTTATTGTCAAGGTGACACCCGAAGAGTCAGTGACAGCGTCAAGCGCAACTACATTGAAGTTTATAGCCTTCCTGCAAACTCAACCCCCGATATTCCCTTCAACAACAGGGTCACTGAATGCAGATGACTGGTTACAAGATATTGAGAGAAGAATGAATACTATCCAGTGTACAAATAAGGAGAGGGTTATCTTTGCCACCTATCAGTTGTCCGAGCCCGCAATTACTTGGTGGAATGCTATCGAGTGGATGCACCCAAATAAGGAAGACATTACCTGGGAAGACTTTGTGAAGAGATTTCGCCAAGCCTGCATTCCTCCTGAAGTTATCGCAGGAAAATATCAGGATTTTCTCGATCTTCAACAAGGAGAGAACTCCATCACAGCATATCTACAGCAGTTCCATCAGTTATCCCAGTATGCTCAAGAAGAGATTGATACTGAAGCCGGAAGGATGGAGTGCTTTATGAAAGGCCTACGACCTAGTATGAGACAACGCCTTCAGTCCATGAAGTTTTCAAGCCTATTAAGCCTAGTTGATCGAGCTCTCCAATTAGAAGAAAGACCAGGTTACGTGAAAGTTATGAAACGAAAGCAGCCTTCGCCTCCTTCACCAACGGCTTGTTTTCACTGTGAACGGGATGGACATTACCGCTGCCAATGCCCACTGAAGTCCTTACCTACAGAAGAAGCTAGAAAGCAAGCAAAGAGGCAGACATCAACATCACGTCCGCCACCGATGGAAGAAGAAGAATCCTACCCTGAGAAGACCCAGTCTGAACAGTCTCAGCAGTATGCCACTCCCTCACCACTCGCCATCAAGTGCCTCACCTGCGGTGGCAAGCATCTTACTAGCAGCTGTCCACGAAGGACAGACGCATGCTTCCATTGTGGAGAGAATGGACACTACAAGCATCAATGTCCCAGGAGGAGTCTGTCATCAGAAGCAGCTAAACTCCAAGCCCAAAACCAGCATACAGTCAAGAAAATATGAGCTAGGCAGAACAAGAAATGAGATGATGTACTTTTGGTTATCCTTTTGTAAGCTAGAACTAAATGGATGTCTGTAAATTACTTTAACTAAGGCTTGTGGCAAGACTATGAAAATGTATGAAAACCATCTGTGTAAAATGTAATGGATGAGAAGTTCATGTTACAATGAAGTTGATCCTAACGGACCCAGACATATATGTGGCCCTGGTACTGCATAATTCAGCTAAGTGTGAACCTGTAGCATATACCCAATGATGATATGCAGGTACAAGTGAGAAGGAGTCAAAGTCAATCCAGCAGAGGTTAAAGCAGATTTACTGCAGCCAGATATGCAAGGGCTAGATGCCATTTGGGCATGAACTGACTAGCCAATAATAAAGGCAAGGTAGTTTGTGAGATCAAAACAGTATCATTGGTAACCTTTGAAGGTCAGAAAGTGGGGGAAAAAAAAAACGAACGACGAGAAGTATTGAAGGATGCAAGAAAGCGCATGATCAACATGCTAGCAGTCACACCAGATCAAGTGCAAGAATACCCTGATGTGTTTCCAGAGTAATTGCCAGGCAGATCCCCTGACAGACAAGTAGAAGTTGTTATAGAATTGATTCCAGGCACAAAACCAGTTGCCAAAGTATCAGTACAGAATGTCAGTCAGTGAATTAAAAGAGCTCAAGAGACAGTTAGATGAACTGCAAGAGAAAGAGTTTATTCGACCAAGTGTTTCGCCTTGGTCAGCCTCAGCCTTGTTTGTGAAAAAGAAGAATGGTGAACTGAGAATGTGCGTGGATTACAGAGGTTGGAATGATGTCACCATCAAGAACAAGTATCCCCTCCCCAGAATTGATGACATGTTTGATCAGCTCAAGGGTGCCAAAGTGTTTTCCAAGATCGACTTGCGCTCGGGTTACCATCAGCTCAAGATCCGAGAGCAAGATCGAGAGAAAACAACCTTCATCACCAGATATGGATTATTGGAGTTCACGGTCGTTTCACTTGGTTTAACCAATGCGCCAGCCTATTTCATGAACCTTATGAATCTGGTGCATATGGACCAACTGGACCGATCCGTGATAGTCTCCGTTGATGATATTTTGATATACTCCAAAAGCGAAGAAGAGCACAAGGAACATTTGTACATGGCATTAACCAGATTAAGAGAACATCAGCTGTATGCCAAGCTCGACAACTGCGGTTTTTGGCTAAAGGAAGTTGCTTTCTTTGGTCATATCATATCAGCATATGGAGTCAAGGTTGATCCAGAAAAGATCGCCGCAGTCATGGAATGGAAACAACCCAAGACAGTGACAGAAGTGAAGAGCTTTCTTGGATTGGCGGGTTATTATCGCCAATTCATAGAAGGATTCTCAAGAATATCTCGTCCACTCACTCAGTTATTGAAGAAAGACAAGCCATTCACGTGGACAGATGCTTGAAAAGAGAGTTTTCAGTTGTTAAAGACCAAGTTGACAACAACGCCAGTGTTGATTTTGCCCAACCCGGAGAAAGTTCCAAATCTACTGTGATGCTTCAAAGCAAGGTTTGGAATGTGTACTTATGCAAGACGGAAAAGTTGTTGCCTATGCCTCAAGATAGTTGAAGCCACATAAAGAGAACTACCCAACACAAGATTTGGAACTAGCAGCTGTGGTACATACACCCAAAGTTTGGCAACACTACCTGCTAGGAAATCGTTGTGAGAGATTCTCAGATCACAAGAGTTTGAAGTACCTATTCACCCAGCCAGAATTGAACATGAGACAGCGCAGATGGCTAGAACTGATTAAAGATTATGATGTTGATCTCCAGTATCACCCGGGCAAGGCGAATGTAGTTGCTGATACCTTTAGCCGCAAGGCTCGTACAAGCAAAGGCAGTCAATCAGAGTACCCACCAGAGTTGCAGAGAGATATATTACAGCTGAACTTGGTGATCACAGAACAGGATGAAGAAACAACATTAGAAATTCAACCGTTATTAACAGGTCAGATTAAAGCAGCACAAGATGAAGATGGAGAGATTCAAAAACTGAAAAAGGATATTCAAGGAGAAGAGTCAGCAGAGTACGCAATAGATGAGCATGGAATCCTCACTTTCCGTGGTCGCTATTGTATACCAAGCAAGAAGGAGTTAAGAGAGTTGATTCTATCCGAAGTCCATTCATCTCAATTCTCAATCCACCCAGGAAGCACCAAGATGTACCAAGACTTGAAGAAGAAGTATTAGTGGAACAAGATGAAGGAAGAAGTAGCAGAGTATGTAGCTAAATGTGATGTTTGCCAACAGGTAAAGATAGATCACCAGAAGCCATCGGGATTGTTGCAACCTTTGCCAATACCCGAATGGAAATGGGATAGTATCGGCATGGACTTCATTACTGGACTTTTCAAGACTCGTGAGGGATATGATGTTATCTGGGTCATTGTCGATAGATTGACCAAGGTGACTCATTTCCTCCCGATTAAGCAAACCTATGGGAAGGATAAACTTGCCGAACTGTATTTGACCAGAATAGTGACATTACATGGAGTTCCCAAGAAAATTGTGTCAGATAAAGGAGTACAATTTACCTCCAAGTTTTGGGGGAAATTGCGTGAAGCTATGGGCACCGATTTGAACTTCAGCTCAGCATATCACCCATAGACAGATGGACAGACAGAGAGGACCAATCAGATTTTAGAAGACATGTTGAGAGCTTGTGCGATAGTGTATGGAGCAACATGGAACGCCTGTCTACCATTTGCTCAGTTCTCATATAACAACAGCTATCAAGCCAGCATCCAAATGGCCCCATTTGAAGCACTTTATGGCAGGAAATGCAGAACTCCACTGAATTGGTCGGAAATAGGTAAACAACAGCTTAATGGCCCTCAGATTGCTCAAGACGCAGAGAAACATGTTCAAATCACCAGAGAAAGACTCAAGATTGTCAAGAAGTTTCAAGTTAAGGGCAAATTAGCATCGAGATATGTGGGACCGTTCCAAGTTACCGGAAAAGTTGGAGAGGTAGCTTATCAAGTACAGCTACCGCCCAATCTGTCAAGAATACGCAATGTGTTCCATGTGTCTCAGCTTCGAAAGTGTCTACGACAGCCAACAGATGAAATGCTATTGTCAGATATTGAGTTACAGGATTATTGCACATATGCTGAAGAACCACTACAAATACTTGAAACATCAGAGAGGCAGATCAGAAGCAAGAATGTCAGATTTTGCAGTGCGGTGGAAGAATCACACAGCGGATGAGTCCACCTGGGAAAGAGTGTCAGACTTGCAGCGTGATTTCCCCAACTTACTCCCTGGACCAAGTTAATCTCGGGGTCGAGATTCTTTTAAGGGGGGTAGGTTGAAAAGTCCCCAAAAATTCAAAACCAGAAAAATTTGTGATTTTTGCTGCATTTTTGAGTGAATTTTGAAAACTTTCCTTTTCGGGAAAGTTTTGCCGGAATCCGCTTTCCGTTTTCGGCCGGACGCCTTTTCCTTGGCTTGGCGCCCCGCCTCCCTTTCCGTTTTCCCCGCTGCCCGGCTTCCTTCTCCGCTGGCTCCTTCCCCTCTCCCGCAGCGCCTCCCCGCTCCCTCCTCCCGTTGGCGCCTCTGCCCCCTCCCTCTCTCTCGCTTGCGCTGGCGCCACCCCGACCCCGCCTTCTCCCTCGCCCAGCGCCTCCCTCCGCTCCCCCTTGCCCGCTGGCACCCCGGCTCTTGCCCGCTTTCTCTTCGCGCACGCGCGGAGCGCTGCGCCTGCGTCGCCCCGCACCGCCTCAACGCCGCCCTCGGATCCCTCTCGCGCCCCGCCGCCCCGGACCGAAACTGGCAGCATCTCCGCTCCACGTGTCGCCATTCTTCTGCCCCGACCCCACCTGCCAGCGGCCGTCTACTCCCTCTCCGCGCGCGGACGCACTCCTCCGCCCATGCCGCAGCTCCACCTACTCCCTCTCCCGTCCAGTCGCCATTACTCCCCTGGCAGCACCCCGTCACCTCCATCCCGCGGAGAAGACACCCCCACCAGCTCCTGTTGACCTCCGGCCGCGCCCGTTGCCTTCTCCCCGAAGCTTTCCTCCTCCCTCGCTCGGGTATAAAACCCCCTCCCCGCTGCTCTCCTACCCCCTTTGCTTCCCGAGCGGCTCCACTGCCCCCATTCTCCTCCCATCACTCCCGTGCAGCTCCCCGAGCTACCGATTGAACCCCCGTCGCTCCAGTCGCCGCCGCCATCGTCCCCTGCGCCGGCGACCCCGTAACTCGGATCTCCCTCCTCCTCCCTTCATTCCTCGATTGCATTCGGTTGAAGCTTCCTCCCCATCCCCTGACCGCCGTGGTAACCCTTGCAGGCCCGGTGATCGCCCGAGCAGCTCTGCCGTCGAAGCCCCCTTTCGGCCGCCGCCCCTCTCTGTGGCCAGCCTTCTCTGAGACTTCGCAGCTCCCACCTCCGCCGCCAAGGTGAGCCTCCCCCTCCCCTGCCGGTGTAGCCGCCGCAGATTGGGCCCGTTTGGCGCCGGTAGCCCCCTCCACCGCCGGGGACCCGAACCTCCCCTCTTTGTCTCCTGCCGTCCCCTCTGATCCCCTTGCCTCCCAGTCGCCCAAAACGGGTTTCCCTCGTCGAGAGCTAGCCGCCGGTACCTTCCCTTGCCGCCGGAGTCCATGGCTGTCGCCGGAGAGCGGAGGCGCTGCCCCTCTGCCTTTTTGCCATGCGCGCCCGGCGAGAGGTAGGAGACGAGGGACGTGGCCCCTCCTCCGCCGCTCGATCCTCCCCGTCGCCTTTTAACGTCGACCGCCCGATGGCATCAAGCCGCAGCCGTCCGATCCTCTTAAAACTCCCGCCCCACATCCGTTGGATCTCCCTCATACCGCTTCGCCCGCCCTCACCGTTCCCTGCCGTCCGATCTGCCCCGCAGCCCATCTCGTCCGTTCGCCCCGCGTCGCCCCGCTGCCGTCCGCCCCAAGCCACGCGTCGGCCATCCGAGCCGTGCGGGCGCAGCGCAGGCGGGCCGTCTCCCCTCGGCCCATCTCCCTCTCCCGCGCGCGCGTGCGCGAAATCCCGCGGGCCGCGCGTTCAAACCCCGGGCCAGGCCGCACTGTAGCCGAAGGCCGGCCCATCACTGTTCACAGCATTTTCCAGAGTTTTATTCTTTTCTAAAATCCCAGGAAATCCAAATAAATCCTAGAAAATCACAGAAAATCCCAAAAATTCCCAAATTTCACCACTTTGCTCCAAATAATATTCCAGACCCATTGGTGACCTCCATTTCCACAAATTCCTCCCAGATAAATTCCTAAAATTCCCCATTTGAAGATTTATGCATTTTACTCCTTTTTAAATAGTTTATTTTCCCTCGCTTGATTAGTCTCAAGCCGGATTTATTTATTTTGTATGTTTACGCTAGTTTCGAAGACCCCGGAAGTTCAAGTGCAGTTTCAGGAGCCAGGAGGTTCTTCGTTCGAGCTAGCCGAGTTCGTCCCGGTTTACGGCAAGTCCCAAATCCTTTGATCATATTGTATCCCATAATGTTTAAATATGTTAATACATTATTTGCATTGAGCTAGTTCTGAAATGTTAGTTCAAAATAAAATAAAATGTTTAGAATGACATGTTATGTAGTTAATCCTACCACCGTTAAATGCCCCGTTAAATTTGTTGCCATGCCTTTGTAACCCTAGAATTAATTATCTGTTATTCTAGATAAATTGTAAGTTATTATTATCATGCAAAGTCTTACACTGTTAAGGTTGTGGCTGCGGGCCAATAGAATTTGGAAAACCCGACTCTAGGGCAGGGTAGTATGGGATGCCGTGCCCTAGGGCGGAGTATGTCGACGTGTAAGATAGGGTAAGGGGGGCTGTGGTGCGCCGCGAGACGGTTTTCGCCCGCCTCTTACCCTGGGTTGCAGGTTGCGGACCTGGCCGGGGTTGCGGACTCCGGGGGAAAAATATAAGGACTAGACCCTTACGCTGAGCAATTGACATGGTGACCGCTCAACCACAGGAGTTGACTTATCAACACTGGTTTAGTAGCTGCTCAACTCGATTGAAACTCTACAGGTGTTGTGGAGAAGGTGTTTGGGTAACAAAGGTTAGGCAGACCGTGATTGGGTGCCTAACAACGGTAGAGTTCACTCGAAGCGGCACCGTTTTCTTTTCTTTGTGTGTGTGTGTGTGAGCGAGCCAGACCCGAGTGAATTCTACCGGGTAGAGCCTATATAAAGAGTTGAGCAGTGAAACGACCTGGCTTTCTTAACTCTTTAGCGGGAGTTAAGGGATCGTGTGGGTAAAGCTGAGCAAACTCTGCAGAGTCAAATAAATGGTATTCGAATACGCCGTGCTCCCGGTTATTGGAGCTGTGTCACTTGGGTGATTCCAGCCGCGAAGCTTAAGTAGTTTTGTACATACTTTAACTTGATTAGTTGGTTAATGAACTCTTCGTGAAAACCCCTGAGTTCTTGAGAAGTAGTTTTGGGTCCATTTTGAAAAATGATTGCAAAATAAAACTGCATCCACTCAAAATTAATAAACCAAGTATACTCCCTTCCTTTGTTGATCCATGCAAGTAGTAAGTTAGGGTTTCCCTTGTGATTTGCTGAGTACGGGGTCGGAGTACTCAGGCTTGCTATGCCACAGATACCAGAAGGAAAAGAAGACAATTCAAGATTTCGTGTTGGAAAGGTCTCCCCGTCGAAGACCCGAGGCTTTAGGTCTTGGCCGCGCTCAAGCGGATCTTGGAGTTTTTGTAATGTAAGTATACTTTGGGCTTGCACGCCCCGCTTTTGAAAATGGATGTTAATCCGTATGTAAAATATATGCTGGACTTTTGTTGTAAGCATGCAATGGTATACTCTTGCGCGACGTTCCATAACTGTTCATGCGTGAATAGTTGCGGAATGCCGTGTCCGTACGCGCCCCTGGAAACGGGGGCGTTACATTCTTCTTCTCCTTCTTCTGTTCAATCGGCTCATAGTACAATAGTGATGCCCTAACTGACACCCTGTTAATTTCACGACATTTCGATGGACCTGGAACAGACGAACAGTCCAGCACATATTCATGGCTGACCAGTGCCACACACTGTTCACCGACGGAAAATGTCTTCATTGGTAGTAGCAGTTAACGGGAACTGACCTCGATCGCAGTGTTAAAGTATAAGTGAATTGTTTATCTTTTCTTATTAGTTTAATCTTTTAGATAAATTAGTTGGTACATGCAACTCAATATGGTATCAGAACCAAGAAATCTTAAGTTCAAGACTTGATTGGCGCAATTAAAAAAATAATTACAGTCCACTTTTATTCTACATCTTAGACTTAAGAGAGCCTACACGTGAGAAGTATTGAAAAAGGTCTTGCGTTCAAGATCCGGTTGATGCAATTAAAAAATAATTATAGTCTATTTTTATTCCATATCTTAGGCCTAAGAGAGTTTACATATGATGGTAAGTGTAGAAGTATAAGTGAATTGTCTATTTTTTCTCATCAGTTTAAATTTTTGGTGAATTAAATGATGTATACAACTCAATCCATAGGATCATATTTAAGCGTGCGGATCAGAAATGTCGTGCTATGTCACATGCCGACGGTAATGGTTTAACAAATAGTTGTCTTCACATACTAAAAGAAGCCGTCGACGAAATGACTCGTGGCTTGTATTGTTGACATGGTAGGCCATGGCCATAAAGCTTAAATAAGACTTATCAGAGCCAGTATTTTTTTCTTTCCCTCGTTTCTCTTCGATTATAATAAAGTTTTGCGAGCGAACGAGCGCAATGCGAAATGCTTCTGCGTCGTTGTTTATTCATCGAGAGATATGGATGGACAGTGAAGCGGCACCAAGATTTTTAAAGCCTATGATTAAGATGAAAGGGAGCGCAACGTGATGGTAGGAATAGTAAAGCAGAGACTTCACCCAGCCTCAAAGCAACTCTCCTCTCTCTCTCTCTCTCTCTCTCTCTCTCTGTATTCACGCCTTTGCAAGCTAGGCATTGCTCTGCGTTGCCTTCCCCATTTCAGCTTAGCTGATCGGTGCATGGAGAGGTGGTAACAAGGCAGCAGGCTAGTCGGGATCATGGGGTGGCTGCAATCGCTCTTCTCGCCGCTCAAGAAGCTCTGGATTCGCGTGCATTCCGCACAGAAGAAGAGTATGTGCCACTCGATCTCCAATCAATGTTCATGTTCATGTTGTTGTTCTTCCGTTTGCTGCTGTTCTTGTTCTTGCAATCCATGTTTGATGTTCTGATTGCTGTTGTTATGCTTGATGTTCTGATTGCTGTTGTTCTACTGTTAGTACTCTCATTTGTCAATTTGCTTGTGCCTTGCAAGATGAGTACTCACTTTGTATGGATTGCGTTTTCGTCGTGTGATGACAGAGAGGGGGATCTATATCCTGTACGAGGACGTCAAGTCGTGCCCGTGCGAGGACGTGCAGATACTCTGGTCCATCCTCGTCGAGTCTTCCCACCCGCCGCCGCTACGGCTGAAGCAGTGACCGATCGGACTCCGGCCTCCCGCCACCGTCTGTCGAGCACGGCGCATGCACCGACGCACCGACGGCGGCGGCGGCGGCGAGAGCAAGCGGCTAATCCGACCGACACGACGAACTGTCGGTGTACATAAAGATGAGCGGCAGTTCACTTCCCCATGACAGGAGAGTCACTCCCTTTTGAGCCACGGAGATGGTGTGCATAGCCGATGAGCTCCTCCTCCTCCTCCCCCCGTCCTCTCGCACGTGTCCCTCACCGACACTGCGAAGCAAGTATTTTTTTTTTCTCCCTCCTTTCTCCTTCGCCTTTTCTTTTTGATAAAGGAATGGCACATGTAACGCTCGGTCGGTGATCAGGGTCAATGGCCCACGCGTGCTGGTTTCTTGTAAATACAAAAGCAAGATGAGCAACAAAAAAAACTATGTATATACGAATGGTGGCATTGTGATCGGTGATTAGTGAGGAGGAGAGAAGGATGCGTGAGCTAGGGTTAAAGATGCTCACAAACTCACGACGAGTGCAGGCCGTGTGGTTCGCGTGCGATGGAGATAGCGTGGTTGACCACCGCATGCGTGGGTGGGTGGGTGAGCCGGAGAGCCCAGCGGTTGATGCCGTGATGCCGGTGGGGGTGGTTTTCGCCGCGCCATCGCATGGTTTGTCTGTCAACTTCGGGGTGGTTGGAGGGTTGGTCGCCGCCGCTTCGCCGTCCGCGTGATGGGCGCGCCGTGCCCGCTGCGGCGGCGAGTTGGGAGAAACAGGGCAGTCTCGTTCAGGGCCAGGGTGAAACGGCGACGATGCGAGTCGCTCCTGAATATCATATGCTGCCGGCAAAGTCAAGTCAGTTTAGCACATGGCGCGAGCCATGGTAAGAGTGCTAACTGTACTTTTTTTTTCTTTTTGATTAAGGAGACAGTGCCGACACATCTCCGGCCTCTGTTTTTTAGACAGATGACCAAAGTTCCTGCAGAAAACAAAAGCACAAAGCAACAGGGATACAGACGTAAACAGACTAAAGTCTCTCCTTTTTTTCTAAGGACCAAAAACTGAAGCTGAACTGCTAGCACTAAGAACTGCAAACTGTACATACGCTACTACTCTTCGACTTACCCTAATTCCATTAGTAAAAAGTGATGTTGCGCCAAGTAGGGTGGACCAAGGTTTCAAAGACCGAAACTGGAAGAAATCTCGGTCAGCGGCCGATAACGGTAACCGGGCGGTTACCGAAAAAACCGGTCACAATTTGAAAATCAAAATTTAAATTTTGAGATGTTTTGAAACCGGTAACCAGAAAAACCACCCAGTAACCGGAAAAACCGCCTGGTAACCGGAAAAAACCGGCCAAAATTAGAAAATCAAAAATTGATACCGGTCGGTTTTTTTGGTTACCGATCTTCACTGGTAAAAATGGTAACCGGCCGGTAACCGTCGGGATTTTGAACCCCTGGGGTGGACGATACAAAAGTCAGGTACACTGGCTGCAGAAACAGGGCATTTTAACATGGTTTTGTTAAACATCATTTGTATGTTTTCTTCCTAACTATCATCCAGATTTAGGACTATTGGATTAGAGATCCAATGGCCTTGAATTCTACCCTCTCTTCCTTGAAAATCTCCCTTCAAAAACAAGGGACCCGTTGATCCGGCACTATCTATATTCGACTCCAACTCCGAGGAAAAAATATGAAATAGGATACGGGATATGTGATATCCATCCGTATATATCCGTATATCAAGTGATATGAAAAAGTTTGTTATGACTTTACCTAGGAACAAGGTAACATATAGTCAGATTGTCACATCTAAACAGATGGGAGTACTAAGTGTTCTTCTTTCAACATTTCAGTAATTAGTCTCTCCATGTTCGCTCTAATTGTACCACACCGTCTAATATCTTATGCAAAGAAATGGATAATTTCCGTCTGACCGACCGTCCGAAAGATTATGGAACGGATACGGAATGAAGAAATAGATATCTAGTATTATCCATAACTGACTCCGACTCCGAGAAAAAAAATATAAAAAATATATATATTGTCTCTTGTGAACAACCAAAATTTAAATATTTAAACCATAAACTATCTGTTCAAAAAAAAAACCCATCCTTTAAATCCTTGTGTAGCTCGGACTAACAGTGCCATCATAAACGCACGTGTGGTGCTCTAGGCGCGTCCACTGCTTCGTGCTCCGCTTAGACGCCGGACGCGTACCAACTTAGGGCCTGTTTGGGAGAGCTCCACCACTGAAAACGTGGATCTGGAGCAGCAGCTCCACCATGAAGCAGCTCCACCGTAGATCTGGGATCCCACCATGGAGTGTTTGGCTTGTACAGCAGCTCTAGATCCATGAAATTGAGGTTTTTGTAGGAATGACCACTTTTGGTGGGATGGGGTGTGTAACCAGTGGCATTGGTGGGTAATTACCACCCAACTCCACGGTGGAGCACCCCTTGAGGAGCTCCATAAAATCTATGGATCTGGCCCTCAGATCCAAGATTTTGGTGGATCCAGATTTCGCGGAGCTGAAGCGTTTGGGTAAAATTTCGTGAAGTGGAGCTGTTTTTCGTGAATCTGAAGCTGATGGAGCCTCCCAAACAGGCCCTTAACCAGTCCCCAAACCCAGCCCGTGTTTTGAGACGAGGAGTGCAGCACGTACCCTGCCGCTGCCGCAACGTGATCAGCCGCCACTCCAAGTCGGCCGCGCCGTGCGAAATTAGGCGTTCGAGAGGGAAGCACGGCGACGAGAAGATTAGATGCTGCAAGCACCGACCCTTACATGGGCTTTGGATGTCATCTATTATCTGCTATTAAAAATAATAGCGTCCAAAGATTAAGATTAGATTTATTTGACCGACCTTACATGGGCTTTGGATTTTGAGAGTTTTTTTCGGGGTGACTAACCCAGTGGGTTGTCAGAAATGTCTATGAAGGTCTTAGCATAAGCCTATGTGTAGGATGTCTAGCCCTATGGGCTGCCAGGCATTTACATCTTGGGCCTTAGGGTAAGCCCAAGTCCATGAACATATTGTTCTATACATGAAAAATCTACCATTTTACCCTCACCTTTTTTATAATTATTGGGGAGGCAATATGGGAATAACCAATCCCCCCACTACTATATATATATAATGACCATCATCATCGTCGATGTCATTTGAATGAAGCACATATTTGCAGCAATATTCAGAATTTTTTGTACGGATAATCCATTTTTTATTCGAAATTACATAAATATACCCGCGGGAAATTTTTTTGCAAAAATAGGCTCCAGTCGCCTAATGGTTGGGCGACTGGAGACTTTCGTCCAACCAGACCGCGACACAATATATCTCGCTGCACAGTAGAGCGACTGCATTAAGTCGCTCTTCCGTTCGGCGACTTAAGGGTAGTCGCCATCCCGTTAGGCGACTAGCATGCAGTCGCCATCCCGTTAGGCGACTGCATGTAGCCCCCGTGATTGTTTTAAATTTTGTGAATTTTGTAACGTTGAACCGGTAAAAAATACGGTGAAGTTGTAATAAAAGTTTATGTTCATTGTATATTGTAGGTATGTAAAAAGTTTTAAAATTTTTTTTATGAAAGATTGAGTAGAAAACGATCGATACATACACTGTTAAGTGAGATAGTTTATGTGCGGAGAGAGATGATAGACTATGTAAATTTAAATAAACTTCATAATATAACTGAGAGTAACATGCCGCATGTTTTTTCATTACATGCATAACATATATAGCATCTGCAACACGCCTCACTGGTCACCCTGGTGTGCCCCGTCACCGCGCCCGCGTCCTCCCATACGGCCTCGCTTGGCCCTCCTCCGGTGCAACGGGTTAGGACGATCCGAAAAAGTAAAACGAGCAGGAGGGTGTCTATCCCGCCCCTGCGCTGGTGGAGTCAGCTGCACCTCTGGCTGTGTGCCCTCCGGTGCACTGGGGAGGGCACTGACAGAGAGAACCTCTGGTGCTGCGTTGGAGAACTGCCCAGGCCACTCCGCGAAAAACTGGTCCACATCGTCCGGGCCTGGGGAGACGCCGTGCTGCTGGTAAGTACCTGCAATATTAATATCGTTAGTTCGTTGCATGTCGTCTTCGGATAAACACGATATAAGACCCTCTGCGTACCCGTAGCTGGCGCCATGGAGGAGGCGTACACCCCCTGCGTGGGGAAGACAGGGGTGTGCGTAGGAGGCGTGAAGTGAACCGGTGTAGGAGGCCCTGCCCAGGCTGAACCCCCTGGCTGCTCCGGGTGAGGCGGTGGAGGACATGTCCACGTCGATGCACCAGAGTAGTGCCACGCTGGTCGGGGTGGCACTGGTGGACGAGCAGGTGGAGCGGTGGGCGTGGAGACCGTCGGTAGCCTCGTGCAGGACAGTAGGCTAACAATACGTCTACACCCCTCGTGCATCCGACGCGGAGTTTGCCTTGATCCTCGTGCACGCATCGCACAGCGCGCGGTACGTCGCGGCAAGTACGGCCGATCCCCAGCTGACCTGGTGGGGCTCGCCGTCAGCGATCGCCCTCGCATAAGCGATGAGGCGCGCATCCACCGAGTTGCCGTGGCTGGTGGTGAAAAGCACCCAACCAAACAACCACAGCACGTACGCCTCCAGGTGCCGCGAGACCTGGTGATCATCTGCCTGCGGAACCATGCGCTCCACCTGAATGCAAAAAAGTTGTTATTAGTACGTAATACCACAAATAAGAGCTTCGAAGACACGATCGATTTTATATACCACGTACCCGGTACTGTCTGAGCCACCTCAGTGTCGGCCCATGGGTCTGCTCCTCTCCGAACACGTGGTGGTCATCGGCCGGTGGAACGACACCCTGGAATCTGGCGAGCAGGTCAGCGCGCCAGTGGGCCGGGGCCTCCGGTAGGAAGGCAGCGTCTCCCGCGATCGGAAGCCCAAGGAGCAGGGACACATCCTGCAAGGTCGGCGTCATCTCCCCGAATGGGAGGTGGAAAGTGTGCGTCTCGGGCCGCCAACGGTCCACCAAAGCCGTCATCAGGGAACGGTCGAACGGAAAGCGTCGTGATCGCTCCCCGCCCGCCTCGTCCCCGCCAGCGGCGCCAGCGCCTCCATCCTCGTCCGTGGCCTGCACCATCCGGGCAAGAGGGAGTAGCCCGGCATCCCGCAGCCTGCAAACAAAGTGAAGGTCAGCACGGAACGAACTTACGGTCGCAGTAAACGCTGGAATAGTGCAAACCTGGCGGTCCAACGAGGATCGAGTCCCCAGGCCACGCGAGGTGTGCGTGTCCGGACCACTCCCAGCTGAGGCGGGTCGTCCGTGCTCCCCGGTGGCAGGACTAGACGGGAAGCGCGATGAGAGCGGTCCACGTGCTCGTCCAACAGCGCGAACCGCCACTCCGAGTCACGTCCAGCACGAGTCATACCTAAAAAATTTGTACAATAATTTCAACATTCAATGTTCTACATCTAAATTTGTATAAGAATTGCAACATTAAATTTTCTACATCTAAATTTCAACACTAAATTTTCTACATCTAAATTTGTACAATAATTTCAACATTACATTTTCTACATGTAAATTTCAACACTAAATTTTCTACATCTAAATTGTACAATAATTGCAACATTAAATTTTGTACATGTACATTTCAATACTATTTTTTGTACAATAATGCATTATAAATGGTATACAAAATTTAGTTTATACATTTTGTAAACTAAATTTCTAAACTATATTTACTAAACAAAATTTGAAAATTAAATTTGTAAACTAAATTTCTAAACTACATTTTCTAAACTAATTTTCTAAACTAATTTTGTAGACTACATTTTCTAAACTAATTTTCTAGACTACATTTTCTAAACTAATTTTCTAGACTATATTTTCTAAACTAATTTTCTAAACTATATTTCTAAACTAATTTTCTAGACTACATTTTCTAAACTAATTTTCTAAACTAATTTTCTAAACTATATTTCTAAACTAATTTTCTAAACTAATTTTCTAAACTAATTTTCTAGACTACATTTTCTAAACTATATTTCTAAACTAATTTTCTACACTACATTTTCTAAACTAATCTTCTACACTAACAAAAAAATATAACACCAAAAACTTACCTGAAAAACGCGCACTCCTTCTCCTCCTCCCCCTTCTCTTCTCCTCTCCCTCTCCCTCTTTCCCCTCTCTTCTCTGCGCTGGCCGAACGGAAGAACAGTGGGGCGCTTCGTCGTCGCCGAGCGCGGCCTTATATCCCACCTTCAGTCGCCGAACCGTTGGGCGACTGAATCACAGTCGCCGAACCGTTCGGCGACTACATTGAAGGCGCCCAACGGTTGGGCGACTGCAATTAATCGCCCAACCGTTCGTAGACTCTCCAGCTGTCGCGGTCTGGTTGGGCGAAAGTCTCCAGTCGCCCAACCATTAGGCGACTGGAGCCTATTTTTGCAAAAAATTTTCCCACGGGTATATTTATGTAATTTCGAATAAAAAATAGATTATCCGTACAAAAAAATCCAATATTCATGTATATCTCTGCAATAGGCTAAGTCCGGATTGTATTGTATTCTTTCGCAGTTCTTCTGGCATCTCTGGAGTGTGCAATTTGAGACAACGCAGCAATGTTCTTGGACCGGATTTGCTGTGCACAATGCAATTCCTTTAGCACATGATGTTTAAATACATGGGTAGGTTAATTTTAGCAATGCAAAAAGGTAGGATATGAAATCAAGGGAAGTGCTTCTATGCATGACAGGATGAGAAGATCATAACAACCACAAGAGCCACCAAGAACAGTACCCTAGTATCGTCTTTCTTGAGAAACGCCACGAGGAGGCGATGCTAGCTATCGCTCGCTTAATTTTTTTTTCTTGTGTTTTTAATTCTTCTTCTATTTCGATGTATCGTTGCAATGCTCATTCATCATATCTTATACAGAGGTGGTAGAACACACACACTGGATATTTAATTAATTCTCTCCATTAAATCGTATCTATGCTTGATTATCCCAGGTACAACAAACCAAATCAAAGATATTCTCCGCTGCATTAATGTTCGACTGGAAAAGGAACAACAAACCAAACATTCATTTACTGAACCATATCTCTCGAATTTGGATGTCATTGATTGGCTGCTATTTTTTTTAGAAAATATTGGCTGAAAATTAAGATTTGTTGTATTTGACTGACGCTTACATGGGCTTTGCATGGCTTGTTATTGGGCTTTGGATTTTGAGAGTTTTTCCCCTTAGTTCCATTCTTCATCCGTAATTTCTGGGTTGTCAACATGTATAAACTAGGAGCAGAAATGCTACATAAGTGGAAGTTGAAAGACACACGTAAACACCATTGCACTCCTTGTAGAGCAGCAGATTAACTTTTTCATAAGCAAAACAAGTTTATTATTGAGTTTGCATCAAATAGATCGATGCATACATGCAAGAGCAAGTTGATTGGCTACAAGCATGAATTATTTAATCGTCAACATTAGATTGCTCAAGCAAGAAATCCATCATCATCGTCACTGTCATTTGAATGGAGTATGATTCGGTTGTTTGTATAGAAACAAAATTATATCCTAAGGATTTCCTAATCCACGAGTGTTAAAGCAGAGATAAGTTTGTTGTAGAGCTTTGTATAGATACGGTTTATCTCTATCTTTTAGTAATTGTGCCAAATCAAAGTAGCTAAGTCGATTGTATCTATACTTGTCCAGCAAGACATAAACTCCATGTAATCTCCAGCTAACTGTAACTATTCATGGTATGGAAAAAGGGTGTTGATAAACATCACCCAGATGTTTTGTTTCCAGGATATGTCTAGGTATCACCCAAATATTTCTTCCTAACAATCATCCAAATTTAAGACCGCTGAATTAGAGATTCAACGACCCCTTTTTTTAGAGGAGATTTTTTTTGGAGGAGAGGTGATTTCATGGTCGTTGGGTCTCTAATCCAACGGTCACAAATCTAAATGATAGTTAAAAAGAAAACATCTAGATGATATTTACCAACACCCTTCATGATAAAGAAACAACATATATATAAGAGAACAAAAGCAACCTCAATTGAGGTATGCAAGTTTCTGCAACATATTTCGTCTTTCTTGATATCTTTTTCACCTTCCTTGCTTGCTGATTCCTTCCCTCCTTTGTCATGAGCATCGTCGGCGACAAGAGCTCCTCTCCCGAAGTTGCGAACTCCACCGCCGCAGATCTCACCGATGCCTCTGCTGTTGCAATCACCCATGCTTCCACTGCTGCTTTTGCCGCACTCCCCAACCACTCCTTTCAAGCCATCAATGTGGCTAGCATGATGACACACGTCCTTGTGTGCCTCGATCTTAAGGCGTCCAATTTTTCGAAGTGGCGCACCTTTGTGAGTGTCTTCCTCAACAAATATGATCTTCTGCACCATGTCAATGACTCCACTCCTCCTCAATCTGAAGAGGTTGCTTGGGCTTGACACGACTTTATCATCTACTCCTGGCTCTACGTGTCCATCTCCGAGGAGATACTCGACATCATCATGGAGCCCGACCAATTCGCCCGGTCAGCCTGGGTGAATATTGAGGATCATTTCCTTAATAACAAGATGACGCATGCCATCTTCATCAAAGCAGAGTTCTAAAACCTCATACAAGGTGATCTCTCCATCATCACGTACTGTCACAAGATGATGCCCAATACCAACCGAAGAAAGCTACCAAGGGCGAGTACTTCAACTTGGGGAGCATCAACTTTGCACTTTGGTTTGCGTGTATGAAGGTATTCCTAGCGAATTTGACTAAGGTGAAGGGAGAGTCAAACTGGATGCGGTGGTGGTTCTACCACTGGGTGGAAGCTGGTGGCAATCTCAAGTGGTTGGGGCGTCCGATAGACTTCAATGTGTCTTCGTCCGTCATGCTTGACCACGAAGATGGAATCATGCGCAGCGGCTATTTGGGGTCACCATCCGGTTCAATATACAAGACCTTGCAGAGGAGTACTACATGCTTGGTGTGTCCCCACTAGCCCACTTGTGGTAGATCCAATCGGGCCCCATCCGCGATGACCGTGTCCGCTCCAGGGTTGTGTCATTGCCAAAGCCGACCGAACCGAGTAAGATTTTTGCGTTAAATGTTCTGTCTATTGTGGTTGGTATTATGTGTTGGTTCGTCGATGACTCCAATGTTAACTCATGGTAGTGCTCTCCCTCAAGGATGCGGAGCGCACAGCAGCTATCTTCCTTGGCACATGAAAGGTCCTTGCAGTGCAAAGTAGGACATGAAAGGTCCCTGCAATGTAAGACGTGGCAACACTCTGCCTCACCAACTTTTGTAGGATCAATGATAACCGACTAGAGAGGGGGTGAATAGGAGGTTCAAAAAATTATCTTGCATTCTAAAAACAATTACCACAATTTAGTCTAACAAGATTTTAAAATAATTCAAACCTATACAATATTAGTATATCTAAGGCACTACAAGCACAAGTCTATACAAGAATAACTCTAGCACAAATAAATATGACGATCATAATATGCTAGAAACATAAGAGTGGAAAGAAGAGACAAAATACCCAATTGATACATGATGTTTTACCGTGGTGTTCGAAAACTTGCTGGTTTTCCCTAATCCACATTGAGAAAAGCCCAAGCGATTTGGACCAGCTCCACGAATTGAATCTCAACTCTTCAATCCACTAGTGGTTATCCTTCCTCCGCTCCGGAGATGGGAGATACCAAACCACTCACAAGTCGGCCCAGGCTTCTTCACAACCTTCTTGAAGAAGTCACCGCGCAAGCTCCCGCTAAGCAGTCTAGGTGCCAGCAAGCACCAACAGTGATAAATCACAGCCATGCTTAACGGCAATCGAGTGCCAAAAGGATCAATCTAAAATGTATGCACTTGATTTTAGCTCAACCACCTCAAATGAATGTACATTATGAAATTGAGGTGTGGAGTGAATGCTCAAGGATATTCAATGGAGTCTCTTACATCTATTCTTCAGTAGGCAGGGGAGTATTTATACCCTCACCAACCAAAACTAGCCATTATAGGGTAATCCCTAAAAAAATTAGGGCGAGTAGAAGTATGGCCGTTCATCGGTCGGTACTACCGTACCTGTTCTGACACAACAATAACGGCTATTTCAGATCTTCTAAACTAGCCATTAAAAGTCGGTGTGGTACTACCACCGTTGTAATCGCAGTAGTTCTATATTTTTGAATAAAAAAGAGATTATTTTAAAAACAATTCAAGGAAGAGATGAGGTGGTTTATATATGACATGGGAGGGGCAGAGACAAGGGGGTGAGCAGAGCCAGGCCCTCCTAATGTTTTTGTTTCCCTTAATTAGCCATTAAGTATTTCAGTAGTTATCTTGTAAATTATTCATTTGGTTCCTTCATGAGTAAATGAAGTTCACTTTTAATTAAATTATTGATAACTGTGATCTTCTTGGTAGGCATAGAGATAAATTTAAATTAATAGAAATGCAACTTTTTTTCTATTACTATGTTTTTTTTGCGATTGTCACTTTCTTAGTAAAAAAATTATCATTTGTTTAGTTCTCTATGTCTAAATCCTAACTCCGCCCCGCATGGGAATTTGGATGGATCTAATCTCTAAATAAATTAGACTGCACTACACTCCGCACGAGCGTGCCTTGGTCCAAACACACGTACACCATTCAATTCCTATTAAAGGATATGTGCATGGTTCCATATATTGCTACATGCACCATTCGTTGTACGTATGTTATATTGCTATAATGCACACCCTCAGTTTCCTTGGGTCCACTTGTCTGAGGCAAGTCGGTACAAATTTGAAAGTAACTTGGAATACACATGGAAACAAAACAAGCAAAGTCATGATTTATCAAAAGCAAAATATGTTTAAAAATTCAAATCAGTATAAATTTGGGAACAAAAGTCAGCATAAATTTCGGAGCAAGTCGATATAAATTCAAAAGTTAGTTAAGATACACATGGAAGCAAAATCAGTATATTTTTCAAGAAAGGTCATAAATTTTGAATCAAAATCATGATTTACCTAATGCAAATTTCGTACAAAAATTTAACTTAGTTTAAATATGGGAACAAGGTTGGTGTGAATTTTGGAGCCAGCCGATATAAATTTGAAAGCAAGTTAGGATAAATATAAGGCAAAATAAGTACAATGTGTTAGCAAGGTCATAAAAAATTTAAACATCAAATTAGTTTAGATGTAAAACAAGTCACTCTCAACACGTTTGGTAGACTGCATTAGGGTTGAGCCAGGCTAAGTTGGTGCAGTATGCTTTTGTTTGGATAGCTGCATTTGTATTTCATCCTGGTTTGTTGTATGCACGAGGCAGCCCACAGCCTGACTCTGTAGAAACGAGAATGAGTTTCGTTTCCAGAGAGCCAGGCTCTAGCTGGCTGGATTAACAATGTGATTATAAAGTGATTAGTGTGTATTAAGTTGTATTAGCATCTAACAAACTATATTATTGTAGATTAGGGTAGTAATTTGTATTTAAGATAAATAAAAATAGTGGTAGTAATTTTTAAAACTTCACATTGATTATCCAATATCTTAAATACAATCAACCAAACAACATCCTAGCAAATGCAGTCCCACCACATCAAAGCAACCAAACAAGCGGTAGTTGCATTCCAATATCCTGGCTTAGACTAGCCAGGATGCCTTTATTGAGCCAGGCTAAAAACATGCGAGCAACCAAACACTCCCTCTATGTCTTGCTCCATCTGTGCTGGTCATGTTCTGCTGCATATGCATTGGTCCTGCTTAATGTGATCTGATAGCTTAGATGGATATGTACAGTCCAACAAAATCATATTGTCGTGTTTTCGGATGTGCGTGCATAATAAAATCTACTTGCTATGCGATGAAAACTAGATAACTGAGTGCTCCATTGCTCACGTGCATACGGACGATTTTCGATGATATGCTTTTGATCTGATGGCTTCTCGAGATGTGCGTGTTGATGAACCAAAGAACGCACACGCAGAGAGAAGGATTTCCAAAAAAAAAAAACAGACGTCGTCCTCGTATCCGGTTTTCGTCCCTCCCACCGCACTCCGCGCCTCGTCACTCCCGTCCCACACCGACACTTCCATCTCCCGCCATGGACCGTGACCCCTCCGTCTCCGATGAGGACGACGACCTCGAGACCCTCGTCCCCCAAAACCACACTAAGCCCCCCTCCACGTCCTCCCGCTCGCCGGCCTCCTTCCGCATCTCCGGCCTCCGCCCCGCGCTCCCCTCCTCCGCCGCATCCCTCGGCCACCTCCTCTGGTCCCGCCGCTATCTCCTCCTCTTCGTCGCCCTCCCCCTCCTCTTCCTCATCCTCTTCGTCTCCCTCGGCGGCGCCTCCTCCCTCCGCCTGCCCGCGTCCATCCGCCTACCCTCCGCCGACCCCGCCGCCTCCCGCATGCGCGAGGCCGAGCTCCATGCCCTCTACCTACTCCGGTCCCAGCGCTCCGGTCTCCTCAGCCTCTTCAACCGCACCGCCGCCTCCGCCCCCACCAACACCTCCACCCCCATCTCGCTTTCTGATCTCCAGTCCGCGCTCCTGAGCCAGATCAAGATCAACCGCGAGATCCAAGCGGCGCTCCTCTCCGCGCATCGCTCCGGGGCCGGCAATGCGACGGAGGATGGTTTGGATCTTGATCTGCCTTTTTCCGGGTGCAGGAGGAGGGAATTGCCGTCCAGCCGGCGGACGATAGAGTGGAATCCCAAGAAAGATCGCTTCCTGTTCGCCATCTGCCTCTCTGGGCAAATGTCGAACCACTTGATTTGCTTGGAGAAGCACATGTTCTTTGCAGCGCTTCTTGGCCGGATCTTGGTAGTGCCCAGCCAGAAGGTAGATTATCAGTACGACCGGGTGCTTGATATCAACCACATTAACGATTGCATTGGGAGGAAGGTTGTAATTTCCTACGAGGAATTTGTGGAGAAGAGAAAGAAAGTGAGCATCGATCAGTTCATATGTTACATGGCGTCGCCCCCGTGTTTCCTGGATGAGGAGCATATTAAGAAGTTGAAGGGCTTGGGGATTTCAGTGGGCGAGATTGTGGCGGCTTGGCCAGAGGATGCGAAGCTGAAGGAGCCAAAGAAGAGATTTGTGGGGGATATTACACCGAAGTTTACAACGGATGCTGAGGTGCTTGCCATCGGTGACATGTTCTATGCTGATGTCGAGGAAGAGTGGGTGATGCAGCCTGGCGGTCCATTGGCTCACAAATGCAAGACTTTGATCCAGCCAAGCAGGCTCGTAATGCTCACTGCACAGCGTTTTGTGCAGACTTTCTTGGGTGGAAACTACATTGCTTTGCATTTTCGGCGACATGGCTTTCTTAAGTTCTGGTAATATATCATTTTGTTGATAATCAGTCACCTCCACCATTTAGCAACATACAACTTTAAATATGTGAACTATAAGGTGTTTGTGGAACTTGTGAACAAACATGTTGACAGGGCTGCATTTTGTTTTATGAGGTTGTGTTTGTTAGGCTCTAGTAGTAGCTGGCTAACTCTTGGGTTGCAAACACATTATCCTCTTTTAGTTATTCCATGATTGCTGACAGGGCAATTTTGTAAAGTGCAGTCCCCTTAAATAACTCACATACAAAACCAGGCACGTTTTTTTTTGATAAAAAATGGTTGGACTCGGTCGTAGATGCTTCACTTAGATCTAGGCAGATAAAATTTATACAATTCAATGGCTGACTAGTCCTGATGGAGCTACTTAATTAAGTACCTGCTTAGCATGATAAATTAACAATATCCTTTTGTATGATAGTATAAGCCTCCTATAGCATATAGTTTTTCTTAATCTCTTCTAAGAAGCAACTTAGTTATTTTACATAATGTTGAGTGATTGGTGATAGCATTTGCTCTAACATCGAGTAATGTGTTGAAAGTGTGTCCTTGTTACTCTTGTAGGGTGGCTTCATTTCCCTGATAATTTTACATGATATTTCAGTTACTTTGTTGATCTTAGAATTGTGTCTAGTGTCCTGATATCTAATTTACTCACTCAGCATTTTGGTTTTTACAAAAATTAAACGGTCATGCCGTGATGCTGTGTATGAAGATTATGTACCAGCTTATCTTTCTGCTTAACAGCTGTTCCTGATAACGGTTATGTTAGCTTCAGTAACTTCTAATAATATTTCAAAAACTTCACTGAGCATGGACCATCACTCACGAGCAGCTCTGGCTTGGCTTGAAAATTAACTCATGTGAGGATCAGCTAAAAAGTTTGACTTGATAACTTCATTCCCAATTTTGAGCTGATTGGTGCATTTGGTTTTGACATGTTGTTGAGTGGTACTTGTTTAATATATGTCATAGGCAATTATCACACCAATACATCCAAAATACACTTGTGCTAGAGCACTCGATAGTTGATACTTATGAGTCAGCACCTTACAGTGACTCAGGAAGAGTTAGTTTTTTATAGCAGTTATAGAAACCTATTTTAGTTAAAAAAAATAGTAATTTATTGTAAAATATTTCATTATGTTTATGTTCAAAGAAAATTCTACAGGTATGAGCAAATATAGTATGAAATTTCTTGTTTGCAACAGTTCTGACTGCACCACAATGCTTTATATCAATTTTTTGGCTGACCTCATAAGCTCCTCAAGCTCATTTGCAAACTGAATTAAGCCATCTTCTTTGGCTCATAGTTTCATCATCTCTTAACTTTTCTAGGCAAGCCAAGGCTGGGGCAGATGTAGTTCAGCTCTGCTTTGGCATTGCTTGTTTCCATTGCAGTTGGATTATTGCAATAAGATGAAATGCCTATGTGAATTGAATACGCAGCGACTTTTCCATCTGTTGATATATACGCAGATATATGATCTCCGTCTGTTGATGTATACGCAGATATATGATCTATGCCATAAAGTTTTTCTTGATAAAATACATAATATCCATTATATTATTTGCTATTGCCTGTGATGACATGGTTGTTATCTTCTTCGAGTCCATGCCATAAACAGTCAGCTGTGTTTAAAATTTACAGGCTGTAGGAAACTAGTACCTGGTACTTTGTGGCTACAAAGAAATATTGCTGAATGCTGAAATTTGGATAGAGCTTGGCTTGGAGAATGGAGATGACATCTAGCGCATACCCTGGGGAGTTACTGGTAGTAGTTCAAGTATTTCTAGTTATGCCATTCATATGATTAGGATTTAGGACCATATGCTTGAGGTTCCTTGGAGTGATGAGGAAACCTGCTCCTTATATAGAAAATCCGATAAGACTTTTGTGAGGATCATATGCTTTGTGCATGACTATCGTTTGTCTTAAACAAATATTGTTATAAATTTGTAACTATCTTTTCCTGTGAGGCATTACCTGGTATTTTCTTGTCTTCTTGCAGTAATGCGAAGGAAGAGAGCTGTTTCTTCCCCATCCCTCAGGCAGCAGAATGCATTCTGCAGATAGTTGAGAAAGCTAATGCCCCAGTGATATATCTATCAACTGATGCTGCCGAGAGCGAGACAAATCTTCTGCAATCTTTGGTCGTATTCAATGACAGGCAAGTGCCTCTTGTGAGAAGGCCAGAGCATCACAGTTCTGAGAAATGGGATGCCTTGTTATACAGAAATCACATGGGTGGAGATAATCAGGTATATATATATTAGTTGGCCCCTTTTTTTTTGGGGGGGGGGGGGGGGGGCGTCTCATATCGAGGGCAACGGTTGTGTATTAAACAGCGAGCAACTTCGATTGCTTTTGCAGGTTGAGGCAATGCTCGACAAGACAATCTGCGCACTGTCAAACGTTTTCATAGGATCATCAGGCTCTACCTTCACGGAGGACATCTTCCGGCTGCGGAGAGGCTGGGGATCAGCGTCCCACTGCGACGAGTACCTTTGCCAGGGTGAGCTACCCAACTACATAGCAGAGCAAGACTGAGAAAGCAACGTCCTTGAAAGATCCAATAGCTGCAGTCTTTCTTGACGTCCCGGTGATATATCCTGTAAATTGGCGTGTACATCTGGTGTTAGAGAGTGATATCTGTATCAGCGGCGTCCTCCATTGATTCGTTCGGCGTTATTCTTATACGGTTTGGTAACACAACGAAGCTTTTTTTTTTAGTGTGTAACCGTCGAGGCAGTGACTATGGTGCGGCAACTGGCAAGCACCGTGCAATGCTTGTCCTTACAACAACAACAAACCCTTTTGTCCCAAACAAGTTGAGGTAGACTAGAAATGAAATCTTCTCAAGATCAAAGAGATATGAGTCTTGAAATAAAATCTACAATGCTAAAACTCTAAGTGTACAACCTGCTATCTGAGGCAAGAGTCTAAAACACTGCTTCTAACTTTCTTATGGTTTTGATACGTAGATCGCTAATTTTCATGCACTCCTATCCAAAGCTAATCTTTAGATACATTCAAATCTCTTAAGTCTCTTTTAACTGCTTCTTCCTACATCAATTTTGCAATGCTTGTCCTTGATTTGGAAATTTCACCCGCAGCTCTTTGGTACTGAAACGTAGCATCATAGCGTGCAATCTGAGCTCAGCTGATCAAAATTGTCTGACCTACCTACTCAAACAGGTGCCCCATGCAAACTGCGTGAACAATCGAGTTAGGACGACGAGAGGGTTTCGTTGGGGAGCACGGCGGCACAGGTCCTCAACGTCACTCATCCACTATGTGGGCTGTAGCCCAAGAGAGGAACATCAATTATCATCCGTTTCACGGAGCCCAAGGTCCTCTCGCCCGCCGAGCGCACCGGCCCGGCCCGGCCCTACCGTCCAGATTTCGCGGGCCGTACGACGCACCCCGCGCGCGCGGGCCTCGTTCTCGCCGCTCGGCCAGCCCTCCCACCCGAGCGCGCCGCCGCCCCGCCGGTGAGCTCCCGCACACGGCACGGCGATCGCGTCGTTCGTTGCGCTCACGTGACGCCGGTTATGTACATGCACCTGTGAACAAAGCGAAGTCATAAATCGATGGGTGAATCGCAAGTCTTACTGAACACTAACAAATACGTGTGACAAGCAAGGAGAGCACTGCTTCGTCACAGCAAAGACCGTGTGACCGATTTGGCCGGTAAATGTGCACTAGTATAGGGGGCATTCTTCTATCTGTCCTTCGTTTCGTCTCGAGATGCATACTATTTTGTCTTTTTACTGTATTTTCTATTTCTTAAAATATATGTGCATATACAAAAGTTATAGGGTGGACTTTTTGAGCTGTGATTAATGGTTTTTGACGTAAAATTTTGAATTCTAGCTATTTATGAGAGATAGTGCGAGAGAGATACTCGCGTATAATTTTGGCTAATATAGATGAAGTCGGAACAGTATCTACTATAATCAACTTGTAAACCCTACCTTAAAAAAGTCACTTCGTTTGAAAGATAGTTATTGTAGAAAGTCAAACCATAAGTCCAAAAAAAGAGCCAAATTTGTTGGAAATGCATCCACGGTAAATTCTATCCTACACCAAATACTAATACGGTGTCAGCTAGCCAAAAAAGAAATATCCTTGCACAGCATGGCTATACATGAACGATTCTAAAGAAGAAAATATAAAATTAGTGCTTTTTAGGCTTATAAGCTTAACTTTCTGATTTTTTTTCACTGTAGTAGCTGAAAATATACTATATCTGATGTTAGCTTTTTTAGTATAATTAAATTTTGAAAAATAAAAATATATCATCGTAGATAATATAAAAAATAAAATTGAAAAGTTAGAGGTCAGAACTACAAACTCGTTAGAGCATCACCAAAAGCCTGGTGAACAAAAAAATATGTGGGCAGTGTGGCGGTTGCTAGACGCGTCGTGCTCTAGCTTCAACCGTCAGAGCTGGCGTGCGTTACCTGCGGCCTCCAACTGCCATCTCGAGTCGACTCCTAGGCTCGTAGCATCTCGAGTCTGCGTTCTTTGGGTTTTTATGTTTGTTTTTAATTTTTATTATAGTAATTAGTTTTTAAATGATATATTTTTAAAATAAATTTATATAAATCGATTATAATAGATAATAAATTGACTTCAGTTATACTAGTCAAAATCACATATAACTATTTCTTTCTTTGTACTCTCTTTTATAAATAATTAAAATTAAAATATTATAATTCATAGCTTAAAAGAACCTACCATCCAATTGTCACTGCTTTTCCCAGTAGAATAGCCATAGAAAAATGATGCATGCAACGATACGTATCAGCTTGTTTATTCTGGCCAACGCGACACGAGGGAGACGGCTGTGGCGCGCGCGAGCGCGATCCAGCTGAGTCGAAGCCCAAATTGGCAAATCGTCACTGCTTCCCACAAAAAATAAATTCCTAGCTAGGAAGCATCGTTTCAAGCGGTAGTGAGTGTTCAAAGAGAATTAGAGAAGACGTTGTTACACGTACGTACTGTGTAAGTGTGTATGCCGCTGACTTGACGCCGGCAATACAGTTGAGCTGAGCTCACGCGTGCAGCGACGACCAGACCAGCTGCCCAACTAGCCGTAGCCGTCTAGCCGTACGTGGCCGCATCGAGGGCTGTCTGACCCATCTTACTTAACCCTAAGCTACAGTTATAATTAAAAAAAGAACTCATCTTATATATCAAAACTATCAAATTAACTGGAAGAGGGCTGTCTGACCCATCTATGCGCAGGATCTCCCTTAACCCTAAGCTATCAGTTGTAATCAGGGGCGAACCCACCAGGAGGTCAATCGAGGCTGACGCCCCTCCCCCCTACGGCTGGCCGGCCGCCCTTGATCAGCCTTTTGCATTTACATCATAGATGGAACACAACTCATTTCCTTACCCACTCTTTGTTCTTCCTAGACATTTGCCATGCATGGTTGATCCTACTGCCTAGCTTAATTTCAACGAAAAATCCATTGGTTCGTCGTTGTATTTCTCCCTCATAACTATTTGCATATATATGAAAATGCACGCTTAACTGCTCGATGATGATAGGAGACAAACGCAGATCTACTAGGGGTTTGCCCCCCTAAATTTTAATCCTAAATCCGCCACTAATTGTAATAAAAAAGAACTCATTTTATATATCAAAACTATCAAATTGCGTGGTGAGTTTTAGTCAGTCAGAATATCGATGGTGTTGTTCGAAGAAGATAGAGTAGATAATTTCTAGACGTAAGTATCTTGCGCTGGTTAATTACCGGAGCTTGATTGGCGTGTTACGGTCGTGATTCTGCCCGGCCGTGATCTGCAAGAGAGATACCTTGCCTGTACTCTGCATGACATGCGTGACCCCAGAATGCGATCGAGAACCCTAGCCACTATGGTCTCGCTAATATGAACCGTCCGCCCGGAATCGTACGGCGACCTTCGCACCTGCGTACGCTAGCCACCACAGAAAGCTTTTACCACAGCCTTGGCACTGAATTACGCTCCAGTTTTTTTTTCTTTGAAGTGAACATTAGTTCTTACAGCCTCCTCAGTTCGGCTAAAAAATATAACTTATAACTAAAATTATATTATAACTGATGATGACTTATTTGACGTAATTAAATTTAAAAAAATTAAAAATAAAAAACAGATTAACCTATTACAGACAATGCAAATAAATACGGGAAAAAAGAACCAGTAAAAAACTCAAAAAAATAAAAAAAATAGAAAAGATAAAATTTAAAAATAGTAAAAATAAGTCAGAAACTTAAATCAAAAGAAGCGGGCCTTAGTGCTTCAATGTTGCCAGTTCGTCACGAACTTAATTTTGTCTTTGGTTAGGCATTGCATGCAGGTCAAGTACCGTGGCACTACTTGTCGGTTGCTTAATTTGACCTTGATTGCTGTGCTTACTTGGCACCAGTGGTCCGTACGTCACGATAAGGTAATGTCGGCACGAAATTTTGACGTGCGTACGAAAGTTTGGAGAGCGTGGGTTGAAGGGCTAACAATGCTCCTATACCAGCAGTTTCTTTACCATGCTATTTAGGGTTAACGTGTCAGTGGAGAAGAGATTAAAGAAGAGAGATAAAAGGTATTTCTTGCATCAAAATAGCTTAGGTATACAAACCAACAAGTAAGATACAACAAAAACATACATTAGGGAGATGAGGTTTGTATCCAACTACGTTTTACTATGTCCTGCAGGATATTTATTTGGTGCTCTGTATGTATTCTGCTAAGATACAAAGGGTTGGAGGCAGAGGTAGACCCAGAAAAAAATATAGCTATAACGGAGTCGGACATGAGTGAAATAATAACTACAGCTCGCATGCAAACAACTACAATTCGCATAAAAAAACATAAGCAACAACTACGATTCGCATACAAACATGTGTAAATAACGGTAGGACATTGAAAATATCTCACTAATAAAGCTTAAGCCACACTATGTGGTGATCTAGGAGACTAGGACCAAGCGAAGATCAAGATGCAAACAAATATATGGCTTTCTTTGTTTGACATTGTGTTCTCTTGTTGTCTGGAACTTTGTGGATTTATTTTGTAATGTTTATCGACTTTTGGTGTTAACCTATGAAACTATATTTCTTAAGTAACGTATCATACTAATTTCATCACTTTGTAGTTGGATATGTGCAAGTGATATTTAAGTTGGAAAGATATGCCTAACTTTCAACTTTTTCAACACATATAGCCATATCGTCCATTCGGTATCATGCCATATACATCCAACCTAGCACATGACACAATGACAACCAAATTGCTCCTGAATTCACCATTTCTAGAGAAATCTCAAACTAAACTAACTTGATCAACGCCATTACTCTCCCTATTCCAAATTAGATTTCAAACACTCGAGCTAAACAGTACATGACGATCACATTCCAAGCTTCTTCTAACCACTATTTTCATTTCAAGCAAAGAACTTTTTCTAAGAAAAGAGGAGCAGAAAAGAAATTTGTACTCATCCCGGGGAAGAGAGGTCAAATCCAATGGCATTCGCCCTGACTCCCGATAGCAACATCAGCGGGTGGTTCCTCGCCAGTGCCTGCACACACACGTGTCACCAAATCAAACATGACCCAAACAATGACTCCAAGAATATGAATCAACTGAGGTGGGACATACGTGAGGGGGAGGCTTGTATCGCTAGAGCGCGAGGAGCCACACGGCTCCGGAGATGGGGGCAGTGTCGGCGGGGCTCCGACGGGTGGCGGTGCCGACAATGTCAGCATGGAAGTTGGCATTACCTCTCCTAAATCACTAGAAACTAGCCTAGAGAATCAGAGATCTTTGCAAAGTTCCAAGTTCCAACCATACCACATAGGCACATGCGACTGGTCTGAGGCTCTGAGCTCAACTCAACAGCAGCATTCATTGATCCACCATAGCCGGTTTTCGCCGTGGCCATGTTCCTTGGCCGCACCACACTACACCTCAACGCTTCCCCTGGCCAATAGCAGCATAGCCTGCCTCGGTGCCTTGCTCACTTGGCCGCCGGTCGATGCGCGCGCCCGCGCCCCCTTCCCCTTGGGCCTTGTTGGTGTTGCCGCCTCTAGTCTTGTCGTCTAGCGCACGACGCCTGAGAGCACCTCTGCTAACTGCTCACTCGGGGGCGGCTCGGCTGCACTGCTTGCCCACGTGCAGGAGACTTCTACCAACTCGGCGTTGGGCTGCTGGCTGTTGGGCTGAAGGCGGAAGCTGATGGGCTAAACCCAAACAAGGACGAGTGGTCGACCGAAGGCCGAAGCCTAATTGGCGACTTGGCGCTGTCTTCTGCCGTCGTTCAACAGTTTTCAACCACTGATGTTGCTGGAGTGGACAAGAAGGAGCCGGGAGGGGCCGTCGACATGGGGGGGTCTGGCCGGCGACGGAGCTTGGACAGCCGCTCGAGCTCGTCTAAAGGGTCAGTCCGCCCATGGTTGGAGGGGTAGTATCTAGTACTATTTTATTGACAATGTGGATGCTTTTAGATATGGCTATAGATGTATTATGAGTGTCATAAGTACATTTTTTTAGCTGCATTCACGTAGAACTTGGTATGATATATATCCTGCGCAAATTTATTAATGCTGCATGTAGAGAACTCTTGGCTAGAGGTGGCAATGGATACTCGAAACCCGAGTACCCGATGGGTTTTACCCGATAAGGAGGTGAGCATGGAAAGATATCTTCACTCGCGGGTATACTGATGGTCAAAAATCTCTACCCATCGGGTAGAGCGGGTACGGGTACAGCTATATATTACCCGTACCCGCATACCTGTGGGTAAAATATACCCGCATATCTTATCAATTCAGCCTACAGAAGTACAGATGGGCTCATGGCCCATGTACCTGCGGAGACCTGCCGACCGATGAAACCCTAGCCTAATCCACTCGCGTGACTCCCATTGGCCATTCCACTCGCGTGACTCGTCGACTCCTGCGGCCTCCCCCTCGTCCCCACCCCAGCTAGCCGCCGTCGCCCGCCGCACACGGTCTCCCCTCTTGCCTCCGGCGATCCGGCCTCCCCCTCCCCCTGCTAGCCGCCACCGCACACCTCTCCCGGTCTCCCCTCCTGCCTCCGGCGACCCGGCCTCCCCCTCCCCCTGCTAGCCGCCGCCGCACACGGTCTCCCCTCCTGCCTCTGGCGATCCGGCCTCCCCCTCCCCCTGCTAGCCGCCGCCGCACACGGTCTCCCCTCTTGCCTCCGGTGATCCGGCCTCCCCCTCCCCCTGCTAGCCGCCGCCGCACACCTCTCCCGGTCTCCCCTCCTGCCTCCGGCCTCCCCCTCCCCCTGCTAGCCGCCGCACACGGTCTCCCCTCCTACCTCCGGGTCTCCCCTCCTTATTTGCGACTTGTCTCCGACGACTACAGCTGCTGCTACTGAAAGATCAAGCTCCGTCTAAGTTGGTTTTGGTGTTAATGACAAATGCCATTATGAGATTTTGATATAAATGACAAATACTTTTATAATATTTTGGTGATAATGACAAATGCATATATGAACTAATATGTTTGTTCAAGTATATTATAGCTTAGTCTCATTTGGAAGGAAAGGTGAAATGAAAAAGGTATGCATTCAAAATCACTTTCTCATATGCTAATGCATTCCTTAGATCCAAAATATAGATTGAACTCCTCAAATAGTTCAAATGAATATGTGCATATGTTTTTCTTCATATAGATTTGTATGCACACATTTAGGGGGAGCTCTCTCTCTATGTTTTGGAGTTTCACTAGTATTGATCCATGTTTTCTTTTATACATACATTGGGATCAAACTAGGAGCATGCATTCATTGAAAATCTGTTCTAAAACCAAAATTGTGCTCTGTCTGGAAGAGCGGTAGTACCGCAGTTTTGAATGTCGGAACTACCGGAGAGCGGTAGTTCCGCGCCCAGAAGCGGTAGTACCGGGGAGCGGAAGATCCGGTTTTCGAGCGGATCCTTTTTTCCAGAGAGCACCCTCCGGACGCATTTGAGATTTCGCGGGATCGGAAGTACCGGCGATTTTGACGCTGGAACTACCGCTGGGTGCGGTAGTTCCGCTGTTCGGAGCGGTACTTCCGTAGCCCGGAAGCTCCGGGGGTAGAGCGGATCCGTTTTTCCAGAGAGCGCCAACTTTGGGACTTTTGGGAATTCGGCTCGAGCGGTAGTACCGCGTTAACTCTGCGGAACTTCCGGAGAGCGGTAGTACCGGAGTTTATAACGGCGGTAGTACCGCACTTTGAATTAAAATGATTATGTATTCAATTTATTATCTCATTATTTGTTGAGATTGTCATGAATTACCAAAAAGGGAAGATTGTTGAATCTGGTCTCTCCATTATGTGTTAATGGTGAAGTTTGGTAATTGATGACAATTGTTTTGTGGACTAACATTTTCCATGAGTTGGATGAATAGGTTAGGTTCCACAAATGAGGATGACTTGGGATGACTTCATGGGTTGAAGATCATCAAGTCAAGATTAAGAAGAAGTTAGCTTCATGAGTTGAAGGCTATCAAAGAAGAAGAACATGTGTCATGAGTTGATGCATGATCATGTGTTGATTAAGTCAAGGAAGATCATCATGTGTTGATGGAGTTGATGAGAAGGATGCATCATGAGTTGATGCATATCGAGATGATGACCCAATGCAAAGGTATGACTAGCTAGGGCTAAGGATGTGTTCCTAGTCTTTTACCGGTCTTGGTGTTTGGTTGAAAGACCGGATTGCTAGTATAGGTTGCCGTACTATTAAGAGGGGTCATGTCTAGTAGTTTGAGTCTCATCATGTGTTGATAGCTCAACCTCACTTGGTCTAGCTCATCTTGGCATGAGGCTTGCATTTGCGAATGTGTTTTGCAAATGGTTGAAGCCCATGTGGCAAATCCTTGTAACATGTGACTATACTTTGCAAATGTGTTTTGCAAAAGGTTGAAGTCCATGTACCTACTCCTTGTGACATGATATAAGTTTGCAAATGTGTTTTGCAAAAGTTGAAGATCATGTATTATCCCTTGGCATGGTCTAAAATCGTTTAGTGCTATTCCCTTTAGACATAGACCATGAGAGTGACTCTTTTGGATATCTTTTGATTTCTGCATTGATCTAATGTGTTTGAGATCATGCAAATAGATGGGTTGTGTAGCTCTTTGAATAAGCTTTCCATAGAGTCCAAGATCACTCAATTCCGACATCGGAGTCAAAAGTTATAACCGTTTTTCTGAGTGCTGTCTGTGCTGAAGCAGAAGTACCGCGCGACTTCCCGGTACTACCGCAGAACGGTAGTACCGCATTTTATAACTGCGGTAGTACCGCAAATGGCTGACTAACGGCTATTTTTCTAGCCGTTATGGTGGGGAGCGGTAGTACCGCAAAATCCTGTTTTTGACTCCAACGGCTAGTTTTGAGGTGTGGGCTATAAATACTCCATTGTGGCCGGTTGGGGTAAGTTTCTAGGGACTCCATTTCACTCTTTTGAGCTAGTGTGAGGCTCTCCACTCAATTGTGCATGTGTTGCACTTTGTGAGAGAGGAGAGGTGATCTAGAGTGCATGTGTTGCATCTAGAGGAGGACTTTGTGTCCGGATTGAGCTTGTGCATTCGTTGCACGTGGTGAGAGTCAAGTGAGAGACTTGACTTGTTACTCTTGGAGTTTGCCGACTCCTAGACGGCGTGGGAGGCGTCGTGCCCGGTGATCTTCTCAAAGAAGCTTGTGAGAAGGCCCGGCGTGTGTGAAGGTTGGAGCTCACCTACCCGGAGCGGGGAAGAGCTACCACTAGTGGATTTGAGGTGGAAGGCTTAATTCATGGAGCCGGTCCAATCCGTTTGGGCTAACCTCAACGTGGATTAGGGGAGACCGGCAAGTCTCCGAACACCACGGTAAAAAGAGAACGTGTCATTTGTGGTTTGTTTTCTTGTGCTCTTTTTACATTCAAGCAATTTACTTACTTAGAATTAATTTGATTGCTTGTCAACCTAGAATTGCAAACCTTACCTAGGCTAGAATTGTTGGTGCACTTAGGCGAATTTATTGTTCTAGGAGCTATTTGTGCTAAACCAATTTGATATTAGCTTTCGCATTATATTCTTGGTTTAGGCAAATTGAATAGGTCTTGAATTGTTAGTATTAATTTGTAGAAAATTTTTAGACCGCCTATTCACCCTCCCTCTAGTCGGCCACCTCGATCTTACAAGTGGTATCAGAGCTTGGTCTCTCATTTATTAGGCTTAACCGCCTAGAGAGTATCAAGGATGGCGACTAGTGGAATTGTGCACCTAGATGACACACCTCTATTTGATGGCACCAATTATGCAAATTGGAAAATCCGCATGACATGCTATTTTAAGGTCATGAGCCCAAAAATATGGCGGATTGTAGATGTTGGCTTTTCTCCTCCATTGGATCCTCTAGCTCCAACTATTGAGGAAGAGAAATGCCTACATCTCGACGCTCAAGCAACTAACGCTTTATTTAGTGCTTTGAGTGTAGAGGTGTTCAATGAAATATGCAATCTCAATAGCGCTCATGACATGTGGACTAAAATTCAAGACAAATATGAGATGTCCACATCAAGTGATGAAGATTGCATACAAGAGTGGATGTCGGGAGAAGAATGCTCAACTTCTAGCTCCGACGATGAAGAGTCCACCATTCCCTCCACATCAACTCGATGCTTCATGGCAAAAGGTAAAAAGAAGGTAAATTTCGATGATGATGATAATGCACCTTCTTATGATGAGTTGATGGATATGCTAGAAGAGCTTAATGAATTCCTTGGGAAAGAAAAGGCTAAATTTAAAGTTTTGAAGAAAGAATATGTTTCTCTTCAAAATAATTATGATGTGCTAAAAGAAGAACATGAGTCTCTTGTATTCAAGGAATATACTAAACCTAGCATGAATATAGGAATTGCATGTAATTTGCTAGATGATATACCATGTGTAATTCCTAGCTCTAGCATTTCATCTAAAATCAATGCTTCCACCTCATGTGAGGATTTAATAGATGATATGCCATGTGTAGCTTCTAGCTCTAGCAGCTCATCTAAAATTAGTGTTTCTACTTCATGTGATGATTTGCTAGATTTACCTTGTTGCTCAAAATTAGATGCTTCTACCTCCTCTATGCATTGTGAGACTAACCTTGTAGAGGAGAATAATGAGCTCAAGGCCCAAGTCATAAGTTTGAAAAATGACTTGGAGAAAAGCTACAAAGGAAAGACCTCTCTTGACAAGATATTGGGTAGTCAAAGAAAATCTAATGACAAGAGCGGTATTGGTTTCATCTCCAAGAAGAAGGAGAATAGCAAAACAAGGCACAATGCAAGGCATACGAAGAATGTCAAGTGACATGGTTGCAATGAAACGGGTCACTTCGCCTCTAAGTGCCCCAACAAAGTGGAAAACAAGAAAAATCCAATAATGAAGAGGCAAACCGGCAATGAGCAAGGCAAGAAGATAAGAAGAGGAAATAATTGCCAAACTTGCTACAATTGCCGGGAAAAGGGACATTTAAGTAAGGATTGTCCCAAAGGTACCATTCCTAAGCCATCTCTATTTAATGAACAATATTTGCTTAGGAAAGATAGAAATGGCAATGTGTTTGCTAGGAATGTTAGTTCACATAAATTTAATGTTAGGGCCATTTGGGTGCCCAAATCTATTGTGACTAACATTAATGGACCCAACCAAGTTTTGGGTACCAAAATGTGTTTCAATGCTTAATAGGTACTTGGAGAGGCATTGGAGGCTTGGCTCATTCATGAAAAGGTGAACTCCACCATATGCACAAATGGAAGCCAAGCTTGAGGATGATCTTGCCAAATTATGAACCAATGCCATCTCGGTAACAAGTATCTACATTTGACTTTATTTAGCCCCTAGCCTTGTGTAGGTTGCATTGCATGAAAATCATTTAAAAAGGGGTGTGCTTGCTCATGTGCTAAAATTTCATTAATGTAAATTGTGAGCATGATGTAGTGGCACATTAAGGGGGAGTGCTAAATCATATTCATGTATATCACATCCCTAAGTGTGTCCATATTAATTAAGTGCTAGAATTGTTTTTCAAAATTGAGCCATTTAGCCAAAAGTCAAAAATTTCAAAATTATTAGTATATCTTTGAAAAACTAGTTGAAAAATATATACAAATTCATTTCAAAGGTTTTAGAAAGGTTTTGGCTTTAGAAAAACATATTTCAAGTAAAAATGAGTTTCTAACCCAAAAACTATCAATTTAGTATCTTGTTTTGGCTTTAAACTCAAAAATTCCCCAAAATCAATTCTAAAAGGAATTTGAAAATATGTTCAATACCAAAAACCTAGAGTTGGCTATTTCAAACATTATAGGTATTCAAAAGTTTTCAAAAAGGCCGACCAATCAAAAGTTATTTGGATTTGAAACTCGCCCAAAAACTTAAGTTGACCTATGTGGTCACAATATAGCACTTAAGTGAGTTTTGCCATTTGAGCTAAATCTATTGACATATATTGGCTCACAAGGGTATTTACAACTCATACATGAAACTGAATGCTCAAATTACCCCCAAATGCTCATATTTGCAATCGTGAAGGATTTATTGAAAATGAACTTATTTTGGAAAATTGAAAGATTAATTTGTTAAAAACTATATTGAAAAAGTTTTTAATCCTGGCATATAGTTGGAAATGCTCCATAAGAGATTTATGTTTCTTTGTGAAAAACTTTGGAGCATGGTACGACACTATATCAAAACTCTCTCCAAAAATCCAATCTCTTGGCGTGCTCACAGAAAAATCGGAACTACCGGCAATCATTCTGCGGTACTTCCGTTTTCCGGAACTACCGGTGGTGAAACGGCGGTACTTCCGATATTTCTGGCAAGTGGCTGTTTTGATTTAAAATTTGAGTTCCAATTTCCTCAGCCACTCCTCTTGCTTCTCAAAGTCAAGATGATCCATTTTATCTTTCCTAGCTACCCTCAAGTATTTCTTGACCTCATATGCCACATTAATCCTTTGCTTTTTATAAAGTGGCATTATCTCAAAAGAGTGGTAGACCTTTGAACATCTTGACATCGACATGTGCTTCACTTCAATCTTATCAAGTGATATCATCCATTTTCTTCAAGTGGTATCCCTTAGTTTTGAAAATTAAGTGGTATCCTTATTCCTTCAATTGATGTCTCTTGGATTGATATCCTTTTCATCTTGGCAAGCAAATATTTCTTAACCAAGCTCTTCACACATATGATATCATTGATTTCCAAGTGATGTTATCTTTCAAATGGTATCTACTCTTTTGACTTGGTATTTCCTCTTGCCGAGATAATTTTTTCTATTAATCAAGCTCTTTCACCGTTGATATCATCTTATTTCAAGTGGTATCCACCTTTACAAGTGGTATATCCTCTAATGATATCATCCTCCTCCAAGTGCTATTTCAAATGCCATTTCTGTTTACAAGTGGTATATTTCTCTCAAGTGATTTCTAATATTATCTTAAGTGGTTTACAAGTGGTACCCATTAATCCTTGTGCCAGATGACATAAGAAAAACATAGTTAATCAAAGGAGGAAGAGATAAGAAAAGAAAAGAAAATCAAGAAGAGGAGAATCCTTTGTGTGTCAAAGGAAAAGAGAATGCCAAGAAGATCCTTTTTGAAAGGGGGAGTTTTTCCTTGTGAAAAACATATATAATACTTTTGTGCTTACTAAAACAAAAAGGGTAAAATATTACTATTGGAAAAATTATTTTGCTTATTTGCCCAAAATTGATTTGTGGTTCTTGGGAATGAATGGGTTTCATTCTCTTATGCTATTCATGGAGTAATAAACAAATGATATGCAAGATTACCCTTTCAAAAGAGCCTTTTTGGTCAAAAATCAAAAATCTTGTTTAAAAAGGCTACAATTTGTGAAAAACTAAATAAAAGTACTAAACTATGTATTTCAAATGATTTCAAAGCCTTTTGAGTAAAAATTTCTATTTTAGAAATCAAAAGGAAGATTTGGCCCCAAAAAGGATCTTATATGATCTTGTTTTTGAATTAAACGACATATTTCCTTATATCAAAATCTATTGAGTATTTGAAAAAGTGGTCAATACAAAACTCAAAGGGTTGGTCATTTCAAACATTTCTCTAGTTCAAAGCTTTTGCAAAAGACCAATCGTTGAAAAATTATATTCATTTGAATCTCATCCAAAAACTTCAATTGACCCAAAATGACATATTCTTGCATATAATGAGTTTAGCTATTTGAGCAAGATTTCTTTATAGATCTTGGCTTAAAATAGTATTTATAACTCATATGAAGCTAACAAAGCAAAATACTCCATGGAAATCCAATTGGTTTAGTTTTTATGCCTTCAATGCAAAATCAACTCATTCTCTTACTTTCAAAACACATTTAGGCATATCTTTTGAAAGAGAACTTCTTTGCCAAAATTTCTTGTTGGAAAAGGTCACAAATAGCATCAAGTTCAAATATGCAAAGTTTGAAAAAGTTTCAAGTTAATTTGAAAAAGTTTTGACTTTTTCTCTCTTGGGCTAAATACTGAAATTTTCAGAACCTCCATGATTCTGAGCCAATTTGTGATTTTTTATACCTTCAACTGGGTTCATATTCAAAGGCAGCCACAATAATGAAAATTGATCCTCTATAGTTGGTCTTCAATGTCAAATTTTATCAGAATTTATGAAGAGCAGTTGATCAATTTTCCATCTCTCTCTAGAAGCTAATGAAGCTTTTGAAGGCCACTTGGAATGCAAAATCAGGAAATGATCCACATGCTACAAGTGTTTTATATACAAGTGGTATAACATCAAGTGGTATGAAATACCAAACAAAGAAAACTTCAAAAGTCTTCAAGGAGCTCTCATGAGTAAGATTATTTGAATGTGTTTCAAATATCTTTAGCTATTTTAAGTGGTTTCAATTGGTCATTTGCATTTAGTTTTACATTTCTTCATGACCATATTAAGTTAAATGAAATTGGTATCAAGCTCCTCATAATAACAATACAATTGGTATCAAGCTCCTCATGATAAAATATCTCCTTTAATGGCTTAACTTGTATTCTTCCCTTGATTGTTATACTAATCAATGCTATTTGGTGTTAATTGTCTCTTTTTGGTGCCTAATGCCAAATGGGGGAGAAATTTATGATAATAGCATTAAAATTTGTGATAATAGTCTTGGATAGTGGGGGAGAAATTTACAATTGTGATAATGCCAATGGGGGAGACATAATAAAAATGCCAATGCTAATGGGGGAGAAATGTGATAACATATTCATTGGGGAGGAATTAAATTTTTTAATCTGTATGTCAAATAATGCTTTCACCTTCTCTTATGCACTTCATGTTATATTATTTGGTCATTTTCACCTATGTGCTATTATCATAAATGTATTTGTCATCAATCACCAAAAAGGGGGAGATTGAAAGATCAAGCTCCGTCTAAGTTGGTTTTGGTGTTAATGACAAATGTCATTATGAGATTTTGATATAAATGACAAATACTTTTATAATGTTTTGGTGATAATGACAAATGCATATATGAACTAATATGTTTGTTCAAGTATATTATAGCTTAGTCTCATTTGGAAGGAAAGGTGAAATGAAAAAGGTATGCATTCAAAATCACTTTCTCATATGCTAATGCATTCCTTAGATCCAAAATATAGATTGAACTCCTCAAATAGTTCAAATGAATATGTGCATATGTTTTTCTTCATATAGATTTGTATGCACACATTTAGGGGGAGCTCTCTCTCTATGTTTTGGAGTTTCACTAGTATTGATCCATGTTTTCTTTTATACATACATTGGGATCAAACTAGGAGCATGCATTCATTGAAAATCTGTTCTAAAACCCAAATTGTGCTCTGTCTGGAAGAGCGGTAGTACCGCAGTTTTGAACGTCGGAACTACCGGAGAGCGGTAGTTCCGCGCCCAGAAGCGGTAGTACCGGGGAGCGGAAGATCCGGTTTTCGAGCGGATCCTTTTTTCCAGAGAGCACCCTCCGGACGCATTTGAGATTTCGCGGGATCGGAAGTACCGGCGATTTTGACGCCGGAACTACCGCTGGGTGCGGTAGTTCCGCTGTTCGGAGCGGTACTTCCGTAGCCCGGAAGCTCCGGGGGTAGAGCGGATCCGTTTTTCCAGAGAGCGCCAACTTTGGGACTTTTGGGAATTCGGCTCGAGCGGTAGTACCGCGTTAACTCTGCGGAACTTCCGGAGAGCGGTAGTACCGGAGTTTATAACGGCGGTAGTACCGCACTTTGAATTAAAATGATTATGTATTCAATTTATTATCTCATTATTTGTTGAGATTGTCATGAATTACCAAAAAGGGAAGATTGTTGAATCTGGTCTCTCCATTATGTGTTAATGGTGAAGTTTGGTAATTGATGACAATTGTTTTGTGGACTAACATTTTCCATGAGTTGGATGAATAGGTTAGGTTCCACAAATGAGGATGACTTGGGATGACTTCATGGGTTGAAGATCATCAAGTCAAGATTAAGAAGAAGTTAGCTTCATGAGTTGAAGGCTATCAAAGAAGAAGAACATGTGTCATGAGTTGATGCATGATCATGTGTTGATTAAGTCAAGGAAGATCATCATGTGTTGATGGAGTTGATGAGAAGGATGCATCATGAGTTGATGCATATCGAGATGATGACCCAATGCAAAGGTATGACTAGCTAGGGCTAAGGATGTGTTCCTAGTCTTTTACCGGTCTTGGTGTTTGGTTGAAAGACCGGATTGCTAGTATAGGTTGCCGTACTATTAAGAGGGGTCATGTCTAGTAGTTTGAGTCTCATCATGTGTTGATAGCTCAACCTCACTTGGTCTAGCTCATCTTGGCATGAGGCTTGCATTTGCGAATGTGTTTTGCAAATGGTTGAAGCCCATGTGGCAAATCCTTGTAACATGTGACTATACTTTGCAAATGTGTTTTGCAAAAGGTTGAAGTCCACGTACCTACTCCTTGTGACATGATATAAGTTTGCAAATGTGTTTTGCAAAAGTTGAAGATCATGTATTATCCCTTGGCATGGTCTAAAATCGTTTAGTGCTATTCCCTTTAGACATAGACCATGAGAGTGACTCTTTTGGATATCTTTTGATTTCTGCATTGATCTAATGTGTTTGAGATCATGCAAATAGATGGGTTGTGTAGCCCTTTGAATAAGCTTTCCATAGAGTCCAAGATCACTCAATTCCGACATCGGAGTCAAAAGTTATGACCGTTTTTCTGAGTGCTGTCTGTGCTGAAGCGGAAGTACCGCGCGACTTCCCGTTACTACCGCAGAACGGTAGTACCGCATTTTATAACTGCGGTAGTACCGCAAATGGCTGACTAACGGCTATTTTTCTAGCCGTTATGGTGGGGAGCGGTAGTACCGGTACTGTAGCAGCGGTAGTACCGCAAAATCCTGTTTTTGACTCCAACGGCTAGTTTTGAGGTGTGGGCTATAAATACTCCATTGTGGCCGGTTGGGGTAAGTTTCTAGGGACTCCATTTCACTCTTTCGAGCTAGTGTGATGCTCTCCACTCAATTGTGCATGTGTTGCACTTTGTGAGAGAGGAGAGGTGATCTAGAGTGCATGTGTTGCATCTAGAGGAGGACTTTGTGTCCGGATTGAGCTTATGCATTCGTTGCACGTGGTGAGAGTCAAGTGAGAGACTTGACTTGTTACTCTTGGAGTTTGCCGACTCCTAGACAGCGTGGGAGGCGTCGTGCCCGGTGATCTTCTCAAAGAAGCTTGTGAGAAGGCCCGGCGTGTGTGAAGGTTGGAGCTCACCTACCCGGAGCGGGGAAGAGCTACCACTAGTGGATTTGAGGTGGAAGGCTTAATTCGTGGAGCCGGTCCAATCCGTTTGGGCTAACCTCAACGTGGATTAGGGGAGACCGGCAAGTCTCCGAACACCACGGTAAAAAGAGAACGTGTCATTTGTGGTTTGTTTTCTTGTGCTCTTTTTACATTCAAGCAATTTACTTACTTAGAATTAATTTGATTGCTTGTCAACCTTGAATTGCAAACCTTACCTAGACTAGAATTGTTGGTGCACTTAGGCGAATTTATTGTTCTAGGAGCTATTTGTGCTAAACCAATTTGATATTAGCTTCCGCATTATATTCTTGGTTTAGGCAAATTGAATAGGTCTTGAATTGTTAGTATTAATTTGTAGAAAATTTTTAGACCGCCTATTCACCCCCCCTCTAGTCGGCCACCTCGATCTTACAGCTACTCTCCAAGGCTGCAACCAGAACCTTCGTCGCTCCCTCGGGTAAGAAAAGCAGATTGGCCTGTACCATGTCGATTTGTGTTAGCTTGGCCTGTTCTTATTAGCTCCCTTGTGTTGATTTGTGTACAGTATGATTGTAAGAATTTGTTGATTGACTTTGGATATGTACCTAAACATGTGTTGAAAAATAGTACATGCGTGAGATGGCAATGTTAACTAGCTGTTAAGGAGATTTATGTTTGTTTAGAGATATATGTTTCTTCAGAGACTGTCAATTTTATGTCTCTGTGGTTTCCACACAGGCCATGCGTATCATCAGAATCTGGGTCGTATCAACCATGTGAGGCACGGCCTGATTAGGAAATAGCATGAAATAGAAGCCCTAACATAGTTGATAAATGCAGAAATCAATGTGATAAATGATGAAATACAAATAGTAGGATGATAATTTCCTCCAGGAACTGAATCAGTACAACAGAAAGCACGTGTGATAAAGATAAACATTGCATCTTTAGATCAAATAATATGCAAAAGCATCACACTAACAGTCCAAACATATCTGCTAAAGGGATCAGAACTACCCTAGTCACATATCGGGTATGGGTTACCCGTCGGGTATAAATACCCGCGCGGGTGCGGGTACGGGTAAGTTTCTGTACCCGCGTGCAGGTACGTGTATCGTAGCAGGTAGAGTTATATCTGTTGGGTGCGGGTATGGGGTGGTTATACCCAGCGGGTATGTACCCGTTGCCAGGGGTGGAGCTGCATGGGCTTGAGGGGGTTCCTAGGAACCCGGATCCAAAAAAAAATTTAGTTATTACTAGTAAACATTCACCCTTTGTGCATCCCACTTGGCCCAATATGGTGTACCCCTAGTCCAACAAACACCCTCACTCGCCCCGGTCTAGCCCATTCTCCCACCGTCCTATGCTCTCACGTGTGACCCGTTGCACCCTCCTCCGTTTTACTTTAGCTCCGCCACTGTCCGTTGCCATCTCTACTCTTGGCCCTATCGTGGTTTGATTCTCTATTTCCACAATACAGTATTAATTTCTTTTTTTCGAGAATACTGTACTATTTAAATTTCCCTTCAATGCAGATGAACGTACGTACAGACCGATCGAGTCATAACTCACACAGGCTGTGGTTTGGCCCGGCAATCTCTGCACACTGCCTAGAAAAGTCAATACAAAAGCACCCATATGTACCAGCACGTGTTTGGTTGCGTCACTTGCGTGGCATGTCGCCGGAGTGCTTGGCAAGTTACTATCTACGGAGTACCGATCGAGTACACAGCAACGTGTTATGATATATCTGGCAGACTGGCACTCGTAGGAAAATACGTTGCATTTCTAGGTATCTAAAGACAAAGTATACATCTTTACTATTATAAAAGAAGGAGTTGGTGGTTGGTTGAGCCTCTCCCACCTCTTCTCATAAAAGACAGTGCTGACATGTGGCCCCAAAAGAATTATACTATACGTTCTGAAACTAACGGGTGGTAAATTTTTTTAAAATATGCATACAAATATATTCTAAATTTTTTTAAAATTCATAACAACGTACGGGCATTCAGCTAGTATATATAGTTTGGTCCTTTGGTTGGCTGAGGTATATATCTACGTTAGCATAATCACAACGGTTTTGTATTACATTTATATACTCATTAAGGATTACATTATAGTCTGTACCAAAAAGGAAAACTACACAAATCAAAAGAGCAAGTAGTGATCTATAGAGCTAACTTATCCAAAAATATTAATAACTAGACTGATAGGCGCGGCGCGGCGCCGCGCCAGCCACCGTGTGTACCGAACTAAAAGAGGCGATAATCCGTGAGGAGTTTGGGAAAAAAAATTTAAAAAAATGGAGGGCGCATGTGTATTTTCGGGAAAGTTAAAGGACTTTTTCGTGAAAAATCGAGGGCCTGTACGTAATAAATGAGAAAGGCAAAGGTTTTTTCGTAAAAAACTGAGGGTCTGTACATAATAAACGAGGACTCGTACGTAATTTAGAAAACGTGGGGCGCTATCCTGCAAAAATTTCGGTGGAAAAAAAACTTGCAGGGACCTTTTCGCGAGGAAAAAGGACCTTTACATAATTTCGAAAAAACTGGAGGAAATGGCCTCCCCTGACCGTACAGAAATTCTCCCGCCACGCGGCCGACGGAGCGCGCGCGGGGGCGGGAGCTGCGGACGTGGACACGCCCGGGGGCCGGGAATCCCCCCGGGTTTAGTATCTGTATGATACCATATGGTAGTGAGTTAGTGGCATTGGTATGTCCTTCGAGCTACGTATAGGTAATGGAGCTGTTTATATTAACTTCTATTTAGAAAAGTTAAAAATCAATACGAATACTCGGCTTCTCAAAGTAGCTTCTCTACTCCTCTCACTAGCATCTCATTCCGGGATAAGGCAGAGGGGTATGGTGCATCACACACCCTACTCTTCTCGCTCTCATCATACACATGTATCTCTCTTTTACTTTTTTCAACGCCTCGCCTACTCCTTCTAAAAGCGATTTCTTTAAGTTATTACTATTCATTTTTAGTTAAAAATCATAAAGCACAGCAAAACACCATAAGTAAAAATTAATCCGAACGTCTACGCCTAGTCCAAATTACATAATACATGCAAGTTGTCCTATCATCCAACACCCAAGTATACATATGTCATTAGACTCCATTTCATTTATACGGAACAAACAACGTAGAAACCATTGAATCATAATCACGGGTCTACCCATGCATTGATGCGACAATAATTTTCCAGCAAAGAAATGATGCAGCAATAATCTCAACTTTTTAACTTCTCCTCTGCCTTCTCTCCCTCAAGGCCTCTACTACTAAGACTTCGGGTAGGATAGTCTCGTCATCTCATGTGCCGATATCCAAGTAGTAGCAGCTAGCAAGTGTGGCCTGTGGGCAGGGGCGGAGCTACAAGGTGGTCCCTGTGGGCCGCGGATCACCCTGCGTTCGGTCCAACTAGGGGCGGAGCTACAGGTACATAGACTTGCTATAATTTACCCTAATGATTTTTCAAGCTCTGGTTTGCTAAGACTTGACTTGCAACTTGAAACCTTTATTGATGACATGAGAAAAGATGAAATGTTCAAAGGCCTAAACAATCTTGTTGACCTCTCAGTAAAACTTGTTGAAACAAAGAGGGATAAAGTTTATCATTGGGTCTATTTACTTATCAAATTGGTATTGCTTCTACCGGTGGCTACCGCAAGTGTTGAAAGAATATTTTCTGCAATGACCTTTATCAAGAATAAGTTGAGAAATAAGATGGGTGATAGCCTTCTGGATGATTGTCTAGTCACTTTTATTGAGCGGGATATCTTCTTACAATTGAGTGAAGAAGAGATCATCAACACTTTCATGGCTATTAGAAGGCGCAGGCCTGACAAGAAGAAGTAGTGACGTACTGTTCTTCAACTATTATGGGTATGTAATATTTCAATTGTATGTTAAGAAAGCTATATTCGTCTATTTTATGAAGTTCATATGTCCTTTTTACCTTAATTGCATTTCGTAATTCATATACTTGTGCACCGACATGTTAAATTTATAGCGGTTAAATAAATTTTAGACAATGGACCACCATAGCTACAAATCCTGGCTACGCCACTGCCTGTGGGCGTCCATCCGTGTGGTCGTCGGCTGGCCCGTCTCCGTGGAAGACCAAGCTCCGCTCGTTTCGACTTCAGTTTCTGATTTATTTTTCACTATTTATAAATTTGTCTTTTTCTGAACTTTTGGCTTTTTTGAGCTTTCTTGCCGGTGCTTTTTTGGGAAAATTGCTCACATGCCACAAACTTAAGTGCCATCCTCTTATTTGCCACATACTTAAGTGACTTTGTTATTATGCCACAAACTTGAGTGTTTTGTCCTTTGTTTTACTATTTTCTCCCTTTAATGTCTATTTTAATTTCATTTTGCATTTTCAGGGCCATTTTGCCATTTTCAGGGCCATTTTGCCATTTTAATTTCTACTTTAATGTCTATTTTAAAGGGGCAAAAGGGTCAGTTCAAGTCCCTGAAAATGCAAAATAAAATTAAAATAGACATTAAAGGGAGAAAATGGCAAAACAAAGGACAAAACACTTAAGTTTGTGGCATAATAACAAAGCCACTTAAGTATGTGGCAAATAAGAGGATGGTACTTAAATTTGTGGCATATGAGCAATTTTCCCTTCTTTTTTCCCGTATTTGTTTGTGTTATCCGTGATGAGCTAGCATATTTTTTTTATTTTTTTAAATTTAATTACATCAAATAAGCCACCTTCAGCTACAGTGAAATTTCTGCCGCTACAGTGCAATTTTAGCCATAAGCCACAACTTTTCAGCCCAACCGAGCGGAGCCTAAAAGCCCGAAGCGATTACACTTTCGGCCTCCTGACCATCTTTTTTTGTTGCATTTTTTATGTCTTCTTCATGCAAAATTGCAGTTTATCACAGTAACAACGATGGATGACACATGTACCTGCTACGCTCTCCTACTATAGCAATATTTAGACTGTAGTAAGCACTCACGAGCGTGGTAACCACAAACCTACTTGAGGAGAATTGAATAAATCTCTAAATACGGCTTTAACATAATTAAGGCCAAGGAACCTATGACCGTAAACCTTCAAAGGTTGCTCCCCGAGTATCTTGATCGGAGAAACATTGTATATGTTGCCCGACCAAATGACTACTTGGAGAATCTATAAACTAGTCTCTGGACCCGATTTCAGAATATTCCTTCTGTGCGATATATGAAACACGTGCCCTATCCACTCTAAACAACATAATGCTTCAGCTCTGAGTCTCTGATAACAACTGTCATGCGGTTGTTACCCACGTTTGTCCCTCACTGATGACAACCAACGATTAGGTGTTCTCTCTCTGACAACAATTGCCTCCCTGACCAGACGTTTTGCTTCCGTAAGATGTCTTTCTTGGTAGATAATTGGTGCCTCTTCGTATCATTGTAGCAATAAAAAGTATCATTGTTCTCTTCAAAGAATTTTAACTATTTTTCTCATAGTATTTCATAAGATCGAAGACTCGATCGTCAACACTACTGCGGTATGGCACCGCATCAAGATCTGCCGCACTATGGGACCGCAGCAGGACATGCTGGGTGGGAGCACTGCCGCTGGCTTTATGCGTGTGCCCCGTGGGTCAGCTAATCCTGTTGTGGTGCAATACCGAACAGGAATTGCTATGCTCGAGTCACTGTGGTAAGACCTGCTGTGGGCAGGTAGCGCGACAGGAGATACGTGTCGTCTACCGTTATTACCACGGTGAAGAACGGAGCTAGAAATATAATTACGCATACAAAGAGGTTAAGAGGCTAGAATTTTTAAAAAAGAATTTTCTACAGGACTAAAACAGTGAAGAATTCTAAAAGCCGAGAACCTCCTCTTTTCTCTCCGCTCAGCCGGCCCAGGCTCCCACCCCACGTCCAACCACAAGAACCAGATCCGCAGAGATCAATCAGTTCACTGCACCCAACCAACCGGGCGCGAACGCGACCCCACCGGCCACCGTGGCTCCCCATGTGCGGTTTCTCGTCTGCTTCCTCCGCTCCGAACGCCACTGACCGCACTTCTTGACCGCAGGGCCGCGACACGTCCATCTCCCGTGCCAGCCCCAACACCACACACAAGCGCACACGTAATAAATCAGACAAATGCGGGGGAAAACGGAGAAAAATCTCTGTGTTTGTGCGTGTAGGAGGAGATTACTAGGAGTACATGTTTTAATATATTAATGGTGGTGCTAATCATACCCTTACCAAATATGATTAGCTAGGAGATTAGCCGCATGAAAAGAAAAGAAGTTTGACTAAACAAATCAAAACGAAGCATGCTTAGTTTGAATATGGAGATCAACTAGCACATGGCAAATAATTGCTGGATTCTTTTGAGCTTAAATTTAACTTATGTTTGTACGTAACTAGTTTTTAAATGGTGTGTTTTTTAAGGCGGGGTCAATAGAATCGGTCAAAATCGTAATAAAAAGTGTACTGAGTTTAGTTGTCCGGCCAAAATCGAACACGGCTATTTTTCTTTGCGTATTGTCTCTCATGAACAACTAGAATTCAAATATTTAAGCTATAAGTCATAAGCTATCAGCAAAAAAACCCAACTATTAAATCGAGTTCCAACTTTTCAACTACGGAAAATAAAAAAAAATGCAGTCATGAGAGGTCGATGAGGGTATTCTCATAAGTAGTTTCCATAGCAATGTATATGAGAAGAGTGTATGTATTAACTGAGTATTTAAATACAACTATCCTAATGGATAGTATTTATATGTTTTATTCTAATATTATTATTGTTGCATGTATTGTAATCTACTCTATCTTTTAATCCTGTAACCTACATATTTTACCTTTTACTAGTACTGCAATACCTTGAGTTTTGATAACCACCTATTTGATGAGGTTGATAAAACAACTCATCTGATTCAGCTAAATGTAGGAGAATGTGTTTCTTGATAGTAGACGCCAACAAATGTCCAGTGCATCGTATTGTCAGTTTATGAGCATCATAAAAGACCAGGTCGAAGATCCAGACAGACGCATAAAATCCAGTTGGGCTCATAAAATATGTTCTATAGACATCCAATTCACCCCAGTAGGGTTTCTTCGAATGTTCATCTGCCTTGGTCCTCTAAAAAGGTAATGTCTTGCTTGAGACATTACTATCACCTTTCTCTTCCTTAAATATGGTTTCACATTAGATTTTTGTTTATGTGGTAAGCTAATTAAAGCTATGGACATCAGTTGATGTGAACCATTGGGAGTGCCCTGATTGAATGCAAAAATAGCACCCTCTTAACTCTTTTTTCTGAAAATAGCGCCTCTCACTCAAAATTTCAAAAATAGTCATATCTCCCATTGTGGTAGGCCCAAGAGGTGACACGTGTCCTAATGCGATCTCATTAGGTGCGTGATGACATCTGCTGCATTGCTTGACCGTAGCAGATCTCCTGCCGCGCTCCCCTACTGCAATAGGTAGCCTATTGCGTAGCATACCACGATAGGGAAGTACAGCAGGTCACCTACTGTGGTCACATAGTGCGGCAGGCCAGTGGGGCCCATCACCTGTCGTGCTCACTTGTTGCCTAACACATTGGACCGACATACTATGGTGAGATAGCGTGGTATATGACATATATCATCTATTCGCTGATGCCGTAGTCGTGGAGGAGGCTACAAATGCAAAGTTAAGCACAAGAGGGCTACATTTGAACCAAAATAAAAAAAGAGTACTATAGGGTCATATATGCATTGGACTCGAGGTGATCGGCTTGCTGACGCACAATCTTAATCCATAAAACCACACCAGCATTTTCTAAGATAAAAGGCTTCATTTCTTTTGGCTTTTCGGTTGATTTTTAGTTTCGATTTTTTTTCTACTATCACGATTTACTAAACTAATAAATTACAATAAAAAAGTCACGTCACGCAGCAAAGAAAACCGGGCCAATCTAGGGGGTGATCAGTTCGGCTGAAAAGCTCGTGGCTTATGGCTGAAAACACTGTAGCTGGCTGAAAAAACACTGTAGCTGACAGATGCTTATTTACCGTAATTAAATTTAAAAAATTTAAAAATAGAAAAAACATATTAGCCCATCACGTATAATGTAAACAAATACGAGGAAAAAAAGAACCGGTAAAAAAACTCAAAAAAAGCTAAAAGTTCAGAAAGAGACGAAATTTATGAATAGTGCAAAAATAAGCTGAAGCCAGAAGCTGAAGCCATATTGATCAGGCCCCTATACTCCCTATGATCAGCGACCAGCCTACTGGCCCTACTCCATCGCCTCTATATAATCATCATCCACCAGCCAAAGATCAGCCACCTTTCCCCATCAACGGCAGCACAGCAGACAAGGGAAATTTTTTATAGCCGCCGGCCGCGGCCCGGCGGGCGAGGATGAAAAGGCAGCGTAACGGAGCCGGCGGCGAGGAAGGCCAGCGCGGGGAAGAGCCGTGCGGCTCGTAAGACCAGGCGCGCACGCGTACGTGGCCCCCATCTCACGCGCGCGCCGGGGCGCAAAAAAAATATGCTTTTGGCGCGCCGGCCCCGCGCGGAGGTCGTTGCCGCGTCAAGGCGCGCGACACGTCGTGCGACGGGGACGTCCCCTCCTCATCCCGTGGGCGGGCACACCCCTTGGGCCCCTCCCCTTTCCGTCGTCGCACGCAATTATTTTAGGTGGCGCCGTACCGGCTTCCGTACGGGGGACGCGTACCGCTGGCCACCCGACCACCACCCGGGCAGCGTGGCCACGACCACGAGAGCGGCATGTGCGCTGCCCTCGGCGCACACGCCGAACACCGTGCGCGCGCTCCCCCTGTCGGTCTCCGCCGGGTGGTGATTTTGGTAGGGGGAAGCGGTGGTCGCTGAGCCTGATTGGCAGGGTTACCAGGCTAGCACCTAGCCGGCTACTGCCTACTAGTCTTTGAGATGCAGTTTTTTTTCCCTGGTCAGGTGGCTTGAGAAGGCACGGAGCGATTGCTTTGGTCGCCTGAGATGGTGTTTTTTTCTTGGTCAGGCGGCTTAAGAAGGCACGGAGCGATTGCTTTGGCCGGTGACCACACACACAAAATAAGGTCGAACTAGAAAATATTAGTTGTCTCGCTTTAAACAGTTTCAGCTTCTATTTTATTTTAGTTTTTAGTTTACTTAAGTCAAAAATCACTTAAAACAAATCGGCTTTTAATGTTGATTTATTTTGTGTTTTTAAGGTTTTTGATTTTTTTTGCCTTTTTTATCCTTTTATATTATCTGTGATGATATAATGATTTTTTTTAAAAAAATTAATAATCACTACAGTATAATTTCAGTTATAAATCAAAAGCCGCAATAAGAAGTTTAAGCCATAAACAGTTGTTATTCTCTCGGAAATTTCTCAGCTAGAAATTCGTATACCGAAGCGAAGTCTAGTCGAACGATCACCACCGGTACCTTTCACCGGTCACGGGCTACTAATTGATCGGTTCATACTATCCACATGGGCCACAGAGCGCACATCATCCAGAACTTTCTACGGTGCTAAACGTGAGGACTAGCGAAAGACAATGCAACAAGCCTGTCAATAGGGAGCTTTCAAAGCTTGAACTTGTGCCTTACATTGTGTATCCGTTCATATCATCTGAAACTGAAGAAGCATCTTTAAAAAGAAACTCAATAAGTATGCTCATATCTACTGAAACCGAAGAAGTATCTTTAAGAAGAAACTGAAGTAAGTACCTTTCATTTTGATCATAATTCGAGTTTTTGACAGAATAAACTGCTGATAATGCCACGTGAAGAGGGGACGGAAGGATAAATGAAATCCTAGAACTGAAGCATGCCACATGAAGAGGGGACGGAGGGATAAGGAGCAACATGGCAAGTTGGTTTAGAAGTGATCTATCAATATCATAAAAAAAATATCAATTTTGGAGATATGCTCTCCATGGACACGGTCAAATAGACAATCTGCCGTCCCAAAAGAGAGGCAAAGGAGCATAGTGCAGTGATGTTCAGCGTTCTATAAACTATTGAATTAGGCTTCAGACTGCTTTGAGTAACTTGAGGTGAGCTAGAGCTCTAAATGACTAGTAACTATCTGTGCCTTTACATTTGGTTTGTCAGAAGATTTACTTCTAATTTGCACATAGATTACAAGTATAACTCGTATTAAACTTAATGCTTGAACGGTCGTGTTTACCAAATGCGAAATGTTTCATTGTCATTAATTAGGTATTGAATAAATGAATAGTACTTCAACAAGGGGAACAGAAGAACATTTCATTTCTTCACGTTGACGATTGATGCAAAATGTCACTCTCAAACGGAACGGTTGAATCGTATTTCTTTGTTCTGTACCTAAATTTTTTATTAGGTCATTTCATTTGCATGATAGCTTGAAAATATTAAACAAAAAATGAAACGAGCAAATCGTAGAACATGGGTCTTATACTCTTGTCTACCCATATGATTAAGTAAATATACTGTACTATATTGCAAGTATTTTCTATGGATATCTATGGACCACCATGTACCCACATGGCCAAGTGTGGTTGCTGGGGGAGCATAGCATTTAGTAGGGCTTCACCATTAAGGCCTCGTTTGGCACAGTTCAGCTTCACTAGTGAAGCTGTTTTTTTTTTGTTTTAGCTTCACGAGCAGCTTCACCGATGAAGCTAAATCTGTTTTGGAAAACTGTTTGGCAAAACAGCTTCACCAACAGTTTCATACATGGCTGAGAGAGGGCAATTGTCCAAGATGTCCCTGTCTACCTGACTTGTTCTAACATTTGAAGTTGTATGTGTTGTATATGGTCATATGAATTAAAAATAATATATTTGAATGAGTATGAATTAAAACATTAAAATAAAAAATAATAAAAAATTAAAATCATTAGGAAGCAATATTAGTGCCTTGTTTATGTTTCGTGAACGGGATGGACTAGTGGCAAATGCGTGTAATTTTGGTGAACCAGAGGGGAAGTGGGTTCCTAGGACTAGGGCATGAGGGAGAGAGCTGTGAAAAGCTACTTTTTTCAGCTTCACCTATCCCCATTCCTTTGTGAGAGCACAAAAAAAAGAGTTTCACCCATGAAGCTGTTTGCAAAAAGGGTGTTTGGTAAAAAATAGCTCACAACAGCTTATGAAGCTGTTGGTGAAGCTGTGCCAAACAGGGCCTAAGGGCAGACAAATGAAGGGGCCTCTCCAACTCAGCACTACAGCAGCACAAGGCAGTTTTTTCCCTTTGTTTTCCAAGTTAGGAGCAGATTTGCTCAACATTGCTGACATAGTTTCTTCTCCCATTGAAACTATTCTTTTGAGTGAGCAATCGTTTTCACCCATGGATTGGACAAGATTTGGCCCAAATCAAACAGATTTCCTTTGAAAATTGGCCATGCCTTTTCAAATGGGCTATTTTCTTCTGTGAGCATTCTAATTAGCTGGTTTAATTCAAAAGAACCTCCATCACACAAACTTCTAGCAAGAATCTCTAAGGAACTGTTTATTTCAGTGTAAATCACATATTTGTGTTTATATGAAACAATCACATTATTTTTTATCGGGACCGACAATCCTAGACTGATTATTTGTTAATTATTAATAGGCATTGAAGCTAATCTGACTATGCCGTAATAGAATAATCACCCAACTAACCAACGACCATATCTGGAACCCCAAGTTCCTATCTGCTCCCTCGCAAAAAGAAAGTTCCTACCAGCTAGGCGGCTATAGCAAGCAGGATTAAAAAAATTTAACAAAGTAAATCTCAGGTAAAAAACAGTAAATTTATCTAGCTTTTTGTATGACACCTCGCGCACATCGATCTCTAATCATCTCCACCCCCGCAGGCGCACACCATGTGTGCCCACATTTTTCCTTCACGCTCTCCTACATCCAACCTCTCCTCCGCCTCCTCCTCGGTCCCTACCCACTCCTCCTAACGGCACAAGCGCGGCACGAGCCAAGCTTTCCCCGGTTTACAGTAGGAGCGGCAGGAGAAGCGAGCTAGAATGATGGGCGCCAAGGCCAACGCCGCCGACTGCCCGGAGTACGCGGAGGTCGACCCCACCGGCCGGTACGGGAGGGTACGGTACCGCCGCCGCCGCCGCAGCTCGTGTCGCCGTTTCTTGATTCGTTTTCGTTGCCAGATTGCTGATCCGTTTGCTTGCTTCTCCTCTGCTTGGTGTTGCAGTACAGCGACGTTCTTGGCAAGGGCGCGTCCAAGACCGTGTAAGATCCGGGCGCTCTCGTTGCCGAAGCCGGATGCTTCTTTTGCTTGCGCCTGACTCGAGGGTGCTTGGTGGATTGCAGGTACAGGGCGTTCGACGAGTACCAGGGGATGGAGGTGGCGTGGAACCAGGTGAAGCTGCACGACTTCCTGCAGAGCCAGGAGGATTTGGAGCGGCTCTACTGCGAGATCCACCTCCTCAAGACGCTCAAGCACCGCAACATCATGAAGTTCTACACCTCCTGGGTCGACGTCTCCCGCCGCAACATCAACTTCATCACCGAGATGTTCACCTCTGGCACGCTCCGGCAGTAAGCAGCCAATCTCATCTCCTTCTGTAACGCCTCAAAGTTGCTTCCTTTTATCTAATTGCAAAAGAAAAGTATCTCCTGTTCTGCGTGCTTGATTAATTGTTCCTTGGATTGATTGGTTGTGATTTGCTGGTATGGTGGTGATTAGGTACAGGCAGAGGCACGAGAGGATGAACATATGGGCGGTGAAGCACTGGTGCCGGCAAATCCTGAGCGGCCTGCTGTACCTTCACAGCCACGATCCGCCCATCATTCACCGGGACCTCAAGTGTGACAACATCTTCGTGAACGGCAACCAGGGCGAGGTCAAGATCGGCGACCTCGGCCTCGCCGCCATCCTCCGCAAGTCCCATGCCGTCCACTGCGTAGGTAAGCAGCCTGATTGGCTAACTAGTCCCGACGGATGTTCTCAGATCCCAATTGGCGATAATTTTGTGGAAAATTGATGGTGGGGGTATCGGATTGTTTGGCCAGGCACGCCGGAGTTCATGGCGCCGGAGGTGTACGAGGAGGAGTACAACGAGCTGGTGGACATATACTCGTTCGGGATGTGTGTGCTCGAGATGGTCACCTTCGAGTACCCGTACAGCGAGTGCACGCACCCGGTGCAGATCTACAAGAAAGTGATCTCTGTAAGAAGTGCCTCTTGGATCCTTTTAGCCATTCGCAGCTCTTGTGATTCTGGTGTGTGGCTAGTTCGAAATGGTTTTTTTGCTGATTTCGGCTAGTGGTTTGGCTGGTAGGGTACAAAGCCGGAAGCTTTGTACAAGGTGAAAGATCCGATGGTGAGGCAATTTGTCGAGAAGTGCCTGGCCACTGCATCCCGGAGGCTCCCGGCGAGAGAGCTGCTCAAGGACCACTTCCTGCAGACCGATGATGTGGCTTTTCGCTCAGGGGATGGAGATTACAGCCTGATGAACAATTATCTGCGGCAGCCTTGTTTAGGGCATGCTTATAGTAATGGATCCATGATGAGTAATGGATTCTCAGAAAGCATTGACGAAGATACACCAACAGAAGATAGATGTGATTGCGAGGATGATGACACTAAGGCCGATGGCATTGACCTGTTCAACGGGCATGAAGATGAGCCTCTTGGCAATGTGGATATCACAATCAAAGGAAGAAAAAGTGAGGATGGAGGCATCTTCCTCAGACTACGAATTGCAGATAACGATGGTACACACAATGTCAATGCCTTAAAACTCTGGTTGAATTCAGTGTATGAAAATGTCGATTCAGATGTACTGTGAAAACTAAATTTCTCATATTGCAGGGCGGGTACGAAACATCTATTTTCCGTTTGACATTGAGGCTGATACTGCATTAAGTGTTGCAACCGAGATGGTAGCTGAGCTGGATATAACTGACCATGAGGTTACTCGAATAGCTGAGATGATTGATGGTGAGGTCAGTGCACTGGTGCCAGATTGGAGGCCCGGTCCAGGCATAGAAGAAGCTCCAGACGCTACATACTGCCATAACTGCAGATCCAATGTATCGTCATGTGGTTCACTTTATGCCTACATGTCAGCTGCTCGAGGTTGCCAATGTGCAGAGCTACATGGGCGGTTTGAGGAGATTACTTTCCAAGCCGATGGAGAGCAGGCCAATTTGCAGGATTCAGGAGGAAGCTCTGGTGATGGAGACGGTCAAACAGAACAATTTGTCAAAGACAAGGAACCCATACACATGAATGGGTTTGTACAGATGGGAAGAAGAGGTCCTTCTGATCAGCTTTGCTTTAGTTCATTCCAAGAGCAGTCCTGCTCATCTAATCACTATGAGAACGGCAACCATCACACGAAAGGGTTCGACATGAAGCATGAAGTAAAGATTGCAAAGTACAAAGCACAGAAAATGGCACAGTTGAGGAGAGCTATTCATCCATCTCTGGACTTTGACAACTTAAATGGAGTAAGTAGGATGAAACCTTCACTGAACAAATTGGAGTCTTTTCATATTGGTAAGAAGCACAATTTCCATATACCGACCTGCGAGCGAAGCCCAGACACAGGAAACACCAATCAGCACCCTGACATGAATAATCGAGCGTGTCGGAGCAGACACCTCGATCCGGGAGCCCAGAGGGCCCGGCATTGTGAGGTCGACGCCGAGGGCAGCCCGGATTGTGTGTTTACAGCCAGAAGCTACTATGCTGGAGCTCAATTGCCGACAAACCTCCCAAGGACAAAATCTGTACCCCTAAATGCTGTTGATGCCTGAAATGTTTTCTGGCCATGTAAACTGTAGAGGATTGTACATTGTTTTCGTTATTTTTTTAATGCAATATGAAGTATAGCTGGGAGGCAAGAGACTGAAATGTGACTGGGTTTTTCTGTGGATTAAGCCTGAGCTGTATGTAACTTTCTACCTTGTGAATCTAGAGGGATTCATTTTAGGCTGGTAAGCGCATTTTGCTTCATTTGCTTCACTGGGTATCTCAGGTTTGATTGTACTATTTTGATCTCATTGGTATTGTCTCAGCCTCTCAGGGGATTGAATATATGAAAGAGCTATGTCTGTGTTATGATCTGGTGCTATACTTAGGCATATCAGCATATGGTCCAGTAGAACGGAGGAGGATGGATCTTTCATATCTTCAGAGATGGCAGGCAGAAAGCAGGATGGCAAAAGAAGCAAGTGCTAAGCCGTGAGGCACATGACCAAAAATTAGGAGCTGGAACTCTGTCCTACACAGCATAGTACATGAGTACATGACACCTATGAAATGGGCATCCATCTCTCCTAGTTGCAGTAGATTAGTAGAATATATCAAAGCTGTACCGAAGGTACCGACATGCCAGCTTATATGTATTTGCCAACTACTCTTCCTGGATGCTGCACTATAAATCTATAATAAACTGATCCTTCCATCACAACACTGCGGTGCCGCTCCAGGTAACTTAAGCCCAGCTTCTAGCTTTGGCCTTTGACTGCTAGTGTAATATAGCGAATATTAGTTTTTTGAACTTAAAAAAGAGAAAAAAATAAAATTAAGAAAAATTTAAAAAACACTACTATATTTTTTGAGACAATACAAAGTAATAAGAGAAAAAAAAGAAAAGTCAAAAAGCTAATAAAAACTTAAAATTAAGAAGCTGGTGCATTCCAAATGCCAAACCAAAAACCAAAGGTTTAAAGGCCGTTTGGAGCAGTGCCGATCCTACTCGGCTGGCATTTGGCAACCCCACGCTACACACACGAGATATGGTTCCTTCTCTTTCTCTCTCTTCATTTCTTCTTGTTAAGGCCTGTTTAAAAGTGTTTTAGCTTTTGGTTGTGACTTTTAGCTGATTGCAAAAAATATTAAGGGAGTACGAGATACTCGCATTGGGAAACTATTTCGTTCAAAGTAACTCTTGCAGTGACTCCTACAAACGATTTATAGAAACCATCTTAAGAAGCTACTCTGTTCAAAAGCCCGCTTGTAAAAGCCAGAAGTTGTTTATCGCTGTTGGTCCACATCTTTAGGGACCGCTCCAAGTGGCTTCGGCGCCACTTGGAACACACTGGCTTCTTAATTTTGGTTTTTGTCATTGTTTTTGTTTTTCCCCGTCATTCCTTTGTATTATCCGTGAAGATATAATAGTGTTTTTTATTTTTTTTCTTGTATTTTTTATTTTTAATTGAATAACTTAGAAAAAGCTAATAGCTGCTACCGTATAATTTTAGCAAAAAGTCAATAGTTGAAAGCTGTAGCCACTTTGAGCAGGGCTGCACGGGCCTGCCAGCTCGGCTTGCCGGAGCAGGACAAACGGGTTCATCTCCATCAATGGCTAACTTATGGAGAAGACTTGGCGATCCTATTTGGAATTATTGGATATCTTTTTTCTACTTCCCCCTCTTCTTGCGTTTGCTACTACAATTTTGTAAGCCTCGCAAATGAGTAGTACTTCTATGCTTCTACGGTAATTAACGAGACGAAATGCGAAGATCTAATCGTCGGTTTTGAACCCTGGTCTAAACTAGAAATCCGATACCTTATCAAATGAACTACAGCCGGTTAGCCCAGAGTAATTCTCAGCGGGCTCCGTCTTGAGATAGACAATTTTATGGTCATGAAAAGCGGTCATCAAAATGCGCGTCTGAAGATGAGTCAAAAGTGACAGTTAAGGAACTCCACAATCCTGATAAAGTGACTGATAAGTATAGCCTAACAGCTTTGTAAAGGTAGGTCAGGATGCTTATATATTCAGATAAGCATTTCTTTTCAAAAGAAAATTCAGGTAAGCATCGTGCACCAAGGTAGGAAGGGGGAGGGTGTTAACTGATGAAAGGTACAATTGCCTTTTATTTCCCACTGAATAATTGAGCTCACTGGCCCTGTACTCCTGTCCCGAAGTTCAGTTATTAGAAGGGAAATAGGGGGACACCTCTGTTGCCTGGCCTCATGGGCGAATCTCATATCGCTGTGCTCTCTAATACTAAGTATAGTACTGTAATAGTACGTGCTAATTGTGACAAGTGTGAGTTCAACAAAAAAGAAGTGTAACAAGTACATGCTAAGTAGGCAATACCACTCAAGATGTCTTTTGTCATGGTTCAGCACCGGAAATACATTATGACAGCTAGCTAAGTAGAACTAAGGAAGATTGCGGCTGTTTGATTTGAGAAATTCACTGCACCCATTATAAACATGAGCCTAATGGGTTAACCTAATTTCTTTTTGCAGCATGACCAATTAGCTTCGTTGTGGCAAAAGCATGTATTGGAGTAGACCATGAAAGGCTACCACCTTATCCAAAAATGTCGATAAGGATATTGCTTTTTTGGGAAGAACCAATAACTGGGTTGCTAGAGATGTAAGTCTATTGTCTATACCTACGCTACACTTGCGTTTCGCCCAATACCACCGAGTCTTTCTTTTAATGGACGGAAAGGAGATTTGCATTTCTCGAACGGATAAGCAACAAGACAACTGGGTACGAAGGCAGGAACCCTAGATGCAAACTCCTCGTACAGTTCTACCAGCCAGTGGTATTGGATGGGCTCCTTTGAATCTAAATTCTAGAAAATTCAAAAATAAACCTAACATGTAGTTAATGAGCCTCTAGCCTGACATTTAGGGGACATTTGTATTGGCTGTAGCTAATAACTTTTAGCTGAAAACGGATGATATTACCGGAAAGAAGTGGCTTCTAAAAAGACGAGGTGAGCGATGGAAAAAGTGAGGAAAAAATATGTACGCTAGACAAAAGTAAAAGTAAGTGGGGTGCGTGATGTGTCCGTAACACTCTGACTTATTTTCAGAGTGAAACGGAAGTAAGAGAAATAGAAAAAGTGTTTCAAAAAACCAAATATTTAGCCACGTGACATGAACACCTATATAGATTTGACGATGCACTCGAATATCAATCGTTCAGTCTTCAGGGATTAAGTGATGCGATCCATGCATATAGATTGTATGATGCAGAATTTTTTTAAATAATTCATTTTTTATTTCAAATATAGAAATATACATGTATTTTTATTTTTTATTTTTACAAAAATAGCCTTTAGTCGACCCACCGTTGGGTAACTGGAGCCTGTCGCCCAATAGCAGAGCGATAGGAAGGCAGTAGCTCTACCGTTGGGGCGAGACGACAGGTAACTTGTTGGCCAACCACTAGGCAGCTGCAGCCTACCGCCCAATAGTTCGGTGACTAGAGCTTAAATAATAAATTTCGAAAAAAATTAGTAAAGTTAATTGATCGCAAACGATATAACTTAGAAATAGAGGGTGTATGTGAACAATATTTGACACCATCCTTTGAATTTGTAGGATCGTATGCCGAAATCAGAGAGGGGTAAATGATTTCTGCCTATTTTTAGAGTCTTTTGATAGTCAATGACAATTTTCGATTGCTCGAACAACCACACCGTCTGACTGCTTCGATAACCCTTATACGTGATTGTACACTTCAGCCCAATTACAATCACTAGCAATCTTTAACGAATCACGAACTAGATTGACTCAAGATGATTTTTATTGCTAGATTTTTGTGGATTTATAATGTGAACTCACAGCCACCCTTAAAGTCTTCTCGATGAAAGCTCTTACAAATCGACACAGGCTTTCTCCTCAAGAGGCATCACCCAAAAAAACAGTCTTCTTTAACCCATAACCTGTCCTGCTTTTATATGTTAACGCTACAAACCATGTCTACCTTAAACACGGACTCAAAACCTTATCTCTACTTAAAAACAAGGGACCCGAAACCCTTCTGAATACGGGTTTTATTGAAACTCTTTCTCTTCCAAATTACGGACTCTATCTGTAAGCCTCCAATCATATCATGTGACGAAGCCTCCAGAATAATACCTTCTGTAACTTCACCACGCACCATCACAACGTATCGAAGCCTCCAGAATGCACCTTCTGTATCTTCGCTACGTATCAATAATCTCTGTGTCGAAGCCTCTTGGACTGCACCGCCCATACCTTCTCCATGGATCACCATCTTTGATCTCCATGTGTTCCAGCATGTGTCCGACCACCTCGTGTGACATCCTCGATCACCTAGACCTCAGACTCCCCTGTCCTAGTCCATCCTCCTTGTTACCAACTATGATCGCCCACACCCACCCGCACATTAAAGAAAGAAATGTTTTCCACTGGCGCAATTCTCTACAACTTGACCGACATCAGCGCACACATGTAAACCACACTCTTAACCAACCATCAATACCAACCAGTTCATCCACGGCCGCAAACTCCATCGCTATCCAGAAATATGCCTCAAATCACTTATTTCGACCGCTAGCTCATGCAGTACTTGAAAACCACAAGTACTCAAGAAATATCATCGCTCCTCTCAAAACACTCAGGAATAACAAGCATTGCTACTGACCAAAGACATTGAGTACCGAGTACTGATCACATACCATAAGTCTCCAACAACCCATCACAACACCTACGACAACCGATCACCGACCATCGAGTACCAAGTCCCTCTAACTACCGAGTACCATGACCACCTGATCACCAAGCACTAGCCATTCATCCCACTAGTCTAACACAAGTACTAGCCATTCATCCCACTAGTCTAACACAAGTACTCGAAGTACTCGAAGATCATAAGAAGTAAAACACTCGTACCCACAAAGAAGTCTACAAGTACCGATCGTGAAGCCTACGGCAACTGATCACAAAGTATTCAACTCCCGATCGTGTGGTCTATGACAACCGACCAGAAAACCAAAGACAACGATCGCAGACCACAAAGTCTACGAGTATAACAGCAGTATGCGAAGTCTACGACCATCGACCACAAAGTCTATGACTATCGATCACAAAGTCTATGACTATCGAGTACGACCAGTAAAGTCTATGACCATGAAAAAGTATTGTAGCTACGATTGCCTCCAATGGTCGTTCTGTCATGGTCATCCATGCATCGACATGCCAATCTTTGGTAGCCTGGTGCACGTTAACAGGCCGACAAGACGTGCGACCTGAGCTGCCACATGATAGACAACCTAGGCTTCCTCGTCGCACGTGACCTCCACATTGTTGGTCAACCTCCGAAACAAGGAGCAGACATCCCTCTCAAGCTCATCACCGATGCTTACCTGCAAAGAAAACATGACATGGTCAAATCTACAAAGGGGTTTGTCAAAACCGAAGTTCTCTAAATACAATGTAACATACCACGCGGTGCACATTCTGCACGAAGTGCAAAGGGTACGTGTTGGTCGGTGCTGGGACATGTGGTGCTGGGAGCGGGTCAGCATCAAGTACCATCCTGGATTCCTGGTACGTTTCTGAGGAGAGTGACAACGAAGGTACTCCTCGTATGCGCTGTGGTCGTAGGGGGTGTCCTCCTGCACACAATCCTGTAGCGCACCCTCCCACTACCCTACCCACGCGTCCATCTTCGTCCGCCAATCCATGCCGTGCTTGACTCCCTTCCTACTGTGCCCGCAGGACGAAACATGTACTCAGTAGTTGTGGGTACGAGATGGCAGTAAAAAGTGTAGGACCGAAATGGCAACAGAGGGGGGGGGGTGAATGGTGCCTTCTAAAAACTCCCCAAGTACTCACACGACAAATCGGGCGAAAGAACTAGCTTCTTCCATCGAACACACATGGTCGTAAGCCAACTGATGATCGAACACCACGTGGTCGAACACTTGCCTGAGCCGACAAAAGAAATCAAACAGTAATAACTAAGAGGATGAACCAAGAACAGAAGGACTTGAGGCGCACAATCATCCGGTAAAGTGAACTTCTCTAATTCGACTCCTGCTCTCGGGAATGAACTGGCCAAGTGGCCTTGAGACAGATTCCCAGTTCTGAGCTGATCAAAGCACACAAAGACGAAAGCAGACTCACGAAGAAGAGAGGAGAGAAAAGGATAGCAAGAAGTCCAAGCTCTCAAAACAGATCGCAAACAAGTCAATCACAACATCTCAAGACGACAGAAAACAAATAGAGGAAGAGAGATGAATGATTGATAATGGAGGTTTCTACAGCCACTCCAACTGGGAGATACATGAGCACACTTGCTCCATCCCAAGAACCCACACACTCACAAATAACAAAGGAAGAACAGAGCAACTCGGGGATCAGAATCTCACAAGTACCCGAGCTCTACCCTCTCTATTTATAGCCACACGCTCACACACCAAAGAGGGGGAACCCGCAAACCCCCACCTAACACCGGGTTTTCAACTCACTTTACCCACTAGCGAGAACGAGCTCCAGTGCTTTACCCGTTACACCCAACGGCTCCACTGCTTTGCCCGTTAGCGCCAACAACTCCTGTGCATTGGCAGAGACACAGCTTCCCTTTGCAGCTTTCCGCATTTCTCCAAAATGCCACTCCACTGCCTTCCCGGAAGCTTCCTCCTGCCTTGTCGTCCAAGCTTGCAACCACCTCGCAAGACTAGGTCTCCTTCGGCTTCCCCTGGTCGTTCTGGACCTCGACATCCCCCATGTCTAGTCCCGACCACTCCAAGCCTCATCAAGACTTGTCTCCAAGGTCCTCTGGCAGCTCCAGCTCCGGTTCCTCATCTCCTCGGCTTGCAACCACCTCACAGACCTCGTCGTCTTCAGCACTTCCTGGCCGCTCTTGACCTCAGCACCGCCCGTGCCTAGTCTCGGCCCTCCATGCCTCGCCACGACTAGTCTCAAGGTTCTGCAAACATCACAGACAAGCAAACCATTACATAGCACCGCACAACACAATGTGTACAGACATCTGCATAAAAGGAACTCAAAACATGCTTCACAAGGTCGTACATTCACTACGATCGGTCAAAAAATAGAGAACAATGAAAGCACACGACATACGACCACAAAATCAAGCCATACGACCAGATACAATGAGTCTACGATCATCGCTAACTTGCTACGACCACCCACAACTCGCTACGGCTTTAACGCTCAAAGTCTACGACTTCAACCCAAGTCGTTATGACCGATCGAAAAGATAAACAAACAAATGCACAAGGTCCCTGACTTCATCACAAAGCCCTACGACCAAATTCCAGCTCAAGTGGTCAAGTCTGCAGGTCATACGACCGATTCCAACTGCGTGCGAGCACGTCCGACCACGCCAGACTGCTCTACGACCAAATCCGACCGGTATCGACTACAACCGACTGAGTCTGACCCCGACCTGACCTCGTTCGACCGCTTCACAACATGGTCGAAGTCCGCCGACTTCCCACGTGGTCGCAAGCTCGAGTGCCGGCCCCCGACCACAGTGGTCGAAGCATCGATTTCCGACCGCAACTCTCAATAACGTAGTCGTAGAGTGCCGACTACTCACGTGGTCATAGATTTGAGTGCCGACTTCGACTGCAGCCCACTACAACGTGGTCGTAGCTTCGACTTACGACTTCTAACCGCTTTCAGCTCATGACAACGTGATCGAAGCTACAATCGACTACGGCCAATGTGATCGTAAACGACCTGAAAATGGTCGTATACGCTACAACGTGGTCGTAAATGGCTCGGCTGGCTTCCGATAGCGCACAACGTGGTCGTATGGGTCATTTCGACCATGACCAAGATACGACTATGGCAAAACCAGTCTTAAACTTCCCTGGAGACCTACGATTACGGCCAAACGTGGTCGTAACCTGCTTCGACCACGACCAACGTGGTCGTACTGGCCTTCGACCACGGCCAACGTGGTCGTGCTGGCTGCAGACGACCTTTGCCAGGGCTACGACATTGCAGAACTGGCACAAACCTCAAAAGCTAAACTCAATCTTCCTAGATCAAGAGTCAATTACTCATCACAACCATGGGGTGACCTTCACATGGTCTCTCAATCTCCCCCTTGATGAGTATATTGACAAACCCAGAAAAAGCAAGAAGATGAGTTTGAGTTTTAAGAATCCAACATGGTCCAAGGAAAGAGAATGGAGCTAATGACCATGTCGACAGAAGGAACACTAGAGCAACAACTGAAAGAGCAAATTGATCTCCAAAGCTCTAAACTGGAACCAACAGACTGTTTCTTCTCTATTCTCCCCCTTTTGGCAATAAACACATCAAGATGCAATAGAGAGAATATGACATGTCAGAGAATGAATATGGCTGAAGCTTGTTTATTTAACCATTTAGAGCCATGAGAATTATCCATATTGACCATAATGTAATACACCAAGCCATAACTCAATAAAACACTATCTAGATCATGACAGCATATGTATAAGCCAGCTAGAGCACATAGATGACAATCTGAAATGTAATGCATTTTGTGAGCAAGTCACGTCATCAATGAGTAAAGTCTAGCTAGAGACATCTAAGGATGATGCATGCCATGTCAATAAGCTAAGCGGAACAAAGAAGCTAACATTGAGTCCAAATAGAGTGCTATAAGCTCAAGATTGAAACATTGGTTAAGGTACTTGGTTCTGATTGTAGATTAAGCAAATTGAGCACATTAAACATTGTCTTTTGAAAGCATATGGTTGTTTTCAACCCAATTTTTTTGTGCTAGATCTCAAGCCTTATGCGACTACTCCAAGCAATAAGCTTAAGAAGATAGTCTAGGTCATCCAAAACTCCCCCTGAGTTCATGCCTAGTGCAATGGCAAGCTGTCTCATGAGAAAGAATTGGTGAAATCAGTTTTTTCGCACAAATATGGTGGTTGTCAACCAACATTTTGTGTTATCATGTGCTAGATCTCAAGCCTTATGCGACTACTCCAAGCAAGAAGCTTAAGAAAATAGTCTAGGTCATCCAAAATTCTCTCTAAGTTCATGCCAAGTGCAATGGCAAGCCGTCTCATAGGAAAGAATTGGTGAGATCAGTTTTTTCGCACAAAAGAGATCTTTTTGCTTTTTAACACATTGTACTAACTCATGTATCATCAGGAGACTAAAACAGCTCAAACTAAGGCTCAATATAGATTCAACGCTCTACTCAGCCTATTTGACATGGCATGAATCATAAAGAGATAACTCCAGAAAGACTAAACTCAAATGCTAGCATGACAAGTTTTACTTCAAGTTGGGCAATTTTAATTAACTTATCATGGTAAAAGCTAGTCTACACATATGAAGTCATGATCAATCTAGCATATAAGGCACAAATCATGGTAAGGTGTAAAGCATTGTAAACATGTCATAACAGGATAATAATCAAGACTCAATGTAGTTATATTACAATGCGAAATGCTAAAATGCAGAAAAAAAAATCCAGCTCCCCTTCAACATGACATGCAACTTTTAGTTCAAGTTGAGTTAAGTCACAATTAAGCTCCAGACGCTCCCAAAAGAACTCTCCCTGAACCAAAGCAATAAATCGAGAAGCTGGCAAATAAAACCAAAACAGGCAGTCCTTAAAGCATAGATAAGATATAGAGACAACTATGGCTCAGACTGACTCTCATCTACCCCATATGACTTCAGGACAATCAGCTAACAGTAAATCACACACTAGAGAGCAAACACGTACCCTGTCTACCCGAGGGTGGCCCAACCCTCGCTAGAACCTACAAGAAATGAGTGAGCTCGGCCTAGTGAGATAAGAAGCAGCTAATCCTGGAAGCACAAGATAAGAGTTAGAAGTCTAAGCATCTTGGCAAGAGAAGCACTCTAACCTATGCTGGAAGGACTAAACCCAAATGCACCCCAAGTGCAATGCAACAGAAATGAGACAGAAGCATAATCAATATAGTAAAGCAGTAAAGCCCAAAGCTCCTACTCACTACAGTCCGTAAGGACAAACCACCCCAAGCTCTCCTCGCAGAGCTGAAAACCTCGAACTGTCCAAAGGCTTGGTGAAGATATCAGCCAACTGGTGGTCACTCTCCACAAACTGGAGCACTATGTCACCCTTCTCTACATGGTCTCTAAGGAAGTGGAAGCGAATATCAATATGCTTGGTCCGCGAGTGCTGCACTGGGTTCTTAGCAATGTTAATCGCAGAAGTGTTATCACAAAAGAGTGGAACACTGTCGATAACTAACCCAAAGTCTCGCAGGGTCGAGACCATCCAAAGCACCTGGCTGCAGCAACTGGCGGCAGCTACGTACTCGGCCTCTGCGGTGGACTGTGCAACACCGGATTGCTTCCTTGAAGACCAGGAAACAAGAGAAGTGCCAATAAATTGGCAGGTGCCAGAAGTGCTCTTCCTATCTATCCTACAGCCAGCGAAGTCTGCATCCGAAAAAGCTCTCAAGGAAAGACAGGATGATGAAGAGTACCAGATAGCATAGTCAATGGTAGCTCGCAGGTACCGAAAGATGCGCTTCACCGCCTGGCGGTGAGAAACGCGAGGAGAAGCCTGAAAACGAGCGCACAGACACACAGAAAAATGTATGTCAGGTCTCGAGGCAGTGAGGTACAAGAGGGAGCCAATCATGCTGCGATACCCCTTCTGATCAACTGGCTCGCCATCTTCATCTGGGTCAAGATAGGCTGTAGAAGCCATGGGAGTCGACACAGGCTTACCATCACTCATGTCGAAGCGTCTCAGGAGATCACGAGTGTACTTGCCTTGATGCAAGAAAGTACCCTCCCGAGTCTGCTTGATTTGGAAGCCAAGAAAGAATATCAACTCACCCATCATGCTCATCTCAAACTCGGTGCTCATGACATCCGAGAACTGTGAAACCAGAGCATGGGAAGAGCCGCCAAAGATGATGTCATCGACATAGATTTGGACGAGCAGAAGGTCATTGCCATGACGGCGGATGAACAAGGTCTTGTCTACTTTACCCATGTCAAACCCATGACTCAACAAGTAGGACTTAAGCCTCTCATACCAAGCTCTGGGGGCCTGCTTAAGTCCATACAACGCTTTGGAAAGCTTGAAGACATGGTGGGGGTATTTGGGGTTCTCGAAACCTGGAGGCTGTCTGACGTAAACTTCTTCCTCAATGACTCCATTAAGGAAGGCACTCTTGACATCCATCTGGTAGAGCTTGAAACCCTTAGAAGCTGCAAAGGCAAGCAGAATTCTAATGGCCTCAAGTCGAGCTACAGGGGCAAAGGTCTCCTCGAAGTCTAGGCCCTCAACCTGGGAAAACCCCTGAGCTACCAGTCTAGCCTTGTTTCGAATAACCACTTCATCCTTGCTCTGCTTGTTCTTGAACACCCACTTAGTCCCAATAATATTGTGACCTCGCGGGGGCTCGACAAGCGACCAGACCTTGTTCCTCTCGAAATTTTCTAACTCCTCATGCATGGCATTGACCCAAGACTCATCGGAAAGAGCATGAGAAATATCCTTGGGCTCAAAGGAGGCAATGAAAGCAGAGTGAAGACAGAATTGAGATAAGCCAGATTTTGAGCGAGTAACACGCTCGAAAAGGTCTCCCATGATCTGCTCTGAGGGATGAGCTTTCTGGATATGTCTAGGAGGTCCAGGATGAGATGAAGAAGTGACCTCTACCTCGTGAGCTGACGAGGTAGGAACAGAGCCACCAGCTCCAGAAGAAGCAGAAGGCATGAGCTGATCACCTCGAGGTGCGGTGGAAGACGGCACCTCAAGGGGTGGATGAGGGACAGGATCAGGTAGACAACCGTCGTCTCCATCATCCTCATCATCCACAAAGATGGTCTCGGACTGCTCTAAAGAACCTGAGATATCGGGCCTGGTCCCCGGACTGGCCTCGTCAAAGGTCACCTCACAGGTCTCTACCAATTTACTAGACTCGCAGTTCCAGACCCTATAAGCCCGCGAAGAAGGTGAGTAACCTAGAAAGATTCCATCACAAGAACGTGACTCGAACTTATCTAGGTTCCCGGACTTCAGAATAAAGCACTTGCAACCAAACACACGAAAATGAGAGACGCTGGGCTTTCGCCCGTATCTCAACTCATAAGAAGTGCGGTGCAAGTGTGCCCGAAGAAAAACTCGATTTGATACATAGCACGCGGTGGCTATAGCCTCAGCCCAAAACTTCCGCGGTGTAGAGTACTCATCAAGCATCGTCCTAGCCATCTCGACCAAGGTACGGTTCTTTCTCTCCACAACGCCATTTTGCTGTGGGACGTGCGGAGAGGAGAACTGATGCGCTACACCTGTCTCACCACAGAAACTCTCGAAGTAGGAATTCTTGAACTCCGTGCCATTGTCACTGCGGATCGCTCGTAAGGCACCCGGGAGCTCAACAGAAAGCCTACTGAAAAGACCTCGGAAATGTGAAAATGTCTCATCCTTCGAGGCTAAGAAAAACACCCAAGAATACCTCGAGAAGTCATCGACCACGACAAGAACATACCACTTCCCTCCTGCTGACTGCACTCGAACTGGTCCAACTGTGTCCATGTGGAGCAGCTGTCCCGGTGCATCGGTCATGGTCACTGTGACCGGAGGATGAGAAGCGGCAACCATCTTGCTGTGCCGGCAAGGAGAGCAAACAAGATCTTTGACCATCTTGAGCTTAGGCAGACCATGAATGAGATCGTGACCGCTAATTCGGGTCAAATGGTCAAATCCTATATGACCAAGTCTCCTATGCTAGAAAGACAAGTCGCGGGACTCAGAAGCAACTAAACACCGGAGAGGATCACCAGAAGACTCAGAAAAATCAGCACGAAAGATCCTCCCAAAACGAGAAATCCCGCAAACAAGACTACCCGAAGAATTAAGAATTTTGCAATTGTTTTTCTTGAAGCTTACCTCGAAACCGTCATCGGTAAGCTGAGAAACGGAAAGCAAATTGTACTGCAGCTTACTAACCAAGGCAACATCCTTAAGAATAAAAGATGCATTAATGCGCACAGTACCTTTTGCGATGACGCGCCCAGATGAAGCATCTCCGAAGGTGATCATCTCATCACCTGGAGCACGGGCAAGGGAAGAAAACCAACGAGAGTCTCCGGTCATATGACGAGAACAACCGGAGTCTACAGCCAAACCTTGTCCTTCCCTACCCGGCGAACCTGAGTCAAACAGAGAGTAAAGTCTCAGTACTGGGGTAAATCAAAAGTGATTTTGGCACCTAATACTGAACAACACGTCGAGCAGATGAAGTAGTCAAGCACGACTGACCTCTATCTACCCTACGCTCCCTGTGATTCAAAGAAGAAGGTCTGTGTGCAGACCTGAGGCTGTTGCGGGGTCCGACTGCTACGGAAGAGCGAGTCGGAACACCGGCAACACGCTGATCACGCCGTGGGTAACTGTCTCGACGGGGGAGACGAAATGTACCCTAAGGACGGCGAAAGTCACGACCCGGAGCAGCATGAGGACGAAAACCAGAAAACTCGGAAAAACCAAGTCCTCGATGCTGCCCAAACCCATCAGAAGCATCTGAAGCAAACCTAGACCTCGTGTTGGTCTTAGATGCACTCAAGGTCTGGGGCTGACCCTGAATACACCTAAGAGCTACAGCATGGTCTCTCTGCGCGATCCTGGCGCGCCTGAAGCATCGATTGATCAAATGTCCATCCTTCTGACAGAAGGTGCAGTGGTACCTCACCTTCGAAGAGGTGGAAGTAGCACGCGAGGGCTTCAGCTTCTGAGAAGCCGAGGTAGCAGGTGAACTCACCTTGCTGTCAGAGATCCCTTGGGCAAAGCCTGCTGATTTGAATTTGACTTCATCAGACCTGGGCTTGACCTCGATCACACCTCCTACTATGGATCTGAGAATAGCAGGTGGATGCTTCCTCATGTCCTCATAGAAATCATATCCTAGACCCTGATTAAATCTGCAGATCTTAGATTGGTCTAGAATAAGATTGAGCTTCTTCTTGCCACCTACAAATCTCTCGAGAGTGTTCATAAGATACTGACACTCCCGAAAGAGAGAGGTACAAGAAGAGCAGGGGGAAGAGGGAACAGCAGGAGGTAAGGAAGCAGATGAAGAACCAATAGCAGAGGAACGAATGGCTTGTGCACGCACAGCCGACTCAGAATGGACAGTCCTACTGCTAGCAGATTGGTTCACGTCGCTAAGCGTCTCAACCTTACCCTGGGGCTTCTCCCCCTTCTTAGCACAGACAATACAAGCAGATAGCGGCTTCTCTAGTAGGTCCTTACTTAGCTTCATACATTTCTCATCCAATGCAACCAAGTCAGATTTTAGTTTGTTACAATTAATGCATGGTGAGCTAACAGGGTCCTTAGAAGCATACTGAGCCAACTTCCTATCATGATCAATCATTTCTTGAAACTGTTTGGAGACAGCTTCAAGTTCAGCAGTTAACTTAGGACAGTTCAAGCATGAATCAATCGGCTCGAGTAAAGAAGCTTGTAGTTCAGCAATTTTATGATCTGCCCGTTTTAAGTTCATCTTCAGGTTATTGCAATTTTCACAAGAATTGGGCAAATCAAGGAGCATGGCATAAGGTCCTCTAGTAGCGATGTCCTTAACCTCACATGAGGTGGGAGAAGTAGTCTCATCAGTAGTAAGTAGGGTAACAGCCATCCTACTCAACTCTAACTCAGCAAGCAGACTAGCATTCTCCACCTTCACAACATCAAGCTCGGAGGACACACTATCATGCGAGGTCCTTAGTTTCTCCAAATCACCCAGCAAAGCACAGCATGTATCACAATCGTCACGGGAGGGAGCAGATGTAAGTGAAGTAAGCTCCCGTGACAGTCTATCTACTTCCTTCTCTAACTCGGTACACCTAGCCCTAGCTCTAGCATGAAAACCACCTAGCTTAAGAAATGCTTGATTGAGCTGGTCGTAGGTGGGGCCTACCTCGTCCGAGTCGGAGTACAACTCGCTGTCGCTGAGTTCGCCCTCGAGGGCCTTGAAGCACATGCCGGAGAAGTCGTCGCCGCCATCCTTGGGCACTTGGTCACCCGCCCCGTCGTCGTCGCTCCATCCCTCCACCTCGCTGAGGTCGAGGTCGTCGAACGCCGTGAGGACGCGGTGGAAGAGCTTCTTGGCCTTCCCGAAGTCGCGGGACTTCTTCTTACCTTGTGGATGTACTGGATGCTTCTTGTTGCGGTTCTTGTCAGTGTAGTCGTTCTTGCCCGAACCGCCGTAGTCGTTCTTGCCCTTCTCCAGCTTGGGGCAGTTTGCCCGAATGTGGTTGGGGCCACCACACTCGAAGCAAATCACGGGTCCTCCTCTCTTTCTGTCTCTCCTACCCTTGTAGGCATGGGAAAACCTTCGGGCTAGGAGGGCCAGCTGATCATCCGCAAGCTGCTCTAACTGATCATCAGTTATGTCACAGAGAGCAGCAAGGGAGAAACTGCAAGAAGAATCCGAAGAGGGCCCGGAAGAAGAAACGGGATCGGTGACCAAAGCCATCGACTGTGACTTCGACCGTCGAGAGACAACGTCAATCTCGTGAGTCTTGAGGCGCGAGTACAGCGCGTCAAGAGTCAGGGTCGAGAGGTCTGTCGTGTCTTTGATGGTGGTCACTTTCATTTCCCAGACACGAAGATCGAGTGCCGCGAGCATTTGGCGAGCGTTATCCGAGTCGGGGTATGTAAGACCGACCGCTCGGAGGTTGCTCAAGATTTTGTGAAATCGCGAAAAGCACTCATCCAGGGACTCTCCAGCAAGCATCTCGAATTTGTTGTATTCGCGCTTGAACTGGTCCTGTCGGACCGTCTTAATCTGGGTGGTGCCCTCATGGTATGCATCGAGGGTCACCCAGATGTCGTAAGCGGACGACAGGTGAGAGATGCGATCGAACTCGCTTCTACTCAAGCCCTGGATAATGATGTTCCTTGCCTTCGCATTTGCCTCAACATCGAGCATGTTTGCCACATTGATGTTCTCATCGGCAGGAACAACGAATCTGGCCTTCACCTTCTGCCAAATGGCATACCCCTGAGCCTGGATGTATGTTTCCATTCGGCTCTTCCAGAAGGGATAATCCAGGCCATCAAAGACGGGAGGTTTGGTTGAGTACTTGTCCGTCGCCATGGCTCTTGAGACCGGTTAAGATCTATGAATTAGAGCTAACCGGCTCTGATACCAATTGTAGGACCGAAATGGCAACAGAGGGGGGGTGAATGGTGCCTTCTAAAAACTCCCCAAGTACTCACACGACAAATCGGGCGAAAGAACTAGTTTCTTCCATCGAACACACATGGTCGTAAGCCAACTGATGATCGAACACCACGTGGTCGAACACTTGCCTGAGCCGACAAAAGAAATCAAACAGTAATAACTGAGAGGATGAACCAAGAACAGAAGGACTTGAGGCGCACAATCATCCGGTAAAGTGAACTTCTCTAATTCGACTCCTGCTCTCGGGAATGAACTGGCCAAGTGGCCTTGAGACAGATTCCCAGTTCTGAGCTGATCAAAGCACACAAAGACGAAAGCAGACTCACGAAGAAGAGAGGAGAGAAAAGGATAGCAAGAAGTCCAAGCTCTCAAAACAGATCGCAAACAAGTTAATCACAACATCTCAAGACGACAGAAAACAAATAGAGGAAGAGAGATGAATGATTGATAATGGAGGTTTCTACAGCCACTCCAACTGGGAGATACATGAGCACACTTGCTCCATCCCGAGAACCCACACACTCACAAATAACAAAGGAAGAACAGAGCAACTCGGGGATCAGAATCTCACAAGTACCCGAGCTCTACCCTCTCTATTTATAGCCACACGCTCACACACCAAAGAGGGGGAACCCGCAAACCCCCACCTAACACCGGGTTTTCAACTCACTTTACCCACTAGCGAGAACGAGCTCCAGTGCTTTACCCGTTACACCCAACGGCTCCACTGCTTTGCCCGTTAGCGCCAACAACTCCTGTGCATTGGCAGAGACACAGCTTCCCTTTGCAGCTTTCCGCATTTCTCCAAAATGCCACTCCACTGCCTTCCCGGAAGCTTCCTCCTGCCTTGTCGTCCAAGCTTGCAACCACCTCGCAAGACTAGGTCTCCTTCGGCTTCCCCTGGTCGTTCTGGACCTCGACATCCCCCATGTCTAGTCCCGACCACTCCAAGCCTCATCAAGACTTGTCTCCAAGGTCCTCTGGCAGCTCCAGCTCCGGTTCCTCATCTCCTCGGCTTGCAACCACCTCACAGACCTCGTCGTCTTCAGCACTTCCTGGCCGCTCTTGACCTCAGCACCGCCCGTGCCTAGTCTCGGCCCTCCATGCCTCGCCATGACTAGTCTCAAGGTTCTGCAAACATCACAGACAAGCAAACCATTACATAGCACCGCACAACACAATGTGTACAGACATCTGCATAAAAGGAACTCAAAACATGCTTCACAAGGTCGTACATTCACTACGATCGGTCAAAAAATAGAGAACAATGAAAGCACACGACATACGACCACAAAATCAAGCCATACGACCATATACAATGAGTCTACGATCATCGCTAACTTGCTACGACCACCCACAACTCGCTACGGCTTTAACGCTCAAAGTCTACGACTTCAACCCAAGTCGTTATGACCGATCGAAAAGATAAACAAACAAATGCACAAGGTCCCTGACTTCATCACAAAGCCCTACGACCAAATTCCAGCTCAAGTGGTCAAGTCTGCAGGTCATACGACCGATTCCAACTGCGTGCGAGCACGTCCGACCACGCCAGACTGCTCTACGACCAAATCCGACCGGTATCGACTACAACCGACTGAGTCTGACCCCGACCCGACCTCGTTCGACCGCTTCACAACATGGTCGAAGTCCGCCGACTTCCCACGTGGTCGCAAGCTCGAGTGCCGGCCCCCGACCACAGTGGTCGAAGCATCGATTTCCGACCGCAGCTCTCAATAACGTAGTCGTAGAGTGCCGACTACTCACGTGGTCATAGATTTGAGTGCCGACTTCGACTGCAGCCCACTACAACGTGGTCGTAGCTTCGACTTACGACTTCTAACCGCTTTCAGCTCATGACAACGTGATCGAAGCTGCAATCGACTACGACCAATGTGATCGTAAACGACCTGAAAATGGTCGTATACGCTACAACGTGGTCGTAAATGGCTCGGCTGGCTTCCGATAGCGCACAACGTGGTCGTATGGGTCATTTCGACCATGACCAAGATACGACTATGGCAAAACCAGTCTTAAACTTCCCTGGAGACCTACGATTACGGCCAAACGTGGTCGTAACCTGCTTCGACCACGACCAACGTGGTCGTACTGGCCTTCGACCACGGCCAACGTGGTCGTGCTGGCTGCAGACGACCTTTGCCAGGGCTACGACATTGCAGAACTGGCACAAACCTCAAAAGCTAAACTCAATCTTCCTAGATCAAGAGTCAATTACTCATCACAACCATGGGGTGACCTTCACATGGTCTCTCAAAAAGAGAGACATCTGCATTGATTACTCACCCATGCACGTTGTCTAGGACACGGTGACCAACTAGTACGGGAACCACCTAGTGTAGCCTGAACTGGCGTATGACCCATTGCGGCGCATAGTCCTCGATGAAAATGTCGAACACAAGTGCTCTGCGGGTCAGCCAGTAGTCACGGTCTTGCCAGCACAGTGTGGAAAGGCTGTGTGGAGCTCGAGCCTGTACCTCTTGAGGGGAGTGTGGCTCCCAGTGCACGTCATCCACCGTGAGTCGATCGAACTGCTCCATGAACGGCTTGTACGCCCACGTCACCTACATGTGCACAAATTGTACCTACAAGGAGCACAACTTATCACATACAACAATTGGCTATACGAAGAAATTACTCGAGAGACAGTATGTACTGTCGCTGACACCAGAGGGAGCCCATAGTCAGGCAGTCCAAGTGGTCCTCGTGGTACATCTCATGCCCATAGGGAGTGTTGTTGTCCAACAGGGGCCGTCTGAGGCTGAAGCACTCGAATGACTATAGTTGCAATAGCAGCGGATAGCCTCGACTTGCAGCACGCATTACACAAGCCGTGATACATGGCAGCAAGTGCAGTCGAACCCCAGCTGATCTGGGGGGCCTCCCCATCAGTGATGGCCCTAGCGTACACGATGAGATGTGTCTCGACAGTGTCGCCATGGCCGCAGGTGAACAACACCCAACCAAACAAACACAGCAAGTATGCCTTGAGGTGGCGCGACACCTGGTGCTCGTCCACGTCCGAGTCCATCCACTCGACCTGAGTAAGAGAAATAAGTTAGTAAGGCCATCGTGCGGAAAGGAAAGTGCAGCACTCCAGAAGGTAAGGACGTCCAACATGTACCCGAAACTGCGACAACAACCGCAAGGGCGGGTTGTGCCTCTGTCCCTCCTGAAAGACGAAGTACTAGGGGATGTTCGCAGGTGGAAGGACACCTGAAAACCTGGCAAGAAGGTCGCCGCGCCAGTCATCGAGGCCCTCCTGCAGAAAGGCACCACCTCCCGCGATAGGTAAGCCAAGCAGCAGGGAGACATCATGTAGAGTAGGGGTCATCTCCCCGAATGGTAGATGGAAAGTGTGAGTCTCTGGACACCATCGGTCCATGAGAACTGTAACTAGGGAGCGGTCGAATGGGAAGCATCATGACTGCTCTTGGATGTCCCCGTCATCGCCGACCGCAGATGCAGCCAGCCTGTCCTCATCTGTGGTCTACGCCATCCAGGTGAGAGGTAGTAGACTGACAGCGCTAAATCTGTGAAGCAAAGCAAATATTAGTATGAAATGTACGTATGCCATGTAGGTATTGCCACTGAGAGGCCAACCTGTCTGGCTAGCGTGTGTCTGGGCTCCAGGCCACCCGAGGTGTGTGCGTGCGTATGACTACTGCACTCCAACAGGTACTACTGCAAACCATGCTAGTTTGACTACTCCTCAGCACATGCCTTGCATCGTCTGGCTATGTGGCCATCTTGGACGTAGGCCCGCAGCACCCATAGCGTCTACGCAACGTCCCAAATTGCGCTTCGTCCATATCATTGGTAATCCAATGACTCTACTGATGACCTTTGCCACCCTTCAGCATGTCAACATCCGGAATCCAGGTTCTATTCGTAATATCCAAGGTGGCGAAGTTACCCACAACCTTGAACCCCCTAAGCTCACCACACCAGGCCTGCGCCACCCTCTCCTTGAAGAAGTACTCAGACATAAAGTTCGAATGGTCCATGTGCACAATACCACATGTGGCTAGTACATGAGAGCATGGTTTGTGCAAGAGCTTTGGCTTGTTGCACGTACAGCTAGGTTGGTTCACATAATCTCCAAGGCATACCTCGTGGACGACAAGAGAATGAGCCATCCCAAAACCAGATTTATCCCAAAGGACCACATTGAAACGATGCTCAGTATTGCCCATCACGTACACCGTGTGCAACTGGCCCTTGTATGTTTTAATCTTCATGCAGTAGGGTGTTTATGGGTTGGCGGCGTGAAGTACGATATTTGCATGCCTATCTCTAAAATACCGATTGTGCTGTGTAGGACACCTTTGGCGAGTGAGCTAGTGCATTACATCCATGATTCGTACATTGTCACTGTCCGGGTATACCAGAGTGGTTTGCGAAAAATTGCTCAGGTTAACACGATACGGACCTTCACGAACAGTGCCAACACTGTAATGCACTTTTCAAAGTAGTGGGTCCTACCATGACCAATTTCTGCCTGCAAATATTTGCAACATTGCAACTAGTCATATTGCATCGCACAATATGCAAATAATGCTATACTTGCATATTTACATTTGTACAACTGTACGCCTATCGTGAACAACTACACTTCCGCATGGTTAAGACGCCATTCATTCCATAAGGTAGATGCCACCATTAACGTGTGGGCAGCTTCATATCAGTTAATTTCCCTCGTAGCATAACCCCTCCACATTCCCACCGACATCGCTCCCTTTCCTTCTGCCCCACTGCGCATCAACTCCCTATGTGCTCTCACACACACCGACGCTGCTCTTCTCTCTCTACTCGAGCTGTCTTGTACTATAGATAATTCCTAATAGGTTGTGATATTTTACATGACATTGACAAAAATATTTTCTCAATATACTTACAACATTACATTCATTCCTAATTTTTTCTGACATGTTGTCTAATAATATTTAGCATTTTCACATAAGTAACCTATTTTTTCAACTACTCTAACATGCCACAGGATCCTCCCAGTTAAATGTTCGCAACAACATTAATAAAATACAAGCAGGTTTCTCCTACCTTCTCTTTTTTCCCTCATGTCTTTCGTCTAGTCTTTTCTCTAATAGGACTAATTCATTCCTACGTAATAGGATTATTTCATCTATTCAAAGTTATACTATCTTTCCTACAGCTATAAATTTCTATGCATGCTAATTTTATACTAGCCAGACTATTTATCTAATACAAAAAATTTACTGAAACAAAAAAATTACCTTACTGAAGTAGCAGAACCTCCTCCTATCCTTCTCCCTCTCCTCTCATCTCTTTTTTCCTCTCCTCTATTTTTCCCCTTCTCCTCTCTTCCTTTCTTCCCTCTTCTCCCTTTTTCCTTGGCTTGGCGACAGTGATTGCACAACGCTCAGCTGAGCGCTGCTTATATACGCCGAGCCTGTCGCCTAGCGGTTGGGCAACAGGACATCCAGTCACCCAACTGTTTGGCGACATGAGTTTCAGTCGCCCAACCATTCGGCGACATGAGTTGCTGTCACCCAACCGCTAGGCGACATGATCCAATCACCCAACCGTTGGACGACTGTATTCATGTCGCCCAACGGTACACCTATTGCCTTCCTATCGCTCTGTCATTAGGCGACAGGATGCAGTCATCTAATGGTTGGACGACTTCTGTAAAAAATAAAATGGTGGGTATATTTTTGTATGTCAGAATAAAAATTGAATTATTTAAAAAATTCGTATGATGCACACCCAACATTCTCTTGTTCTTGTCTCAAAAAATGAGAGGAAAACCACCTACAATTGAAGCACGAGTTTTCTGCTCGCTGGAATCACAGTACCCAGGCTGCTGTCATACGTGTTGCAGTTCAAAGTAGCTTTTCTGAAAAAGCTGCCTCGTCACTCATCACTTAATCACGCCTTAGAGAAGCAATGCTGACACGATTGGCACTTGGCAGTAAACTTTAGACCCGTACATTTAGCTATCGCTACGTGACATCGATGCCTCGTCTAATTTGGAGTCTCGAATCTTGCGATGATGCACTTGCGCATGTGCGTTTCCTTGGCACGGCTTGGCAAATTTAGTTGAGCCAAAATAAACTATCTTATAACTTATTTATATTATATTTGTTTATTTTATATTATAACTGCTAGTGATTTTTTTTATATAATTAAATTAAAAAGTTTTAAAAATAAAAAATAGGTTAGTCTATCACTGACAATGCAGATAAATACCGAAAAAGAAAAACCCCAAATAACCTAAAAAAACAAAATTAAAAAATAGTGAACTAGAAATCAGAAGCTAAAAGTGGACTTTAACAACCAAAAGTTTCACAAGAAAATTTCAACGCGTAGATGCAAATGTAAGACGTGATTATCATTTATTTATTATCACTAGCTACGATTGGCCTGAATTTTATATACCTTGTTCAATATTGATTTTTCTACATGTATGTGGAAAAAAAATAAAAAACAAAAATTTGACAAGAAGTTGCCATCAGTCGGGGTTAGGTTGGGCTCTTATTGGCCTGGGCCAGTCCAAGCTTGCAAAGAGCTCTAGCCGTTGATTTGAGATGCGCCAAAATGGACGGCAGATTTTTTCCGCGATCGCGATCTATGGGCTTTTATGGGCCTTGTCCGGCCCATATTGCAACGCTAAAACTTGCAGTGCAATGTGCATCGTCCCATTTCTGCTAGGTTTTCCTCGCCGCCGTAGCCGCCTCTCGCTCTCTCCCTCCTCGCCGCCGCGCGCCTGCCCGCTCGCCGTTCGCCGCCATGGGCCGCATGCACAGCCGCGGGAAGGGCATGTCCTCCTCGGTGCTGCCCTACCGGCGGCCCGCCTCGGGCTGGCTCAAGGCGACCGCGCCGGACGTGGAGGAGACGATCGTGCGGGCCGCCAAGAAGGGCCAGCTGCCGTCGCAGATCGGCGTGCTTCTCCGCGACGCCCACGGCGTCCCGCTCGCCCAGGGCGTCACCGGCGCCAAGATCCTGCGCGTCCTCAAGGCCCGCGGGCTGGCGCCGGAGGTGCCCGAGGACCTCTACTTCCTGATCAAGAAGGCCGTGGCGATGAGGAAGCACCTGGAGAGGAACAGGAAGGACAAGGACACCAAGTTCAGGCTCATTCTCGTTGAGAGCAGGGTCCACCGCCTCACCCGCTACTACCGCCTCACCAAGAAGATCCCCGCCTCCTGGAAGTACGAGTCCACCACCGCGAGCACTCTTGTGTCCTAAAGTGAAGGGTTTCGTTTAAGCTTTGGTTCTTTGACTTAATTATCTACAGCTTTGGAGTTTAGTTTTATCTTGAAGTAGTGAGTAATGCACCTGGAGAGAAGCATCTTGAAAGTTTACCGAGGCTGGATCAGGTTTTGTGTCCTTGAAAGTTAAGATTATTCAGAATGTTTTGGAGTTTGGTTTAACCTTGATTAGGTTGGTAATGCTTTCTAGAGATGTATTGTCATAACAGATCCGCAATGAAGCAAGAAACTTGGCAACATTCTGTTCATGTTTAGTTCTCTTTGTCGTCGTGATCCCACAAATGATGCAAACTAGGTTTGTTTTTGGTCTAAGTTAGCTATGACCATTAATTAAGAAGCCTCCAAAGAGAAGTTTTGATTTGGGGATGTTGGCTTTCTTGGTCCAGACTTTCAAATGAGCTCTGCATCACTATCTGTGTGGTTGTTCATAGTCTATAGTATATGCATTTAGGTATAAGAGTTTCTACAAGCATTTAGTGGTGAACATACTTGAAGGCTGAAATTTTCATCAGGTAATGATGCAATGTGCAATAAGTATCATGAGGGAAATGGTATTTCGATTGTAGACTACTAGTATTGTGTGGGAGATTTTAGTTACCATTTTTTTAAATTCCAGCTACCATGCCCTGTTACCAAGGTCACCCTATTAAATTCCCAGGGGCAAGTTATTAGTTGGTGATAATCCATTGTTCAAACCATGTCTTGTTCTTGATTGGGGTGTTTCTTTTGCCAATGTTACAATATACATGCTTGCTTATGATGTTTGTGTCTTAGAAGTAGAGCTTGAAGTGCAGGATCATCTCTTCTCACTAGCAGTCCAAACGGATTTCTTGGGAAATAGTTCTGGCCCCAGCCCATAATGATTCAGGAGCTGAATGTTTAGTGTGACTGGATCACATTTTCTTCCATGAAAGTTATGAAGCCTACAAATAAGTTACAAATGGTGGTTTTGCTGTTCTAAACTTTGAAAACGAGCTCTGCATCAGTATATGTGTGATTGTCTGTGTCGTGAATCTTAGGTCCAACAACCCTGCTCAAGTGGGCTTTTGCTTTTAGGGCCTGTTTGGGAGGCCACAAGCCGGCCGGTTTTTCGCAGCCGCTACCGTACCTAACTTTTAAACGGAGTATTTTCTCAAGACGGGGTCTACAAGTTAAATGTAGTACACGTTAAAAGCCCAACATCTGTACCAGCCAAAATCGCAAGTGAGTATCGATCTCTCCGTAATCTGTACCGTAAACAGCCAAAATTCAAAAATTTCAGCCAAAAGCCATAAGCCGCAGCCAAAGTAAACAAGCCCTTAGCTTATTTCACTGTACATCACTATCTTGCACTGTTTAGAGCTTATTTTGGCACTGTAGCTGCTGTGAGCTTTTTCAGTGTAACTAAATTTTAAAAAAAGAAAAAAAAAGAAAAAATGTTGCGTCATCTAAGAGCTCTATAAGCTTTATTAATATAGCAGATAGCAGTAACCTTGAATGATGGTATTTCCATTTTAGGTGATCCTGCAATGTGGAATAAGGAGTATATTTTTATTGAGAACTAACAATATTGGGTGGGGAGATTTTAATTGACATTTCTTTGTTCTGGCTACCATATCGTAGTATCCGAAGGTCTCTTTGCCTACTGAATTCATGGGATCTTTTCTCTTTTTTTTTGGTTGGTGATAATTCATTGTTCAGAGCAGATCTTGTTCTTGATTGGGGTATTTACTTGATGAATGATCCAGTGAACATGCTTGGCTACTGTGTCATGGTTGGATGGCAAGTAGAGATCCAAATATAGGGACATCCCTTCTGACTGACAGTCCAAAAGAATTTCTTGGGGAAATAGTTTCCTTTTGAGAATTTTGGCCCACTGACTCTAGAGTTGTAAGCAAGCACCGAGTTAGACTGAGCATTGGTTTGGAAATATATTCCAGAGACCTGATAATTTGATATCCAGTCCATATGGTCCAACAGGTAGGTGGTGCCTCACATGAAACAATCAGACATTGTCTCGGTGTTTGTACATATAGCAATGGTAGCATAATAAAAGGTAATGACTAATTAGCAGCTAGGCTAACCTCATCCATGCTTTACAATGATTGATCAAATAAAGCAGGTGCACCTTATCGTATGGGCGCCTTGTTGGCTGGCTGGCGCTGGGAATAGTTGTCGTATGTGCGCCGCTGATCTGAATAATGGTGTATGATTTTAATCAAGTTGGATGCTTGATTTTTTTGAATAGATTGCAGATATCGTACGTACTTGCTCTGTAGATTTGTTTGTTAGTTGTGGGCAATGTTGCTCAACTTGCATGCATTCAAGTGTTGTTTAGGAAACTCGACCATTGGGCCTAACTGCTTCTTTGAGTTGGTCTCGGAGAACAGAGGGGTTAGCTTGCCTGGCCTGAAGAATTCCTTAAACCTTAATTGAGTTTTAAGGGAGCTAAAGTTTTTGGTGGCTTTCAGGGCAATGCTGCATCACTGCATGTACCATTTGGTTTTAATCAGATGAGCTATTGTAACTTTGTAAGGTGATCAGACAAGGTTTATTGGAACTGGTAGTGTGGATTATGCCAAGATGCATGTCATGCTGAATGATTTAAGGGCTGTTCTTATTGTCTTGTGGTTTTGGCTTTTGATTTTGACTTATGAATAGTAATAACTTATAGAGAGAGACGCTCATATACGATTTTAGCTGATATAAATAAAGTCACTATAGTGTGTACTATAATTAACTAGTAGATTCTGACTTGAAAATATACCCTGTTTAGAAATAAGGTACTCTAGAAAAAACATTTACTATAGAAAAGTAGTTTTTAGAAACCAATATGAACAGAGTCAAGTCGGATAGTTGGTTCAGCTATATTGTTGATATCGTGCTCGGTGTGTAGATTTGTTTATGGAAGATGCTGCTTAACATTAACATTAATACCATCATCATCATCATTATTAGAGAGTGATTAGCGCCCCGACGTACGATAGGAACATTTCTATCATATGCTCTTTCCACCCGTCGGACTCACTCAAAGATATGGATCGTAGTCATTCCATCCAGTGCAACAAAATTCCAAAAAGTGCAACAATTAGTTCTTAAGCTTATAATAAATCTTTGCTCGTAATGCAACAAACACGAAATCATCGAAACAAAATCGTGCTCACCGCTGACTGTTGAGGTGCCATGCTCAGCACCATGCCATGCACACTTGCACGAATGTGTCGCCACTCTTGCGCAAAAGATCAAACAAATATCGTTTGGGTGGTGTAACAATTCAATCGGTTAGTGCAATAAAAAAATTAAAGAACACGTAACAAATTTTATCAACTAGCGTAACAAAAAAAGGCTACAACACACATGTTCTTCGTGAACTTCGGTTGCAACAGAAGAAGGCAACAAAGAGGTTGTTACCTGTACAACAAATTAACAAGATTTGACAAAGACATTACAACAATCAAAAACACTTTCTGTAACAATTTAAGCAAATACCTGCAACAAAACGTATTTATAGAAGGAACATATGGGCGGCAAGGAGTAGTAGAGCTCGTCGGCTGAGGTGAAGGATGAAGCAACACTTCTTCACCGGTGCTTGAAGGGGGAGCTAACAGGCCTCGTCGTCAGCCAACATCATCCCCCCTTGTTGTTGGGTTGGACTGACCGCCGCATGCCCCGGTGCTCCTCTGCTTGCCGTTCAGCGATGGCCAGTGAGAAGGGCAGTAACCACATGAGATGAGACCTCCACTCACTCTTGTAGTTCTAGATGTGAAAGCTTTTATGGTTGTTCCATTGGATGGGAAAAGAGAAAGAGCTGGAAGAGGTCAATAGGATAAGGCAGGAACAATCAGAAATGAGCAATGGATAGGATAAACATGTAGTAGAAAAGTGTGGGACAGCTGGGAGTAAGATGTCCCATTTTTTCCTCTTACACCGGGCATCCTCCCTATCAATACCGTTATTATTATTATAGATTTTGGACCACTTACCACTAGCTTACTGATACTGTCCAGCATACTAATCTAAGCTGGCTCGTAGAAAAGGTTATGCTCACCGAGTAGGCACCTTTGCTCTACCCTGTTTGGGCTTAAGGTATATCTACCTGTGGTTACGTGTTAATATTATTGTGGACTAAATAAGACCCTGTTTGGATCCCTTGGGCTAACAACTAGTTGCTAAACTTTAGCCCTTGAGGATCCAAATAGGAGGGCTAATGGGTGGGCTAAAGTTTAGCCAAAGCCCCAACTAATTGTTAGCCAACTAGTCCATCAAACCCAGCTAATGAGGGCTAAAGGACCAGCCGGATGGAAAAAAGACGTTGATACCCACGCCAACCCTCTCAGACCACCATGCATAGGGGTATAACAGACTTTGCACTGAGATAGTAGCACTTATTAGTCCTTGGATCCAAACAGGACTGGGTTAATCTTTAGCCAACTAACTACTAGTCAGCTAACAACTAGTCCTAGTCCATTCAAACAGGCCCTAACAAGTAGAAACTGTTAGTAAAATTTTAAGTTGTTAGAGAGCATGGAAATTTTCTTGTACAGCTCTCTTCTGCATTGCGTTGCCCTGTTGAAGTTGATGAATTGAGATGCCATCAAGGCATTTACCGTTGCATATCCAATTAGCAACAGATGCGATCTCTTACCAGAGAGAGAGAGAGAGAGAGAGAGAGAGAGAGAGAGAGAGAGAATAACTGATCGTGCCTTCACGGCTTCACGTTCTGGTCAAAGCCAAGGCAAGAATTCCCTGATGCCGCCAAAATGCAGAGTAAACAACGACGTTCTAGTACAGTGGCCGTCGAATTTAAAACAACACATTGCCATTCTTTAAGAAATGCGCATAATAAAGAAGATATCTTCAGACATGTTCCTATGGCGCCATTTGATCGGACAGTTCATCGCCCCAGTATTATATCTCTGGATCTAACGAGCTACGAGCCGGCGAATCTGCATATGATCGTCGGGACAGTTGGCTACGCACTGCGCCCGGCATCCACACATCCTCTCCTCTCTTCTCAGATCTCTCCTTTCACTTCCATGGCCAGCCTCGCGCACCAGACGGCGGCGACGGTGATGGTGTGCGACGACGAGTTCGTCCCGCAGAGCTTCACCTGCTTCGGCCGGTCGCTGTCGAGGGCGTCGTCGGGGCGGCTGGAGTACAGGGCCCTGAACGAGGGCGAGGAGAGGCGCATTGCGCAGGAGCGGTCCGCGAGGGCGAAGCTGCGGTGGAAGGCCGTGGCGCAGGAGATACTGGCGAGGAGGGGCGGCGGCGGCGGAGGAGGAGGACGACGGAGGAGGAAGCCGGCGTTCAGCTACGACTCCAAGAGCTACGCGCTCAACTTCGACCAAGGCGCCGAGTAGCTACATCGCCGGCGATGGCGAGCGAGCTGCAGAGCCTGGACAGCGTGCGCGTGCGTGCGTACGTACGTACGTGCATGTCGCACGCGCGCGGCGACATGAACGTCGCTGTCGCTCGGCCGGCCGGCGAGGGAACGGAGCGCCCGTAGCTCCTCGTGATGCGGCGGCGGGGGCAGCGTGTGGAGATCGAGCTTTTACGGCCTGTTCCTGCGCTAGTCCGTGTTCTTTGGTTGCTTTTTTTTTTGTTGAGATGGTGTACTTTTTTCACGGTTGGGCGGTGCATCCCGGCATCTTCACGTGGTGTAATAAGGGTCCTGTTATTTGTCAGTTTTTAGTTTTTTTATAATAATTAACTTTTAAATAAAGTGTCTTTTCGAAATAAAGTATACTAGTTAATTATAGTACATATTGTACCAACTTCATTTATATCGGTAAAAATCACACATAAATTTCTGTTACTCTATAATCTGTTGGTAAATCAGCGAGCGGTTTATAAGCTAGACCAACTTTTTTTTGAAGGTTAAGGCTAGATCAGTTTGGTAGTTTGCAGGCAAGCAAAGGTACATCGAGAGAAAGATGACATGCTCATCATGTGAAATACTAGTTTTCCGGAGTTCAAAACCGCTATTAACCGGTCAAATATGTCCGCTGCCCGTTTGTTCTATCGATTGGATGATGCAAAAAAAGCACAAATGACTCATAGCTTTAAAGAAGGCAGCGAGCATAAATACATGTAACATGTGGATGTGCTAGGACACAGGGGCGGATCCAGGAAAAACGATCGCCGGGGTCACTATAAACATACATCACTAATTGATAGAGGCTAATAGCTAGTAATAAATTAGTACTATAGTTCCATGCATGCATAATACACTGAATAAATTAACAACAGTACATGATAAGTTGATAACAAGAAATATCATTCTAAGAAATTAACAATAGTTACCTCTCAAATCTTCTCTTTGCGAGTTCCCATCTTTTGAAAAAGAGCTGTCACATCGTCATTTGGAATTGTAGCTAAAAGGCTTGGCTCCACGAAGCATATGATTGAATCATTCATAAATTCATCACTAATTCGATTCCGTAATACCGTTTTCACAATTTTCATTGCCGAAAAACATCTCTCCACTGACACGGTGGCAACAGGCAGCACAAGTACTAATTTGAGGAGTTGATATACCAAAGGAAAAGCAAGATGCTTTTTTGTATCCACCATCAGTTTAGCAAGTTGAGAAATAGTATCCTTACTAATTAGAACATGAAGCTGAATAATAGATATAGCATACACATTACATAGGGCAAAACTCCTTACTTGACATTTTTCTTGAAGCTTGGAAGTAAGATTACACTGATTGAAAAGCGCTGCAACCATCACTCCATCAGTTTCTTCACTCTTTAGGAAAGAACTAGTTTCTGAACAAAGAAACACAAAATCAATCATGTTTCAGAATGCAAGAAGGAAACCAAAAGGAAAATGTCATAAACAAGTTTACATTAATTAAAAAAATTACATGTCGTGTTCGTGTATCAGGATCAAGCCTGCAGCAACTAAAAGTCTAAAACTCCTCTGTTCTTGGGTATATCACTTTCACCAAGGGCCACTTATTCCTTGCCAAATTAACCCAAACAAAGCACAGCCAAACTGAAAAACAAAAAAAGAAGCAAACATCTGAGGAAGTGTGCAGTAGAATAAAATTAAGCCCTTAAATAACTCTCTAGATTGAGCTCATCACCATGTACGTATGGACGCTCGGACGCTCGCTAATGCATTATGCATATACGTATGGACTGGGAAGTGCTTGATCTACTGGAATACTGGATCAACGACTCAACGTATTACGTATACGCGCGTCGTCGTCGACCGCAGGCTCCCGTCCCGTGGCCACGGCAGCGCGGTGATGGGCCTGGGCGTAACCGCGGGCGAACGGCGATTCGGCGAAGCGGAACTAGAAGACGAAGCGTCGCGCCGTCGCCTGTCGCTGAGTAGCTTGCACAGGGGAGAAGACGAAGCGTGTGTGGGCTGGACGCCTGGGCCGCTGGGGACTGGGGTCACTGTGATTTTTCATGGGGGTCACTAGCTAAAATATATGGTGAGGTATGTGGGTTGGGCCAGAGGTCGTCGGTGTCACTTGACCCCGGCCCAACACTGTACATCCGCCCCTGCTAGGACATTAGGGCCCGTTCTAAACAGGGCTTTACTGATGAATAGAAATTCCTGAGATGAAAAGGCACAATGCATCAAGGTAGTGTGAAATTAAATGAGATCGAGCTCATTACGTAGAAGCGCATATATATACACACACCTATAAACGTGTGCACGCGCTATAATACATATCTATGTGTTCTCCCTTGTAATAACTTTAAAAAAGAGAAAAAAATAAAAAAGATTCAAAAAGATCCAATTACAAAATAATCACACGCAGCTGAAAAAAAAACATATCAATGAAAAACGGATGATTCAAAAGAGTATGACGAAGAAGGTGTGATTATCTAGTTCGTGTCTCTGTCTGTGACCAGATAATTATCTCTACTCCTTAAAAGAAGGAGTTCAAGGTGATGGTGCTGTTAGATTGATCTCAGCCGATTAGTCCAACGGCTAATCGGGCCTTGATCCGCGCCCTGATCGGGGGCGCCCAGCCCATCTCTTGGCTAGTGGGCCCCCGTCGCGCTGCGCAATAAATAGAGGGCGGGGGCCGGCGGCTCGACTTACGAGGTTCGCCTGAGCCGCACATCCCCACCCAACAAAACCCTAACCGATCTAGAGGGGGCGCAGTCAGCGACGGGAAGCACCATCGCCGTCTCCTTCACCGGATCTGCGCCGTCGCCACCGTCTTCCTCTTCCCCGACCGCCGCTGCCCGTGCGCAGACTTCACCGACGAACCAGTGATCGCCAGCTCCTCCTCCAACGCGTCGGATGGTTAGTAATGATGCCTACTTCCCTCTCTCCCTCTCCCCTTCTCTTTGGAACCCGAATCAAGCGCAAAAGAAATACAACAATGGTATCAGAGCGGGTCTTACGGGTGCGGTCGCCGCCGTGCGCCACGTAGGACGGCCGCCGCCCGGCGCCTCGGGCCGCCGTCGTGTGCGCCGGGTAGCCGCGCCGCCGCTCCGCTCGGGGTTGCCCCTCCGTGCGTCGCGCCTCCCATGGCGCCGTCGCGCTCCGTACCGGGGGCCGTCGCCGCGCCGCTGCGTCGCGCGTACGTGCGCCGCCGCTTCCCCGCTCGGGGCGCCCTCCGTGCGCCGCCCTGCGCCCCGTGCGCGTTGTGCCGCGGGCGCCCTGCTCGGAGACGCCGAGAGTCGCGCCTCCCGCCGCTCGCCGCCTTGCGCCCTGCGCGCGTGCGCCGCCGTCGCCTGCCGTTTTTTTCGGGTGGAGAGAAGGCTAATGCCCCTAGGGTTAGGGTTGGGGCACTTTTGTTTTTTGCCTGCGCACGGGTTCGGCCGTCCGATCAGATCGGGCGGCCATTCTTTTAAGGGCCAAAGTCCTTTTGGGCCGGAGTGTTTTCTAGGCCGTTTGATCAAATCGAACGGTGCGCACGCATGTGGTTTTGCTGATGGGCTGCGCGCGCTTTTGCGGGCCGCGCCGCTGTTAATTGGGCCGCGCGCATGAGGTGGCCCGAGCGCGGTTATTGCAGGCCAAAAAGGGGGCTGTTGGGTTTTTGGCCCAGCAGCGCATGATGTTATCTTTTTCAGTATATATTTCATGTAATTTGAAACAAATCTCTGTAAATTTTGCACCAACGTGTTATTTTTCCAGAGATTAGATGAGTACAGTAATAATGCTTCTGAGTATGAATTATTTTAGAATAATTTCATGTTTCCGCTGCAAAAGTTAATGTTGATTAATTTTTCATTATTAAATTCGAACCAACGGGAGAATTTAATTTTGGAAAAATAGATATAATTTCCAGATAATTATGATATTGTTATTTTCTGACCAACGTTGATAATAACAGTATTATAATTTTTTAATTGATGATTTTATGCATTATTTCTATTTCTGCCCAACGGTGATGTAGATTTAATGTATAGATAAAATTGTATGTCGTAATTTTGACCAACGTTGGAAATAAGACATATAATTTTGCTTTAAATGTTCTCACTGTATATGAATTGTGGTTTCAGAAGGATACTCCTTGATGGGCTACATCAGGGATATCCCGGTTCTCAAAGGAGACAACTACGGTGAATGGAAGAAAAAGATTGATCTGGCCTTCATCTTGGCTGAGGTGCACTGGGTAGTCACCACACCGTGTCCCACAGAGCCTGTGGCACCGGTGAGAGATGAAAATGAGGCTGATGCTGCTTGGCAGACCAGACAGAGGGACTATGCTCCCGTAAAAATGTCATATGATCTTGATCATAAAAAGTGGGTCACTGCCACAATAAATGTTTGGCTGTGATAAAGAACACGATCGAGCCTGCAATTGTGGGCTCAATCGCAGAGTGTGACACTGTCACAAAGTACCTTGAGAGAATAAAGAGTCAGTTTACTGGCTCTTCAAAGACTTATGCTACACAGCTGATTAAACAGCTTATGACAGAAAAGTACTCTGGTGGTGGCAGTGGCATAAGAGAGCACATACTAAGGATGAGAAACTTGGCATCCAAGCTTAAACCAATGGATTTGGCTCTCAAAGATAAGTTCCTTATTCATTTGGTTTTTGCTTCCTTGCCGAAAGAGTTTGACACATTTGTTGTCAACTACAACATGCAGCCCGAGAAATGGGACTTAGAAAAGTGCATTGCTATGTGTGTGCAAGAGGAGGAAAGAATCAAATCCTCACATGGTGGTTCTATCAACTATGTGAAGGACTACAAGAAAAAGAACCTTAATCATTCCTCCTCAAAGACAGGAAAGCCTCAGCATAAGCCTCAGCAACAAAATTTCACAGTGGAGAAAGATCAGTGCCTTCATTGCAAGAAAAAGGGACATTACAAGAAAGATTGTCCTGATTTCTTAAAAATGATTATGTCAAAGAAAGGTGAGAACATCATTACGTTCATAAATGAGTCCCTGTATGTACAATATTCAAAATCTACTTGGTGGATTGATTCAGGTGCAACTGTTCATGTTGCCAATAATTTGCAGGGATTCCGTTCGACGAGGAATACGCAAAGAAAAGAAAGATGCGTTAAAGTCGCAAATGGAGTCCAAGCTGAAGTTGAAGCCGTTGGACAATGATGGTTATGATTGTCATTTTGGAAATGGCAAATGTGAAATAATGTTTAATGATAAATGCATTGGTCTTGCCATCAAACAAGACGAGCTTTATTTATTGTCACTTCGTGAAAATGTGAATTCCGTATGTGATGTGAATGAGCGTATATCCTCGCCTGTGAATGCGAACAGAAAACGAAAGAGAACTCATAATGCATCGTCGAAATTATGGCACTGTCGTTTAGGCCATATTTCGAGGGGGGGAATAGAAAGACTAGTTAAGAATGAAATTCTTCCTCTATTAGAGTTCTCAGACCTAGAACAATGCAGAGAATGCATTAAAAGAAAATATGTAAAGAAAATTAAGAAAGACGCCAAAAGAAGCATAGGAGTTCTACAAATTATTCACACAGACATTTGTGGTCCTTTTCCTGTGAAAAGCGTGGATGGTTATGACTCGTTCATAACATTCACGGATGATTACTCTCGTTATGGATATATTTATCCAATCAAAGAAAGAAATGAAGCCTTGGATAAATTCAAGATATTTAAGGCTGAAGTTGAAAACCAACACGATTTAAAGATCAAGATAGTCCGATCTGACCATGGGGGGGAGTACTACGGTCGACATACCCCATATGGACAAGTTCCTGGACCTTTTACAAGGTTTTTACAGGAAAATGGCATAGTAGCCCAGTATTCTACACCGGGCGAACCTCAGCAAAATGGAGTAGCTGAAAGACGCAACCGTACCCTGATGGATATGGTGCGAAGCATGATGAGCTATTCCACACTGCCATTGAGTTTATGGATGGAGGCGTTGAAAACCGCCATTCATATTCTCAACAGAGTGCCTAGTAAGTCGGTGCCCAAAACACCGTACGAGTTGTGGACAGGAAGAGTTCCCTCACTAAACCACTTACGTGTGTGGGGGAGTCCTGCTGAGGCTAAAGTATTTAACCCAAACCTTGGGAAACTTGATCCCAAAACAGTAAGTTGCCATTTCATTGGCTACCCTGAAAAGTCAAAAGGTTTTCGTTTCTACTGTCCAGACAGATATACAAAGTTTGTAGAAACGAGACACGCTGTCTTCTTAGAGGATGAAATGATGAGAGGAAGTATGGTAGCTCGAGAGATTGACCTTGAAGAGAAGCGGGTGTATATGCCCACTCCGATGATTCAAGAGCCATTCTTCACACTACCTGCTGTCGCTGCACCGACGGTGCAAGACACTGTGGTGCCAGCACCTGTTATTGTTCCTCCTGTGGCAACAATGAATGAGAATGAGGAACCTGTTCTTCAGGATCCTATAGAACCCATTGCCACAGATGAGGGGGAGCAACAACAGCCTCAAACAGAAGAAGTACCAAATGAGGAGGCCCCGAGGAGGTCTCAAAGAGTAAGAAGATCAGTTATTTCTGATGATTATCAGATTTATCATACAGAGGAATTTCAAATGGAGGATGATCCCACCTCATTTGAAGAAGCCATGAGAAGCGAAAATTCCTCAAAATGGCTTGAGGCCATGGAAGAGGAAATGAGGTCCATGAAGACTAATAAAGTCTGGGACTTAGAAATTATTCCTAAAGAAGCCAAAACAGTAGGTTGTAAATGTGTCTACAAGACAAAGCTTGACTCCCAAGGGAATGTAGAAAGATACAAAGCGCGACTTGTGGCAAAAGGCTTTACGCAAAGAGAAGGGATTGATTACAATGAGACCTTTTCTCCAGTCTCATGTAAAGATTCCTTCAGAATCATAATGACATTAATAGCACATTATGATTTAGAGTTACATCAGATGGATGTAAAGACGGCATTTCTTAATGGGGATTTGGAGGAAAATGTTTACATGGCACAACCGAAAGGTTTTGTCGTGGAAGGAAATGAAAGAATGGGATGCCGCCTAAAGAAATCAATTTATGGGTTAAAGCAAGCTTCAAGACAGTGATACTTGAAGCTTGACAGTACAATAAGAAAATTTGGGTTTAAAGAGAATGTAGAGGACAACTGTGTTTATGCAAAGTTTAAAGATGGAAACTTTATCTTCCTAATCCTGTATGTGGATGATATCCTACTGGCTAGTAGTGATGTCAGTCTGCTACTGGAGACAAAGAAGCTTTTGTCCTCAAACTTTGATATGAAAGATCTTGGTGAAGCTTCGTTCGTTCTAGGGATCGAAATTCACCGGGATAGAAACAGAGGGATATTGGGACTGTCACAAAAGGCATACATAGAGAAAGTCTTAAAGAAATTTGGTATGCATAAATGTAGTCCTTCACCTGCACCTATAGTCAAGGGCGACAGATACGGGGTTTTTCAATGCCCCAGGAACCAGTACGAGCTCGAACAAATGAAATCGGTTCCATATGCTTCAGCTGTCGGAAGCTTGCAGTATGCTCAAGTGTGTACACGCCCTGACTTAGCGTTTGTTACCGGGTTACTTGGCAGATTCCAGAGCAATCCTGGAATAGAATATTGGAAATTGGTAAAGAAAGTCTTGCGTTATTTGCAAGGAACAAAAGGCCTCATGATGACATACAGAAGATCAGATTCACTCCATATAGTGGGGTATACAGACTCTGATTATGCGGGAGATGATAGAAAGTCGACATCCGGATATGTGTTCACTCTCGCTGGAGGAGCTATATCGTGGAAAAGCTCCAAGCAAACCGTCACTACATCGTCCACAATGTATGCCGAGTTTGTAGCATGTTATGAGGTTACGGGGCAGGTGAACTGGCTAAAGAAGTTCATACCCGGTTTAAAAGTGGTTGACGACATCAATAGACCACTTAAGTTGTACTGCGATAATGAACCCGCGGTAATGTATGCCCACAACAATAAGTCAAGTGGTGCTGCCAAACACATTGACATAAAGTACTATGTTGTGAAAGACAAAGTTCGGGATCAAATTATAAGTCTTGAGCATATAAGTACCGCAAAGATGTTAGCGGATCCGCTTACTAAAGGCTTACCACCCAACGTGTTCAGAGAACATGTAGCCGGCATGGGTTTAAGGGAAATCCTATGATTCCTGGACTAAAAGTTGGCCCAAAAGATTAAAGTAACTATTTCAGAACAGAGAGGTGTATTGTAGCTGTTAAATCTATCGGCGATTGACTGTGACGATGAGACATGTTCTGTGCACTAATCTGTGATGGAATGAGTAAAGTCAAAAGTAATTAAAGTTAAAGCATAGATTGAGATCAAGGGGGAGAATGTTAGATTGATCTCAGCCAATTAGCCCAACGGCTAATCGGGCCTTGATCCGCGCCCTGATCGGGGGCGCCCAGCCCATCTCTTGGCTGGTGGGCCCCCGTCGCGCTGCGCAATAAATAGAGGGTGGGGGCCGGAGGCTCGACTTACGAGGTTCGCCTGAGCCGCACATCCCCACCCAACAAAACCCTAACCGATCTAGAGGGGGCGCAGTCAGCGACGGGAAGCACCATCGTCGTCTCCTTCACCGGATCTGCGCCGCCGCCACCGTCTTCCTCTTCCCCGACCGCCGCTGCCCGTGCGCAGACTTCACCGACGAACCAGTGATGGCCAGCTCCTCCTCCAACGCGTCGGATGGTTAGTAATGATGCCTACTTCCCTCTCTCCCTCTCCCCTTCTCTTTGGAACCCGAATCAAGCGCAAAAGAAATACAACAGGTGCATCCTACACCTCCTTCTCTTTTCACTATCTTTTTTAACATGTGGGCCCTACCCCGAATCCGTGCGCCCCTCCACACCCCGAATCCGTGCCTTCTCCTCCCGTTGCTTTCCTCCCCATTTCTCTGCCTCGGCGCCGGCGAGTCCGGGCCATCTCACCGGCGGCCGCCCGCCTACTCCCGTCTGCATCCACCGCCCCGCCCCTTCCTTCTCCCCCTTCTACTCTCCTTCCCCAGCGCCATCATCCTCCACCAGCCGCTTCTCCACCCGTGCCCCACCGCTCCTCTTGCCCCACCTCGGTGCCGCCGCTCCAGATCCACCGGCCGCCGCTTGCTCTCTTCCGCCGCCCCCTTCTCGTCTGCTCCTCTCACCCCCCTCTTCTTCTCCATCCACGGCGCCGTCGAGGCCGGGCCATACCTCGTCGGCAGCCACGCCCTCACCCCGCCGCAGCTCTCCCGCAGCTCCTCCGCCTCTCTCCTCCCTCCTAAACTCCCTCCGGCCGCTCCTTCTCCACATCCGCCGCCACATCCTCACTTCCCCGCCTTCCTCTTCCTCTCCCACATCAGCGCCGCCGCCGTCTTGCTCTTCCTCCTCCGCCTCCCTTCTCAACTCTCTCCGCCCACCTCCACAAGGCGCCGCCCCTCTATTCCACCTCCATCAACACCGGCCGCCACCCTCTGTTCCGTCTCCTCTCGGATACATCACCGTCCTTCCTCCTCCCCACTGCTTCTCCTTTCTTCCACCGCGCCGTCCACTTCCACCACCGGCCGCCGCACCCTCATTAGCGCCACTCTTCGGGCCGCCATCACCAGCCAGGTGAGCCCCCGCCCCTGCACCTCCATCTAGCCGTTTCTTATTGTGATTATCGTGGGCTAATCTTGTCAATCACCCCTATTTCTTTGACGCAAACTCGCTAAGCATCCGATTCGATGGAGAGCCAAATTTGGTCGGTTCCCCATGGCATTGCCACGAACCGTGATCTGGTCCGGCTGCGGCGTGCTGGGTAATTACTAATTAGGTGGTGTTAGGTTTAATTTTTTAATGTAGTTCTTGATCCAAAGGCCAAAGTTTGGTTCCCCATAATTGAAATGAACGAATTGCGAACCGCGGTCTCATGAAGGTAGATGTGGATCACGACTGATTCAGTGTATGTGATTATCCATGAGCTAGAGTTGTCTGCACTGATTTAGGCTCGTGGGAAATTACTTGGAGAGAGGTCACTGGAAAGGTTGTTATCGAACAAGAATGGTGTAGCATAGTAAATAGTTCCATGCTATGCTTGCTTGCGCAGTCAGATTGGTAGCCAGAGTTTGCCCTGTTGCTTTAAGAAATATTATCTAACTTGAGACCAATGTGATATGATATGCATTGAGCTATGTCCTTTCTATTGTGATGTAGCTAATCTGTGGTTTATACACTTGTACGATGCGATACTTCCCAGCCAGGCTTTCTGTTTTCCGAATCTCATCAAACTGCATATATCCCATTGCCGGGGTTAATACTGCTGGTGCAAGCCACAAGCCATTTAGCACTCATCATGTGGGGGATATAGCATGCTACTCTTAGCATAATCTTGTGCTGACTGTAACACGTGATTTCTTTCATCAGACCATTGCACTAGCTAATAAGGTTAATCGGGTTTCTTCTACATTCTTTATGCCCTGGTGCATTGTATTAGTTGGTTTGACAACTTACCATGCGGGGTGCTATGAATCCTCAACAGTGGAGCTCCTCTGGTTTCGGCAATGATAGTTGAACCTGGACTTATTTCTTTGTTCTTACTTTTGTTACAGCGATCGATGTATCTGATTTCTCATCACCTCTGAAGTGGTTAGAAGCATTTCAAACATATTAATCTGATTAACATAATTGAATTTGTGGTCTGTTAGATTATAGTATTATTGGTATATATTCTCTTCTTTGCACATTGACAAAACTGCACTGTTGTAGCTTTTTTTTCAATTTCTTATTCAGGTGTGTTATCCATGTTCCCCCAGAACATTTTGTCATAAGTGATTTCATCTGAGCTATTATGAGAAGCTCAATCTCTATTATGATCAGTTGTAGGACTATTTCGTTCTTTCTTCATTTGGCACAAAAATATACATAATCATGACCTTTAGATGACTGCATAACTGTATGTTGCTACACAAATCTTCATAATATCTCCTAAATAATTCTGTATGAAGATTCTCCTTACTATGAGAATAATTAGCTTCACCTTTTATATTTTTGACTCATAATAATAGAAGAAAGCATGTCTGTAACTCTAAGTTTTGATATATGTTATTCAATCCCCCCATATGTGAAGAAAAAATGAATAAAAAAATTTAGTTGCACAGTGATTCCCCTCACCCTCTCATGTCTTCTCTCTACATGTAACAGTGTTGTGTGATGCTAAAGCAATGGCATTTCAATCCTCAGGTAACAAATACATTTTTTATGTTGTTAGTAGGCAACCACCAGGTAACGAATTCACAGCCCCTCTCTCTCTACGACTAACATAAAAGCAAGGGCATTCGGATCTTGAGGTGGGTCTTCAAGTAACAAATACTTTTCCATAATGGTAAGATGCATCCACTAGGTAACTAATATTTTTCGTGTCAGATAAAAATGCACGCAGAGTGCATGTAGAATCAATACTTGCAAAATTCATTTGGCACGGAAACTATAGATAATCATAACCTTTTGATGACTGCATGACTGTATGTTGCTACACGAATCTTCATAATATTTCTTAGATAATTCCATATGAAGATTCTGCTTACTATGAGAATAATTGCTTCACATTTTATATTTCTGACTCATAATAATGGAAGAAGATATATCTGTCACTCTTTAAGTTTTGCAATCCCCCATATGTGAAGAAAAATAAATAAAAAAAATTAGTTGCACGGTTGGTTGCCCTCACCCTCCCATGTCTTCTCTCTAAAACTGAATTTCTGACTATGACGTAACCCTCCTGAGGTATAGCTAAATATAGATAAAGCATGCTTTCTCTCGCTTTCAATTTGAAAGATCCTCTCAACATTATATTATTCTCGGAATGGTGTGAGAGATATGCTAGAACATTGATTCCATTTATAGTATGTGGTGCTTATATTTTGCACATTTTGTTAAATGATGTGTATTATTCTTGCGACAACAGCCACAGAATTATTCTAAATCACATTATAGCTTATGGCATGCGATTGTTGTGTTTGCACATGATATATATAAATTTTGTTTTGTGTTTCAATTTGCTCAAGTCAGTTCCTCCTGGCACTGCACTCCTTAATTAGATACCCATAGATTTACATGTGGCGTAGAGACTTTTTACTAAATTATGCTCTTTTCTTTAGTATTCATGCACGTCCTGGAGGGAGCTACTAATATGAAGCTATTAGTGGTGCTTGCTATCTACTCCTGTATTTTTTGGAGGCTTATTAGTTCATCTTGAGATAAGCTGTACATTGTGGCCCCTGAGGGACTAACAAAATATACAAATGTATTTGTTGATGATTTTTGTCTTGAGTACCAATGTAATTGTAATTTTGGTGCCATCCTCAGTTAGCGTGGATATAATTAGGTGTATAAGTTTGTTATGGAAAAAAGAAATATCAAATGATTGTCTTTGAAATGATAATGCATAAGTAACAATATTTTCTTCTTAAATCTATTGCACATCTCACCATGGTTTTTTGTAGTGTCACATTATTACTGAGTTTGCCGATGATTAAATTAGCAACATTAGAGATATGCTATCTGATTTATTATCAATGTTGGCCTTAAATTTTTCTACAATAAATTCTCATGTAAATGAAAGAAAATGTGTATAGTATTTGATTTTCCGTTGCAACGCACGGGCACACTAGTTACTATTATAAAAGAACGAGTTGGTGGTCGTACATCTCTTCTCCTCCAACCACCCAATTCTTAACTTCTCATCACACTCCACTTTTCAACTGATCAGAGTAACTCTCTTTCATAGCATAATTCTCTATATATCTAATAAATTTTGTTGTAATACACGAACAGTGACTAATCATTGATATATATTACTCTAAACTCTATAATTTATTTAAGGCTTTATTTAGTAACCCAAAATTTTCGGCCCATCCCGTAGACGGGTCGGCTTGGATGTTCATCAGAATTCACGTTTCAGAACAGTGAAGAGTAGGGGCACCTCTGGTAAAAAAAAACCCTCCTCACCAATGGAAGCGGCATGCCACGCGCGTCCGCGCCCGCGTGCCCCTGGCTGGCTCCCCACCTCCTCCGCCGCACCGCAACACGCGCGGTGGGGGTGGCCTCCTCGCGAACCGCGTGCCGCTTCGGGGGGCGGTGGGGATAGCTTCGCCTCTGGCCGTTGGGCGGGTCCTGCGGTCGCCCGGAGCCGGAGCCCAGCGAATCTAGGGTTGCCCCCTCTCCGCCCCCGACGCCTCCGCCTCTCGCCCTCCCCCGCGGGGAGGATAATAGGCGGGGGACGGCCGCTCCGAGCCCCCCTCGTCGAATGCGCCGGCGGCCAACAAAGTGAGAAGCGCGTCGGAGTCGGCCTAGGCACGTATCTGCCTCTCCTCTTTCTTCTTTCTGATCCTTGCTAATGTGATGATCTGATCCAATGTGGCTGCTGCTTGTTGATCGGGGAGTATGGCCGCGTGAAATTTCGATCTCGTTTGAACAGGCCCTTGCGGAATTGTAGAACTGTGCGCCGGTGCGGCCGCCGCCTCCTCTTCTTCCCGCAGTTTCCAGTCACTTGAATCATTTCTTCTAATTATGTTTTTCTTTCAATCGGTTTAGCTATAGTTTTAGGGGTGGTTTCTGCGCTATATATGTTTTGCTAATCTTGTCCTTGTAATTGTTTTAACCATTGTATGGGGTGGTTTGCCACCACAATATAATAACTAGTGGAATTGTATTCTGTAAAAAAAAATTGGCCGAGGGGAGGGATTAGAATACACGGTCTGCTTCATTTGTTTACATTGCTGACTGCTAGCCAACTTCATCATAGTTCATGGAACCTAGGAAAGAAACAGCTACTGGTTAAGAAAGAACATTTTTTCTTCATTAGCCTTTCATTGCAGTTTTCTTTGGCCTGTAATGAAATTTATTTTTTTATGGTGCCTTTTCATATTGCGTGCGAACAATTGTAATCATATACAGTTGGTGAAGACACTGTTTCGGAAATGTCGTCCACTGTGCCAAAGTCATCAAACATCTTCTGGCATGATTGCCCAGTTGGCAAGACTGATCGGCAGAAGCTACTGAGGCAGAAAGGTTGCGTTGTTTGGATTACAGGCCTTAGTGGTTCAGGTAAAGGAAGTTAATTTCTCTGAAACTGTTATGTTGCGTGCTTCTTGGAATGCTGGTACAGTGGCTGAATTTTTCAAGTATGGATCATTTCAACTACAATTGTTGTCTACACAGACTGGTATTTCTTTACTTTTACATAAACCATTTCACCTCTACACAATTACTTAAGGCCAAAGGGTTTTACTTCTGGGAGAATCATATTGCAGACTATAGGGTACCAGATTCTTACTGCCTTCGTAGTTTAGTTGTTGAATGGTTCATATTGTTCTTGTTTGTTAAGTAATTACTGAAATATTGTTTACTTCACCTTCATCATTGTTAGTTTTGCTGAAAATGAGTTTGACTCTGTTCAAGCGGCGGTGTTCTGTTCTAAATGGTCAGCTTGGGGGTCATGTCAATATATGACATACGATATTTTTTCTTGGACAAATTGTTTTGAACAACCTATTTTCATTTTCCACAAATTCAGACAGACAACTTTCCTGTTATGAAAGGGTAAATCTGTAAAATTCCCAAAAGCACTGTAATATTTGCTATCTACATGGCTGATGTTCATTATGCTTACTGTTGTTTTGTTCTCTCTTCACCCTATGTTTAACATTGCAAGAAATCACAATATATTTTCTGTTCTTTGAAAGGTTAATTCGCAAATGACAGATTTCCAATAATTCAACATTTGTTCTCAATGTAAACTTCTTATTGTTTAATGATGCTTTATTGGTATTTCTATCTAATTTCATATTATTTTACTTCACCTTGTCAAGGTAAAAGTACCTTGGCGTGTACGTTAGGTCGAGAGCTCCACACAAGAGGGAAGCTTGCATATGTTCTTGATGGTGATAACTTAAGACATGGTCTGAACAAGGATCTTGGCTTTAAAGCTGAAGATCGTGCTGAAAATATTCGCAGAGTTGGTAAGTCCTCTGAACACGGAGATTCTGTTTGTAAATTTAACGAATTTCTCATGAACTCTAAAAAAAGATAAAAAACATAACCATGCTTGTGCAGTTGTGCTATTATTTTATATTTTCCAGCCACCTGTACTTGACATTTAGTTTCAACTGTTTTGAGCAGGTGAAGTAGCAAAGCTATTTGCAGATGCAGGCCTAGTGTGCATTGCAAGTTTGATATCTCCGTATAGGAGAGACCGTGAGTCTTGTCGTGCATTATTGTCAGATGATAGTTTTATTGAAGTAAGGGATTCTTCTTAGTTTAGTTTGCCTCTAGTGAACATAGCTTCCTCATGGCTTTTAGACTTTAGTTATGACTGTTCACCGATCACCCATGAACTTTTGCAGGTTTTCTTGAACATGCCTTTGGAATTGTGTGAAGCAAGGGATCCAAAGGGCCTTTATAAGCTTGCTCGTGCAGGAAAAATAAGGGGTGAGGTTCTCATATAATGCTTGATGTTCAAAATGAAAATAATTAAGAGTGCTTAGTTGCTTAACATTTCAATGTGGCTTGTCGTGCAGGGAAAATAGGTACAAAAGTGAATTGTTTTGAAATGTAAATTACTTTTTATGACTTATTTGTAAGGCCAGAAGCCCAGAATTGCAGCCTGACTTGAATAATTACGTTACCAAATTGAATTACATTATGCATGTTTTGGGGAAAAACACCCAAATAGGAAAAGGCCATATGCGGTTATTCTCCAAGTCTTAAAATTGCCCATTCCATAAGGATCATGATCTGTAATTGCGGTCTTGCAGCCATGCTAAAATGTGATGATGCACATACTGTGATAGTCTGAAAGATGAATATGGTGTTGGCCATCTGTTGTAGCCAGGTTCTTCCACTGTGTAATGGCATTACATCTAGGATGTGGGTGAGCATCCTTTGTAGGTTAGGTTATGTCACTATGCTTTTACTGCACAGTTAGCCATTAGCCCATTACAACATCAGAGTTGGCTCAACTTCTGTCTGATTTCCTCGTAGTTTATTTGAACTTTTGTCTTGTCAGTTTCTAGGAGCTGCATCATTGTCACTATGCTTATTTCTAATGCTAAAAACAAAAGCAGTTGAACTGGTCTATTTTGAGTCTGGACTCTGGACTGTGGAGACACCAAGTTGGTGTATGCATGTTACTCCAGTCCTTAAAAATCATCTTTTTGGGGTGCCTGTATGTGCATTTGTAAGTTGGATTGAGTTTTCTAGTTGAGGATGGAAAAGAAAAGGAGGAATATACATGGAAGTTTCTTTTTGCCTCTCATACTCTTGTGTAAGTCGCTTGTGTAAGTCCAAGCATCTTATGAAGAAAACATTTTCACTGAAGCAAGTTCCCTTGCAGGCAGACTTATCCTTACTTTGTTGGCTCTAATTGACCATTTTTTGCTGACAATCTTCAATCTACTTTTTTCGGCCTGTCTTGTTAGATCATGTAGAGCTGACTCATGTTTCAAGCTCCAATTATGTGTTATTGCAGGTTTTACTGGAATTGATGACCCTTATGAACCACCATTAAATTGTGAGGTACATCATAATATAATATTTGCTATCATCTTAACATGGTCAAAGTGTGCATTATTAAGGTGTTAATGTAACTATTCCTTTTGGTTCATATTAAATCAGTGGCCTCTCCGAAACTCTAGAGATCAAAATGTTATTGGCATTTATGATTGCATTAGGAAAACAGAGCATGATTCCTCATTTCCTTTTTATTGTAACATAATCAGATCATGTTGGATTAAAAGCATGCTTAGCATGTGAAAGAGCAAATGATAAAATATGCTTGTTTCTTGAGGAGGACAGTAGTGGGCGGCAAATGTTAGATTATGATTATTGCTACACTAGTTGAATGCATAAGATGGTCTTTACTGTATCCCATAAAAAAAGGATGAACTTTACTGTAAATACTTCATCCAAAGTTGAATTGACAGCTGCGGGTGACACCTAAATTGATAATTCTTGGTTTTTGTCTTTTTAGTACAGCTATGTCTATAAGAACTAGATCATGATTTCATCATATTCTCTATCCTACCCTTTTCATGAAGTTGCCAGTTGCCACTGTTTGTCCTTCACCTAGAAGTATGAACGCTTTGCTTTTGTTACAGATTGAGATCAAGGAAGTGGATGGTGTATGCCCTTCACCTTCTGACATGGCGGGAGAAGTGGTTACTTATCTTGAGGAGAAGGGCTTTCTGCACGAGTAGATGGAATCCATCAGGCCATCGTTGGAGAGTTTGTACTAGCTAGACTAGTGCATAATATGTCAAGTGCTGGCAGGGTTTCTTCTGTACTTGTTTAGACTGATTTGCATGCGTTGATCTGGCCACCCATATTTTCGTTTTTTTTCTTTGTTGCACAAGTAAATTTGCTGTGCAATGACATTCAGAACAGTGCAGTATGCTCCTAATTTATTTGACTTATAATTTACTTGTAATACAATGCTAATAGCCACTTTTGGTGGTGCTGATGTGACGATCATTATCGGGAAGGTACAATAACCTCTGTGAAGTTATCCTGTTCTTTCTATTTTTGCAGTATTGACTTGTATACCATTTTAATTATTGACATCAAGGTTGTCAAAATCTTATTCTGTCGTACGACTCTACAATCCTAGATTAACTAGATTATAGATATGATCTTAATTTGATAAAATCTTAATATTATTATGATTCTAGCAAACCTTTTATAGGATTGTGATAAAAAATTTCATACGATCTTACCGATTCTATTATTTTTATTATAAATAATTAATTGTATATGTCTTTTTAATTGTAATATTTCTTTTTGTCTCTTTATGTCTACTATAATTTGCATAAAATAACATATGATTTTTCCTTTCCACTACATTTTTATAAACAAAAGTTCGAAAGGTATAATTCATTAATTTGTATGTAGTAGTGCTAACAAACATGTAGATTTTAAAAAAAGTTTTTTGGTAGAATCTTGTATTCTGCACCGATGATGTGATTCACAGTCCTACTGAAGAACCTCCGATCCATTTGAGGATCATGATTCTGACAAAGACATATAGAAGCATCTGTGTGTTGCATGCGCAGATTTTTTTGATTTTTTACTTGATTTGAGGATCAAGACTACTCTATCCGTTCTTTTTTACTTGATGTTTTTGATTTTTTTTAGGGTATCCAAGATACGACTTTGCCTACTACTTTTTATAATTTTACATTAAGATATACTAATAAAATTATAATATTATGAAAGTAGTTTTAATGATAAATTTAATGATATAACTTCCGTATAACCAATCTAGATAGTTTTGGGTCTATTGATGATCAAACTTAAAAAAGGTTGACATCACAGATTCTATAAAGTCCAGTAAAAAGCACGACAAGATTCTATAAAATCAAGTAAAAAGAACGAAAAGAGTACTATATACTTGCATTATCTGAAACTAATGGACATCTCTTTAAAGGTTCGTTTGGCCAGCTTGAGCTTGAAGGTGGTTCGGTCATAAGGTTGCCGCCTTTGCTTGGTTTAGTTTTGCTTGTCAGCATCAACAAGCGTGAGAAAGATTTCACGCGAAGCACCGCGCCCGCAGATTGGCTCTACGCAGTGCAACGATTTCAGGCAACATGCGAGAATGGTAAAACCGTGCGGTCGTGCCACTGGATATTTGGATGGATGATTCAAGAGGGATACGGCACCTTGTGACGCGTGCTCTACCAAGTACCAAGAGACGACCTGTGGATTCTTTTGACCTGTATTTTATATCTTTTAATTTAAAATTTTGAATTCTAACTATTCTTGTGTGAGAGTATGAAGAGAGAAACTTACATATAATTTTGAAAATATAGATAAAATTAAGACAGTGTCTACTACAATCAACTTAGAGACCATATTTTAAGAAAATATTCTATTTAAAAACTAGCTATTATAGAAAATCACATAAAAAACCCAGCCGATCGTCTCTTGGTGCCCGGCCGGATCCTGCCACGCATTCTGTACACTTGGACCCGTGCGGCACCAGTCAAACACACGGCCGCGGCACGCGAGAAAACGAACAAAACCGCCCACCCGTAGGCTGCGCGCGCGGCGGCGGAAGCGACGACCGACACCTATGCACTGCTCCCGCCCTCGTCCTCCCCTGCCGCACGCCACCCTCACCCACGTAGTGACGTGAACTCCCGCGCGCACGCTCCCTTCCGCGAAACACCACCCCCCCGCACTCCACGCAAAACAAAAAACGCGCGCAAAACCGCACGCGGTGCGAACGGCACAGCCGCAAACCAAGCAGGCATCCGACCGACCAGCCGAGCAAACACCACGAGAGGAGGCATCGCGCGCGAGAGAGAAGGGATGGTGTTCAGCAGCGCATGGCTGGTGGCGGCGGCGCGCGTCCCGGCGGAGCTGTGCCAGCGGCCGCCGCGGCCGGGGCGGCGGAGGCTGCGGGCCGACGAGGTACTGCGGGCTCTGTTCCTGCCGCCGGTCCAGGAGCTCGAGCGCCTGGCCGACTGCCTCTTCCTCTTCTTCTGCCTGCCCCTGCCGGATTACTACGAGCCGGGGTCCGGCCGCGACGGCTGGTTGGCGCGGCCGCCCGGCGCCGTGCTGTACAACTACCGGAGGTCCCACTCGTTCTCCTCGTCGTCGTCGATGTCCTCGACGGAGGAGTACTATTATTACTCGGATGATTAAGAAAGAAGCCTGTACAGAATGCAATGATCCATTGTCTTGTCTTTGTTTCAGGTGTCGCCTTCGTTTGTTCAATTCTTTGTAACACTGCATACATTCGTGTGTAGCGAGAAATTAAGATGATTTTCCCCTTAATTATGTCAGATGAGATTGTTTTGTTCCTGAAATTTGAGGTGATTGACGGTTTTTCCGGAACTTTGATCAAAAATCGAAACGCAGAATAGCTGTCTTCTGTCCTTGACATGAGTGTAACAATCGAGGTATAACTGTGGGCCACCTAATGCGAAAGTACGCATTTGGAGGAGATTAATTGGGCCATTTTTTAGTGGAACTGGGGCAAATGTTCGTTGCAACAAGAGCATCCACTATTTTAATTAAGCGCGGATTATTACTAGTTCTCCCTTTCAATAATTTTTTTTTCAGGGCAAACATGCCGGTAGGTGCCATGGAGTTAATGAAACTTCCGTTTCAATGCATATTTTCTTACGCGCATGTTTCAAACATAGGAATCTCGTATGATTTTTGCAGGAGCTTTGAAAATTCATGCCATTTTCCCGTGTTGAGGGCTCATTTGGAATGTAGAAATATCTTGTGCATGGGAACGAGTTGTTTTGAAGCTAATGAAATTTCAAGCAAAAATGTTTCTTACACTGAGTGAGAGAGAGAGAGAGATTGAAATTACGTTGAACTGCTCATTTTTATTGTGAGGGCTGAACTCATGTCAAGAAAAGCAGAAGAAATGAAAATTCCCACAGAAATCATTGGAAAATTTTCCATAGTATGGAACTCCAATCAAGGCTTTCATCCCTTTGATCTTGAGAAGTTTTCATTCTTAGTCTACTCTAACTTATTTGGGACAAAAGACTTTGTTATTGTTGTATGGAACTTCAATATGACATACACTCCAATCAAGGCTCTCAAAAAAAATAAGTTTCCTAAAAACCATTTGTTCTAAGGCACCCTAAAACAGACCCAAACGAATAAGATCCCATTTGAAACACAGGAATTTCATATGTTTTTTTGCATGTATTCACAAGTCTAATTCTTTTAGGAATCAAGAAAAAAATCGTCGGACGGGCCTAATGTACCCATTCCTACTTTCTAAAAGGTTTAAATTAACAAATACAGAGCTCGAATTAAAGGAGTGTTTATATTAGCTTATGTTTTAAAAAGTTAGAAACCAATATAAACATCCGAATTCTCAAATCAATTTTTTCACTTCTCTCACTCTGAAATAAGGTAGGGGTCATAGGGTGCATCACACACTCCACTCCTCTCGCTCTAGTATTACGTATTTATGTCCCTGATTTTCTCTATCGCACATGTGCACTTTCTAAAAATTACTTTTTTAACCACTACTTATCTAGTTTTAACTAAAAGCTAACAGTCATAATCAAAAGCCATCGACAGTGAATGCAAAAGACCTCTTAAGTATCAGGGCCAGTAACTGCTGGTCTTAATCACATGGGCCTTTCACGCCGACGGCCCATACACAGCCCAATTCGATTACGCACACACAATAGCCCGCTGTGTCGGATGCGAAGTCATAGCGGCAGACGAACCAACTCCCGCGAAAAGCGAACCCGATACCACCCGCAGAGACCATCGCGGCCGTCCACATCCACCCGCCGACCAGATCGAATGGCCATGGCTCACGGACACGCTCCAAAGGTAATTCCGAACCCATAATTCTAATCAACACGTCACCCTCCCAAAGGAAGGTTCCCCATTCCCCTTCCCGTGCAGCAAACGCAGTCGCGAAGCAACGGACCGAATCAAAACTCGGAAGAAGAAAAAAAAGCTCTAGAAAATCGCCGTCGCCTTCGTCTTCCACCTCGTCGTCGGCGTCGACGCCCTCGAACCCTAGCTCCGTCCGATCCGCCGGCGATGCAGCACGGCAGCGGTGACTACGCGTCCTCGGCCCCCGGGGGCCACTACTACCCCCACCAGTACGCGCCCCCCGGCACGAATGCCCACCCCGCCTCCACCGATGCCCCGATCCCGGGGGGCTACGCCTCCGCGCCGCCCTACTCCGTCGGCGGCTACCCCGACCAGCCGCCCTCCGCCCCGTCCTACTCGCAGTCGCCCCAGTACGTAGGGTACCAGCCCTACAACCCCATGCCCTACCCCCCGGAGCCCTCGCCGGCGCCGTACTACACCTATCCGCCGCCTACCCAGCCGGCTCCCGCGGCGGAGCCCAACCCCCCGCCGCTGCCCTACGACGCCCCGTACTACGGAGGTGGCTACCAGCCGCCGGCCGCGGGGTACGGCGATGATGATTACCTGAACGAGGGCGCATACGCGTATAGCGGCGACGGCGGCGCCGCTGAGCCGTACGGTGCGCGCGGCACGGCGCCGACGCGGTCAGGAGCCGCGATGTTTGATGACTACGGGCGGTCGATTGGACTCTCATCGGGAGGAGAGGAGCAGGCGCGGAGCGGCGGTGGCGGTGGGGGTGGGAGCTTTGGGAAGATTGCGAGGGCTGTTGCAAAAGCAGAGACCCATGAGGATGTGAGTGGTGGTGCGCAGAAGTTTCGGGTTAAACTGCTGGCGGAGGGCGCCGGGAGCCCTACTGATGTGCTTTGCCAGGTACAACTTCAGTAACGATATATAAGATTGATCAAATCATGCATCATAGGTATAATTTTTAGGGTCATGGTATTTGAATTTTTTGGGATTATACTAGATTGCCCACTATTTACCTTTGGGAGTTCTAATACACCTTTTCACCATATTAGGTAGTTGTTCCAAATTGATATAAGGATGATCGTTACGATACATGAAGTGTGTATTTGTTGTGCTGTTGCAGATTGGTCTGGATGGAATTCGCATGCTTGATCCCAGCACAAGCAGGACCCTAAGGATTTATTCCCTCGATACACTGACGAGATGGGAGGTAATTGGGATAGCAGAAGATTATGCATATATTTTCTTAACACAAATACACAATGGTGGGGTTACTCTAATGGTTGATTGCTGTGCTTATTTTAGGTTTTAGATTCAACTGTATTTGCATTTTGGGCGAAGACTTCAGTGGATATTGAACCAAAGCGAATAAGGCTGAAGTCAAACAGCTATACATCCAATACTTTGCTTGACACTGTGACTGCAGCAACAGTGCAGGTATTGCAACAACACCATTTTCTCTTGTCATTACAATGCTTAGCCTCATGTTTCTATTGCAAACAATTAAAATCTGTATGTTTAATGCCTTAATTTCATTATATTTGTGCCTTTTGTTTTATTCGTCGGTGTTATTTCATATTTGAACTATATCTGTAATAAGAAGCCGAATGATTTAATCTAGTCAGTTAGCCATGCTGCTGTGTTGCAATGATACTTCTTCTGGTTCATTTTACCTGTCGTTTTAGGTTCATGCACATGGAATAATTATAAGGAGTTAATGTCTTAGTTTTTGACATGGTTTGCCCTTGTATACTCATTTTGACATTGCTTGACATGTTTTACGCATAGAACTAGGGGAATTTGGTAGAAAATGTTGCTTAGAAAATCCAAACCAGCAAATATTTGCAAACCAAAACTAGCTACATTGACATATATATTTTGGATTGGAGGTAGGTAGTAATAATAAAAAGATGACTTGTGTTACAAATATATCACTTTTCAGCAACATTACTGGATATCTAAACCCATCACATTATAATGAATAAAATGGCATGTTAGTCTTCAGTTTCATGTAAATGATTCTATACTCCCAGGAGTACATACTCCCGCTTCCAACACTTGTTGTGTTTGTATTGCTTTTCTGGCTTTTATGTCTGAATGGTTGTTATTCTTTTGCCTTAATGTTTGTAGAAGAGTACTAATTTTTTTTATAAATTTTGCAAGAAATATAGTCTGTGTTTAATGTTGGTATCGGCTAATGTGGTTTAAATGCTGAAAGCTTAGAATTATCCTGCTTGACAGAATATTTTGTTCAGTGGGTCACTCATACTGTCATACATGTATGAATTAAAGCATTTTTTTTAATAAAACATTAAGCGTTTTTTTAACTTTGTGATTATAAAATTAGTTTAAGGAGATTGGTGATGATGCAAGAAGCAGAGGAACTGTGGACGCTGGTAAACTCTCAGCACAGTCAAATGAGAAGAAGAAAGGTTTTGATTGGATGTTTGCGAAACCTGTTGATGAAGTGAAAGACCATTGGGTAAGTTGAGCTGCTGCAGTAGTCAGTTACTACATATTAATTACAAGTACCATTTTAGTTTACTTATTTGTTTGCTCGTGTTGTTCCACTTTTTTATATATATTTTTGAAATGTTGGCTCTACCCAGTTGCACCCATGTACTTGGCTCCTTGATTCATCCTTTGCATGAGAATACACCTTCCAACCATTTCATCAGATCATATTCATCCCTTTAATTCTATTATCTGTATGTTAGTATTTAAGAATGTTGCTCTAACCTCTTCCTGACAGTTTTTACCATCTTGTATTGGGATTTCATTTAATCATATTATTATGTTATTCTGTCTCTCCCGTTCTTTCGTCAAATGGGGCAATATGCTTAATTTGCCTTTTGTCTCTTCTAGGTTCCAGATGAGGCTGCCAAGAAGTGCCACTCATGTGGTGTTGATTTTAGTCCTTTCAATCGGAGGGTAATGTATACATAATCATTGTTCATCTATACATATTTATTGCTACAATGATGAAGTTTTAATGTATTGAGATGAGTTTTTTTTCCAGCATCATTGTAGGAACTGTGGTGAAATCTTCTGTGACAAATGCACTCAAGGAAGAATTGCGCTGACAGCTGATGATAATGCTCCACTTGTCCGAGTTTGTGATAGATGCATGGTACATTCTGCTATTTAGTTGTTGCTTCTTTCTTTCTTTCTTTCTTTTTATAGTAAACGAACTTACTGTAATGTTAGTGTTAGTTAAATAGTGAACAATACCAGCCTTATTTAGTTGTCGCTCTTTTGTCACAAGCCATTTGGAAAAAGGATTGCATTGTTAAGTCTGTTACGGCTCTTTAGTGTTTGCTGTGTTGCTTAGCACATTCCCTCTACATGCATGTACTAGTTGGCTTATCCTATAGCTAAGGTTATTTGGTTATTATAGCTGTGTAATTAATTGCTACTGATTAATTATGCTTCAAACATGTACTCCATGATTGCGTTGATACCAACCTAATCTAATTCATCTTGGTTGCATTTCTTTTATTGGTGGTGTTTTACAAACTGAGCGGCTCAAATTCTTGGCTGTGACTCTTGTATTTCTGCTTGTAGCATTATTTGCATACGTTCTACTTGTTACTAATTAGTGTAGCAGCTCTACTCTGTGCAGCATTTCATGGCACCAAATGCTATTTGAGTTTTGAATGGTGACGTATGGAAACTATGCTTAGGGGTGTGTGAAATTGTTATGCTATTTGTTCATAATAATTTTTATCTCTCGCAGGCAGAGGTCTCTCAAAGGCTTAGCATTGCACAGGAAGCTGCCAACAGATCTGCCACGGTGCAAAGTCATGAAGATCTTGCAAGGAAACTTAAGGTCATATTCTAAGTGACTCTTCCTCTATGTGATACATTCATTTAAGTGGCATGTACACTTGAAGAATTAATTAGGCCCTTTTCGTTTGAAGGTTAAGAGTGACCAAACTTTGGTCATGTTGACTAGATTTGGCTTGCATTTGGTTTTCTGCCAAAATTTGTTCATGTTGACCCAGTTCATTTTTCTTGCCAAAACTTGGCTAGATCGCAGGTGACCAATTTCATAACGATATTTTGGCAGTCCCAAACACATTGATAGGGCAAAAGTTGCACTAACCAAACAGACCAGTAAGCGCAGCATTTGTGTTTACCAATCATAACTGGTCATATAGCTGTTGCAAGTTGTAACTTTGTAAATTGGATCAAAAGCTATGAACCTACCTGCTAGCTGTAGGTGGCTAATTTTGGCTCATTTCGAATCATCAACTGGACTAAATGGGAGTTGTGAAGTTAGAAAAGGGGCATTATTCCATGAAGTGCCTTCAGGAACATAAGACATATCTTTTCTTTTTGCAATATATCATAGTTGTGCACAAGACCAAGGAAAAATTGTATTGAACGTGAAGCTCAAATATGATGTGTTGTTTTATGATATCCATGATTTTAACAAATTTATTCTTTGGCCAACAGGAGGAAATGGAGAGAAATCGCAAGTCTTCAGGTACTTCCTTGTTTTTAATCTGTAAGAGTTCAACTTACGTAGATAATAGTATGTTAAAATTCTCAAATTTCTGTGGTAAAAGGTTCAGCGTCTGGAGGTGGATCTGGAACCAGAATGAGGGAAGTTGCATGTCCTACCTGCACGGTCCATCTTCAGGTCTGTCACAGATTTTAGGCAGTGTAGTATAGCTCAAATGTAAATGCTCTTATAATGATGGTTCATTTGGTCCCTAACATATTAATGTGATGTGGAATTGCAGGTTCAGGTTCCAACCTCTGGCTCTGAAACAGTGGAGTGTGGAGTGTGCCAGCATGCTTTCCTTGTCAACGCGAATTGATATGCAGGGAGACAGAGCATGCTATAGCAACTTATTCTGTTGATAACTCTATTTTTTACCCTATTCTATACAAAATAAACGTGTGTTCAACTTGTAGATTTTTGTGTTGGTGATCATGATAGTATATGTTTATTTTTCTTGTACATGAGTGAATTCTGAGTATTGTTGCTGAAAATGCTGGGTGTTTGTGAAGGATAGCAAGAGAATACTCATTGGTGAAGACATGCATCACACGAATATCTAAACTGAAGTTCCATCATGCTTCTTTTTAAAGAGCTTATGTGCTCGTTCAGGTTCAAGTGTGTTCAAACAACGCTGTTGTCAGACATATTTCACTAGGCCAAAATCCTGAAGAATCAGTGCCGGTTTAGTTTTATAATTTGTGTTAAGATGCACATAGCATAAGGTTCTGATTCTCGATTGCGACACGCATCTTGTGAGGCAAATGTACTTGATTGACTAAAACGCTTGTTTCCAGACAGAACTGAACATGAGACCAGATAAACTGAGCCAAGTTGGAGCATGCATGTCGCGGTAGCGAGAACAGAAAACCAGTTCACCTGCTTGTTCAGCCTATCCGTCTTTCTCGAGGCAACAATCCAACATTCCTGGCGAACTGGACAACTTGTTGCCATCAAATGATCGGACGAGCGAACCCCGTGGCCCAACCCAACTAGCTGTATCCACACACGTTTCACGGTGTGATTAGCTTCGAGAAACTTTTCAGTTTTCCATCCAGGCAAGGGCATGGCACGCAGGAAGGATAGCAGTAATGCCGCATCCAAGTGTGTGACTGGTATCCATGGACGGACCCACGCAGCATGGATTGCAAAACGCAAAGAAGCTGCATCAGTGCTGGGGTGAAAACGGATCAGATAGTTTTCGCCGGACCCAGACGGATACGGATACGGATTGTGTCGGATCGGATTTTTTCGGATAGTTCTCGGATCGGATACGGATACAGATTTTTTATCGGATACGGATACGAATACAATAAACCTAGTATCCGTCGAATACGGATAATCCGGATAATACGAAACCGGATATTCAGGATTTAGCCCATAACCAGCCAGCCCATAATGAAGCCCAGACGACCCATTCCAACTCCACGCACGATACAGCCGTCCAGGATAGCACTCCAGTAAGGCAATTGATTGTGCTCAATTAATTAAATCATCCTCACATGTCATGCATCAGGATCAAGTGCAAAATGGTATTTGTGGGGATCCACCATCTTGGCAAACCACTCAATATGCTACAAACAAATAATACTGATATCTCGTGAGTCATGATAGCATCGGTTAGTAATAATTGGGATCCTCCTGCTTATGGAAAGACCATGCTAAACAGAGTGTATGCATTTAAGTAATCTAGTGGCTATCTATTAGTACTTAAAATGAATTGCTCTACTGTTTTTCAGTGAAATAGTTTTATTGTTCTGACAGACCAAAGCGATGTGGTAAAAGGGAGCAGTCTGCTTAAGGCCCGGTTTGGAACATAGGAATTTCGTTAATTTTGAATATATAGTTTAAGGGGTTTTCATATTCCGATAAATATTCGTAACCGTATTCGTTTCGATTCGTATTCGATCCGTATCTGTATTCGATATTATTCGTATTTGTATTCGTATTCGAGTTATCCGTATCCGAAAAAAATATGAAAACAAATATGGTAGAGCCATTATCCGTCCGTATCCGATCCGTTTTCACCCCTAATCAGTGCATCCTCTGCCTAAAAACATTGTCCCTCACAAGGGTTTCAAATCCCTTGATAACCGGGCAATAAGCGGTTCTATTAGTGGTAACTAGTAGAATAAAAACTGGTGATTTTTTTATTTAATTCAAATTTAAAATTTTGAATGTAAAAGTTAGTTTCTCTAATGATGTTTACATTGTTCAACACTAACAGAATGTATTAGAAAGATGCATGCACCTCCCGTGCTTGACTTCATGCTTTTGCCATGAATGTGTTAGAAATTTCTAATTTTTGAATGTAAAAATTAGTTTCCTTAATAATGTATATATTGTTTAACACTAATGAAATATATAAGGAAGATGTATGCACCTCCCATGTTTGACTTCATGCTTTTTACCATGAATATGTTAGGAATTTTCAATTTCAAATTTGAAAAAAAAACAGTTTTTAGCGGTTTTCTTCGGTTTTTTGGGTGGTAACCAGTTGGCTTTCCTGGTTACCAGTTTTAAATTCAAATTTTGACGCTTAAAATTTGACCCTTTTTTGCTAGTTACCGTCTGGTTTTTTGGGTTACCGACCGGTAACTGTTATCAATCGTCCGGTAGTATTCCCTCGGTTCTAGGTTTTGGAACCTTGGTCCCTCTGGTAAAAAAAAGTCATTTTGAATTTCAGCACGGTTTAACAATCCTTAAAACACAACTTTGATTACTAATTTCTATTTAATATATTTATAAAAGACAATAAAACTATAATATTATAAAAGCACTTTTTTGGATGAATTTACACATATAATTTTTATGTGTCTAATTTAAATATTTAAAAGATATCGATAGCTAAAGCTTAAAAAATTAGATTGCATGTAGAGGTGCATCCAGGGTTTTATCACGTTCCGAATTGTGGAGGGCTGAAGGTCACTGCTACCTAGATTGGAATAGAAGATGCCTTAGCACTGGTAAATATTCCAGATCTAGACTATCATAGGCCCCAGGCCCGGCCCTGAGGGGGGCGAGCAGGGCGGCCGCACCGGGCCCCCAAAATTCAGGGCCCCCAATCCCCTATATACATAGTATATATACTATGTATACTTTGTTATGGTTGATATGACAATCAATTCATTGAAAAGTAGATTTCAAGAACTCCAAACATTCGGAAGTATATTTGGATTTTTAATGAGTTCAACAACATTGAAGTCATTGGATCGAACTGAATTAAAAGAATGTTGTATAAAATTTGCAGAAACTTTCTCTCTAGATGGTTCATCTGATGTTGAGTTAAATGATCTAATTTCTGAGTTAAGTGTTATGCAATTGACTTTATCAGATAAACCAATGTCTGCTATGGAGATCTTTGAGTTTGTCAGAGAAGCGGATTGTTATCCTAATATTTCTATTGCTTATCGGATTTTATTTACTATGCCTGTGACTATGGCATCAGCTGAAAGAAGCTTTTCAAAGTTGAAATTGTTGAAGAATCATTTAAGGTCAACAATGTCTCAAGAGAGGTTAAACGGTTTGGCAACTTTATGTATTGAGAAGAAATTATTGGATGAGATTGATATCAATACCATTATCAATGACTTCGCATCTAGAAATATTAGAAGAAAATTTTAAGGTAATATCTATAAACTTTTTGATATGAATTTTTCTTTAATACATAACGCATTTTAAGTGTTTGTTGGTAAAATTAGATACATATATATGTGTGTATGTAGATTTATATTTAGATATTTATACTAGGCTCCCTATTTCTAGTTTCACCCTGGGCCCCTAAAATTCCAGGACCAGCCCTGATAGGCCCATATCCACCTTCGATTGCATATATCCACAGGAGCGAAGCTAGAGCACGAAGGACCCGAGTGCACACATAACACTTAAATGACTTCAATATACATTACTGCAGGCTATATGGGCGTATATGGGCTAGCTGCAGGCTGGGTGGTGCACGTACTGAGCTCTAAGGGAGTGCACAAACGGTGAAACTTAATTGCTAATTACTTAAAATTATTTTTCCCCCTGGTGCCAGTGCACTCGGCAAGCACAACTTGGCTTCGCTAATATCCAGACGACTAGTTTTTATGAAACGGAGTAAGGAAAAAAGCACTGCTTTATTATCCTTTAGGAGAAGCTTAGATACATACATTAGCCGAGTACGTACGTACGAAGTAGGCCACTGCGTGTTCTTGGCATGATTAACCTCTCCTCGAAAGCAGAGTCTCTCCTCTCCTCTCTCGAGTCGTTTAAGCGCAAACACCATCATTCTGCCGCTGAAAGCGTTTCGTCGAGGCATGCATGCGAAACTAAGCATGGAAAAGTCTTACACTGGTGCAAAGAATCAACAGCAAATGACCATTGCATGGTGAAAGAAACAAAGCCTATAGTCTCTGAAAGTTCTTGGAATGGCAGCGACGTGATCTGATGAGTAGAAGGTACAGCTATATGCTCTGACATGGCACTGCTGTGTTGTTAGCCTCAGGCGGTGTCGTGTGTGTGCGTCAGTGTGTGTATCACGGAAGCAGAGGTGCTTAAGTTTCTGCGGCTCCAATCAGAGCAGCCGGTGCTAAATGTTCCAACTTTTGGGTGTAGCATCCAGTGCATACTCGACGAGGCCTTTTTCTTCTGCGCAGGATAATTGATCAAGCCTGCACCCTGCATTGCCAGGTTTCTGTTCCTAATCGGGCTAATATATGCTACTGTCTTTTGAGTTTTGACCGGCGCTTTGAAGAGAGCCGTACGGCATGATTACTCGCCACCTGACGCTCTGATAGTGTTCGAATGTGCCCGTCTCAATGAATTTTTGTAGTTTGTAGATAAGCAAGCAGAACAGTATTGGGGGTGCTGGTGAACAACTCTGGTGCATCTCTTGCCAAGAACAGTCAATATATTTGTGTTCTTTATGTTTTTCTGTTAGTAGATGTTATGTGGAATTTGATCCACTAATAGTAAAATAACCAAACGCTTGAGAGTTGTCCTTAGGCAGCTCTTGATTGCCTTTGGCTAGTTTGGTGTTCTGTTCTTGCATATTTGGATACTACAACTGCAAGGAAAAGGCATCTTTCATTCACCCCTTTTAGAAAGATTGCTCCACTCCATATATTCTCTTCTTCTTCTTTCCCTAGAGAATATTCTGTACGTAGTGCCAATAATCAAAAGATAGAAGTGAAGAGCACCAAGACATTCTTAATCTAACTCTTTCAGTACTGTAACCATCAGGCACAGGACCAAGCTATCGGTTTGGTAGATCAATGCATGCTACTAATGTATAATCAAATCAAACACCCCCCCCCCCCCAAAATATAAATATCCCATTGGTCAATTGCAATTTCAGATCCCATCTTTCAATCGGACAGTATCTCATTCAATTACGCTCGAAAACGTAAATAATAGACTTGTTCTTTTGGGCTATAGTTTATTAGTCTAATAAATAGTGATTATTGAAAGAAGCGAAAAACATAAAGCCACTGAAAAGGCAAAAAAAGAATAGGGGCATTGCCTGTCACAAACAGTCCATGCTCTTCAGCTAGGCGTTTGGCCCTATCTCTGTCCATTATGCATCCATTTGATCAAGCGCCATGTTCTGTGCTCTCCCCAGCCTTGTCCTTTATTTGTATCATTGCATGGACAGCCATGCCATTGCTCACTCACCGCCACCACACCCCAGTTAGCTCAGACTCACCCATCAGGCTTAGCATGCTTGTAGACAACCACCGGCTACAGGATGCTACGATACAGTGGATAATCAGACTGGGCATGGACTTCGATTGGACTGCACAGATAATGCATACAGGTTGTTGCGATAGGGACGTGAGAAATCGTTTTGAGTAGTGGCCAACCGATGATTGGGGCTGATCAGTGGTTAAGTTACCTCGGATTCTTGGCTATGCATGGTTGTTATGAATTGAGATGGTTGTTACGAATTGAGATGATTCCTTGTACTACCCAAATGGAAGATCACGAGAATGTTTTGTTTTGTAGGAGAATGCAAGTGCCTAGTGAGTAGAGTCCTTCCTTGTGAACTTTCAAAGTATTGTAAATATAGGTAATATTTTAATTTCAGATTTTATTGGAAGTCAAATATCGTAAATAACGAATGATGCATAACTTACTACTAATAGCATGTAACTTATTGTATTTCAAAATATATGCAGAAACAGAATTTAAATAAGTAGATCGGTCTTACAAATGACTTACAGTTGGATCGAAGTGAACGTAGATCAAGCAACGAAGCGAGCGGCCGCGCAAATGTACGCTGCCCAGAAACCTTATTATTGCCCCCCATACAGGTCTTCACGACAGCAACAGCTCAAAGATATCGCTTCTCTTCTTTATGATGCACGCCAGGAAGAAGAGTCGATAAGGTTTAAACGATGCAACACAACAGCACATGTTTGCAGGAGAAAGGAAAAGAAATGGAGGATACAGTGATAGAAGGCACTTTGCTCTAGACATCTCCAGGCATATATATAGATGTAGACTATGAACTGACATGATTAACCAATTATTTATCTACTGATAACTGACATAGTTACCCAGTCATTTACCCACCGGTAATTGTCAGTCATCAACACCCAATAAAACCTCACTCATTCCAACAGAAAGAGATGTACAATTTAGCAAAAATAAGGTCAGAAATAGATGCACAATTCAACAAAAATAAGATCGACCTGGTCTGCCAAGTGGTGCACGGGTTTTCACCAAAAAAATACGGGAATGCGTGCTCACACATGCGTGTGTTTAGCCTAATTCCTCCTCATGCTATCTGTATATCTTGTGTCACATGTTTTAAAGAGTGGTAACAACTTCACTTTATAAATTATTTTTTATTTAACAAAAAAAATGATAGTAAAATATGCATACTTTAATATTATATGAAGTCGACCTGACACTCATGAGCACTATTTCTAACGTCAACTACTTGAGCAACTTCTGTATTCGACCCACTCATAAACTAGAGGAGAAAATTGATATTATGCCGGAGTGGCTTCGATAAAATGCCACTCTCTAGATGGTAATTGTTAAAATGCCATCCAATACATGATTAGCTCTATGATCTGCCATTTTAGGGGTTTTAGCCATTTCTTTTTTATTTTTTCCCCCAAAATTGCATAGGAAATGTCCATAATACCCTCCTTCCAGCAGACTCAAAATCAGTTCTCAGTCTCTATATTTTGTCTCTGTTCCTTCCAGGCCGAACGAGGAGACGCCGAACGAGAGGGTCAGAGGGATTCCGCCGCCACCGCCGCACTCGCGCGCACGGGCCGCCGGCAAGGCCCGCCGCCACGGGGTGCCGCCTCCGCCACGGGCCGCCGCCGCCGTAGGCATAGGCCGCCGTCGCCGCAGGCACGGGCCGCTGCCGCCGCGCCCGCCGCTTCCCGCACGGGCTTCTCCGCCGCCTCCTCCTGCTGGGCTTGCCGCCGCCGCCACGGGGTGCTGCCTCCGCCACGGAAGACCCCGCCGCCGCCTGCACGGGTCTTCCGTGGCGGCGGCAGCAAGCCCAGCAGGAGGAGGCGGCGGAGAAGCCCGTGCGGGAAGCGGCGGGCGCGGCAGCGGGCCTTGCCGGCAGCCCGTGCGCGCGGGCGCGGCGGCGGCGGCGGAAGCCCTCTGACCCTCTTGTTCGGCGTCTCCTCGTTCGACTTGGAAGGAACAGAGACAAAATATAGAGACTGAGAACCGATTTTGAGTCTGCTGGAAGGAGGGTATTATGGACATTTCCTATACAATTTTGGGGGAAAAAATAAAAAATGAAAAAGAAATGGCTAAAACTCTTAAAATGGCAAATCATAGAGCTAATCATGTATTGGATGGCATTTTAACAATTGTCATCTAGAGAGTGACATTTTATCGAAGCCACTCCAAAGGAGTGGCATAATATCAATTTTCTCAAACTAGAGGACTATTTGTCTGACCTACAAATTGAATCTAAGGCCTATACAACATTATAGGAGTACTTATGATATGTATAATAGTCTATTTCTTAAAGTTATCTTTTAATGACACTTTCAATGATAGAGACTGTTATGTTGTCTTCATACTTTGCACATCATTAAAAAATAGTTATAGATATCATCAAGTTTAGTGGGGTGGTATCCATCAGTGGAACCGGATAATAAATTTTATCAAGCTCTCTTTCTTCCCCTCTCCCTTAGTGTTGTATTTTGTGCTCAAGCAGTGTCTTGCATGAGACACTGTTTTCCTCTCTTTTTAATTTCCTCTTCACCTTAGCGTAAATCTTACTTGACAGACTAATTAATGCTATAGATACTGCTTATGTAGGACTATTGAGAGTGCCCTAAAATTTCCACCTCATCTAAAGATAACACTAGAGACAACCTCTCCAACAGTAAACAATTTCTTTAACTATTTTATACTATTTTCATCATAATTTTTTGTCTCGCACTATGTGACTATTTGCGTTATTTTGTGGGCTTAAGTCGTCTCTTGTATAAGAGACAATATACTATCTCTTATCACCTCCACTTTCTTCTGCATAGAATTTTACTTATTTAATACAGTTAAAAGATAATTGAGATGGTAATGTTAGAGATGCCTCTATTAGTTTTGAAATTTACACTAAACACAAGGCAGAACATGCATCTAAAAGCTCGCGAATTCAAAGAAGCGATGAGCCGATGATGTGTGACGGGAAATAGATAGCATCGGTCTGTGCTAAGCTGCCTCGATGTCCTTCATTCCTGCTCTCTAGGCTACATAGCCTTAGCCTGGCCTCCGTCAGGCTGCGACTATGGGCGGATGCGGGACTGCTTAAGTGTGGGCTAAGGCTTACGATTTTGTAGTAACTTATTGTTAAATGGTGTGTTTTTAAGAAAGGTCTATAGAAAGATCATACTGAGTTTAACTGTACTGATCAAAATCACATGTGACTATTTTCCTCTGCATATTGCCTCTCGCAAACAGGCTAAATTCAAAAACCACAGCTCAAAAGAATCTACCTTATATTAGACATCAGCATCGGTGGCCATAAATTCGTCTGTTCGTGCCATGGTAGGTGAGATGAGGCTGAATTCGTATGTTCGTGCCATGGAAGGTGAGATGAGGCAATGTGCAAAATCACATACGATTGTTTTTCTCTATATATTGTCTCTCACGAATAGTTAAAATTTAAAAATTATAAAATAAAAATTAAATTTACAACATAAAAGAACGCATCCAAGATCATTGGAATCACGGTCCAACAAGCAGCATCGTGGATCGCAAAGTTGAACTAAGTTTTGGAAGCGCCGTGTGGCTTTGTTTTTCCTGAGTTGCTCCAGAAACGGGCCAAAAACCGGTTGGGTTTTAGACGATTTCCAGCATATTTCATTGTGCACTTTGCTCGAGCTGTTTGTTACATCTCGATTAATCTCAAATACTGTGCGTATAATGGTTCTGGTGCAGATAAGTGCGTGCGTGCGTATGCGTGTGCGTAAAATTTTGAGCCGAAGTTGCACGGCAGCAGCAAGCGAGCAACGTCCACACGTACCAATAATAAAAGCCATGTCACTCTGTTGGCATCCAGTGAATCTGTGCGTGAATATGCAACACCTACCAGGCTGCGGCGCTAAGCTTTTTGCACAGAAAAATACTTCAAGATGAACAGCTTTTGCTAATAAGCTCTTCTTAGGTGGTGATCATTTGGACCTTTTTTGATAGTTTATGGCTGAAAAGTACTGTAGTTAGCTGAAAAAAATACTGTAGCTGACAGATGTTTATTTAGCATAATTAAATTTAAAAAATTAAAAATATGTTAGCCCATTTAAAAGAGAGTCAGCAAGAGAGAACTATATAAAATCATGATAGGTGGTCACGAAGAACTCAAACAACAAAGTAAATAAGCCACTTATCAAAGTTAGAAATGCACGAGATGATTAGAGACTAGGTTATTCTTTAACACTAGATTCTTATATAGATCAAGGATTTGAGGATCCTAAAATATTCGAGATAGTTGTGAGAGAGCAACAATCCCTTATACTCTTTTAAGGTTGTGCTTAAGAGATTTACGGTCGATTTTGCTGAATTTTTTTCTCTAGTTATGGTTGCTTCAATGTCGTTATTTTTATTCTCTCTACGAGATATATCTTTGTTCTTGATACCGTCTATGAGATTCAACTTCTTCGTTTTTACACCATGCATGCTCGTGCCGTATCTCGCAAACTCTGATCCGATCCCAGGGCTGCTGCGCATAACAAGGGGTATTAGAGTGTAACAAGTGGTATCAGAGTTAAGGCCGGATTAATCTGATTTGTGAGAAAATCGATAAATTGTCAAGTGGCTAAAATCAAGCTCGATGTCGACGAGGTGGAATTAAGTAGAGAAATTTAACGGCGGAGGAAATTTCAGTGTGTGGCAATGTACGATAAAGGGTGTTCTTGTTCAGTAGGAGCTAATCGATACTCTTGAAGGGAACAAATTGAAAAAGATATCTGATGAAGGTTAGAAGGTAAAATGAAGGGAGTTAATCTGTTTATGTCTTTTCGATGAGGTAAAATACTCGATGATCAAGGAGAATTCGTTGAAGAAATTATGTGAGGACTTAGAAGAAATTGTATATGGCAAAGTCGCTGACAAACCAACAGGTGCCGAAACGACAACTGTACATGTTAGATATGGAGGAAGGTACACGGTTCATTGACCATCTCAATATCTTTAATAAGTTTATCACATAGTTGACTAGTGTGGATGAGAAAATTGAAGAGAACAACAAGGTCATCATACTGTCATCATCTCTATCACCATCATGAGAGCAATTGATGATGAATATTCTTATAAAAAACCACTCTCAACTTCAATGAGGTAGTTGCATATCTATTGAAATCAGAGTCCTTGAAAAGCCATTGGAATTTTCATCCTAAAGTGATCAAGCACTGGCTGTAGTAGGTGTTGCAGGCAGAAGCAAAAGTCACAGAAAGAAGGATGGCAGGAGAAAAAGCACACATGTATGTTATCTATGTGATAAAGAGGGTCACATGATAAAAGAATGTCCGAGCTTGAAGAAAATAAAGGGTTGAATACGTCCAACGTATGGAACTGTTCACTTAGCGAATTATAAGAAGTGTGCAATTACTAAGGTGATAACAGTTACATTGAACATGTATGATGGAGTACATCACACATTGACGAGAGTTTGGTATGTTCCCAGCTTAACAAAAAATCTAATATCTGTGAGGCCGCTTGAACTTGAAAGTTGTGAGGTATCACTTTGAGGTAGATACTTATAAAGGGCAAGTAACCATGAAAAGTATCTGCAACAATAGATAATACGATTAATGAATACATGTAAAGAAAGGGCAATCAATGGGAGCTCTGGTAAAAATCCTGGCCAAGAGAAGAAAACCATGTTATCAACGATAGTTACTTAGATCTCATTTGTAGTTATGTGCAAAACTGCAAAGGCGGTTAGAAAATCTAGCAGATGCAAAGATGAATGTGCAAGCTGTTGGAAGGAAGGCATGGTGGGACCAAGCATGCTGTACTGGTGAGTATGTGTTGCTCGGAGGTGGTACAAACCAATGTTATGGATGTCTGCAGGAATAGGAGGTGTGGTTAATCGAACTACAAAATAAATGAGCTCTCAAGTGGAGGGTTTGGGCAGGCTAGCCTGAACAATGACTTGTACATTGTGATTATGTGCATGAGCTCCTGTGATGGGAGAACTTCTAAAGGTACAAGGAAAAACAAAAAAAAATAAAAAATACGGAGCCAACTTGAAGCAAGTTCTTGGAGAATCATATTGACTTTAACAGATAAGAGTTAATGTGAAGATTGTTGAGTATGATGACTCATTTTCTAGTCTCTTAAGATTTAAGAATATGTGCTATAAGTAGTCCTAGATGAATCTTAATACGATTATGATTTCTACTCCCTTTAGTAGTAGGATTCCTGCTACACTTTGAAGAAGTGCTAGGGGGATTATATAAAGCCATGAGGGTGATCATAGAGAACACAACAACCAAGCAATAAAGCAAAGAAGCCACTCGTCTAAAGTTAGAGATACACGAGAGGATTAGAGGCTAGGTTATTCTTTAGCATTAGATTCTTGTATATAGCAAGAATCCGAGGGACCTAAAAGATTCGAGAGGATTGTGAGAAAGTGACAATCTCTTGTACTCTTTTGAGATTGTGCTTAAGAAATTTATGGTCGACTTCATCAAATCTTTTTTCTCTCATCATGGTTGCTTCAACGTCATTATTTTGATTTTCTTTATAGGATTTATTTTCTTCGTTCTTGATACCATGTACGCTCATGTCGTATCTCATAAACTCTATTCTAATCCAATGGTTGCTACGTATAAGAAGGTGTATCAGAATGTAACAAGTTCTTCTCTTTAATGCACAGCAGCACCGTGAAAAATGACTGTCGTAGGGGTGGCCCCCACCTAAGCCCAGCAGGCCTGTTAGGAGGTTATAAGAACCAGAGTAACATGTGTAATGACATAAGTGCCCCTAATGGGGGAGGTACGGAAGTAAGGGCATAACTGTAAAAGCATACTCCATGAGAATATATATATCAGGATGAGGGGGAGGCTGAGACAGAACACTCCCACCTCTCCACTACCATCTCTCTCTCTGTTTGGTCTGTAACTACAACAGTTAGCGCCGTCCGTGGGGAGGACGAGGACAAGCCTGAAGACCGAAGAAGAAGGATGGCACCGAAAAAAGCTTCGTCAGCGGCGGCGAAGGGAAAGAAGACGGCTGGGTCGGAGCGGCGCGTGAATACCGGGGCTTCGGCATCGGCCGCCGAAGGAGCTGGCGGCGGCGTAGGCGCGGTGGCCGCGGGCGTCGACGCTCGCGCTACAACGACTGACCCCGCCAGCGCCGCTACAACGACATCCAACCCCGTCGCTGGCACTGCAACGACAGCCCCCACCGCCCTCGCCGGCAGCGCGGATCCGACGGCCGGGGGTAGCCGCAACGAAGCATCCAGCGGATCCGGAGATCGTGCGGCGAGGGTCCCGGCACCGACCCATCCGCTGGGTGTTCCGGCGGCCCCGACAGCACCTGCGGTGGAAGGCGCCCTACTAGCAGCCCTCAACGCGTTCCAGCGGGAACTAGGGGATCTTCGCGGAGCCGTCCGAGATATACAAGAGGCTCGGAGCCAGCAGGCCGCGCCAGTAATCGCACCCGAGCCCACGCCGGAGAGGACGAACAGTCGCGAAGCCCCCGCGTCTAGCCGCGTGCCGCTGAGACGCGTAGATCCGGAGTCCCCGCTTTTGGCGGGGCTGCAGCAGGCGGCGTGGCCCGAAGACTTCAAGTTCCCTAGCGTCACCGACTCGTACAAAGGCGACACAGATCCTCACGAGTTCGTATGCGTGTACGAAACCGCGATCGAGGCCGCGGGCGGAGACGACACCACGAAGGCGAAGGGACTCCCCCTCGCGCTGCAAGGAGTGGCGCTCTCTTGGTTTTATACCATAGAGCCGGGCTCCATCTACGCGTGGGAGCAGCTCCGCGACCGCCTTCACAACAACTTCCAAGGACACTATGTCGAGCGAGTCGATGCGGACCAACTCTTCGCCGTGAAGCAAAGACCCTCGGAGAAGCTCCGGCACTACTTCAAGCGCTTCGCCAAGATCCGATGCCAAGTAAAAGACGTTAGTGAAATCACCGTCGTTAATGCAGCCATACAGGGCATTCGTCCGGGCCCGATGGCCGAGTACAACGCGCGGAGGCCAATCAAGACAGTCGCCAAGCTCTTCGACAAAATGGACGAGTATGCGCGGGCGGAGGAAGATGCGCGAAGACGCAGCATTACCGCCCTCGGCCTCGCCCATGAGGAGCGCCCCCTGTGCGAGGGGGGGGGGGCGGGTGGTCCCTCCTCGAAGCAGGGCCGTAGCCGAGAGCCTCGGGGAGGCCCTCCCCGAGGCAGCGCTACCGGGGTACAGGAAGGCTCTTCAAGGAGCGGGCATAAGCCTCGGCGCCGCCAGCGCAGGTCACAGGCGGCCCATCATGTCCTCAACACCGAGAGCACCCGCCAAGGACCTGACCCCGCCTCATGGAGGGGAGCCCAGGGATCGGAAGGCGGACTTGATTGTGGCGGCCAACCCCACGCAGAACAAGAGCTCCTACACTATGGCAAGTGGTGCAAGGTACACGGCTACGACGATCATTACACAAGGGCATGCGCCGCAGTTATGGAGCTGCGGAGGGTGATGGCCGGGTCTCGGGCTCTGCCTCCTCGGCCCCTCGCTGGAGCCCACGTGGGGCACCCAAGGGGTAGCCCCATACGAGCCGCCGCAACGAAGGGCGGGCAGCATCGCACCGTCAGCGTCATCACAGGAGGCTCCTCCTCAAAAGCCCCCGGGGAGCAGCCGCAACTGTGGATGCCGCCCCGCAACATCACCTTCGACCTGAACAACACCAGGGGTGTGGAGTACCCTCACCAAGACCCTCTAGTCATCCGGGCCCACATAGCACGCTGTGACGTCAGGTGCGTCCTTGTCGACGGGGGAAGCTCCGCGAATATCTTGTTTGCAGAGGCCCTCGACCGTATGGGGATCCCCCGAAGCCGGCTAGAGCAGCCAGGAGCTCCACTTCAAGGCTTCGGGGGTCAACCGCTGCAGGCCTTGGGGCACGTGTCCCTTCCGGTCACTTTCCGTCAGGAGGGCAACAAGGGTAACATCCGGACCGAGCATATCATCTTCGACGTCGTAGATATCCCACATCCCTACAACGCCATACTGGGTCGACCCGCCATCAACTCTTTCGAGGCGATCCCACACTACGCGTTTTTGTGTGTGAAGCTCCCGGGCCCAGAGGGTGTTATCACCGTCTTCGGCGATCAGGACCTGGCCAGACGTGCCGAGGTCGGCAGCCGCGTTTCGCATCGCCCGGTGCATGCCCTCTCCGGCACGCTCGGCGACGGACCCTCCGCCCCCGGGTGGACGCCCAAGCCTCGGCCCGAGGGTGGAGTCAAGAAGGTGCCGCTCCAGGCGGAGGGGCAGTTTGTGTCCATCGGCGAGGGGCTCCCACCGGGGGTCGAACGGGATCTGCTCCGAGTGCTTCAGAACAACGTTGACATTTTCGCATGGTCCCCGGAGGACATCAAGGGCGTAGACCGAGCAGTAATCGAGCATCGCTTGGCGGTCCGCCCCGACGCCAAGCCGGTCAAGCAAAGGCTTCGGCGTATGTCGATGGATCGGCAGCAGGCGGCCAAAACAGAGGTGGCGAAGCTTCTTCGCGCCGGGGTTATCCGCGAGGTCCACCATCCAGAGTGGCTCGCTAACCCGGTCCTAGTCAAAAAGGCCAGCGGGGCCTGGCGTATGTGCATTGACTTCACGGCACTCAACAAGGCGTGCCCGAAGGACAATTACCCCTTGCCGCGCATCGATCAGCTGGTCGACGCCACTGCTGGGTGCGAACTCATGAGTTTCCTGGACGCCTATTCCGGCTACCACTAGGTATACATGGCCGAAGACGACGAGGAGAAGACCAGTTTCATCACACCACTTGGGACGTTCTGCTTCGTCAGAATGCCCTTTGGCTTGAAGAACGCAGGCGCTACCTTCACCCGTCTCGTCGCTATTGCCCTGGCCGCCCAGCTCGGGAGGAACGTCGAAGCTTACGTCGATGACGTGGTGGTCAAAACCCGGCAGCTTGCTCTGCATGGCCGAGACCTCCAGGAGACCTTCGACAACCTCCGGAAGGCGGGCATCAAGCTCAACCCCGACAAATGTGTCTTCGGGGTGCAGGCGGGCAAACTCCTAGGTTTCCTCGTGTCCGGACGGGGCATCCAGGCGAACCCCGACAAAGTAGACGCCATCCTGGGTATGGAGCCACCCAAGACAACGAGGGAGGTCCAGAGGCTGGCGGGCCGCATGGCAGCATTAAGCCGCTTCCTATCTAGGGCGGCGGAGCGGGGCCTGCCATTTTTCAAGACACTCCGCGGGTGCGATGGATTTCGTTGGGACGGAGATTGCGCGAAGGCCTTCAACGAGCTCAAGCAGCACCTGGCAAGCCTCCCCACGCTGGTCGCCCCAGCACCAGAGGCTCCCCTCCTGCTCTATCTGGCCGCGTCAGCCACCGCGGTCAGCGCCGTCCTCATCTTAGAGGAAGGCGCCATGCAGCGGCCCGTCTACTTTGTCTCCGAAGCCCTCCAAGGCGCCAAGACAAGATACACGGAGCTTGAGAAGCTCGCCTACGCGCTGGTCATGGCCTCCAGGAAGCTTCGGCATTATTTTCTGGCCCACCCGATCACAGTGCCTTCCTCATTCCCCCTGGCAGAGATGCTACACAACAAGGAGTCCACAGGGCGCATCGGCAAATGGGCTGCCGAGCTCGCTCCCTTCTCCTTGACGTATGCTTCGCGAACGGCAATCAAATCCCAAGTCCTTGCGGATTTTCTCGCCGAATGGACCCCGCCGGCCCAACCCGTCCAGACACACGATGATCCCGTCTGGACGCTTACAATCGACGGAGCTTACGGTGTCGCCGGTGCGGGTGTAGGTGCGGTAATCGTCACGCCCGAAGGACAGCGTTTGCTATACTCGGCGCGCCTTGCCTTCCCCGCCACCAACAACACGGCTGAATACGAGGCACTGCTCTTTGGCCTGGCGAAGCTCAAGGCAATTGGCGCGAGACGGGTGCTAGTCCGCACCGACTCGCGCTTGGTGGCTGGCCATGTGGACAAGTCATATCAAGCCAAGGACCCTGAGTTGGCCAAGTACCTCGCGGCGGTGAGGGCGAGGGAAAGGCACTTTTTGGGTGTCACCGTCAAGGCCATCCCCCGCGCGGAGAACGAGCAGGTCGACGCCCTCGCTAAGGCGGCCAGCCAGCAACTGCCCCCCCTGAGGGGGCGTTTTACGAGATATTAGTGCAGGCGGCCATCGCGCAGGACAACCGGGACGCGGCACTCGTCCACCGCATTGACCGGCCAGGTGATTGGCGAGAGCCCATCTTCAATTTCTTGCAAGGCATCGCCGAGCCGGAGGACCCCGCCGAGCTTCGGCGCTTGCAGCACCGCGTAAGGTCCTTCCAGGTGTTCGAAGGGATACTCTACAAGAGGGGGGTTTGCGCACCGCTCCTGCGCTGCCTCTCGACTGAGAGGGGAAAGGAGCTCCTGGCGGAGATCCACGCGGGCGTGTGCGGATCCCACCTGGCACCGAGGTCATTAGTCGGCAAGGCGTTCAGGCAAGGCTTCTATTGGCCAACTGCCATCACCGACGCCCAGGACCTCGTCCGTCGGTGCCAAGGGTGCCAGTGGATGGCGCGCATCATCCGCAGGCCCCCGACGAGCCTCAACCCCATTCCCCCGGTGTGGCCACTGGCACGCTGGGGCCTCGACATAGTAGGACCACTTGCCCGAGCTCCAGGGGACCTCCGGTTCGTGGTAGTCGGCAGAGGGTGCCGGGGGATCCGAGGCGGCGCGCTCCTCCGAAGCAAGGTGGCTGGGCCCACCGCCGGTCGCACACCCTGTCTCAGCTGTGATAGTCACCGAGGGGCCTGCGCGGTCGCATACGGCCGACGGGGAACGGGCCCGGCGTCGCGAAGATACCACCCCCGCAGGGCTATCACCGTCCTGAGCGCTCGGAGTCCCGGCGGGAAGCTCCTCCGACACCACGCGCTCGGGCACAGTAATGCCCAGAGCCTCGCAGATGCGGTTTACCCGCCCTTGCTTAGCCGCCTTGACTGCGGCCTCGCGAGCCTGGTGCTCCTTAAGCGTGTACGGGCCGAGGAGCGCCGCAACCGCGTGCAACGCATCTTCTAGCCGAGCCACTGCGCAAGAGATCGCGTCAGTCAGGCGGAAACCAAACAGATACAATGGCACGCGTAAAACGTGCTGAGCGACTTACAAGGAGCGGAGGGCGGAAGCAGGCGAGATACGGATGGGCTGAACCCGTCCTCGCGGGGGCCGTTCTGTCCAACATACTTCCCCCGGGAGGAGAGTGGCGCCGCCCCATACATTGTGAACTCCTCGGCTAGGTCGCGCAAACTCATTCGACGGGCGACACCGACAAGACTCTGTAGCTTTTGCGTGTCGTCAATTTCCGCCTTCAGGCTCGGCATACTGTTGAACGAGGTCGGCCCACCTCGGCATTGCATCCCGCTCTTGTCGGTCACGGTGTAATAGAACCACTGCCGAGTCCAGCCGGACTCCCATTGCCTCGGCAAGGCAGGCGCGGGGAACAACGTCGCGCACGACGCCCGGAGAACGAAGTCCACACCGCCGAAGTTGGACACCGCCCCGTCAAATTTTCTGGGTCGGCAGCGCGCGTCGTGCAGTGTGGCGAATAAGCTCGCGCTGGGACGCCACCCGTCTGTCCGCATCGCCCACGTGAAGACAGCTAGGCGGAGTATTGCGTGAGGCGTCAATTGGGCTAGCTCCAACTTGCAGGCCCGCAGGACTTCGCCCACGAACAACGTGGAGGGCATTCGAAGGCCGGCGTCGAAGAACGCGACAAAAACAATCGCCTCCATTGCCCGGGGCTTCGGCTCTGTCTCGTCCCGACGGGGTAGGCGAGCCCCGTCGCGATTGACGATCTTCCTCTCATCCACGAGTCGCTGCAGCATCCCCTCGGTCATGCGGCTCTTCCCCAACACACGGGAACAGCAGCCTCCCGAGTACTCCATGGCGTCCCAACACTTGTTGGCGCGCGAACTCCCCCGCGGCACCAGCTTGTACTCTCTGAAAGGATGGGCCACCTCGCCCTGGCTAGGCAAGGAGCCGTTGCGGGGATGGTAGGTGGCGTCGTCATGGCTAGCCATCGCTCTTCGCAACCAGGGAGAAAAAAGCAGGGCAAGGAGCAACTGGCGTTACAATTAGCACGGGCGGAAGCAAAGCGGCAGATCAAGAACAAAAAAGACAGCAAGAAAGGGTGTCTCCACCTCAACACTGGCACCTTATAAAGGCCGCTCCCCTCTCATGTGGCTCAACGCGCAGACAGATCAAACTCGCAGCGATTCGGCTGCCCATGATTTGGAAAGAAGAACCGCCGGGGCTTAGAGGGCCGTACCCGGTAGGTGACCAAGCAGCGCACAACGCCTCCACGCCTTCAACACGCGTCCAACTTCCCCGGGGAAGAGGCGAACGGCCGCGGTCACGCAACCGCTCACATTCCACGACGCACCAGTCGTAATGCGCCGCGTGTCCCACCCGCAGAATGGCAGACTGCACGGCGTGACAGTCTGACTTCTGCCAGGCCAGGCGTCGGCGTGCTTCCAGTCGCCATTAAAAGCGCACTACCAGACTGCAAGGTCACAACAACTCCAATCTTAGCGCCGGGACGGAGCGCGCGTGCGTCTACTTCGACTAGGCGCCAGCCTCCGCTGCCGCCCGTTCGAAGGGTAGGGGACGGAGCGCGCGCGCGTCTACTTCGACTAGGCGCCAACCTCCGCTGCCACCCATTCGAAGGGTAGGAAACGGAGCGCGCGCGCGTCCACTTTGACTAGGCGCCAGCCTCCGCTGCCACCCGTTCGAAGGGTAGGAGACGGAGCGCGCGCGCGTCTACTTCGACTAGGCGCCAGCCTCCGCTGCCACCAGTTCGAAGGGAAGGGGACGGAACGCGCGTCTACTTCGACTAGGCGCCTGCCTCCGCTGCCACCCGTTCGAAGGGTAGGGGACGGAGCGCGCGCGCGTCTACTTCGACTAGGCGCCAGCCTCCGCTGCCACCCGTTCGAAGGGTAGGGGACAGAGCGCGCGCGCCTACTTCGACTAGGCGCCAGCCTCCGCTGCCACCCGTTCGAAGGGAAGGGGACGGAACGCGCGTCTACTTCGACTAGGCGCCAGCCTCCGCTGCCACCCGTTCGAAGGGTAGGGGACGGAGCGCACGCGCGTCGACTTCGACTAGGCGCCAGCCTCCGCTGCCACCCGTTCGAAGGGTAGGGGACGGAGCGCGCGCGCGTCCACTTTGACTAGGCGCCAGCCTCCGCTGCCACCCGTTCGAAGGGTAGGGGACAGAGCGCGCGCGCCTACTTCGACCAGGCGCCAGCCTCCGCTGCCACTCGTTCGAAGGGTAGGGGACGGAGCGCGCACGCCTCGGCTTCGACTTAGACGCCAGCCTCCGCTGCCACCCGTTCGAAGGGTAGGGGACGGAGCGCGCGTCTACTTCGACTAGCTTGGAGAAATTCACAGGCCGCGGGATGGAGGGGGCCAAAGGACTCGGCGACATGACTTCGGCCCTGTGAAGCCCTTCACCATGAGAGGCTCCTGTCGTAGGGGTGGCCCCCACCTAAGCCCAGCAGGCCTGTTAGGAGGTTATAAGAACCAGAGTAACATGTGTAATGACATAAGTGCCCCTAATGGGGAGGTACGGAAGTAAGGGCATAACTGTAAAAGCATATTCCATGAGAATATATATATCAGGATGAGGGGGAGGCTGAGACAGAACACTCCCACCTCTCCACTACCATCTCTCTCTCTCTGTTTGGTCTGTAACCACAACAATGACAATGTCCACCAATTAGTGGGTGATGACGGTTAAACAGTCATGAATAATAATGAGAAGTGCTTGTATGCTTTCCTCTCTAACAAGAGTAATGCTAATATCAAAACATATGAAGTGATAAATAATATCTATCTACTATTGATAGTGCTTTAAAAATTATGCAAAACACTGTTGAGAAAAGTATAGAAGCACCTTCCATAATATAATCTGAGTGCCATCAATCTGTTGTGAATAACATAATGGGAACGTCATCAATATTGTCAAGGAAATGATCGAACATACAATCTGATTAAGAGGTGATTTTTGATTAGTTGGCGTTTCTCCCTGTTTAATTACTAAAGCAGCTACATTTTACTTCTACTCATTTATCACACAAAATTAGTTCCATAATATTGTGTTTGGCATTCACAGCATGTATCATATAGAGTGACCATGCTTCTTTTTTAATGTATCAGTACCCGGATTGGTATGATTTGCAGCAAGTAACATATCAGGTTTATTGCACAGTTTTTTGTGAATAACTATGTGTACCTCGATTTCTATTTGAATGTATTAGTTGAAATGTACCAGGATTTTAGTTTCTAGTATCTTGGCATTTGTTATTTTCTCTATCTATTCCAGGTCATATTTTCCTTTTGACTGATTTCTCAGTTTTTAGCTGTGCAAGGAAACTAGCTGTGCAAGGAAACCAAAACCTTCCACCCACATTCCTCCAAACCCCCTCGCAGTAGCACGTGAACTGTCTGAAGTGTTATCTTCTGTTGTGCGTCCGATGTACATCCAATGGCCAATTCCCATTTAAGTGATGTTTAGACCGTCCAAAGAGTTATCTTCTGCTACTATGCATCCGATGTACATCCAACGGCCAATTTCCACTTAAGTGATGTTCGGACCGTCCGAAGGGTTATCTTCTGTTGCCGCGCATCCGATGTACATCCAACGGCCAATTTCCACTTAAGTGACATTCGGACCGTCCAAAGGTCACTTCTTTTGTTGCGCGTCCGATGTACATCCAACGACCAATTTCCACTTAAGTGACGTTCGGACCGTTTGAATGTCACTTTTTCTGCTGCGCGTCCGATGTACATCCAATGGCCGCAACGTGCTGCCGCCTTGCTCGAGCGCCCGACGGGGAGCTCCGCCGAGGAGCTCCCTCCCTCCTCTCCTATCGTTGGCCACCGGGAATGGCAAGCGTGGGGGATTTGGTTTTGGAGACAGACATGACTACACACGGGGGAGTCAGTTTTGGAGTGGGACATGATGGCGTGCAGGGGAGCTCCCGCCTTGTCAGCACACAAGGGTGCTACCTCCTCACCGACGCCGATGGATCCGCCGGTGGGATTCTTGGGTTAGGGATTGGGGGGAGGGGTTAACGCAAGACTTGGAGGCGCACAGGGGTGTAAATGCAAGAAAGCCTGAGGTGCATAAGTGCACGGGAGAGTTGAGTGCACTGAATACATTCCCACTATACATGGTGCAATAATCACAGGGAAACCTTTCTTCCACATGATCCCCATCCCATCTCGTACCATTCTTGTCCATGTACATGCAACCAGTAGTCCAGCACCCACCAATCAATCGGTGTAAAGAGAGAGATACTCACATGTGATTTTGGTCGACATGAATGAAGTCAGGATAGTGTATATTACAATTGACTTGTAGACCCCACCTTGAAATGAAAAGACACTCTATTTGAAAGCTAGTTACTATAGAAAGATAAGCCATAAGCCCAAAGGAACCCACTCTTGGTCATGGAATTCTTGGTCTATATTTTCACTAAAATTTGGCAACTAATTAAATTAAAGATCTAATGAAAAAGGAATATTATCAAAGTTTGCTAACACATTGGTAATATTACTGACGGCTCTGTTATTTTTGGCCTTTTTTTACTTTTGACTTCGACTTCTTCAAAAACCAAAACAAATGGGAAGGCTTTTCGAAACCACTTTTCCGTGTTGGTGACTCCGCCGTTCACCGCTGTCTCGAAAGAGAAAAACTAATGCACGATATACTGTGGAAAGCAAAACTAACGTGGCATCATTTTACCGTCGAATTCATTAGTTAACGCACCAAATGCCTTCGCGCGAAGCTTTTCGAGCACATTGGAATCTGGATCCCTCGATACAAAGCACTGCAAGTCTCCCCATCTCCCCCCTCTCCCTCAATCCCCCTTTCCATCTCTCTCCACAACGTTACCAGTCTATTCACTGCAGTTGCGAGCAGCTGGAGTTGTGGCAGACATGCAGGAGAGAATGGAGGCCTAGAGCTGGTGGAGGAGCCATCACAAAAACACGTTGGTGCATCAATGGCGACAACGCTTCTTCCATTGACAAGGGATGGCATGCAGGCATAGCAAGCAGCAAAGCGTGGGCGAGCTAGCATGCGGGCATAGCGAGCAGCAAAGCGTGGGCGAGCTATGTGGTGCGCAAAAGGTGAGTGACCTAGCAGGTTGATGAGCTTGGTGGCCATCGGTGAGTTCAGCAGCGCTCAAGAAGGCGAGCATTTAGGGTAGCCTAGCGGGCATGCGCCTTTGGGTGAGCACGGTAGCCCACTGAACACAAGACATTGATGAATGTGCCCCTAGTGTCCTAACTCCAATTTCTTCTAATTTTCCCCATTTGTTGTTGAAACATGCTTTATTTTTGTGAAACTTAATTGAAACTTTTTTGAAAGTCACTCAAATTTTACAAAAAAAAACATTATTGAAACTCTATGAAGATTGAAGTTTTTTTTTGAAATTTGGTCTAAACTCTCTAAAACTTAAGTTTCAATTTTCAAACTTGTGTGTTTTTGTTTCATGAAGTTTAACTCCAAGTTTAATAAGGTTTCATAAAATTTCAAGAGGCTTTATGACTAAGTTTTATGAAATTTCATAAGGTTTCATTACTAAATTTTATGGTGTTTCATTAAGTTTTAAAAAAGTTTCAGGAGGTTATGCCTAAGTTGACTTTTGGTTTTGGTTTATAAATAGTAACAACTTGTAAAACTTGTAGAGAGAGACACTCGTATGCGATTTTGGTCGATATAAATAAAGTTACTATAGTATGTAGTACAATAACTAGTAGATCTCGCCTTAAAAAGACACTCTATTTAAAAGTTAGGTACTGTAGAAAAATCATTTACTATAGAAAAGCAGTTTTTAGAAACCAATACGAACAAACCTTAAGTTTTATGTTTAAGTTTCATGGTGTTTCATATGTTTGTATAAAGTTTTAGGAGGTTTCATACTTAAGTTAACTAAATTTTATAATGTCCTATGGCTAAATTTTCATAAAACCTCATGAAACTCATGAAATTTAGATGAAATCCGATGAAATTTGTTTGCACTGTTAGAATTCTTTCTATCAGTATACCATATGTTAGCATCTCTATCTTAAAAAATACAAATAAAAATTATTAACTATAGCTAAAAACAAAGAACATAACCATCAAATTTGATCAAAGTTACCATGATTTGGTAACTTTTTTTTGCAAGCGTGGCCTTAGAACGGAACCGGCGCGGTGCGGGGTCGAAGGCCGAGCCGGACCGGCCGTCTCGTCTCCCAGCTTTTAAAACGCCACGACGCCCTGCCCTCCCCTGCCTTCTCTCTCCTCGTCGTACGCAGCGCGCAGCGAGAGGGGAGAGGAGAGAGAGAGCAGCAGGCACGGCGGCCGAAGCAAAACGACACCAACGGACGGATTTTTAAGTGCGCCATTCCATCCGCCCGTGTCCTCTAGCCTCAGCACCCGTCGTCGGCTAGAGGAAAGCAAAGCGCCCGCCCTCCTCTGCTTGGTTAGCTTAGCCAGGTCCACGAGGAGGCCATGGCTGCGGCGCGCGCGTGCAGCTTCCGCCGGTGCTTGGCTGTGCTAGTGGCGGCGGCGGTTCTCTTCTCGGCCTGCGCCGAGGGAGCGGCGGCGGCTGGGAATGCCAAGGGGTCGCGGCGGCGGCAGCTGCTGCGGCAACGGCAGGTGCACAACCACCTCAAACGGCTCAACAAGGCGCCTCTCGCCAGCATTGAGGTATCCATCCGTCCGTCCCGCTCGTCTCCCTCCTCCTCCCCAACATTGTGCGCATTCAGTTTGTTGCGTTCTTGCGTCTTGTTATCCTTGTCAAAGATTTCGTTTTCTTTTGGTATTGGAAGTGAATCCAAGTGAATCAACGGAGAAAGGTGATGCATTTGGTATGGAAGACAAAGAAAGACGCCCTTTTGAGGCGCTCTGTCTCTGTGCGTGCTTGTGATGAGCTGCCTGCTTTGCCCGGTCCGCTTCGCTTTGGAAGAGCTGATTCACTGCTCCTCCCATGGACCATGCATTGGCATTCTTTCGTCGCGGGAGGAAAAGACTCGCTTTTCGGGGAAATTTTATGGGTGCCCGTGCTTCTTTGGTTCATTGGGCTTGAAGGGAAAGATGCTTGCTTTTGGTTGCTTTCCTTTCTTTGGAGAACTGAGTCTTTTCCTGAACCAGTATATCTTTGCTTTTGCTTGTTCAAAGTAACCTTGGTTTGTTTTCTCCCACTTGCTTTGATGTGTGCAAGTATTAGGGGTAGTATCTTACCATGTGTGCTTTGAATTATCTCCCACCTTTTATTTTTCTTCTTTTATGGCTCTAGTTTCTGCTCTGAAAACTATGCTTACAGCTTTTTTTTTGCAAATGATATGTTTTCCACTGTCTCTCAAATTATTCCTGTCCTAAGTTTAGCACGATGCTCTCTCTCTCTCTCTCTCTCTCTCTCTCTCTCTCTCTCTCTCTCTCGCTTTGTTGCAACGACTGATTCTGAGAAATCAACAGAGCCCAGATGGAGACATCATAGACTGTGTGCACATCTCCAACCAGCCTGCCTTCGATCATCCTTTCCTCAAGAATCACACCATCCAGGTTCCTCTCTCTCCAGCACCACTGCCCTTTTTACAGTTGGGGTAGAGCTTATCCCCCCCCACATATTATGATGAGTAACACTCAATGGTGCACCATCATCACCTTGCAGATGAGGCCTGCTTACCACCCAGAAGGTCTGTATGATGAGTCCAAGGTTGCATCGCAGCAGAACACTCAGCAAATCACCCAAATGTGGCATCAGAATGGCAAGTGCCCGGAGAACACCATACCAATCAGGAGGACTAAGAAAGAGGATGTCCTCAGGGCCAGCTCTGTCAGGAGGTATGGCAAGAAGAGGCACAGGAGCACCCCAAATCCCATGTCTGTTGACCCTGACATGCTCAATGAGAGTGGCCACCAGGTAGAATAGAATGCTTCGTTCATCTTCATAGTACTAACTTGTTCTTGGATTGTTTGAAGTGTTCATTTAATCATGTTTACCCTCCCATGGAGCAGCATGCAATAGCATATGTGCAGGGGGGTAAGTACTATGGGGCCAAGGCCACCATCAATGTGTGGCAGCCAAGGATTGAGCAGGCCAATGAGTTCAGCCTGTCCCAGCTCTGGATCTTGGGGGGTTCCTTTGGGCAGGACCTCAACAGCATTGAAGCAGGATGGCAGGTGAGAGTGAGACATGAGAGGGGGAAATCCACAGTCAAAAGTTCTATTAAATGCTGCGTTTCAGCTTCCGGTTTTGTTGTTCTTCTTCCATGCTGTCAATTATGAGGGGCGTTCCTCCTTGCATGCGCTAATAATTTCTTCTGTGTTGCAATAATTATATGTACACTACTGAAAGACCCTTACATTTTTGTTGGAGCTAGACTAGATTCCCCATTTGCACTGATCTTTTTCTTTCTTGAGCTGTACTAGTAGTACTCATTAGTCATTACTGTTTTTAGGAGCTAAAGAATGCTGCAATGCTGGACAAAATTCCGTAGACTCTTTCATTGTGGCTTATTCCTTTGTGCTCTCCACAAAATTTCAGGTTAGCCCAGACCTGTACGGGGACAAAAACACTAGACTCTTCACCTACTGGACTGTAAGATAAACATCACATTCCTTTCAATCTTCATGGCAATTGTTTTTAGCTTCTTTGTATTGCTGTGATACCGATTTTGAATTTCTGTGGAATACCGTAGAGTGATGCATATCAAGCAACAGGATGCTACAACCTACTTTGCTCAGGATTCATTCAGATAAACAATCAGATAGCCATAGGCGCCAGCATCTTCCCTATCTCCAACTACGGTGGTTCCCAATACGATATCAATATTTTGGTCTGGAAGGTAAAATACAAGAACCCTTCACATGCCGAGCATACGTTATCATATTCATGAATGGGGCCAAAGAATCTATGCCCACCTGTTTCTTGTTCTTTCTTAAGGCGCCTTCAGGCTTAAGTCAAGGCTACAACTCTGGCTCTGGCCTGTTTGTGGACAGTCGGCACTCTCACAGTTGGCCCCACACGCATACTGGAATTATGCCTGCTAATACACACACTGATGATTTGCCCTTTGAACAAATCAAGAATATTCGTCTTATGTTCATGCTCCTCCTGTTAGAAAATCTTATAATTTCTGCAAGGAAAATTTGGAAATCTCTCATCTGGTAAACAAAAACACTTGCCCATTTGCATTGCCATGTGCCATTATGTAGTCATTTTGCCACTTGCATGACCAACAAGATCTTGTTGCCAAGTATTTCGAAAAGTTTGCTGTACACATAAAATAGTTTCCAAGTCATTTTCATCAAAGGGCAGTGCCTTTTCATAGTGCATATAATGAACACTTGAGACTTTCTTTTGTGCATATAATGAACATTTAAGACTTTCTTTTGTGCATGCATGATAGCTCTAAAAGGCACCTACTATATTCCCTGATCATTATCCTATCTGCTAAATATGCCTGTAAATCGTGGTTTGCAGGACCCAAAGGAGGGCAATTGGTGGTTGCAGTTTGGTAATGGCTATGTTTTGGGCTACTGGCCATCTTTCCTTTTCTCCTACTTGGCAGACAGTGCCTCCATGATAGAGTGGGGTGGTGAGGTGGTGAACTCGGAGTCTGACGGCAGCCACACTTCCACACAAATGGGCAGTGGCCACTTCCCTGAGGAAGGGTTTGGCAAGTCCAGCTACTTCAGAAACATCCAAGTGGTGGATTCATCCAACAATCTTAAGGCACCAAGTGGTGTTGGGTCATTCACTGAGCAATCCAACTGCTATGATGTGCAGAATGGCAACAATGGTGATTGGGGCACTTACTTCTACTATGGGGGGCCTGGGAAAAATCCTAATTGTCCATAGGAAAAGAAAAGAATTGCTATCCAAGCCCTAACAACCCCCTGACACCTCCGTATTATCCAGTAAATTAGTTTACACATCTCTTTCTTTCTTTTTGTTCTATTTCTTAGTTTTTTATTTTGTTTTAACTTCTAGGTAAGTGTTTGACGTGATTTTGTTCTCTCCCTCAGAGATGTTGGCCTGGTTCTAGGGAGGAGTGTGGTCAAGTTTCTGAAGAGAAACAGGCCTGTTTGGTTTGTGCCTCTTGTTTGTCAAATAGTTTTGTTTCGCCCATGTCTTCAACCTGTTTGTTGGAGCTGCTTGTCGAGTTGAATTGAATTACTTAAGTTGTTGGTATGTGTGAGCCCGGTTAATACCAGTACCAGACTACCAGTATGTGTTTTCTATTCTGAAAAGTGGCTAATCAAGTGTTTAGCTATTGGAAGATGTATAAAGATGCCAACTTTTTGTGCGTTAAGTTTGGTGGTCGTTGGCCATCTGGAAAAGTGCACAAGGGTGGTTGGTCTTGCAGTTTTGTGAAGGCAGGAGTTCACATTGCAAGTAACAAAGCACCACTGCTCAACAATCTCTGAGTGTCAGTGTAAAACCCTGGCCCAACCAGTAGTCCGGAATGCCACCTCTATAATTTAGTCTCTGAGTATAAACCATTTAACGAAAATTTTCCGACCTAGTCCTCTACAAAGAACTAATTTATAATAAACATGATTCGATGATTAGAGAACTTAAAGACACTTGTGCCTAAAAATGCTCAATACCACATGCTCGAGAACGCTTAAGATAACACGCCTAAGAATGCTCAAGAACGCTTGAGACCTTATGTCCAAGAACATTACTGAGAACATATATATTGTTAGAGAAGTCCGAGTTATGAACACACTCGAACACGATGAACAACAAGTTTTTGTGCTGCAAGGCGGCAGCATTTTCTCCGTATATTACTGAATTTATAAGACTCTATATATAGAATGTGGCCTGATTGGCCTCTACTTGCGCCACGAACGAACAGCCCGTACGTGGTGCCACTATAACCTGCTCCCGCATGAATGACGTGCGCGCCAAGTTGAATTGCGCATGACCAGAAGACGTGCCCATGCGCTTGACTAACCGTGGTTCGGTGCGTAGGAGTCGGAGCTTGCGCCCACTTTCTACCTCAGCACTGGCCTGGAATCGCATGATTGTCGCCGGTGTTTAGTCTTTGGACTTAAGCAACGTGAGCCACATGAAGCGACTCATGTCATCGACCAGCGGGAGGAAGTAGTTGTTGCTGCTCGAGGTGATAGGCGTGATTAGTCCGCATAAGTCATCGTGGAGGACGTTGAGGGCGTCCTTGGCGCGGTACTTCGCCTGCTACGGGAAAGAAGAGCGCTTCTACTCTTATACCAGGCAGCTGTTGTAGACTTGGTCGACCTGGTCGATTGGCGGCAGTCCACGCACCATCTTCTGCTGCGCGAGCTTGCGGAGTGCCTGGAAGTTGAGGTGCCCATACCTAGCATGCCAGCGCCAGGCCTGCTCAGAACTGCATGTGGACAAGCAAACCGCCCTGGCAATGTCGAGCTTAAGAATGTAGAGGCGGCTCGAAGAGCGCCTCACTTTTGCCAGCAACTGTCGTTATTGGTCGAAGATCTGTAGGTCCTCGCCGTTGATCACTACCCTACACCCAGTCTAATCAAGATGTCCGAGGCTCATAATAATGTTGGCCGTCAATCTTGGGATAAAGTATAATCCGGTGAGTGCTCGGTGCTCTCCCGACTTGAGGGAGAAGAGGATGGTGTTGCACCCCTTGATCTCCACGGATGAGCCATCGCTGAACTTCATTGTGCTGCAGATGCCAACGTCGAGCTTGGAGAAGGCCGACCTTGACCCGGTCATGTGGTTGGTGGCTCCCGCGTTCAGGACCCATCGATGGTGGTCGCACTCTTTCCTCTGCCCAAGCTGGACGAAGAACTTGTCCTCGCTCACCTCAACGTGGGTGCGCGGCAATGGCAATGGAGATTCGCGGCGTCAGTGGTAGGGACTCGTGGTGTGGTGGCAGAGGGGAATCGTGGCTAATGAGTACCCTAGCCACAAGCAAAGTAGGCTCATCATCGTCCCCTTTGGCCAGGTGGGCCTGATCTCGCATGGGCTTGCTGCGGTAGTCCTTGGCCCAGTGACCTTGCTTGCCACAGTTGCGGCATTGGACCCGGGGAGCGTCACGGCCGCCAGCCTGGCTGGCCCCATTTGCACCACCATCACATGGCCCAGTACCGCATCTGCACCTATGCCCTTTGCCACAACAGCAATTTTAGCCGGAGCTGTTGCCTCTGCCATTCCCGTCGTTCTCGTACCTTTGGAGCTAGGCTTGCCACTCATCCTCAATGAGAAGCAGGCGGCCACTGGTATTGACACGGCCACTGGTGTTGGTATTAGAGCCGAGCATGTATCACTGCTCCACCGCGCAAAGACACCTGGTTACCTCCTTGATGCTGAGCGTGCTCAGAATGAGAAGGGTCTTGATGGAGATGGTAACCTGTGAGAGACATTCCGGGACGACCTGCAGAAATTTCTTCACCACTTCCTCGTCGGTGACGTTGTCCCCTAGGACTCGAAGGTTGTTGGTGAGACTTGTGATTCTCATGGTGAAGTCGTTGACGGACTCGCCATCCTTGAACGCAATCTCACCGAGCTCACGTCGTAGCTTTTGTGCATTCACCTCTCTGACATGCTCGACGCTGACGTGCATCATCTTAACCACGTCCCAGGCGTCCTTGGTGGTGTCCTTGACGGCAAAGGTTGAGAGCATGTTCGGCAGCACGGCACAGAGAATGGTGGACAACGCCAGTCTGTCATCGTGGAAGTCACCACCACCAGGCTCGATTGCCTCCCAAAGACCCTGTGCTTGCAGGTTCATGCGCATTACTAGCACCCAATTGGTGTAGTTCATCCAGGTGAGCGTAGGGTAGACTACCAAACCCGACGTCTCCTTGACTACGTGTTGGACAACGATCTCACGATCACCGTTGTCATGGTGCCGCGGTCGATGTGGAGGAGATGTCGTTGAGTGAGGATGGCCTCACCGCGGAGGAGTCCTTGATTGCCTACCCGTCGAAGCCCACGACGATGACATAATTGTGCCTGGACTGTCAACTTGGCTCTGATACCAAATGTTAGAGAAATCCAAGTTATGAACACACTCAAACACGATGAACAACAAGTTTTATGCTGCAAGGTGGCATCATTTTATCCATGTATTACTGAATTTATAAGACTCTATATACAGAACGTGGGTTGAGTGGCCTCCTAGACTTGTGCCACGAACGAACAGCCCGTACGTAGTGCCACTACGACCTGCTCCCGTGTGAATGATGTGTGCGTCGAGTTAAACTGTGCACGACCGAAAGACGTGGCCATGCACTTGACTAATCAAGAAAGAAGGAACTCACATGGCTACAACTACGACCACACAACTACGACTACAATCACGCACATGGCTACAACCAACTCACACGCGACTAAGACTATGACCACATGACTACGACCACACACACGGCTACGACCACGCACATGGCTATGACCACGCACAAGACTTATCCAACATATATTACCATAAAAGCTTTCTAAGGTTCATCATTAGTTACGAGAGTTCTATAGACTAAGTTTAAGGCGGTATTAAGGAAAATGGAGGCGATGCTCTAGATCATTGTCATGGATATGGTGCAGATGTGCTACTCCCATTTTTGATGAATGATGCCTTATCGGTCACCTAAAAACAGCAACAAAACAAATGTGAGTCCAAGACACAACAAGTATATAGCAAAATAGTAAACATTGATATATATATATATATATATATATATATATATATATATATATATATATATATATATATATATATATATATATATATATATATATATATATATATCACACACGATACCATCTTAAACCATGTTTCATTTTTCATTTATTATCCATATATATCAACACGTCATTTAGCATCAATTTTCATTATTGGTAATACAATGCAAATGCACATACACATACACATCTCTACTCTTTTCTTTAGCTTATACCGGTATAGTTGGGTATACACCCGTCGATATACCACCCTCTTATTATCTCCATCTGTGGAGATGCCTTTTCCTCCATCTCGTAGAGGTATTTACCCAAGTAAGTTTTTCATGTCCACCAAAGTGGGTCTCTTTCATGCTATAAATATGCACTTAATGCAATGCACGACTTTCATCATTCTTTACTATTCCCTTTCATCATCACTTAGCCATCATCATCATTTAATCATCACAGAAATGGGAGTAAACATAGCAATAAAGCATGATAAGTACTGCATCAAGTTTAACTAGTAATATCTATCAGCTCAATTTACTGTTTTACCATGCACTTATTTGTTTAAACTTATGAACGATGTGTGAATGGCACCAATCTTAAACCTCCACCTGGACAACCATAAGCCATCTCAATACATCACTAAAACAATATATACTCACACAAACGAATGGCATCACTTCTACGCGCAAAACTGACACATACAACCTCTTTTCACCGGACGATTCTCTCTTGTCCCAGTGATTAAATGACCATAACTTTCAATCTATCCTATCAAATCAAATGTTTAAGTACTCTACAGAAACCTAATAAAATTAGCTATAAGTTCCTAGTATATCAAGTTCTCGGATTATCCCCTTAATATGCCCAAAATCTCAATAAAGGCACTGCACATTGAATTCATCTACTAATCATGTTCTAGCTATTCCAAATGCACCTATCTTGCTAATTTCTACTCTAATCATTAACTAGTCCAAGAACTAGCAAAATAAAAGTTTCGGTTCATTATTCTAGTGATGAACAGCTAAATCGAAACACCTTGTTCCTCTCCTCGGCTGAATCTAGCGTTGATGCAACCTCCTCTCTTCTGCCTTCCCCTTCTCCTTTTCTCCTCATCTTCCTTCCTCTCTTTCTCCCTTTTCTCAGCCGGGCTCCTTCTTTCTTCCTTCTCCTTCTTCTTGTCCTCCTTCCTCTTTTCTTCTCGGGCGAGCCTCCTGTCTTCCTCTTCCCTCCTCCTTCCTTGGAGGCGCCCGTCGGCGGTGGGAGTGGGAGAAGGAGGCATCGACGGGCAATGGTGCACAGAAGGCGGCGTTGACGGGCGACGATGGCCTACTGTGTGGCACACGAAGGGACGGCACTAGCGACCTGCGGCGGAGGCGACAACGCCGATGACCCGCACGGATGGAGGATACAACACAGAGGGGAGGACAACAATGTCGATAGGTGATGGCACAATACAGAGGCATAGCTGGGTGATGACAGTGATGGTGGGGTAGTGGCGTAGGTCAACAGTGTGGCTAGAGGCGACGACATGTGCATGAGGATGGGGATGAGGGTGGGGAACAGATAAGAATGAGCTGCCTCCCCTGCTCATCCCTTATGTGGGGTTGGTGTGGGCTGAGCCAGCTCTAGATTGGCCTAGCCTAGCCGCGCCCTCTTCTTTTTTTTTGTTTCACTGGGTATTACAGCCTGCCTATTGGTTGTTGCTGCTTGGTGAGTAGTATTGTGTGAAGCCCGCTCCAAACGGCTTTGGCTTCTGGCTTAGCCAGAAGCCACTTGAAACGAGCCAATTTTTTTTTGGCTTTTTTGCACTTTATTTCTTTGCATTGTCCGTGACAATATAACGGTTTTTTGTTCTTTTATTATTTTTCTCTTCTTTGACTCAAAAGGACTAAAAGTCACTATAGTGCATTTGTAGCTCAAAGCCAATAGCAGAAGTTGGAAGCTAGGGCTTTTAAGCCAGTTGGAGCGGGGCTGGGTCTCCTGTTGGATTCTGACCCCTGCTCTAATAGAAGGTTTTAGTGCTCTGGGTGAGGCATCCAGTTCAATCCCTCCCAAGTAAACCACCCTTCTCGATGAAACACTCAGGGTGGGGTGAAATCCGTATTGGAAAGTTGTCTAATTGTCCAGCTATAACGCATTCTCTGGAAAATTGAATTACTATCATGTAGTTCGATTTGTTTTATGCCAAGGAATCAGCCCGGTTGGGTAGAACCAAATCAAGAAATTGAGAGACAATAAAAATGACAAGCTCTTAAGCTACAGAATACTGACCCATGTGAGCTTATTTTTTTAACTTACTAATCCATGTGAGCTGAATGATTATGTTAAGGAAATTACTGAAAGTTACCAAGCAACATGAGTGTATTTTTTTTATAAAAAATACCATGGATCCAGCCATCTCGTCAGTTCGAACGTACATACATCGCATGGTCGCGGCTCACGAGCACGCACCAAACTGACCAAAAGGGCTAGAAAGAACAAGTCACCTTCACATGGCAAACAGGGTCTCTGCCTCTTTTGGTTGGATTCGCTCGGAAATAATTACACCAACAAAGTCCAGGACATGCAATGCATGCAGGCATGAAGGCAGCAGCTAGGCTCTCACTCACTGCCTGCTGTGCTGAGTGCTGCTGCTGCTTACTGCTAGCTAGAACAGCTAGGACTAGCGTGGATGCATGGAGCCATGGATGGCTTTGACAGCTTTCGTGGTTCGTGTGCTCGCCCAGAGGTCCCTGTGATCTTCATCAATGTCTCCCTTGTTTGCGAGTCCTTTTTTACATCCACATGTTTGAGATTCTTCCAAAGAGGGTTGCGCCTTTCCCGGTCTCCCCACCTGCCAAACCTCATCTCGCCAACATACAATTGATGAGTTCGTTTCTTTTGCCCTGTTGTTGGCTAAAATCACTAGATGTATGTGCTGCTCCTTTATTTTAACCTAACCAGGTTATATGAAGCAAGTTTCTGAACCACTTTGTTGAACCATTATTTTGTCATGTGAATTTCAAAGATTTATTAGTTCATACACTAAGTCACGCTGCAGGAGGATGATCCCAATAGGCAGTGGTAATGGTAAGGTCCCAGCTTTTCGGAGAGATTTGTAATGAGCCGAACAAGGAACGACGTATCGCAGGAGAGTATACGCTGGTCGCTTAGTACTATTTTTTTACGGAATACAGCGATCCCATTAAACCAAGAGCACAGTTAATCGCTAGCCCTTAAGTTCAATACAAACTCGGGGACCCCGAAGATAAGCAACAGGGGATTATCCTGAACAAGATTTCTACCGTGGGTCGTTAACGCGTGCGCCACCTGACCAATATGGCATACGGCAGAGATAAAACTCAGCGTCTTTCTACTTGGCACAATCATATTGTACGAGCCTTTTCCCCTTTCCCCACTCATTTGCCTTTTTTTTATTTTTGACTTCTCTAAAAATTAAAAAGCCAAAAGTCAAAATTGAGCATGGCTAATCTTTTAAAGCGAATTCTTCAAACGGTTTCTTGAGCCCAAAATCGTATACATCGTTAGCGTTGACTTCTCTGCCACCTATTATCGTCTTGAAAAGCATAGCAAAATACCATCAACCGTAGCGTAAAAAACACCTTCTTAACTGCCCCACGCCAGTAGGCCACAGCCTTTCATCGAAGGGAAGCAGAGCAGACATGGAAATTTGTAACGAGAGGAGCTCGTGTGATCTAACGTTGAGTGGATAATTCAAATGCTTCGGTGTTTGCGATGAAACTATACGTACTACTCGGTTACTCCGTGTATATGAAGTATAAGGCCTGTTTTTTTCAGTTTCTAAAATCTGCTTTTCGGTTTTTCTACATTAACTAGTTTTTAAACGGAGTATCTTTTTAAGATATAATCTACTACTCTACTAGTTAATTGTAGTACATACTGTACCGACTATTTATATCGGCAAAAAATGCATGCGAGTTTCTGTTACTTTATAATCTCTCACACGAACAGCCCAAAAACCACAAGCTACAGTCTAAAATCATAAGTTTCAACCAAAAAGAATATATTCATAAAGTACACCTACTGTGCAGGGGAGACAGGTTTTCCCAGCCTCACTTGATTTTTCTGAACGGGACAAAATGGCCTCAATAATTGAAGAAACCTAGTCACCGCACATCACGTACCGGGAAACATCGTTCGAATTGGGTACATTTTTTTAGAGTACTGCTATACAACATTCGACTGTTTTTAAGGACAAAAACAGTTAGATTGATCTGGAACGTTAGATCTTCATCCAACAGATCCACCCATACAAGCCCCCCTCCAAAAAAATGACCTCCTCCAAAAAAAATGATTTAGGGTGTTGGATCTCCATCTAATGGCTCAAAATGTGACTGTTTTTATCCTCAAAAACAGTCGAATGTTATATAGACACTCCTTTTTTTTAGCATATCTGGCCGGTATTGTTGGCATGGTCGAGCTTGTTCGTCCACAGTGCCATGAAGAGGACACACGAGTCTCGCTGTCTCTTGGCGACCATCGAATGTGGGTGTACGATGTAGACGTTGCTGCATGCTTGGGTGTTCGAGGACGCACCGTGTAGGAGCAACGCAATCAATCAGGCTCCAGCCATCTCCGTGTCAGGGGGCACAGGGCAACAGTAACCCCTGTGACCGAACGAAAACGGCGGCGTCACGTCGGATCCCTCAAGAGAGTCGGTGTCACCGAGAGCCCGATCCCAGCCGCCGGCGCCGCGTCAGCCGTCGCACGATGCTGCGAGTACGACGGCGCGGCACGCACGGGCAACTTTGTTGCTAGTCGGCTCGGCTACGACCTCCCACGCTGCCACCTCGTGCCATCCGTCCGCGCGCGCCGTCACCAAGCCGGGCGCGGCGCGGCGAGCCACTACCTGAGCGAGCCTGACGAGCCACCCAGCGAAGCACGTCACGGCCGCGCGCGTTGCTGCTCCATCCCGCGCGCGCATGCACGCCATGGCGTGGTTAGCGTCAGCACGGCCGCGCCCACGCCGCGAGCGCCACTCGTGCGGCCCATGTCGCGAGCGCCACTCGCCGCCCGCGCGCGCTTGATCATCCACCGCTCCCGCCCGCGCGCGCGCGTCGCCGCTCAATTCTCATGCCACTACGGCGCGCGGGCCGACGGCCGCACGCCCTCACTACTGCCTCGTAGTTGGCACGTAGTGCGTGCCGCGTACGCCGCCGCCGACGCTCCTTACTAGCACGACGCGCCGCTGCTCTTACCGTCGGTCCAAAGCGCTGCTCATGAACGCTCACGCTGCACGCTGCTGCTACTACCTGCAGCGCATGCCGTTGCCTCCCAGGCTACAATTCCAGGCAGCCAAACTGAAGTTGCATGCATTTTACTGCCCTTGCATCTGAATAAATATATGGAGAACATTGATAAGAGCTGCTGCTGCAAATGAAGTTCATCGTTTTCTATAGTGTAAGCTACAGAGGAATAGAAGTTCTACATTAATAGAACACAGCAAGGAGTTCGTTACAGCATGTTTGCTAACACATACATTTTTCACTATAGTAATTAGTAAGTAATCCGAGTATGGCTAGAAAATAGCCAGCATCTTCCCGACTAAATACTAGGAAGCTGCCTTATCTTCGTAACAAAGCAAAACAATGGTAGAGTGCCACCACTCAAGCAGTTAAAATTGGCAGTGCTACCCAAGAACCTATTCAGTTCTGCAAGGCAAATACGAAGTTTGGAGCGCTATCCAATACAAATCCTTCAGAACATTGACGTGATGATCAAGAATGAATTCCATCTCCATCATTGTGCAGCGATGTTGGCAGCGCTAGTATGCTACCCAAGAATCACTCTACAATGCAGCATAGACGCGTTCACTGCCAATTCTTGGAAAATTAAGGTAAAACTCATTTCTGCTGTTGTGGTTTCCCAACAGAGTGCAGGTATACGGAAACAGAAACAACCCTGAAAATTGAGCAAGAATCCATTAGACAATCATGGGTTAAAAGGTTCCCATGGAGAGAACTTGTGATTACGCTTTCATCAGGACTTACGTAGATCCTAGGAAGAATGCAAGTGATAGATGGAAACCAAACAAAAAGACAGATACAATTGCTGTCAGAAGCATTGCGACTGAAGTTGAATACACCTGTATGTATGCAAGGACACATGGTCAGACAAACCAATACATTAGTGTAACTTTATAAAGAGTAGAGTGATATCAAGAAGTCTTTGATCTGCTTTAATAATCATAAAGGGAATTTTGATAACTTTATTTTTTCAGTTGCCTCAAATATCAAAAGGTTGAAATCTAGATATCAGGCCGATGTTTTATAGTTGTCTTGCTTCTACAAAGGATGCGTGAAAATTGTTCAATGTTTTGCGTAGAGAACCAGATGGTTTGTTTATTAACATAGTTTCTCAGATAACAGAATGAGAAATGACATGGTTTCTCGCTAACAGAATGTGGAATGCCGTAATTTCTCAAATACAGAATGTGGAAAATGTAAGAATAAAGACTTGTTCCCCATCAAGCAGGCATGGACAAAAGTATTAGTGTACAAGGTTGACGCTGTAAGAAATACAGACATGCATGAAATAAGGCATGCTCTAAGGTGTTATCTAAATGTAAGCCATGCAGATTACACAAAACTGCTGCGCTGTTGAAAAAAAGAACTGTAAAGTGTAAATTGCATTTCAGAATACATAATTGCTTAAATCCGCCATCAACTACTGTAGTCCACCAAACATGATAATAGAAAGATCCAAAAGACCTCCACTTGGAATAATTCACTGAGATAACAATCTAAAACTAAAGTTAAACTAGTGATGCATTCTGGAAGAGTTCTAATGCCACGCAACGAGTAAAATAATCCATAATTTTCTCTAAATGGAAAACAACAGGAGAGGACAAAGATTCAACGAGAATATCCAAGGTTGTAATCACAGACTGCCACTTAAGCATGAAATAGGTGGCTCAGTAGGGAAAACCTGAGGTAGCAGAGTGGCTACAGTTATTAGGATGTGCTATTGTGCAGCAAAGATGGTCATAACGCATTTATTTAAACCTTGAAACCAGTGGTAGAAGTTCAAATTTTGTACCTTGACAATATTGTCAGCATACTTCATCACCATTGATACAGCAATTCCACTGCAAAGCAAACGAAAACACTATAAGGCAAGTTAAACCCCAAAAGGCCAATATTGCAAATTAGTTAAAGATTCAGCTGTTAGTACCTGAGTGCATGGTTAAGAATCATCAAAACAGTAATGAATGAGTAGCCATGAAAAAAGCCTCTGCATTAGATGGTGCAATCAAGTTAAATAGTCTATACCATGGATTGTAACAGAATATATGACATGAAACGAAGCAATTTTCATCACAACTTATTCATGACAGCATCATAGTCCTGAACACAAACTGCAACTAAATTGAAGAGCATCCCAAAAATGTACAGCCAAAAATTCTGCACGTTGATGTTTCTTGAAGGACGTTTTTTTACGATAGCCTGCATTGTGCAAAGATGAACAAATGTCTTAAACTCTTCAGGTAATCCCTTGAAAGTTCACATTAATGAATCTTTCTAAAGTGAGATACATATGCAAAGAGAAGCAATAGCACAAAGTCACATACTTCTGTGTATACCCCAGCAAAACCACTTAGAAGAGCCATCACCTGGAAAAGAAAGAGCATTCAGCTAGTTTGAGTTAGAAAACTTCCTGTACGCTGTAGCATGTCTAAGTGACAATGAATGCCTTTTCTCCGACGTGACTCACAATTGCCATCATCCAACCTTGAATAGGGGTTTGAAGAACATGGTCTGACCTGGAAAGGGGCATATTATATTTCTGTTAGTTGACCAAGATGATTGGAGAAATGAGAAAAAAGAATTATCAAGAATGGAAAAAGATAATAAAAGATATATCCAAACATATTTTGCTTACGAGGGGTTAAGCTGAGCAGTAGTGCAGCCAGCACATAGAAGAATAAATGCAGCCCACTGGATTTCACTTAGCCTGAAAAGAACAGAAAGCATTCAGTGATGAAACATAAGCTCCCATGCTAGATTAAGATTGGGAAACAGGTGCTGCCTTATAGGTCAAGAAAATGGTGCGAACAATTCTGGAAATGAAGAGGAAAGAAAAGAACAGTATTGGCATTTAAAGAACGCCATAAAGATTGTGATGGCCAGCTAAGAAGGTTAGTAAAGTATTGACTATTGAAACATTTAGCATGTCGAATTCATATATTTGTAAAGATATTAATATGCAACTATATACGCCAAATGCAAAAGACCCCAAAAAATCTAGCATTTGAAAATGTCTTTAGGTGACATGTAACACATGTTTGCGAGGCCATGCCTAATGACTATTTGGTGTGCAACTGAACTTTAGTACATCCATTTTGTCACATAACTTTAACGCCTTTCTGCAAGGTATAATTTCCAAATTCCTACATTATATTCAAAGGCTTAAAATGAAAAAGGAATAAGGAAAATAAAAACTAACTAGAAGTCATAAAGATATTAGCCAAGTAGTACAGGGAACACACATATTACCATCTTCCTCTATTTTCAACTTCCATGGCTACATTAAGTGAGTAGAGCTTACTTTTTGTTCAGAATGATACGGTATAAGACACCAGTGCTAATAATATTCAAGTTCTTCAGGATCTGGTAAGCTGGCGCGTCCACATAAGCAAAGATGTAATACTGACAGTAAGTGGAAGAATGCTTCAAGCTTTTGTTGTGGCAAAAACAAAATTATTTTATCACGGAAGAACTGGACAAGTGGGCATACCTGCAATAGATTCTTTACCATGTAAAGTATGGCAGGAATAGGATAAACACTAACTTCGTCAAACGATGTACTTAACCTGAAAATAATAAAAAGAAACGGCTATAGAGTAGGAAAAAGACATCTAACACTTAGAATGCAATTATACAGTAGATTATGGTAGAATGGTCACCTATTATCTTCTGTAACACCTTGACTGTTCCATGTTCTGTAGAGGGCTACAAGTGATAATATACATTTCAAAGCTTCCACCTAGACATATAAAAGGAAATACACAACTAAATCATGGTATCAAAATAACAACAGCGAAAGCTCCTGACACTACTGTCACCAAGAGAGAACTTAAGAACTTTGCTCACAGAAAAATTTGCTGTTGTGACACTATATTCATATCTTCCAGCTCTTTTCGACCACACAATCAATATTGCCTGAGAACTTGTTAGCAATGTCAATGCAAGTGTAACAACTGACCTGCCACAATGATTGCCAGGAAATCAATTGATTTACAGAAAGTATGCGATATAGAAAAAAGATGGCAACAACTAACTCCTACTTTAGCTTCCAACTATACTTGCCCTTTGAACCTCCTGCAGTGCTAAGGCTGGAAGTTGCTGCAGCTGTAAACGGTACACATTAAAGATGTGAAGTTCCCGATATTAGAACATCCAAAGAGAGCATTTCCATGATGAAACATGGGCTTACTGCTAGAAAGAGACCTCCCATCAGGGCTTTCTATGTCCTTCTGAGATATGTGATCATAATTCTCCTTTAGATAGTACAGGATAAAACAACTTGTTAGCACACAACACCATTGATGGAAGTATAAGCTTATTGTAATGCACAGAACTACCAAGAGATACGGTAAGACATAATGCCAGGGCTTGACTTTTAGCTCAGCACCTCGCTACTAATGGCAAACATCAACAGGATAAAAAGACCAGACAAATTTAATCAATTTGCGGGTCTAAGCCATACGACCAGTCTGCTTTGGCCTCACTAAGAGGTGATAACAGGCACAACCAGTTTCACAAACCATGCTCACCAAACTTACCATGAGCTATTTATTCAGTTTAATATCTAACTAGCTAAAGTTGAGTTCAAGTAACTTCCAGTAGGCTGATCCAGTACCATGGAAGAACAAAGTACAAACCAATAAGTTCATCACTGTACCTCGATGAGAAACACAGGGTTTAACCTTCCAGTCATACAAAAAGAACCAAAGCATGCTCATAAATGTATTCTACAGTGTTGTTCCGGAGTGTGCTGTTGTGTGCATCTGCATTTCTCAGCAAACCACACCGAGTATCACAGGTTTTAACTCATCGCATCATGTATATGTCATTCAGGTTCAGAAAACCCACTGAACACAATAACAACACAACATTCTTGAGACCAGTCACGAAAAATTCCAAAATCAGTTCCCAGTGAGCTAATATCGAACTCTACAACCTATTAAGTGATTAACCACAAAAATATTGTAACATTAACCACCCCCTCTCTCGCAGGGCGTTTGCTCCCGAATCCCCCAGATCGAAATATAAAGGCAACCAGTTCACAGCTGCACGCACGCACTGGTCACACCACGAAGCCACGACTTTCCATCACTCAACAACGACTAGAAATGTTCGTTACATCACAGGGCACTAACCACGACCAGATGATGGCCGACACTCTGCAAAGATCCTCAATCAAATTAACAAAAGACGAATGCCACATTCCAGTGACATCAAGCGACCGGATATTTTGGAACCCTATGGACTATGGTGAGAAACAAAACAAACAAAAATTGGAAAGAAAAGAAAATCCCCTAGCAGCAGCGATCTAACCTAAAGGCGCGGACGGTGGCACGTTCTTGCGTAAGTGCCGGCATTTTTCTTTAGGGTTGCGTGTGTCGTGTTTACCTGGTCCTTCACTCTTCTGTACTCCATCTCTTCCTCTCGGCTCCTCGCCGGCGCCGCTCCTGCCGCCGCGGTTGCTTCCACAGGAGAGGAGGGAATGGGTGCGAGCTCGACAAGCGCGGGCGGCAGAGGCTGACAGGTGGGCCTGCCCGCCTGATCAGTAATGGGCAAGCGGAGCGGATGGGGATGGGAGGGAGTGAGCAGTGGCGGACCCAGGACTTTTGGGATGGGGGTACGAAGTTAAGAATCTACGGAGTATATATATAAGATAGAGAATTTTGATACACATAATATGTATATCTCATATAGTTAACCAAATAAACAATCACACATAAGTAATAAATGCAATTTCCAATATAAGTTTGATTGACTTAATTTCTAGTGAACACTGAACAGAGTACATGAAACAACATCAATACAAAACTGACCTGGATGGCAATGTTATAACTGAACTCGACGAGGATCTGCTTGAAAACGAGATATTATATCTTCATCGCGAACTTGTAGAAAAAATTCCCTTTCAAGAAATGTAACAAGACAGTCATTCAAGTACTCATCTCCCATTCTATTCCTTAGCTTGTTCTTCACAAAATTCATTGCTGAGAATACTCTTTCAACACTTGCTGTTGCTACGGGAAGAACTAGCACCAATTTCAAAAGTTTGTACACAAGTGGGTAGCTGAGATGCTTCTTCGTATCAACAAGCATGACAGAAAGTGCAGCAATACTCTTGACCTCTCTAAACCTTTCGTCTCTCCGCATATCACTAACAAAGAGTGTAAGTTGAAAAGGCATATGCATAATCTCTGTGCTTGAGAAGTCATTGGGATAAAATTGTGCAAGTTTAACCAAATTCTCCTTGGCAAAAGAACCAAACGAATCAGCAAGATTAAATGAAGCCATGTAAACAAGCAAATCTGTGTTTACCTCATCAAATCTTTCATTTAGTTCCTGAAGCTGCCTATCAATCACACTCAAAAACATTTCAATTTTAAAACGATGATGATTCTTTACTTTTGGAAAGAACCTTGCTGATCTTGCAACTGGCTTGTATTGAGCATCCATATTAGGAACTTTGACTCTGTGCTTTGAGCAAAAAGAGGTAACCTCATTCAAAAAGTTCTCCCATCCATCATCTTGTCGCAGTAATTGCAATTGTAGCTTTGTCACATAAATGAGCTCAATAGCATTAACAAGACCTTCCGGATTGGACGATACAAAATAAGAAGGTGTTGTACTGTTTTATAGTGGGATCCCCAACGAGTATCTCCTGGCCTACCTAAACCCATCTCTTGATTCAAACCTCGACCACTTTCAATGTCACCCAATTCCAAAGCTTCTACAATTTGTTGAGCTTGAGCTACTCGAAGCATTTGATGTTTCTTACAAGAAAGCCCAATAGCATTCAACAAATGCCCAAGTTGCTCAAAGAACCAAACACAATCACCATTCTCCTTAGCAACAGCCACAAGAGTTAATTGAAGTTGATGTGCAAAGCAATGGACATAATAAGCAGAAGGAGATTCATTCATAATCAGCTTTTTTAGGCCACTAACCTCACCTTTCATATTAGAACCAACATGTTTGTCAAATCTGTCCAAATGGTTCCATTGTCTAAACCCCTCATTCACAAAACTATCCCCGCCAACATAATTAGTTCTGTCCTTAAACAAGTAGCAAACAAAACAGAATGCAGCATCTTTTTCCTCACTATATTCAAGCCAATTATACTTATCAAACCAGCTACGCATAAAGCGACGTTTACCTCCAACATTTCTCTGTGGAAAATTTTGTAATGCTGGTCGACAAGGCCCAAGTGCAATATACCTCCTCCTAACTTCATCTTGCAGCTTTGCATCATAATCTGTGATAGCAATCCTCTTACCAGGATCATGGGGAAGATAACCAATATCATCGTCATAATCTTCCCACCAATCTTCATCTTCAGATTGTATACTTGCAACTTGTGGTTTTGATGCTTCTGTGCTTCCATTTCCAAATTGAGGTTCTATTTCTACAATTGCAAGTTCTTGTCCCTTGCTGCATCCATCCTCTTGTACAGGTTCTGGAGAGTTGCTCTGAACTACAGATTTTTGTTTCTTTTCAGCCTTCCCCCACATAGATTTCAAATCGACAAATTTCTTCTTCTTCTTTGAATTCTCTACAACCTAAAAACATTGAATCTTTGTTCAATTCACCATTGAAGACAGGAGAGTCTAAGAGTATTAAGTAATAAGTATAAATTGACCTTGTGTGCAGGGGCGACATGGCCGTTGGGAGCGCCGCTGCCGGCCGTCGGGAGCGTCGCCGCCGTTGAAGCTGGAATCGGGGAGGAGCTGCCGTCGGCCATTGGGTGTGGGCTGGGCGCTCGGCGCCGCGCCGCCGCGCCGCCGCCGGTAGCAGTTCGCCGGTCGCCGACGCCGCGTAGCCGGAGACGAGGAGCCGAGGGCAGGAGGGGCGCCGGCCGCCGGGCCTGTGGGCGGCCTGTCCGGCTGTGGCGGCTGCCGCCCGGCTGCGCAAAAGGCAGGCTCCGCTGCAGGGGAGCAAGGCAGCAGGACCGCAGGGCGCAGGAGCCAGCAGCAGGCGAGCAAGGCAGGACCGCAGGGCGCCAGGGCGCAGCCGCGCAGGAGCCAGCAGCAGGCAGCAGCGTGAGCCGTGAGAACTGAGATTTGAGGCTTTGAGCAGCAGCCGCCAGCCAGGCAGGAGACAGCAGGAGTCCCAGGCAGCAAGGGCGCAAGGCTAGGGTTAGGTTGGCTGGTTGGGCTTTTGACTAGTGGGCTTTTTCTCTATATATATGAAATATATACTATATATATTTGATTTTTTGCAAAAAAATTTGGGGGTACAACTGTACCCCCATGTCCCACTGTCCGTCCGCCCGAGGAGGGAGAGGGACGGAAAGAAGCACGGCGATGAGGAGGAAGAGAGGACGGAGAAGAGAGCGCCCGGGGGGGGGGGGCAAATATGCGTTTTTTTTTGAATTTTTGATCATTTGCCACATGTTTTATGTACATTTAATAAAAGACCCTATAATATATCACTTATGTACAAATTCAGGACTCATGTATAAGTAACATATAAAAGATATTTTATCAAATACAATATAAGATAAAGCAAATAATTAAATATGCGTTTTTTTTGTTCTTTTTTACTTCTGACGAGTGGGTCTCACGTGCTACTTTCTTAGAATAACTCCCTGTGGTGCAGATAATCTTGACATTCTTTTATTGCGAAATGTCAAAAATTGAAAAGTTGGGAATTTTCCTTAGCTGGAACTTGCTTTGGGTAGTTCCGCACAACCGACACCAAGCTAGCTGCTCCATTTTACACCTCGGCAAGCTTTGTTACAACTCAACAGATTCTCAGAAAGTGAAATAAAGTGTCTATCCACAACATAGCTAATGGCTTGAACATTGGCATCTAGCCGAACAACACGGATGCTAGTATTAGTATGCCAGTCGAGTAGGCTTTTGAAATGTGAAAACAGTAAAAAGAAAAACACTGAACATTGCCACACGAGTAGGCCTTTGTTTGGTGAACAATCACTTGAAAGATTTGTATTAAGCGAAGCGCTTCAGTAATGCAGGGCGTTTTGCATTGGTTCAACTGGGAAGTACTTCCCGTATGTTGTTCATTGTCAAACTGGAGCAAAGCGATGCATCAAATCATGTAATTTCTATGGCCCCATCTTGAACTGATGCTGAGAGTGAACAGAAACTTAAATCTCTTATTGATTTAGGCTTTTCTTTCATTTACAAGCACAAAGCCGTCACTTTCCAGAACAAAAACATCATTCAGTAAATGAAGACGATACTTTTGCAGCTTGGAGCATATCCACGATAAGCGTCTTGACATCCCTATACAAGAACAACAAAGCCATTAGAGTCAACCTCAAGGAAATATTTAGAATAGCCAATATCTTAGACATCAATTTACAAAATCAACATTCAGTGGATTATACAACTGGGAGTTCTTAATGAACAAAGCACTCAGAATATACATGATCATCTCTGAACCCAATGAAAATTGACAGACTACAAAGAGAACATTAGAGCAGTTATAAGTATATAGTGGAACCGATTCTTAAAAGAAGGGTATAACGTGGAACAGGATAAGGCATACATTATCGTGCTCAAACCCAATTGAAAGATAATGACAAGAAATTGAGCAGTTATAAGCATATATTGGAATCGGAAAAGAAGGGAGCTGCATGAAATTATAACTACAAAATGTAAAAGCTTAGCGAGTAGAGAGTAGGAACTCACTTCCTGTCTTGTGCCCGTCTAGGGAAGGGGATACTGTAGAGACCCGAATATGCAAATCCGGACTCTCCTGTGTATTCTGCACTAATCCAGGATCACGCTAGTGCACACAGTGTAAACAAAGATAAATATCATCCACACCACGATATTCTAAGGAAAATCCAAATTATATTAATAATCATCAGAGTATGACCTTATGGCCAAGCTTACAATTATTAACCGGAAGGCTTAAAAGAAACTAGCAGCGGAAATCCAAAAGAAAACGCAGCAGCCAATCGACACGCCCACAGGCTATCGAGTGGAGAACGAAGCCTAATCCGCGAAGACGTCGAAGTACTCTCCTTCTGGAACCTCCTGCTGGTGATACTCCTCCTCAACTGAGCAACAGGGGCATAAAGCCGTGAGTACATTGATACTCAGCAAGCCGTTTGTAACAAATGGATGCAATATAATATGCAAGGCTTACCAATGGATGGCTGAAAGGTTAATTTGCATAAAACAGCATTTGAAAATACACTAATTAGATTGAAGGCGCATTTGAAGTAAATCAATAATAAACAATAATCAAAGGAATTGAAGTAACCACTTATGGATCTCCCAGCCATAAGCTAAACCAACCACTTAAGGACCTCCCAACCAACAGTGAATTAACCACCCACTGTCCAAAACTTTTTAGAAATAACTATACCTCGTGTGAAATCACCGAGCATTGTCCATGACCGAGGACACGGCTATTCGAATAGTTTTACACTCTGCAGAGGTTGCACAACTGTACCCACACGATGTGATAATCCTCACGTTAAAGATAATCACAACAAGGCTTTTACAATGATCCATCTCAACCCGATCCCACTCGCTAAGGTTTCGCCGTCGAGTAGGGTAACCCCCTAGTCGGTAATTGCCCCCTCTTGCGCCACGACAACATCGGTAGTGAAACCAAAGTTGAGACTTCACAAATTATTATGCCAGGTTTATCCCATACTAGACATGTGGTTTGCACGGTAAAGCTCAGATCAATGGCGCACAAAGTTAAGTCCTTAAATGTTACCCCGGCGAAACATCCACATCCCAATGTGCAACCTGCACCCCCTTTACTGCACGATCATTCGCCCGAGTGAAAACCATTTTGTATAACCAACACCAATGACACTACCCATGTCCTGGCAATCAAATTTTATAACTGTGGCTGACCACCACGTTCCAATATATCATTAAGTCAAGATTAATTAACACATGTGATGATAGACCCAACGATACTAAAAGCATGATTAAGCATTCTAATCGTGCCATCCCAAATGTGATCGTAACATAGCATCACTACTAAGTTTCCCAACCTATGGTGACAATGGCATCATGGCATTCAAATTTAACAAGGAGGGAATTACTCAATTGAGGTGATAACTACCAATTACAAGGTTTGTATAAAAATAGCGATGCAATGTAATTTAAAACAAAATATTTAAATAATAGATTGCAAACTGGGTTCAACATGATCAAAGGACACGACTTGCCTTGGCCTTGCTCAGCTGAGGGCTCTTGATCTTCAAATCCAACTTCCGCTCCCTCGAACACGCGATCTAACGAGAGAGAAAGCGAATCGAAAAGACAAAATAAAATCAAATAAAATTCAAATGAACTCCAAAAATTCTCAAACTTGAACCAAAAGATAGAGCTCAATTTTATATGAATTTAGGAAAAAGAATCGGGTCAATCGGAGCTAGGACGAAGGAGAACGGGCTCTGGGAAGTTTTAATTCAGAGAAAAAGAGACTGACAGGTAGTCGTTACGACCACAAAGGATCCCTACGACCACGCAGAGAAATTTACGACCACGAAGAACTTTACGACTACAACCACAAACCAATCTAAGACTACGAAGCCGATTACGACCACTTAGGCAGGCTTACGACCACGTAGTCGAGCACATGACTACGATCACTCAGTCGAGATTACGACTACGTAGTCGAACCTACTACTTCGACCACACCGAACAATCCACGACTACGGCCACACGGGCGGCTACGACTGCACAGCGGCTACGACTACTCAGGCAGACTTACGACCATGAAGTCGTTTACGACCACATGATCGAACTTACCGGTGGCTTTACGACTTACGACTAAGACTCTACAACGTAGTTGTAGAACCTTACGACCACACGGATCTACGACACACGGATGGCGGCGGGACTCACCGGCGACGGCAGAACGACGGCGAGGACGACACGATCTCGGGCTCCGGCACGACCACGGCAGCGGCTACGCGCACGACCACGGCTTTGGCGAGGCGCACGACCCCAGCGGCTCAACTCGGAGGCGAGGCTTGACTTGGGACGAGGGAGACACCAGGGGTTCGGCCCTTTTATACCCGGTCGTAGAGGTGTCCTGGTCGGCCACGAGTACGAGTCCGGGTGGGATACGACCTGAGAGTCCCACTCGCATACGAGTACGACTTGCCAAAAGCGGGCGGCTGCGATGCGGGGCGGGGTTCTGGATAGCTGACACGCGGCGGGGGCGGAAGCGGTTGCGGCTCAACCGACTGGTTTTTCTTTTTCTTTTTCTTTTTCCAGAAATTCAATTAAATCATTTTGAGCTCTAGAAAAAAACAAATAACTCCAGAAAAAATCACATAAAATGCCAGAAAAACTCTTGAGGCTCAGGGAACTCAAATAAAATACTTTTGGCACCATTTAATGTTTAACTTAATCATATTAAATCCTTTTAATTCATAAAACTTTCATTTAAGCTTTAATTAATTCCAGAAAAATTCAAATGGTGAATTTTATTTCGAAAGCTTCAAAAAGGCTCTGAAAATCAGGATGTTACAGATACGCAGCTTCAAAACACTTCCATCATAACCAGCCTGGACAAAAGAAAAGTGAATATTATCATTACCCAGACAATCAAGGGCTTCAAAGGTCAAATTATCTATAGCCTGCAAGAATTCTCTCCTGAAGCTGTAATGTTGACCCTAGTGCTATTAATCTGAATTGATGTTTCAGATATTTAGTTCTAGATGTCATTGTTTTGCTAGTTATTATAGCATTTTTATCAATGCATCAAATATGGCATCTCAGTATTTTACAGTGGGTGCTTTTTTTTTTTTGAAAAGAAAACATCACTGATATTTTTGTGAAGTACAGGAGTAAGACACAGCTTTTACAGAGTTATTTACCTTCACATTGATACCAAGGCTATCCACATCAAGCATATAAGCAAAGTCCACCTGAAATAAGCATACCTTCGTCATCCCTCAATATATTGAAAGAAAACATTTGGTCAAAGTATAACAGTGTAAAAATAACTGTTGTAGGGGTGGCCCAACCCCCTGTGACTGGGTCGTGCGACTAATCCAGCATGTAATAGGCCCAATAGTGTAGAAGATTATAACAGTGTAAATATACCAATGTACCCTCATCCATTGTAAGCACTAAGGGGTAGAATGGGGATTTCCCATTCTACCCCATTCATATATATAAACCCCCAGGAGGGGCAAAGGGAGGGGACATCCCTCATTCTCACCAACACTCCCACAGGCTTCGCTCTCCTCTTCCTCCTCTACGGGTCCTCTTCTCTCCTGTTTAGCCCGTAGCTACAACAATAACAAAATAAGAGGTAGGGTAATACAAAGCATAAATGGGCATGTTCTTTAAAAAGAGTCCTGTACTACTAGTCCATGTTCCTGGGTGATCAAGATTACATGCATGAATAGTACCAACAAAAAATAATGTCTAGAAATGATAAGGGCCAAACCCAGTTCTTACTGTTGCAGACTTAGCATACTGTAGCATTACAGTTCTTGTTGCCAAGCATAAAGAAAATTGATGCACATAAATATCAGCTAGACTATAAAACAAATTATTCTGTTCATAGGTAAATTAGTTTTATAAGTTTTGAAAGCTGAAGTCCTGGGTCAAGGATTCCATGGGAACATAGCTCTGAATGATGTTTGCATCTTTGAACCTGCATGTCGGACAAGAAAACTGCAACCATATGCTTGAACCTAATACTACTATTATCCTTTTCCAAACTCAAAGCACAAAGATGACTGCAGGCATGCCATCGAGTAACTTAAACACTAGTTATTTAGTTATAAAAAAGTACATTATAAAGAAATAATAGAAAAACAGATAGCTGTCGCAGAAGCAAATAGAAGCACAACTTGCTTTATATTTCTGCACAGTGACATTCATGGACTAAACACTGTAAGTAAACATTGTTGTGTACTTGCCTTAACATTGGTTGAGTGTTGCACAATGAGCTTTGTATCATCAGCATGATCCTTATTCATGTGGCTCTGCAGAGGATAACATCATTACGCCAATGAAGGATTGACATATTTGTTGTAAAGTCCAATATACAGAAAGACTAAAGAAAACAGAATGTGGGCATACAGTGATTGGTGTTGAGAATTGAGATATTGGGTCCACTTTTGCTTCCTTGAACTCAGCAGCACTGAATTCTGGGGATGTTGACAATAGCATTAACATCTCACTATCTTAGGCACCGCTATATCCAAATCAATTTTTATGGGTTCGATTTATGCAACAGTACTAAACTACTAACTGTAGGAGCATAAGACGGGAGTCACACGAACATGTTTACTCAAAAATAAATGAACAAATAAATGGATGATTAGAAAATTAGAACCCTGATATCTGGTTCTCACAAAGGATAGCTTGGCTAGTAACAGTGACTCCACTAGGACATTGAAAAGCCTCGTACCTCCAGAGCCAAGGATAGCAGTTGCGACCCCAGATACATAACGCACAGCTTTTGGCTTGATGTGCAGAAAATGGAAGTCACCAAAGTCAACCTTAATTGGCAATTTTTCATCAGAAATCAGCAGTCCGTAAAAGATATTATTCATTTACTTTCCAAAGTGGTAATAATGCTTACAAAACATACCCAAAATGCCTCAGGATGTCTTCGTAAGTATGCACTTCACACTGCGTCTTTTTCTTCATCTAAAACCTTTGAAACATAATGCGAAGAGGAAGGGAGTGAACCAACACAGCTATTTATCAGGTCACATGTGCAGAAAGATTTAGCAAAGTATTAGCACAGAAATGTATCAGGGCATTAGCAGGCTAGTATCTGGAGAGTGCAAGAAAGAGAGGGAGGAAATTACAGGCATAGCATCACCATATACAGTAATTACAGTATCTGTTCTGTCCTCAGCGTCTCTGGCAACCAGAAGTGAGCATTTAGGATTTCCAGAGAGATTCTGCAAAAACGATAGCAGAACATAAGGAACTTTGATTAAAGGAAACATGAACATCAGAAATTTGTCTGCATTTTTGGTGAATGTAGAATAGCAGGTTATTATTCATAGAACACTGCCCATCAATCTTATATTTTACATGTCTCTGCATATTTATTTTGCATGTCCACCCATACGTACTAGTATGCCTGTGAGAACAAATAGTTTTACCATGTATTCGTAATCATAAAAGCCCAAAATATCTTACCTTTGAATGAACTGCTAAACTACTGACCGCTAATATGGGGGAACCATCCTGATCGCACACAAAATCAACCATTGAACCAGATGGATAACCAACATGCACCTGTAAACAGAATAAAATGTTATTGCATGCTCCAACAATTTCCCTGAATAACTCTGAAAGTCTGCACTATAACATAGCAACATATGTCGGAGTTTTGAGGCTCTAAATTTCTATATCCCTATGTTCAACTAATTAATGATAGAAGAAAACAAAAGAACATTGCAATTTGCCTCCACATTTCCCTGAGCAAAAAAGACTCTTCATGTAAGGAGTCAATCCCTACAACTAAGACATGGTACAAAACCACACAGATCATGCTGTGGTGAAAATGTGAGAGTGTGAGACTAGACTACCAAGCTACGCACACATCAGCATTTCAGTGAAAATTAGACTTTATCAAGAAACTTATTGTGAAAAGAGGTCAGGATCTTCACACTATCCACACAGCAATCAGTGTTCAGTTGTTCACCAAGTTCAACAAAACTGTACAACGATAGAAAAAGACTGGCACAAATACTTATCCACTAAGACATGCAAAAATACAACAAGCACTTGACAGAGTCTAAAATACCTGAGAATGGGTGGCAAGAACACCCCTGACACTTCGGTCCATAATGGTCCGTATTTCTTCAACTGGAGGAAGTCGAGCAGCTTTTGCCTATAGTTATGAAAAAAATTCAAACAAGAATTATGAAAATTATGATTAAGGAAGATATAGAGATGATGAAATATTAAAATCTACATTTTTGAATTGTTCCCCTAATTAAATTTTAGACTACTTTAGAACTTGTTAAGGTATTTATTCAGAGCAGTCCTAAATGTTGCACATACTTGTTCCACAGGTCGATCATTCGAATATCTAATAGGGATCAGAAAGGGCATATTTTGCAAATTCAGCTGGTGTTTGGGTAGGGAATACTGATGAATGTTTGGCCAGAAGAGACATTGAGTGATGGCATACTGATTTGAGTTAGGGCATACTGATTGCAATACGTGTAAGTACTCCTGTCAAGAAAATTTCTGCATATCATTGTTAGTTATAGATTTGTTTCTTACTCAGCGCGCTAATTGTTGAAAAATTCGCCACAACCGAACAATTCAAGATTCACAGTACAATATTTAATCATTTCTGGTAATCTCTGTGGTTCCATAACATATACCCAGGTCCCAGTATGTTTACCCTAAGTGTGCGAAATCCTCCGCGACACTGCCGGCCCAGAGAACCCGATATAGCTATTGCGTCCTCAGGTTATCACATGATAATACATGATCTCCAAGCAAAGTAGCAAGCCCAGCCAACGGCCGCACCTGGTGAGCGCGCATCACCTCGAACGCGTCCGCGGATCCGCCCGGGGCATCGGCAGGCGCCGCCATCTGCAACGCAGACAAACACCAGAGCACCATCAGTCAAAGCCAACACAGAGGCATCCCATCGAACACCTCCCCCAAAACCACCCCCCAAACAGGTCAAATCAGCGGGGGCGCCAGGCGGAGAGGCCAGCCAGACCTGGGAGGACGAGGCGGAGGCAAAGAAGCGAACGCGGTGGCGGTGAGGGCGGAGGAGGAGAGGGGGCGGGAGGCGGTGGCTGTGCGGGCGGGGGGTGGAGGGGGCGTGGGCATGACGGCTTTGTACGTGGAGTGGGAGGAGCAGGCGCGAGAGCGTTGACGGCACGGGGGCCGACGCCGCGAGCTCTCGGGCGCCCGGCGTGAGCAGGAAGGGCTTCATCGCGTGCACGCGTTCGTGTGTCAGTGAGCGAGCGTGTGCGCGGCGCGGAGCCTCGCTGGCCGCTTGGTGGTCGCACACTCGCACGGCAGCCGCGAGCTACGCGCTTGCCGGCGTCGGCCGCGGCCGGACGGAAGAAGAGCGCTCCGGCCGCCGTGCCGGGCTGGACTGTAGCGTCGCTCCTCTTGATCCGGCCTGATAGTAGGCTAGATGGGCCGGGTAGAATTGGCCCATTACAGCGAATTGGGCTTTCGACACGAGATCGCCTTACTGAAACAGGAGGAAATTGATCATATACCCTCCTTTTAGTGGGAAGTTGAGAATATACCCTTCTTTATATTTCAATTGATAATATACCTTTCTCTAAACCAATCTCTTGGTAAAATACCCTCTTTTAGCATTTTTGAGCTTTTGTCATCACTTTCTCTTGTCTTCTATATATTTCACCATAGGAAATGACCTTTTTGCCCCCCTGTGAATAGTTCTAATGCGAGCCTTCCTGCTCCATTTTTTCTTTGCCCATGCGAGCTGTTTAAATGGGGTTAGGCTCGCATGAGGGTATTTTATGCCAAGGTCAGTCCCAGCCACAATGGATTTCCTGCTCCATTTTTTCTTGGGGTGGTTTGGCTATTCAATACGTGAGAAATGATTACATTTTTGTGGTGGGAATCACTTGATGCTGCAATGCGCTATACAGAGATTAGATTTTCATTTGGCATTGCACTGGATTTGGCAATGCTGCAATGCACTGGATTTGGCATTTCGTTTGGGATGCATGCGCACTAGGAAGGCTCGCATGAGAACTATTCACAGGGGGCAAAAAGGTCATTTCCTATGGTGAAATATATAGAAGACTGGAGAAAGTGATGACAAAAGCTCAAAAATGCCAAAAGAGGGTATTTTACCAAGAGATTGGTCTAGAGAAGGGTATATTATCAATTGAAATCTAGATAAGGGTATATTCTCAATTTCCCACTAAGAGGAGGGTATATGATCAATTTCCTCCTGAAACAAAGTATTAACGAGAATGCTTTGCTTACACGCACGATGACTGCTGAATTCCCATATCATACAAGTATCTGGGACTAATACAAGGCTGACCAAGCTTTTCTCGTCAACATGCGCCCTCCTTCTACTCGACTTTGATCGATCATTTCGTGTTGCGAATGGTTCCTAACTTCCACGGTTTGTTCAACCCCTACCCGGCTACCCCGGGCAACATTTCCAAGCACAGTACCACCATACTTCCACGAGCTTCCATGATGATGCAACGGGTAGATTCTTTTCAGTTATAGCTAATATTTTTGTTTCTAGTATAAGCATTTGTATGAACAAACTGATATTGATAAATCGTTTCAAAAAAACTATTCCGATAAACCGTTTTAAAAAGATAGCAAAAAACTGCTCCGTTTAGTTGTTATCTTTGAAAAACACCCATATCTATTTGTTAGGGAAAAGACATAAACCCATAAGCTTGTTAGCCGACAAACGAGGAGGCTTAACCAAGGTGCCGTTCTAACCGTCTGTTAGTTGTGATTTCTGGTTGTTGACTGAAATTACACTGTAGCGATTGTTAGTTTTTTTAATCATTCAATTAAAAATAAGTAAAAATGAAAAACTCCAGGGACAATGTAGATAAGGCTAAAAACCCGATAAAACTAAAAAACACAAAATTATGAACCAACACTTCCTTATAACTTATAGCTTAAAAAATTCGAAAGCAAGCCGAGGCTGAGCGGCCTCGCTACGCTGGGCTAGTCGCGGCTTCGGCGTGCGCCCTGGTGTCGCGACGCGTGAGGAAATGAAGTTAACCACGCGTAACGCCTCGCGCCACGCCGCCAAAGCAATGACGACCATAGCTCACTCAGCCAGTCAGGAAAAAAAATCCGCACGGCTAGGAGGAGTGGTACCTAACGCGCGTTAATGGCTGCTGCGGACTTTGCTACACCACAGCCTTCCAGGATTTCTTCACCTGCCCGTTTGGTTTACCAGGCTGGGAGGCAGTATTCTGCTCGAGAACATCAGCTTCTTTTTTTTTCTACTGACGCGTTCAGTTAGTTAGCAAGCTGCAATCAGGTTGAAAATTGAACCCAGTTTTCATTTGTGCCGGAACCACCGGTGGTGGATACGAGAGCATCGCCATCGCAGCAAGACTAGCAAATGGCTCGGCGAAATATCCAGCCTTCCATGAAAATTTCATCAGAGAGGAAGTGGGCAAGAAGGCATGGACAATTGGACAAACGAAAAGGAAGCTTATTTGTAATTCGGGGGGGGGGGGGGGGGGGGGGCCATCAGCAACTGTGACGCCAGCTGTTCCCACTAGGCTGGCCTTCCCCATGCGTCCGTGACCCTGCGCCCATGATCCTCTGAACCTCTATCTCCATGCAATCCCTTGTGGAGCTCAGGTTTTCCATAAAGAACCATGTATGTGCGTCCATCTAGACCGACAACAATTCAATGTGCGATCAGTTACACTCGTGACATTATGCTGTAATAATTAGATTTTAAACTATGTGTTTTAAGATGTCTACATATAGATTATAGTACAAACTATATCGAGTTCAACTATACCAGCCAAAATTGCATGTGACTATTTCCCTCTGCGTACTGCCTCTCGCGAACAGTCCAGAATTCAAATTTCAGCTATAAACCATAAAACACAGCCCAAAATAACCCACCCAGAGTTTAAAACAAATAGTCTCCTGCATAGTAAAAATTATCTAAAAGGCCCTACACCATACAGCAGTCGTTATCTTGTATTCATGTTCCATTTAACCAGCGCCACACATATATATAGTCGGTTTGTCGTGTAACCACTACTATTACCACATAATCAGTTTCACTTAAACATATACAAGCTAACCCTGGATTTATTCCTCACAAATGGAAGAAAGAAGGGGCGAAGGAAGGGAAATTAGTGAATGATAGCGAGATGCACCACAAAAAAAAGTTATAGCTGATGATATTTATCTGTGTTTTTCAATATAGTAATTAACGATAAAAATATCGATACAAACAGTACACATAATTTTAAAATCAAAACAGTTGGAGGAACTCATTTGAAGACGCCACAGTTCCGCGTGGGTCAGAGATGATCCCAACCGCCCGCCCGATCGCAATGCCAGCCTAACGGGCAGCGCCACCAAAGAAGCCGCCCCGCCCGGGACCCAATAAAATGGCCAGCCAGCCGTGCTCCTCTCCCCACCCTACGAGGCTGTATAAAAGGCCCCCCTCCCCTCCTCCACGGCTCCACCCCACAAGTCGCGCCTCGCTCGTCCGTCCGTGTGCAGCATCTCTCTGCTCTCCGAGAGAGATCTCACAGCCAAATAAACCAGCCAATCCCCCTCCCCCCGCGCTCCAGCCTCACCTCCAACAAGTCGCGCTAATGGCCGGTCTCGGGATGAAGGCTCTCGCCGTCGCCGCCATGGCAGGCGCGCTCGTCGCCTCGGCGGCCGCCGCCGAGGCCCCGGCGCCGGCGCCCACCTCCGACGCCGCGGCGGCGCTGCCCCTCGCGGCGGCCTCGCTCGCAGCCGCCGCCTTCGGGTACCTCTTCTGCTAGACAGATCTGCCGGCTAGCTGCGGCACATGTGGGTTTCTGTCTGCCTGTTTCGATTTGTTCCGTCTCGGTGTGTGTGTGTCCGTCTTCGACTTTGGGGCAGGGGAGCAATTTTTCCTTCTTTGTGGTGGTGATCATGTACTTACTCTTTTTCTTGCTATGAATGAGACGATTTATTTGATTCTTTCCAGCTTAAAAGAACAAGTGCAAGCATTTTGTTTGTCCTGTTGAGATGCTTTGTACTTCCTCCTCGCGTCTCGCCTCGGTGCAGGCTTTTATCAAGAGATTTTAATGTCAAAAATCGAGAGACGATAAAATTAAAAATCATCAAACTCGCCTGTTCATCGTCCAATTTATCATCCGAAGAAAAACGACTTGTAGTACAGTATGCTTTTGTCACCGTCTCTGGATCGCAAGAACACACCTAATAAACAAAAAATCTTTTTCAACCAATCAACTGAATCATAGTATTGTGAAAGATAACGAGCTTCTGTTTTCTGAAGGAGTCTCGAAGGGCAAAAAAGAAAAAGAAATGGAGTACTTGTTAGCATTGTTTGGAGATATGCGGGGTCGTTAATTTGGGGAGGGATCCAAAGGTTGAAATTATTGAAGCATGTCGCCATGTGCTGCTCGTAAAGCATTGGTCCACATATGAGTTGTCGTGGAAGGGTTTCTGTACCGACTGTATCATGGCATGGTAAAAAAGAGAGTTTTACCAGTCTTTTAGCTCATCACACCGTGCGTACAGCAAAAAAAAATAAAATAAAATAAAGACCACTAGGCAATCGAAATCTTATCTTCTACCGTCGAAGAGAAGGTGCAAAATGGATTCGCTTTGGAGCAAATGGCCTGTTCGAAAATGCTGTGGGTTTTAGTTTTTGTTATGATTTTTGATTTTTGGCTAATTGTAAGATAGATTGGACAAGTTAGAAACACTCAAGTTGAGAAGTCACTTTATTCAAAGTGACTTCTACAATAACTTTTACAAATGGCTTAGGGCATCTCCAATGGTTATAGCCAGCAACTAACTATAAGACTTCCACATCATCTATATAGTACACACTAAAGTTAGCATTCTAAAGAACTATCTATAAGGATAGCTATTTGATGCTTACATGCACACACAGAATTTATGGAGGCTGCCTCGTTTGGCGCTATAGACTATCTCTAGAGCTGTAGAGAGCTGCGTTCTCTTTCTTCATTTAATATCTTCCACGTAGGACAGTTGATGACATGAACTCTCTTGTAGATAGCTGCTATAGACCCATTAGAGATGCTCTTATAATAAAAATACCTTTAGAAACCACTTCGTTCAAAAGTTAGCTTATAAAAATCAGAAGCTATTTGAACCAGGACTTTGGCCCCGTTTGGCACAGCTCTAGCTCCGAGATCTATGCTGGATCTGTAGTTTGTTGACTAAATTAAAGTGATTTAAATATTTGTATTTAATATATAATATAAATGAAATGAGTCATGTAAATGCACTTAACATGCCTGCAACTCTAGATCCAGGATTTCCTAGAGCTACAGATGACCAGCTCTAGGAAATCTACAGATTTCCTAGAGCTAGAGCTCTGCCAAACGGGGCCAAAATGATCAAGTTTTATGAGCAAGCGTGGATGGTTCTATGAACCATACCTATCATCTTTCTTTCCATGGGGTCGTCGCTCTATCAAGGTTGTCAGGACCATGATCTTAGATAGAATCATTTTCGTCTGACGAAATCAAATCATAAAATCATACTTCTTTCATATTTTTAAAAGTATATATATTATATAAAAATTAAATTTATATTCCTAAATATGCAAGTCTATAGTAGAATTTTTTTAGTTTAATTTTGTAATTTTGAGTACACTTATTCATGCTATATTGAATTAAGGTTGATTTTTGAAACTTATTTAATCATTTTTTAATAAACTAATAACCTAAAAGTCCAATATGTCAAAGATAATACTTTTTTATCTTAGAACAACATGTAAACAAAAAACAAAGCAAATTAAACTAGTACAATTTAAATTAGCAATAGATAATATTAAATTTTATATTCTAATATAGTTTATTATTACGACCATGATGCTACTCAATTCTGAACATGATTCTAGCTAATTTCATACGATCCTACCTTTAGGATCATCTCTACTCCTTAAAAGGAGGAGTTCAAGGTGATGGTGCATCCTACACTCCTTCCCTTTTCACTGACATGTGGTCCCCACCTCACGAAACGCGTTGCTCCCCCTTCCCCCCCGCCCCCCGAATCCCGTGGCTCCCCACGTTCTCCGCCCCACCGGTTCTCCGCGCTGCTCCCCCCTTCCCCCCACCCCGCCGCCCGAATCTCGCGCCGCCTCCTCCCCTCCCTCCTCCACCCTCGCCTCCTCCTCTCCCTCATCCGCCGCTCCGCCCTCGCCTACTCCTCCCCACCCCGCGCCGCCGCCGCCTCCTCCTCCCCCCGCTTCTTCGCGCCGCCGCCGCCTCGTCCCCCCGCTTCTTCGCTCCGCCGCCGCCTCCTCTCCCGTTCCTCTGCTCTGCCGCCGCCTCCTCCTTCCCCCACCCCTCCGCTCCGCCGCTGCCTCCTCCCTGGGCTCGACAAAAGGCAGCGCCGACATGTGGCCCCCGTTCTCCGCGTCTCCCCGCCACCTCCTCCCCCCGCTCCGCCGCTCCGTCCTCGCCTCCTCCCGTCCCTCCGCCGCCGCTCCGCTCCGCCGCCTCCTCCTCCCCCCACTCCTCCGCTCCGCCGCCGCCTCCTCCCCCGCTCCTCTGCTCCGCCGCCGCCTCCTCCCCTGCTCCTCCGCTCCGCCGCCTCCACCTCCCCCCACCCCTCCGCTCCGCCGCCGACCCCCGCTGGCCGCGGTCGTCGGGGTCCAAGGCGACCATGGTGGCCGTGGACGGGCTTGCCTCGAGGGTGGCGATATGCGCCGCCACTCTCCCCTCCCCCGTCCCTCCCGATCCGCGCCGCAACCATCGGCCTCGTCATCCTCCTCCTCGTCCCGGCCGCCGCCGTAGCCCGAGCCCTGCACCAGAGGCGGAGCCACCGCCGGGCGCCGGGCCAGCCTGGGTGGCTGCAACGGCGAGCAGTGGGGACCTAGGTCTTCCAGCCGGCGCCGGCCCAGCCCCCTACGGCGACTTCCCGGGCACCGGGACTCCGGGAGCTCAGGCAACGGCAGAACGGCTCACGGTAGACATGGGCCAGCGCCAACCCATACATCATGGCTCACGAATCACCCAACGCCATCTGCAGAGAGGAGACTGATCGAATACATTTGATTTTTCTATGTTTTTTGTTGATAGGGGTTAACGTGCTTGCTGGTGTTGGCCTTCTTTCCGCTCCGTTTACAATTCATGAAGCTGGATGGGCTGGTCTTGCAGTTCTAGCTATTTTTTGCTATTGCTTGTTGTTATACTGGAGTTCTTCTGAAATATTGTTTCCAGAGCAAAGATGGCATTTCAATCTATCCAGACATTGGGGAGGCTGCCTTTGGAAGAATTGGCCGTTTGCTCATATCTGTAAGTCCTGGTTTCTTTAGCATAACATGGATTGGACAGTGTTACCTGAAAGTAAAATGGATTGGACAGCATTTCAAGTACATGCTTATCTGAACAGCCAACAAAGTCATATATCACAATCTGTATAAAGACAACTATTTATGGTTGCAAAGTTGTGCATTGACGCTATACTATCTTGCTAAATGATTTATACTTGTTTTAGGCCATTGTTATTCACAGAACCGAATTATTTGCACAAGTATCTCAAATGAACAACAGAGACACATTTGTGTGTCCACTCCTTTTTTTTCTTTTTGTTATACGCTTGGTGTTATATTAATGATCTGAACTTTGCTGAATGATTGCCATATTTGAAGGTTCACAAAGTAGCACAAACACCTGCTGATTCAAGATTTTTCACTTGCGTGTTCTTTAGTCTGACATTTAATCCTATTGCAGGAATTTCTTTGAGTGATTGCTTTGTGTGTGTTTCAATCTCAGGCTGACAATATTTCAGGTTTTCATTCTAATACACACATTGCAGTTGTCATTGGGGTATTACATTTTTTCTTTTGGCAGCCAGAGAATTTGAATTTTATAAGAGAACACAATCAAATGTCTTCAGCTGGCGGAAACTACACTTCTTCTAAGGGCACAACTGAGAGGTTGCATAGTAGTATTTCATATTGCATTTATCCTTTGTTATTCCCATTCCTACTTATTCACTTTTCTTCATCTTTTCATTGGGGTATAGGGAGTTCATGATTCTCAATCTATTGGAATTCAACAGCAAAAGAAAACGAATGCCGGTAATTCTTAAGGATGAGTATGGCCAAATTCTTCTTCTTTGCAAAGGAGCAAATAGGTAAAGTTCTATACCAGATATATTTCTTTGTTGGTGCTTATGTTTCAATTTTTTAGCTCAACATGTGCCTTGAAGTCGTCTGTGCTGTTAGTTAGAAACTAAAAAATGATAACTTAAAAAGCGACGAAGTGTTACCAGAGGAGCAACTTATACACTTGATTGCTGACTAGGTACTGTCAACATACATGGGTTGTTTATGCTTCAGCTTGACTATCTTTTGCAGTTCTTTGTTCCAACCGAGCAGCATCAAATTGATAGACTGGCCAAAAGTGGAAGCTTGTTTGAGCCTGATATAAGCAACCATCTCAATGAGTATGGTGATGCTGGCTTGTGGACATTGGCACTAACATACAGAGTGCTGGAGGAATCAGAATGTTCTTCTTGGAATGCTGATTTTCTTAAAGCGGAGACATCTATTGAGCCTAATAAGAGGATTGCAACTCGAGCGAGTCTCAGATTTGATTGAAAGAAAGCTGATCTTTGTTGGTGTTGTTGCGGTGGAAGACAAATTACAAATTACCAAAAGGGGTTAAAATGATTGATTGATTTTTAAGATTGGTAATTATAGCTTTTCCCGATGTCCATGATTAAATTCTCTGGATTTTAAGCCATTGACACACTCACGATGCTGCTGAATTGACAATCAGAGTAATTGTTTCTGGATTTATTCATAGACTTATTGCTTTGGACAATAGTATACTAAGTGTTTAGGCATACTTAGTTCGATTTATGTTCCTTATGTTATGGACGACTGATTGCATACCAATATGAAAGAGTTTTCTATATTTAACACAGTACTTTCGATATGATATCAGACTAGAGGCAGTTCACCTGATTGGGAGGTTTATGGCCTTCTCTAATCTTCGCTTTCGTCAAGAAACAAGTTAGTTTTTATGGAGTTCGTTAAGAGATCCTCTGGCTTATCTACAGAAGTAAGAATTGTATCATCTAGAAATGAAGCACAAGATGCCTTTTTTTAAAAAAATCCGTAGCAACGCACGGGCATATATATAAAAGGAAGCTGTATTAGTGCCCGGATAAGAACCGTTTTAATGCTTTAGGAAGGTTTTTATCCCATAACAATTACATTCCAAATGTGCATTGATATGGAAATATCTGGAAATCAACGCATTTTCTCTCAGGATCGGTATGTAATGAATTTGATTGATCCTTATCACCTTATGCATGAGCCAGCCTCCGGCTATATATAAGGCGCTACACACAGTCATCCCTCACACCAAAACCAAATCCTTCACATAAAGCATAATTAGACGCATACACAAACATCACAACACAGATCAAGCAATAGAAATGGCTTTCACGGCCAAGGCTACCACTGTCTTGCTCTTCCTCGCCACCATTGTTTGCCATGTACACAGAGTTAATTAAGATCAATAATCTAGGAACATATAATATTCCGTGTACAATTTATCTCCATGTAATAAGTGAAGTATTTCTGACCCATCTTTCTGCCATATGCATGCATGGATGAAAGGTGATGCGCACGGCTGTCAGCTGTCTGACATCCACATCTCGCTGGCGGACAGGCGACAGCGGAGACTGCGAGAGTGATTTAGAGGAGAGACCGAGCGGACAGTGGACAGCGCCGGAATCAGTGAGTGGTAAAACATTATATTTATGTCAATTTAGTTTAGTCCGACAAAAGATTCAGCCTAGCCTCAATTTTATTCCTAGCTTCGCCACTGATCTATAATGTTCTTGTTTGATAGACTAATTTTAGAGTATTTCTTTTGCTCCCTATCATTTTACAATTAGACTTTTTAAATGTTACGATTATGTTTTAATCTGTAGCAACACACGGGCATCCAACTAGTAATTCTATAAAATTTTGATGCATATATCGATCTATATAACATGTCAGCTCGATGGAATTGTGCCATCAGACCATCCGTCTCGCCATCCAGTCAAACTTGCTCTCCACTCATGGTTTGTTCGGCACTCGGTTGAATGTTTGACGAGCTAGACCGGCAAATGGCCGGGGCACAGGCCGGCATAGTCAGGCCGTACAGATCGAATTCCCAAATAAATGAGCTGGCTACTAACAAAATCGTAAGTTTCAGGTTGGAAATCGTAAGCCAAGACGGCCCCTAAACTCGGGATTGAAGCGGCCCCGTACGGCCTTTGCCATTTGTTAGGCCTAACTTGAACCGCTTTTCAGGCCACAGATTTGAGCAGTGGGCCTCCTCCGTTTACCTTGCCAATGGCCGGGGTGAAGGATACGTGCGAATAATACGATCGGCATGTCGTGTTAACTAGTTTTTAAAAAATACTAGTTGGATGTCCGTGCGTTGCTACGGATTAAAACATAATCGTAACATTTAAAAAGTCTAATTGCAAAATGATAGGGAGCAAAGGGAATACTCTAAAATTAGTCTATCAAACAAGAACACTATAGATCAGTGGCGAAGCTAGGAATAAAATTGAGGCTAGGCTGAATATTTTGTCGGACTAAACTAAATTGACATAAATATAGTGTTTTACCACTCACTGATTCCGGCGCTGTCCACTGTCCGCTCGGTCTCTCCTCTAAATCACTCTCGCAATCTCCGCTGTCGCCTGTCCGCCAGCGAGATGTGGATGTCAGACAGCTGACAGCCGTGCGCATCACCTTTCATCCATGCATGCATATGGCAGAAAGATGGGTCAGAAATACTTCACTTATTACATGGAGATAAATTGTACACGGAATATTATATGTTCGTAGATTATTGATCTTAATTACCTCTGTGTACATGGCAAACAATGGCGACAAGGAAGAGCAAGACAGTGGTAGCCTCGGCTGTGAAAGCCATTTCTATTGCTTGATCTGTGTTGTGATGTTTGTGCATGCGTCTAATTATGCTTTATGTGAAGGATTTGGTTTTGGTGTGAGGGATGACTGTGTGTAGCGCCTTATATATAGCCGGAGGCTGGCTCATGCATAAGGTGATAAGGATCAATCAAATTCATTACATACCGATCCTGAGAGAAAATGCGTTGATTTCCAGATATTTCCATATCAATGCACATTTGGAATGTAATTGTTATGGGATAAAAACCTTCCTAAAGCATTAAAACGGTTCTTATCCGGGCACTAATACAACTTCCTTTTATATATATGCATGTGCGTTGCTACGGATTTTTTTTTAAAAAAAGGCATCTTGTGCTTCATTTCTAGATGATACAATTCTTACTTCTGTAGATAAGCCAGAGGATCTCTTAACGAACTCCATAAAAACTAACTTGTTTCTTGACGAAAACGAAGATTAGAGAAGGCCATAAACCTCCCAATCAGGTGAACTGCCTCTAGTCTGATATCATATCGAAAGTACCGTGTTAAATATAGAAAACTCTTTCATATTGGTATGCAATCAGTCGTCCATAACATAAGGAACATAAATCGAACTAAGTATGCCTAAACACTTAATATACTATTGTCCAAAGCAATAAGTCTATGAATAAATCCAGAAACATTTACTCTGATTGTCAATTCAGCAGCATCGTGATTGTGTCAATGGCTTAAAACCCAGAGAATTTAATCATGGACATCGGGAAAAGCTATAATTACCAATCTTAAAAATCAATCAATCATTTTAACCCCTTTTGGTAATTTGTAATTTGTCTTCCACCGCAATAGCACCAACAAAGATCAGCTTTCTTTCAATCAAATCTGAGACTCGCTCGAGTTGCAATCCTCTTATTAGGCTCAATAGATGTCTCCACTTTAAGAAAATCAGCATTCCAAGAAGAACATTCTGATTCCTCCAGCACTCTGTATGTTAGTGCCAATGTCCACAAGCCAGCATCACCATACTCATTAAGATGGTTGCTTATATCGGGCTCAAACAAGCTTCCACTTTTGGCCAGTCTATCAAATATGATGCTGCTCGGTTGGAACAAAGAACTGCAAAAGATAGTCAAGCTGAAACATAAACAACCCATGTATGTTGACAGTACCTAGTCAGTAATCAAATATATGACTTTGTTGGCTGTTCAGATAAGCATGTACTTGAAATGCTGTCCAATCCATTTTACTTTCAGGTAACACTGTCCAATCCATGTTATGCTAAAGAAACCAGGACTTACAGATATGAGCAAACGGCCAATTCTTCCAAAGGCAGCCTCCCCAATGTCTGGATAGATTGAAATGCCATCTTTGCTCTGGAAACAATATTTTAGAAGAACTCCAGTATAACAACAAGCAATAGCAAAAAATAGCTAGAACTGCAAGACCAGCCCATCCAGCTTCATGAATTGTAAATGGAGCGGAAAGAAGGCCAACACCAGCAAGCATGTTAACCCCTATCAACAAAAAACATAGAAAAATCAAATGTATTCGATCAGTCTCCTCTCTGCAGATGGCGTTGGGTGATTCGTGAGCCATGATGTATGGGTTGGCGCTAGCCCATGTCTACCGTGAGCCGTTCTGCCGTTGCCTGAGCTCCCGGAGTCCCGGTGCCCGGGAAGTCGCCGTAGGGGGTTGGGCCGGCGCCGGTTGGAAGACCTAGGTCCCCCACTGCTCGCCGTTGCAGCCATGTAAATGTGGAAAGGATTGACACTAAAATAGAAAAGACACAAATACCCTTTACAATCAAGCCGAAGAGGAAGATGGAAGCATAGTAGCACAGATCGAAGCCCGAGATGGCGGCGGCGCTGTGTACAAGAAGCGCAACGGAGGCGCGATGCAGAAGAAGCGCGGCGGCCGTAGAAACTCAGGGCGGTGGCTCAAAGAGAAGAGCGGCGGCATCATGAAGATTTCTACGATCTACAGTGACTCAAAGAAGAGTGACGGCTGCGACTATGCGTAAAGGAAGAAGAGGACCACGCCATCCAAGAGGATGGACCGTGGCTAGCAAGAAGTCGGTTGATTGATCAGAAATTTGTGTGCGCGCGCATGGCTTTGACAGACTGATAAAGATACAATAGACTTAGAATGGACGCAACGGAAGACTCTAAAACAAATGGACTTGAGGACTCGACTTCAGGACAGACACCGTAGACATATGGAAAAGGCTGCTGGCATGCAATGCCCCTGCTCTGAGGCTCTCTCTCCCCGACCCTTTTTACTTCTCCCCCCTCTCTCTCCGTCTCCCTCCCTGCCCGATCTCTCTCTGTCTCGCTCCCTCACTCGCCTTCCCGTCTCTCTCGCGGGCGCGGACCCGGGAGGCGGCGTAGAGGCCGGGAGGAGGAGGTGGCGTAGCCCGTCGTACGGCGGCGGCTCGGGCGACGAAGGCGACAGATCCGGCTGCGCAATGGAGGCGGGCCGGCGACGATGGAGCGGCGGCGGCTTCGGAGGAGGCGGGCGGATCTGGCACAGAGGAGGCCGGATCCGGGCGGGAGGCGTCGGAGATGGCCAGATCCGGGCGGCGGTGGCCTGGATCTGGTGCGGGGTCGCCGGATCCGGCGGCGGAGAGCGGAGGCGGCCGGATCCCGGCGACGACGCGGGCGAGCGCGACTACGGCGACGGCGGGGGCGGCGGCGGCGGCACGCGAGCGCAGTCACGCAGATCCGGCGCAGAGGAGGCCGGATCCGGGCGGCAAGACCGGGTATGGCCGGATCCGTGGCGGTGGAAGACACGGAAGCAGGTGGCCGCCCGAAGAGGCGGCGGCGGACGGAGATGCAGCGGCGGCGAGCGGTGGCCGCCCCTGGGATTAGCACCTCCCGGAGGGCAGCAGCGGTGGAGGAGCTAGAGCAGCGCGTTTCGTGAGGTGGGGTGGGGACCACATGTCAGTGAAAATGGAAGGAGTGTAGAATGCACCATCACCTTGACCTCCTCCTTTTAAGGAGTAGAGATATCTTTTAAGATAAAATTAATAAAAAATTATAGTAAAAAGTATGCTGAGTTTAGCTGTATCGGTTAAAATCATATGCGATTATTTTTTCTATATATTGCCTTCTGCAAATAGTGTCAATTTAAAATTTTAAGTTATAAGTCATAACCCAAACAACCCACCGATGATGCCAGTTGCCGTTGAACGGCTAGTTTGCACTGAAGCAGCACTACAAACTATCTGGATGAAGCAAATTAACATCAAATTCATCAGATCGAGGGGTTTTGGAATCTGGACTCTCCGATACTTGATCCAACGGCCAAGAACGCCGAATGGCATATTCCGTCGACATGCATGACGACCGTGCACAAACTTGTAATTGAGGCAGCCATGCAGCTTCATGCAACGTGGTTCAGATGAAACGAGTGACACATTGATGGGTTTTCCTAGTGATCTACGTTCCCATGCATAAGATTGTACGTATGTGTTCGATTAATCCAGACGACGAGCGCGACTCATCAGTTCCAGTTCCACGCCATGCAAGCACCGATGCACTTGTGCCATTGGAAAACGCTTTTTTCGCTAGAAATTATGACCTCTCGCTTCAATCCCGTATATTGACTGCCTCGACCCCGCGGTACGTTGAACTGGCGACGTAGCAATTGAAAGGTCCAGTGCAGCTACAAATCCCCTGTAAATTAAACCATGCATGTGATTGGTCGATCGACCTTATAAGCACACAGGTCCAGCGCCATTTCCCAAGCTCAACTTGACGAAGGCAACAACAAACAACACAGTTGATCAAGGCACGTACTGGAGAGCCTTCAATGCTAATGAAGTAACCTTATCGGCTTCGATCGATCCCCGTGTACAGTTACTGGCACAGCAATCGAAGGGTTCGCTGCTGATACAAATCCCCTGATAAGCACACCGAACCACGCAGCAGGTCGCCACTAATTCCCTCGTGTGACGCTGAACACAAACAAGCACAACTGATCACAAACGCGCTCGCGCGTACCGGCCGGAGATGATGCGATCGGGTGCCCGGCGCGACGACGAGGTGGAGGACAAGAAGCCGGTGATCAAGCCGGGCGTGCACGTCACACTCAAGGTGCAGGACACCGACGGGCGCGCGGTCTACCGCACCATGCGGAGGACCGACCAGCTGCAGGGCCTGATGGACTTCTACTACGCCACCGTGCCGACGGTCGCGTACGGCACGGGCCGGTTCCTGTACGACGGCGGGCGGCTGCGCGGCTGGCAGACGCCGGCAGAGCTCGGGATGGAGGACGGCGACGAGGTCGACTTTTTCACCGAGCTGCTGGGTGGCGGCGGATGGGTCGCTGCATGATCGATGCCTGCGTAGCTAGCTCGCTGCTGTTCGTTGTGCCTGTGGGTGGAACCGTGGAAGTCGATTGAGTACTACTACTTTACGAGTGACTTGTTTATGCTTGTTAAGTATGATGTGTTACAAATATATCTGCGCAGTACTGTTAGTGTTATCCCCATCTTCATCACAATGTCCATATCTAACTCACATTTCAAATTCATAGATTTAAATTTATAATTACATAATTCGAAGGTTTTTGAATTACCTGTGCCCAGCAAGATTACCGCAAAACTGCCGGTTTTCTTAACAAACTGGAGAGAATCAGGCAGAAGAGAGCATTGCTGTTGTGGGCTGTTGCATGCGTGCGTGCATGGCGGGAGCGCATGTCCCATAACGGGACGATCCTATATAAGCACGTTCAAGCACGGCGCCGCACCCCCAAAGGTTAAAGGCAACAACACACGACACAATTGATCACCGAGCCACGTAGTGGAGATCGGCCGGGCATGTCGACGCCGGGGAAGGAGAAGGACGCGAAGCCGGCTCGTCACCCCCGTGGTGAAGGACGAGGAAGGGCGCAGGCTCACCCGCACCAATCAGAGAACCGATCGACAAGCTGCAGGACCTCATGCATTTCTACTACGCCATGGTGCCCGCCGTCGAGTACTGGGAGGGGATTTTCCTGTACCACGGCAGACGGGTGAAAGATGAGCAGACGCCGGCTGACTATCACTTCTATAAAAAATCTAATAGTAGACACTATATCACAGATCGTTACCTAAAACTGTCAGTAGTAAATATAATCACGGACGATTTTAGTTTAGAGGCCGTCTATGTTACCGTCAGCGCTAAAAACCGTTTGTGAAGAGATAATATCACAGACGGTTCACGGTGAAAACCATGTGTGAAGTATCACAGACGGTTATTAACAAGAATTATGTGTGATATTATCAAACATCATAGACGGTGTTTTCTTTTAGCCATCTGTGATACCTCACAGACGATTTATATTAAAAACCATTTGTGATAATTAAGTCATCACAGATGTTTTGTATTAAAAACTATCTATAATAATTTTACTATATTAATTGCGCGCAGACTCGTCGATTCTCTGTCTTAAATTCTAGATCTAAGCTGTTGCTTTGAACTAGAGGCGAGGCTTTGAGGCCATTTGGTGAAAAAAGACTATTTGGTAGAAATGATATAGATTCATTAAGTTCTTGACTATCTATAGTTAGTAATCTATTCATAATTATATTATAATTTAGATCTAGCTTTTGGTGAAAGGAGAATTGAAGATGATTTAGATTTAGTTAGCTTGATATAGACAAAATATTATTTACATCTAGCATGGTTTAGGGTTTAGTCAATTCATAGTCTGTTTCTACTTAATTCAATTAATTAATTATTCTTGCTACATATAACTACTTTAGATTGTATAAATCTGTATACTAATTAATTAGTTCAATATTTAATACTAAATTGTTATATACGTAACGTAGGACCGAATCTGTATACTAGTGCCAAATGGATTTGCAATTTGAAACTAGCACTAAATGCTCAACCACCTCACTTTGATGTGCAAAGAAAGAATTTGAGGTGTAGTGAATGCTCTAGGGCTTAAGAAATGTGCAATGAGTCACTAACTCTTGCCCTTGTGCAGTGGTGGAGGTATTTATAGCCTTCACCAACCAAACTAGCCGTTTGGCACAATTTTCCCGCAAAAATCAGGATGAGCGGTACTACCGCCCTGCTGGGGCCGGTACTACCGCCCCCAAATCTTGCGTCAGAACGGCTCTGTCAGACGAGCACAGTGACCGTAGGATTTGGCGGCGCGGTACTACCGCCGTTGAAATTTGCAGTACTACCGCTCTCCGGTAGTTCCGCAACGTCGGCGCGGTACTACCGCTATGGCCAAACTCCGAAGGGTCCTCAAAATGCCGCTCTCTGGAAATTACGTACCGCTTGAGCTTCGGATCAACCGGACTCCGGAAGTACCGCTCTGAATGCGATACTACCGCTTCATGCGGTAGTACCGACGTTGTAAATGCCGGTACTTCCGATCTGGTTAAAATCCGAGATCAACCGGAGGCACTTTCTGGAAAAAGCATGCCGCTCATCCTCCGGTTCTTCCGGGATCCAGAAGTACCGCTCGAAAATGTGGTACTACCGCTCGCAGCGGTAGTACCGTCGTTGAAACGTCCGGTACTTCCGTTTCGCAGAGCTCCAACCGAGTTCGAGAGGTACTCTCTGGAAAAAGCGTTTCGCTCCAAAAACGGAGCTACCGCTCTGCGGTACTACCGCTAGCCGGTAGTACCGACGTTGTAATGTGCGGTACTACCGCTTTTCCAGACAGAGCACAAACTTGATTTTTGAATCGGATTTTCATGAATGCAAGCTTAAAAAGATAATCCAAATGGCACTAGATATTTGCTATCAAGTTATTAACCAAGATCCCTCTTGATGGTACGATCATTTAACCTAAAATCCGGTCTTCCACCATTCACCTAAGACCGGTAAAATTCAAAAGGTGTCCTATTCTAAGAATACCTTTGTCTTGAGTCAATTTGATCTTCACACGTATCCTTTGGCTTGCATCTTGTCGCTCATGTGTGGACTAACCCTTCTCAAGCTCACAGAACACGTTAGTCCCATATTCGCATAATTTCATTAATTACCAAAATCATTTTTAGGGGCCTAGATGCTTTCAATCTCCCCCTTTTTGGTAATTGATGACAACCCAAATTTTGAGAAATGAAAGATTGAATATATCAAATTGTTTGACAACAAATTGTATATTCTATGTGGACTTTTAAAATGAGAGAGTAGATCTTATGCAATAAGACTTGTTTAGATAAACTGAACTATTTTTTTAATTTTAAAGTCCAAGAGAGAGTGTGACTCCCCCTAAATATGTGCATGGATAAAGATTACAACAATTCATACAAGATGCACAAGACAAAGTTATGATATCAAATGTGAGTAGATAAACAATTTGGCAACAAGATAACAACAAATAGTAATAGCAACACATACGATTATAAAGATCCAAAACATAAGTTCATTACATCCATCATTGCATCTAATAAGTTCATTACATCCAAACATCAAACATAGACATAAGTTCATTACAACCAAATTGAGATAATACGAACACGATAGTAGATAAGCCCATAGGTCCAAAAGTAAAGTTAAGCCCCCAATCCATTCTCCCCCTTTGGCATCAAGTACCAAAAAGAGGTTAACCCTGAGAAGGCGAGGGAGGATCACGAGCAGTACGACGGCGGCGACCGTAGCGACGAGGCGAGGGAGAGCGCTCCAGATCTACAACCCGACCATCTAACGAGGTCAATCTGCTGTCAATGGAGTCCAGACGCTCATCCATCCTATCCATCCTGGAGTTGATAGAAGAGAAACCCTCAAGCATAGAAGTGTAGATCCGCTGAAGAGTGGGCTGGCCAGGCTCCTGTGACTGAGTGGCGGTTCCTGCTGCTGCTGCTGCTGCTCCAGAGGATGAGCCTGCTCCTGGATCCGCGGAGCGATGGCCACGAAGACCAGTGGGAATGGGAGGCTCCGGTCGCGGCTTGTATCGCTTATGCACACCACCGCGTCCTCCACGATAGAGAAACTTGGTTTCAATCAGTGCCATGATGTAGGGCGCATAGTAGATGCGTTTGTTGCGATCATTTTTGGAGGCAACTATCTCCCTCATGATCACATCCACAACATCAAACTTCTCCCCCTTCATAATGGAGTCAATCATGTTCCAAACATGACCTCTAATGGCATCATAGTTACCACCCTTAGGGAGAATAGTGTGATTAATGATGCGGTTGATGAGAGAGGGTATTGGATGGAGCCCAACGTTTTTACCAAGTAAAAACTTCTCAGCAGGGTTGTAGAAGGGATACATGGCATGAACATCAAGAGCTGGCTTGTCGTGAATCTTCCCATGAGCGCTCAGCTCTGCTCTAATGGCCACCTCAAATTCATGTTTGGTGGCATCCAATCTCGTGCATACTGTCATCCATCTCATGTGCTGAAGATCAGGAGCAACATGCACAGTGGCATAGAACTGACGAATCATCCCCGGATTATAGTCCCGTTTCAAAGCCACAAGCTCATGAAGGCCTGCATCCTGGAAGCGTCTGTATGTCCCATCATACTTGTCAATGCCATCGATGTGATCCCAGTCAATGTATTTGTGATCTGCAAACTTGCGATCTGTTCCATACAGCTCATCATAAACCTTCTCCTGAAACTTGGTGTGAAAATTCGGATTGATAGAGTTGGAGGGCAGCAAATACTGATTGGTGTGACGAAGGCGAGCGTATTCATCTGGCGAGATTTTCCTGAGATCAATCTCAAGATCCTCTCTGTCGGCGAAGTCCTCCTCAGAAGGTTCCATGGGGGAACTCTCGCGTGAGGCCCGTTCAGACTCGGTGTCAGAATCGGACTCAGACTCTGGACGAGAAGCCTTGCCCTTGTCTTGGGCATCCTTCTGCACGGTCTCAGATGAAGGAAGAGCGGGAGTTTCAGAAGAATCTCCTGTAAGGTAGGACTTTTTGCTCGCTGCTCTTGTTTTAGGCATCTAGAAACAGGAAGCGATAGTCAGGACGAATGACTTAGATTAGGCCAAGATAAGCTGAAACAGATTGAAGTTCATTTTGCTGCACTGTCAAGAAAAACGGTAGTACCGCCGTTTTGGCCGGTAGTACCGCTACGCGGTAGTACCGCACCAGCCGGGCGGTAGTTCCGTTTCACGACAGATTTTGAGGTCTTTGGAAATGTGAGCAGATTTTTGGTGTTTTGTTGGATTGAATCCATGAAATGTGTTCATATACACCCTCAAACACCAATTATACCCAAATTTTCCTGGATTTGAACAACAAAAAGGACTTTATTTCAAATTCGAACCTATACAAGACCTAGGGTTTAAGAGAGGATCAAAAAGATAATTTTTGATTCGAAATACCTTAAGAATCGGAGGAGTTGAACCCTGGAGAATTGATTTGAGTTGAAGAAGTGAAGAAATCACCACTGGATTCGAAGTATTGTGGTGCGGCTTTGGGTGTTCTTCATGAGAGAGAGAGAACGAGGAGAGGAGGTGTACGGGCTCGGGCGGAAGCGAAACGGAAGTACCGAAGAGAGGAACCGAAGAGGGGACCAACAGAGGGAGACCCTCGGGTTCGGGCGGTTGCTCCCCCTTAAATGCAAGTCCGGTAGTACCGCAGATGCGGCCGGTAGTACCGCCAAGCGGTAGTACCGCTTCCTCGGACGGAAGTACCGTTCCCCGGAAGTACCGCAGAAGGCAGCGGTAGTTCCGCATTTTCTGAGACTTCACAGAATTTGAACTTTAGGACTATAGATGCAAATGATCCCTAGTTTTTGCAACCAACTAAAATCAATAAGGATCATTATGCATTAATTAGAACAAAGTATTATATTCAAATACTTTTGCATTTTACCTTTTATAAATCAAAACCCTTTGCATAAAAACATAATTTCAAACAACCTTCCAAGCTTCCTCAAAAAGCATGCATTTAAATTTACCATAAATTTATGCAACATTTGAGTAATCCAAGACATTTAATTCATTCCTAAGCTTGCAAAAACGGTTTTCGTCCAATGGCTTGGTGGGGATATCCGCTAATTGGTCTTCGGTCCGGATGTGGCTAATACAAATATCTCCCTTGCTAACATGGTCCCTCAAGAAGTGGTGACGTACATCTATGTGCTTGGTTCTTGAGTGTTGGACTAGGTTATTGGATATTTTCACGGCACTTTCATTGTCACACAATAAAGACACTTTATCAAAGTTTATTCCATAATCCAACAATGTTTGCCTCATCCATAATAGTTGAGCACAACAACTCCCGGCGGAAACATATTCGTCTTCGACGGTTGAGAGTGCTACGGAGTTTTGTTTCTTTGAGGACCAAGACACTAGGGATCTACCTAGAAATTGACAACTTCCCAAGTTGCTTTTTCTATCCACTTTGCAACCCGCATAATCGGAATCCGAATATCCAATTAGATCGAATTTAGCACATTTAGGATACCAAAATCCTATATTTGGGGAATGTTTCAAATATCTCAAGATTCTCTTTACGGCTTTTAAATGACACCCTTTTGGTGAAGCTTGAAAGCGAGCACACATGCATACACTAAACATGATATCGGGTCTAGATGCGGTAAGATAAAGCAAACTCCCAATCATGGATCTATAAAGCTTTGAATCTACCGACTTACCTCCTTCGTCGAGGTCTAGATGCCCGTTGGTTGCCATTGGTGTCTTGATAGGTTTTGCATCTTCCATGCCAAACTTCTTGAAAAGATCTTTAGTATACTTTGTTTGGCTAACAAATGTCCCATCTTTGTGTTGCTTGATTTGGAGTCCAAGAAAATAGCTCAATTCTCCTATCATGGACATCTCAAACTCTCTAGACATCATATCACCAAATTCTTCGCAAAAATCTTGGTTAGTTGAACCAAATATAATGTCATCAACATAAATTTGGCAAACAAAGAAATCGTCACCAATGATTTTTGTGAATAGGGTTGTATCTACCTTACCAATTTTAAATCCTTTCGAGACAAGGAAATTTCTAAGGCGTTCATACCAAGCTCTAGGAGCTTGTTTTAAACCATACAATGCCTTTGAAAGTTTATAAACATGATTAGGACATTTAGGATCTTCGAACCCCGGAGGTTGTTCAACAAATACAAGTTCGGAGATTGTTCCATTTAAGAAAGCACTTTTAACATCCATTTGAAATAATTTAATATCAAAGCTAGATGCAAAGGCAAGCAAGATTCTAATTGACTCAAGTCTAGCAACGGGTGCAAATGTTTCATCATAGTCTAACCCTTCGACTTGAGTATAGCCTTGAGCTACTAACCTTGCCTTGTTTCTTACCACAATGTCATTCTCATCTTGTTTGTTTCGGAAGACCCATTTGGTGCCAATCACATTGTGCTCTTCGGGTCTTTCCACCAAGGTCCATACGTCATTTTGAGCGAAGTTGTTTAATTCTTCATGCATGGCATTTACCCAATCCGGATCATCTAGAGCCTCATCTACAAGTTTAGGCTCAAGAGAAGAAACAAAAGAGTAATGTTCACAAAATGAAGCTACTCTAGAGCGAGTTTGAACACCCTTACTCACGTCACCCAATATTTGATCTATTGGATGATCCTTGGCTATTGCATTATGAATCTTGAAGTTGTTTTGTTGTTGATCCTTTTGTTCATCTTCGATGACTTGTATATTACTTGGAGTAGACGATGTGGGAGGCTCTACTTGCTTTGATGAGCTTGGTGAAGATGGATCTTCCTTTGGCTTGATGTCTCCAATTTGCATGTTTTCCAAAGCTTTGCGCAAGCCTACATTACCTACATCATCCAAGTTTTTTTGCTCTTCTTGAGAGCCATTAGTCTCATCAAATTGTACATCACATGATTCTTCAACTAAACCCGAGTTTTTGTTATAAACTCTATATGCTTTACATTTGAAGAATAACCTAATAGGAAACCTTCATTACAACGACTTTGAAATTTAGAGAGCCGAACACCCTTTCTTAGAATATAGCATTTGCAACCAAATACTCTAAAGTAGGAGATGTTCGGTTTTCTTCCAACAAGAAGCTCATAGGAAGTCTTTTTCAAAAGTCGATGTAAATAAAGCCGATTTATGGCATGACAAGCGGTGTTGATTGCTTCCGCCCAAAATTTGTCGGAAGTATTATATTCATTAAGCATTGTCCTAGCCATTTCAATTAATGTGCGATTTTTCCTTTCTACAACTCCATTTTGCTCCGGAGTGTAGGTTGTGGAAAGTTCGTGCTTTATTCCAAGTTCATCACAAAAATCTTCAACTTTTGTGTTCTTGAATTCGGAACCATTATCACTCCTACTTTTCTTTATTTTAAAATCAAATTCATTTTGGGCCCTTTTTGAAAACTTTTGAAAATCCCGGAGGTTTCACTCTTGTCATTTAGGAAGAAGACCCATGTGTATCTAGAGTGATCATCCACAATGACTAAACAATAGCTATTTCCTCCGATGCTCTTATAGGTTGTTGGCCCAAACAAATCCATGTGTAAGAGCTCCAATGGCCTAGAGGTTAACATGATACTTTTGGAAGGGTGAGAACTAGCGACTTCTTTTCTGGCTTGACAAGCACTACAAAGTCGATTTTTCTCAAACTTCACATCTTTCAAGCCAATCACTAGATCATGTTTGAAAAAGCTTTTTAAGTTGTATCATACCCACATGACCTAGTCTCCTATGCCATAGCCAACCGAAAGAAGTTTTTGCAATTAAACAAGTTTTTAAGCATGCATCATTTGAAGTGAAATCTACTAAATAAAGATTTCCAAATCTAAAACCTTTGAAAACAAGTTCATTATCATTATCTTTTGAGATTACAACATTTTCTTTTGAGAATGAGCATGTTAAGCCTAGATCACATAATTGAGCAACGGATAGCAAATTGAAATTTAATGTCTCAACTAGTGACACATTAGAAATTGAAAGGTCGTTTGAGATAGCGATTTTACCCAATCCCAATACCTTTCCTTTGCTATTATCTCCAAATGTGATCTTGTCATTGCTTCCACTCTCAAAGGTAGTGAACATCTTCCGGTCTCCGGTCATGTGTTGAGTGCAACCGCTATCCAACACCCAATGCCTTCCACCGGTTTTATAGTTCACCTACAAAAGAAAATCAAGTTCTTTTAGGTACCCAAATTTGTTTGGGTCCTTATAGGTTAGTAACCAAGGTTTTGGGCACCCAAATGGATTTCCTTTTAGCACCCAAAATCGAGGTGCCAATAAAATGAGCAATTACATTTCTATTTTTAGATTTTTTAAGCATATAGAAAGAATCATACAAGCCAATGGAATGCACATTATTTCTAGAACAATCATTTACCATATGTCCTACATTCCGGCATTTTGTACAATACTTACCATTCTGCTTTACAAACCTTGGAGGTTTGGATACCGGTTTCTTACCTTTCTTGGGAATGTATCCAAGTCCTTCCTTTTTGAAAGAGCATCTTTGGGTACTTAACAATTTATCAAGGGTGTCTTTTCCCTTGTATGCTCTTTCCAAACTTTTATTCAATTTTAGAACTTGTTCTCTTAAATTTTTATTTTCACCTACTAGCATATCATCATGAACATGAGATAAAGCATTAGATGAATCAATCTTAGAAGAACATGGCATAGAAAGTAAATCATCACAAGAGGTTGACATGCTAGATGTTACTTTTTCTACACTAGGTATCTCATTCAAAATATTGCAAGTTATACCAATACTAGCACTAGAGTTCTTTTTATTTTCTTGGAGAAGCAAGTCATGAGCTTACTTTAGCTCCTCATAGGATTTTTGAAGAGATATGTGCTCCCTCTTCAAAACCTTGAATTTTAACTTTTCTTTTCCGAGAAATTCATTTAACTCTACTAACATGTCCATCAAATTATCATAAGAAGGTTCATCGTCATCTAGAGTTTTTACCTTCTCCCCTTTTGCCATAAGACATGTGGGAGTGGAGAATAGCGATGGAGCTTCCTTGATACCGATGCCGACAAGTCCCTTCTTCTTGGGAGACTCATCCTCGCTAGAATTGGAGTCGGAGTATTCCGCATCGGAATCCCACTCACCAATGTGGGCTTCATTTTTGCCGTCTTTGTGGAGCTTCTTGAAAAGCTTCTTCTTGCCTTGATAGCCTTTCTTCTTGGATGACTTCTCCTTGTCATCCTTCTTTGTGGTACATTGAGAGGCAATATGCCCCTTCTCGTCACACTCATAGCAACGGATGTTGCTATACTTGTTTTTGGAGGATGAATGCCACTTCTTGCCTTTGTCATAATTTCCTCCTCGGTTTGAGCGTCTTCTCATGAACTTGTTCATCTTTCTCACAAGAAGGGCAAGCTCCTCTTCGGAATCCTCTTCTTCATCTTCGGACTCCTCACTTGCCACCGCCTTTGCCTTGAAGGCGGTGATCTTCTTTCCTTTGGAGGTTGATTGCTCCAATAGTTCCTCCTTGTCCTTCTTGTACAACTCATTGGTAATTAGATTACCCAATAGTTGTGTTGGCGTCATTCTTGCCAATTCCGGTGAGTTTAGAAAGAGCGTCACCAACATTTCGTACTTCTCCGGTAGAGCCCTAAGCATCTTTCTCACAACATCAAGATCCGAGAGGTTAGTTCCAAGGCCTTTGAGCTCATTCACAATGTTGTTGAGTCGTGTGTACATCTCATTGATGTTTTCATGGGGCAACATTATGAATGTCTCATATTTAATCCTAAGCCGATGCAATTTTGCCTCCTTAACCGTGGATGTCCCTTCGTGTATTTCCGAAAGGGTATTCCAAATAGCGTGAGTCGTCTCAAGATTGCTCACTCTATTGAATTCATCCGCGTTTAAGGCTCCAAAGAGAGCATTCATGGCTTGGGCATCTAAATGAGTGTTACGCCCATCTTGTTCCGTTGGGTTGTCGGGATCAAGTGGCATGACGTAACCATCATTTACGATTTTCCAAATATTAGGACTCATGGCCTTTAAATAAATTAACATTCTAATCTTCCAATAAGCATAATTTGAGCCATCAAATAGAGGTGCCTTTTCTACCGCAATCCCCTCACTAGCCATCCTTTTATCTCTAGACGGTTAAGTCTAAATGTGAGAGACCAAGTTCTGATACCACTTGTAGGATCAAGGATACCGACTAGAGGGGGGTGAATAGGAGGTTTTTAAATTTTTCTTGTTTACTAGATTAATTCTTCACAATTTCAAGAGACAAAGATGTAAAGCAATTAATCCAATACAATTCTAGTTAACAACTTAGCTCTAAACAAATAAATGATCACAATGAAGCAAATGAACAAGAGCTAAAGAGACAAGAGACACAACTGATGTTTTTACCGTGGTAATCGGAAACTTGCCGGTTTCCCCTAGTCCACGTTGAGGTAAGCCCGGACGTATCGGACCGGCTCCACGAATTGAGCCAAGCACCTCGATCACTAGTGTAGCTCTTCCCCACTCCGGGTAGGCGAGCTCCAACTTTCACAATATGCCGGGTCTTCTCACAATCTTCTTGAGAAGATCACCGAGCCAACTTCCACCGGATCGTCCAAGTGCCGGCAAGCACTAAGAGTAATAGATCCCGGTGTTCACTTGAATGCAAACCTAGTGCCAAATGGATTTGCAATTTGAAACTAGCACTAAATGCTCAACCACCTCACTTTGGTGTGCAAAGAAAGAATTTGAGGTGTGGTGAATGCTCTACGGCTTAAGAAATGTGCAATGAGTCACTAACTCTTGCCCTTGTGCAGTGGTGGAGGTATTTATAGCCTCCACCAACCAAACTAGCCGTTTGGCACAATTTTCCCGCAAAAATCAGGAAGAGCGGTACTACCGCCCTGCTGGGGCCGGTACTACCGCTCCAAAATCTTGCGTCAGAACGGCTCTGTCAGACGAGCACAGTGACCGTTGGATTTGGCGGCGCGGTACTACCACCGTTGAAATTTGCAGTACTACCGCTCTCTGGTAGTTTCGCAACGTCGGCGCGGTACTACCGCTATGGCCAAACTCCGAAGGGTCCTCAAAATGCCGCTCTCTGGAAATTACGTACCGCTTGAGCTTCGGATCAACCGGACTCCGGAAGTACCGCTCTGAATGCAGTACTACCGCTTCATGCGGTAGTACTGACGTTGTAAATGCCGGTACTTCCGATCTGGTTAAAATCCGAGATCAACCGAAGGCACTTTCTGGAAAAAGCATGCCGCTCATCCTCCGGTTCTTCCGGGATCCAGAAGTACCGCTCGAAAATGTGGTACTACCGCTCGCAGCGGTAGTACCGTCGTTGAAACGTCCGGTACTTCCGTTTCGCAGAGCTCCAACCGAGTTCGAGAGGTACTCTCTGGAAAAAGCGTTTCGCTCCAAAAACGGAGCTACCGCTCTGCGGTACTACCGCTAGCCGGTAGTACCGACGTTGTAATGTGCGGTACTACCGCTTTTCCAGACAGAGCACAAACTTGATTTTTGAATCGGATTTTCATGAATGCAAGCTTAAAAAGATAATCCAAATGGCACTAGATATTTGCTATCAAGTTATTAACCAAGATCCCTCTTGATGGTACGATCATTTAACCTAAAATCCGGTCTTCCACCATTCACCTAAGACCGGTAAAATTCAAAAGGTGTCCTATTCTAAGAATACCTTTGTCTTGAGTCAATTTGATCTTCACACGTATCCTTTGGCTTGCATCTTGTCGCTCATGTGTGGACTAACCCTTCTCAAGCTCACAGAACACGTTAGTCCCATATTCGCATAATTTCATTAATTACCAAAATCATTTTTAGGGGCCTAGATGCTTTCAGCAGTACCCCTCCCGCGTCCCTAACGCTCGCAGCTTGCATGCATGCAGGTCGATCGTCCCCGCCTCCCCCGAACGCCGCCGCCTCCCTCGCCTCCTCCGAAAGGGCCCCGCCTCCCCCGCCTCCTCCGAAAGGCCCCCGCCTCCCCCGAACGCCGCCGCCTCCCCCGCCTCCCCCGAAAGGCCGCCGCCTCCCCCGAATCGACTCCCGGCCGCCGCCTCCCCCGAACGCCGCCGCCTCCGCCGCATCCCCCTAAGGCCGCCGCCTCCGCCGAATCAACTCCCGGCCGCCGCCTACCCCGAAGGCCGCCGCCTCCGCCGGCTCCCCCGAAGGCCGCCGCCTCCGCCGAAGCTTGTAAACTGTAAGCAGTAACATCACCATGATGCACAATTTCCTTTCTCCTCTTGTTCAGCTCTTATTGTGTAGCATGATCAGGACACAACCATTCATGTGTTACGGGATCTGATCAGAACATTGTCTTGGAAAAGCTTATGCATAATATGTCTTGTATGAGAATCCATCCATGTCAATAGTTTTTAGCTCTGTATATTAGTTTATCTTTTCATATTTGACATGCATCTTCTCACATCTGTCATGTTTATAAAAAAAATTCACATTGTGTGTTTATATGTTGTTTGGTGATCATGTTTAATGCCTTATGATGATAGTAAATCATCAGTTCTGTGTTACTTTGATATAATGTCAAAGACAATAAGCGGTGCTAATTTGAGAGAAGGGTCAAATGTCTGTACTAATTCCAGAGCAATGTGTGTTAGTTTTTTTGATCCTTGGAAGTTTATTGTTGTTTTCAACACCTTCTTAAGAAATTTTAGTTTTTATTATCCTTGGAAGTGTATTGTTGTTTTCAACACCTTAAGAAATTTTATTGCAAACAATAGGCAGGATGGTCTCTTACTTGTTTAGTCTTGGTATATCTAATATCAAGGACAACAGCTGTTGATCTGTTTTTTTCCTATGACACGAAGGAGGATTTGATTTAGATATGACATATATTACAGAGAACATAATTGCTATGCATTTTCCTGCTGATGATTTGAGCTCAGGACTTTTTGGATATTTTGAGGTCAGTGCACCAACAAGACTTCAAAATTTACTGACAATCTGCTCCTTTTAATTTGTCTCTAGAAAAAAAAACAAGTGGATACTTCAATTGCAGGGCTTCTACCGCAACCACATGCAGGAAGTCATCAGGTTCTTTGAAATGCACTACAAGGTAGCTTTCACTCTCTATTGAGATTCTTAACATATATGCTACATGGACAACACATTTAGGGTTTTTGGTAGTGACTTACAGATCTGTTGGTTCTTGTTTGCCTGTTAATGCATCCATATGGTCCGTGGTACATTGACCACACTTCATTGACTTGATAATATGAGTAGGGGTTACCGTTCTTGAGGAAAAATGAGTTATCATAACTGTAAAATAGGAGTGATAATATGATTGAATCTGCTAACCAATAGCAACTAACGAACATTGTTCAAGACTAAGTAATCCAGCATGTATAGACCAAACATACCTAACAGGCTGTACTGAACTGGATATATGACATGCAAAAAAAAAATCAAATCTTAGTATCCGGTTGTGTCAAATTGTTTGATGCAGACTGATTTGGAATAAATGGATGTAGGAACACAAATAATGCAATAAAACCCCTTTTTTTTACGTGAGGAGGCATTAACTGAAACACTAAGCTCATGTAGAACTCAGCGAAAGGGAACAAGAATGCCAAGTGAGTAACATGGCCTTTTGACTGTGGACAAGCTGGAACTAGAACGGAGGACAAAGACAAAAGAAATAAAACAGATGCATCGCAGTTTGTCTAACAGGTAACGGTGAGGGGAGGTAGTAGATGACGTTAGGCAATGGGAAGCAATCGCAAAGGGTAACGGAAAGTCGGCTCCCGTCTGGGATGTTTACCGGCCAGGTTGCCTCAGAACTTAGGAGAAGAATATTGTTTCTTATTGCTTACCTTTTGTTCTGAGATGCATAGGTCAGTGCTGCTTGTTCTTTGTTTATGCCCCTCTTCTCTTCTCTGTAGATTTGAGCTGCTTGTTATACACCAAACAATATGTTGCAACTTTCAAGGAGTAGTCAGTAAGAAGATGAAGAAGGCCTCCGCCGCCGCCGCCTCCAAGTCATCGGCGGTCGACGAGAGGAGGGCCAGCACGCGCTCGTCGGCTCGCAAGATCTGAGCTTGGAGTTGGTGGTGCTCTTGGCTTCTTCTTGCTTATGGTTTGATTGTTTGGTGATGTGGATGTTATGAAACTCCAGTAGATGTCAGTAAGAAAGATTACTAGGTGTTGGATTGATAACAATACAACTGCAGATTTTGGAATTGGTTTAGGGGCAATATAGATTGTGCTTATTTTGTTATAGCTTGTGCTCAATATGTTGAATCACCTTCTCTAATGAAATCCAGAGCTTTTTTGTTTGCTTGGGTGCTCGTTCCTAGGGTATTGTTAATGAGTTATAATCACCATATTTTTTACTGAAATGTAGTTGTTTTGAATTGTTATGTGCATTGCTCTGAATTTGATTGGTAATGCGGATGTTGTGAGACTAGGTGTCAATAAGAATCCCAAGCTTTTATGTTGGCTTGGCTACACATTTCTTGGGTACTACTATGGTACAAGGGATCTACTAGACGGATCTCACCTAAAATTGTTCTGAATTTGACGCTGGGAGTATATCTGGGTGCAGCATAATTGCTGCAATTTCTTCTGCTTCATGTCCTGTTGTACAGTTTGATGTTCTTCACATAATTATGTTCGCCGGTGGCCTAAGATTTCTTGGTTTCTTGGCAAGTGCCGACATGCTTTTCGAATTGAAAATTGGATGTTGGCTTGCATCTTAGCCATAAGTAAGTAGGATCTGTTTCCGATGAATGTATGCACAATGTGTTATCTACTTCGAGAGGAACTACCGCCTGATGAAATTTGCAACCCGGACATCCGAGTTTTATGTTTGGTTTGTAGGTGCTCATATATATTAATTTGAATAGTGTTACTTGTTTATATATTAATTTGAATAGTGTTACTTGTTTCAATTATATGCTATCAAATAGTATTAGAAAAATAGATGCGATAGTTGGGAGCACGGTTCAAAATCCCGGCGGTTACCGTTTTTACATTTAGACATTTTATTTTAGTTTCACATATTCCTCCTTGGGCTTCCAGAGTGGTAACAAAGGTCAGGATAATGGTTCCATGCTTGCGGGGTTGCACTTCACAGACAAAATAAATAAAGTGAGATGGTTTTCTGTCAAATCTAATCCAAGGAAATATTTGAGCTAGATGTGTTTAAATGTCCTGTGAGGAATTTCTATGGCATGAGTTATCATGATCTTGATTATCAAGTATTTCTTAATTAAAAAGATTTGTTTGTTGTGGAATCCTTCAGGTGCATATGATATGGTAGACTGCAGTCATAACTCTCCCATCTGATGCTTTAATACGATTTTTTACTTTATTACTGCTTGATGTATAAGTAACCTTTTGAGCGCGTGAAGAATGACTCTTGCTATGAAGATTCTTGTGCTATGGTTTCCTACGGATCCAAATCCAATACAGGAATTGAATTTAAAGTGTTTTTTACTCTGTTGGATATAGCAAAGCAAGGTCATGATTGCATTCTCATCTAAATATGATAATTTAAAACTGTTGCGATTTTAAACATTGGTGATTGCATCTTCCTCAGGTTGGTTTTGCATGTTGATGGCTGGTTAAATAAAAAAAGGACATGTCAAAGCAGAAAGCAGAGCGCACTGCTTTAGGCGATATAACAAACAACAACACAGGTATGAGCGCTTACTCGGCTGTGACGGAATTGCTTTCGATATTTTTATAACCTTCTCAGTTTTAAAATCACTTGCAGCACCTGTGGATGAGGCCGAGCGAAAGAGGGAAAAGAGGAATAGAAAACAACGAGAATACCGAGCAAGGATAAAGGCTGAGGAATCCAACGAGCAAAGAGAAGAAAGGAATAAAAGGCGCCGGGAACAACGAGTATTGAAGAGGACAGAATCATCAACACATACTATACGACCTGATCATGGTATTGCTTATTTATTATTTAATAATGGTTCCTTTGTTATTTGAAATGTTACTCTTTACTAAGCAATAATAATTATGCCCGGACAATGAAAAATTAATGTTTCATCCTGCTCCATGATAGGTCAACAAGCACCATATGGAGCGTGTTCAAGTATTCTCCGAGCATCAAACGATGAGGACAAGGAAAATGTCTGTCCGGATAACAACACGGATTGGCTACATAGAAATTATAATTATGTCCGGAGAAGACAACTGACCTATGATACTTCTTGTGTGCCCAACAACCTGTCAAGCCACACTCTGTTGAATGCAAGTGCGGCAACTCCAAGTGCCATCCTTGTATTTTTTTAAAAAAAATTTGTGCAAGCAATAGTAGCATGTTGTACTATATGTATAATAGAATAGATCATCTGATCATGCCAATATTTTCCACCCAATGGTGACCAGTTAGCAGCTCAAATAGGCAAAGGGCCCTTGCAGAAAGAGAGAGGTACAACAATATGGATGAGCACAGCAAGGAAAAAATGTTGCAGAGAAATAGGGACTACAAAAAAAAAGATGAGAATACAGTCAGTCGGTGTCTTGGTGAAGGAAACATTGCATATAGGACAGAATGATATAGAATATGATAGTGCCTTGTTCGAACCTATAAACAATCAATCTGATGAAGGTGTGTTCTTTTTCTTTGTTTATTTTATTTTAATAACACAGTCAGTCGGTGTGTTCTATTCCTAATGTTCGAGCAAACATCATGCAGAGGAACATCTGGAGGCACATCATTCCTTGGATATTGATGATCTTCTTGATGACGATGAGACTAGGCAGTACGTTGGTGAAGGTAACTTTATTTTGTGTGTCATCACAGGTGTTTCGCTTATTAATGTTGTGTAATGACGGCCAGTGCTTGCTTTCATAACAGATGGTGCCTTCGAGTCCTATCGTGTCAGTGTCAATGGTGTTGATTTGAATACCAATGAAGATCTTGGTGGACATTTTGAAGAGCAGTGAAAATGAATGTAAAGACATTATCCCTGGAGAACTCCAAGACCTACTTAAGCAAATCAGAAATTAGATGGTTCAGGCGAGACATAACTTATTATTGCCTTGTTATGCATTATAATTGGCATAGGCTTGTAATTTCATGACTTGAACTTGCTGGTGATATACATGAGTGTTTTCCAGATTATATACATGGTGATATACAATTGCGTGAAACTTAAACTATGAAAAAAAAAATATCGTCATTTGGTTGTTTTCATGTGCATTCCTGAAATGCCGCCGTGGCGTTAGCACGGACACTATACTAGTAATAATAAAGGCACGGGCATGCGAACCGTTCCACCAAGAATAGACGCTCGAGATCAAAGCAAGAGAGTGGAACTTTTCACGGAAAATCGAGGGGTTTTGGAATCTGGACTGTCCGATACTTGATCCAACGGCCAAGAACTCCGAATAGCATATTCCGTCGACATGCATGACGACCGTGCACAAACTTGTAATTGAGGCAGCCGTGTAGCTTCATGCGACGTGGTTCAGATGAAACGAGTGACACATTGCTGGGTTTTCCTAGTGATCTACGTTCCCATGCATCAGATTGTACGTATGTGTTCGATTAATCCAGACGACGAGCGCGACTCATCAGTTCCAGTTCCACGCCATGCAAGCACTGATGCACTTGCGCCATTGGAAAACGCTTTTTTGGCTAGAAATTATGACCTCTCGCTTCGAATCCCGTGTATTGACCAACAAAGATCAGCTTTCTTTCAATCAAATCTGAGACTCGCTCGAGTTACAATCCTCTTATTAGGCTCAATAGATGTCTCCACTTTAAGAAAATCAGCATTCCAAGAAGAACATTCTGATTCCTCCAGCACTCTGTATGTTAGTGCCAATGTCCACAAGCCAGCATCACCATACTCATTAAGATGGTTGCTTATATCGGGCTCAAACAAGCTTCCACTTTTGGCCAGTCTATCAAATATGATGCTGCTCGGTTGGAACAAAGAACTGCAAAAGATAGTCAAGCTGAAACATAAACAACCCATGTATGTTGACAGTACCTAGTCAGTAATCAAATATATGACTTTGTTGGCTGTTCAGATAAGCATGTACTTGAAATGCTGTCCAATCCATTTTACTTTCAGGTAACACTGTCCAATCCATGTTATGCTAAAGAAACCAGGACTTACAGATATGAGCAAACGGCCAATTCTTCCAAAGGCAGCCTCCCCAATGTCTGGATAGATTGAAATGCCATCTTTGCTCTGGAAACAATATTTTAGAAGAACTCCAGTATAACAACAAGCAATAGCAAAAAATAGCTAGAACTGCAAGACCAGCCCATCCAGCTTCATGAATTGTAAATGGAGCGGAAAGAAGGCCAACACCAGCAAGCATGTTAACCCCTATCAACAAAAAACATAGAAAAATCAAATGTATTCGATCAGTCTCCTCTCTGCAGATGGCGTTGGGTGATTCGTGAGCCATGATGTATGGGTTGGCGCTAGCCCATGTCTACCGTGAGCCGTTCTGCCGTTGCCTGAGCTCCCGGAGTCCCGGTGCCCGGGAAGTCGCCGTAGGGGGTTGGGCCGGCGCCGGTTGGAAGACCTAGGTCCCCCACTGCTCGCCGTTGCAGCCATGTAAATGTGGAAAGGATTGACACTAAAATAGAAAAGACACAAATACCCTTTACAATCAAGCCGAAGAGGAAGATGGAAGCATAGTAGCACAGATCGAAGCCCGAGATGGCGGCGGCGCTGTGTACAAGAAGCGCAACGGAGGCGCGATGCAGAAGAAGCGCGGCGGCCGTAGAAACTCAGGGCGGTGGCTCAAAGAGAAGAGCGGCGGCATCATGAAGATTTCTACGATCTACAGTGACTCAAAGAAGAGTGACGGCTGCGACTATGCGTAAAGGAAGAAGAGGACCACGCCATCCAAGAGGATGGACCGTGGCTAGCAAGAAGTCGGTTGATTGATCAGAAATTTGTGTGCGCGCGCATGGCTTTGACAGACTGATAAAGATACAATAGACTTAGAATGGACGCAACGGAAGACTCTAAAACAAATGGACTTGAGGACTCGACTTCAGGACAGACACCGTAGACATATGGAAAAGGCTGCTGGCATGCAATGCCCCTGCTCTGAGGCTCTCTCTCCCCGACCCTTTTTACTTCTCCCCCCTCTCTCTCCGTCTCCCTCCCTGCCCGATCTCTCTCTGTCTCGCTCCCTCACTCGCCTTCCCGTCTCTCTCGCGGGCGCGGACCCGGGAGGCGGCGTAGAGGCCGGGAGGAGGAGGTGGCGTAGCCCGTCGTACGGCGGCGGCTCGGGCGACGAAGGCGACAGATCCGGCTGCGCAATGGAGGCGGGCCGGCGACGATGGAGCGGCGGCGGCTTCGGAGGAGGCGGGCGGATCTGGCACAGAGGAGGCCGGATCCGGGCGGGAGGCGTCGGAGATGGCCAGATCCGGGCGGCGGTGGCCTGGATCTGGTGCGGGGTCGCCGGATCCGGCGGCGGAGAGCGGAGGCGGCCGGATCCCGGCGACGACGCGGGCGAGCGCGACTACGGCGACGGCGGGGGCGGCGGCGGCGGCACGCGAGCGCAGTCACGCAGATCCGGCGCAGAGGAGGCCGGATCCGGGCGGCAAGACCGGGTATGGCCGGATCCGTGGCGGTGGAAGACACGGAAGCAGGTGGCCGCCCGAAGAGGCGGCGGCGGACGGAGATGCAGCGGCGGCGAGCGGTGGCCGCCCCTGGGATTAGCACCTCCCGGAGGGCAGCAGCGGTGGAGGAGCTAGAGCAGCGCGTTTCGTGAGGTGGGGTGGGGACCACATGTCAGTGAAAATGGAAGGAGTGTAGAATGCACCATCACCTTGACCTCCTCCTTTTAAGGAGTAGAGATATCTTTTAAGATAAAATTAATAAAAAATTATAGTAAAAAGTATGCTGAGTTTAGCTGTATCGGTTAAAATCATATGCGATTATTTTTTCTATATATTGCCTTCTGCAAATAGTGTCAATTTAAAATTTTAAGTTATAAGTCATAACCCAAACAACCCACCGATGATGCCAGTTGCCGTTGAACGGCTAGTTTGCACTGAAGCAGCACTACAAACTATCTGGATGAAGCAAATTAACATCAAATTCATCAGATCGAGGGGTTTTGGAATCTGGACTCTCCGATACTTGATCCAACGGCCAAGAACGCCGAATGGCATATTCCGTCGACATGCATGACGACCGTGCACAAACTTGTAATTGAGGCAGCCATGCAGCTTCATGCAACGTGGTTCAGATGAAACGAGTGACACATTGATGGGTTTTCCTAGTGATCTACGTTCCCATGCATAAGATTGTACGTATGTGTTCGATTAATCCAGACGACGAGCGCGACTCATCAGTTCCAGTTCCACGCCATGCAAGCACCGATGCACTTGTGCCATTGGAAAACGCTTTTTTCGCTAGAAATTATGACCTCTCGCTTCAATCCCGTATATTGACTGCCTCGACCCCGCGGTACGTTGAACTGGCGACGTAGCAATTGAAAGGTCCAGTGCAGCTACAAATCCCCTGTAAATTAAACCATGCATGTGATTGGTCGATCGATCTTAGGCCACTCTCAGTGAAGGTTTTATATCTCAGTTTTCAACACACACATATTTTGGAAACAGTACAGAAGAGTTTCATCCTCATGAAACTCTCTCTACTCCCATGAAACTTTTATCATCTCTTTCTTTATCAATACAGTGCTATGTCAGCATATTTAATGCCTATGAAACCCCACTGAGACTGGCCTTATAAGCACACGTACAGGTCCAGCGCCATTTCCCAAGCTCAACTTGACGAAGGCAACAACAAACAACACAGCTGATCAAGGCACGTACCGGAGACGATGTGACGACCCGCATTATTACCGTGGGGTAATAACGCCAGTCAACGGATTATTATTCGTTTTAGCAGATAAAACATCGCTCTAACGAATAATAAGCCACCAGAGTGTTGCAGCAGAACAATAATTAGAGACAAAACACGATATTACAATAATATCGCAACGCAGGGCTACATTTTATTACAAAGCCTCAAAGGCTTGAATATCTCATACTCAACACAACCTTCGCACGGGATGCCCACCTTGCACCTATTGCAATCCGAGTCCACGGTCTTCCATCCAAGCAATTTCCACTTGACTTGCTATTCTCCGAACTGACATGCTCCTAAGCAAGGGGAGATTTATAGCAAGGATGAGTACAGAAGTACTCAGCAAGCGTTATTAACAAAAATGCACAACATGCTTATCCTTTCCACATTTAGGAATCTCAATTCCTATTCCCAATTTCTTACTTATTTTTATACTCTTTTCCTTTCTCAATTTCCTTCCCATGACATAGAAAATAAAGTTTGTTAGTTTTGAAAGAAGTCCGATTTATTAATTTAGAAAACTACTGAACATACGCATGAACAGCAAAAACCCCCATAAGTTTCCGTAATTCTCCTTTCCCGGAAACAGGCATGAATTCATGATTTTGATAGCATTGCGCAAGCTTGTATCACTTTACCCATCATCACCTTGATCCTGGTGGCTCATGGATCTCCGCAATTCCTTAGATGCGGTGCCCAGATCAGAGTACAGAACGTTTGCATCTATCTCAGTAATTATATCTCCACCCAACTATTCTCAGCCAGCGGCCCGAGGTGGTTTCTCACCCTCGCTCGGCGCCCACGGACCTCGACATAGTTGTTGGTTGGGGCGGCCCGAGGTGGTTTCTCACCCTCGCTCGGCGCCCACGGACCTCGTCCTACCCCAACCTCCACCTGCGCTAATATATGCGCCTTGCATCCCCCACCCGGCACCCAAGTGCTGGCCCGGATCGTGTGGGTTCCTGCTGGGGTGGAGGTCCCCACCCGGCACCCAGTTGCTGGCCCGGATCTTGTGGGTTCCTCCACGGGGTCCCCCACCCGGCACCCAAGTGCTGGCCCGGATCGTGTGGGTTCTCCCAACTAAAATACTTACCCGTGTGGAGAATATAACACTTTGATAGAGCTACTAGTCTGTCCGTCCTCGAACGGGATGTTGGTTGATACGGTTTGGTACGGTCTGTTCACACGGATGAAGCTGGTGACTTCTTATATTCTATTCTTATGCAGAGGTCCCACACCTGCCCCTTTTTCACCTGCCCTGGCAACCTCTGCCCACCCTTACTTAACCTAGATGGCCAACTGCTCCATCAGTTGCCATCTATCTCTTTTCACTTATAGCCATTTCTCGATTTAAATCTTCTTTTATTTATTTCATGCAGGGTGATATTAGATTAATACAAAAATACTTGTTTTGAGCAATATACGCCAAAGATTTGATCAAAGGAATGCTTGCCTGAACTTTAACCATAAACTCGGATTGCAATAGGTGCAAGGTGGGCATCCCGTGCGAAGGTTGTGTTGAGTATGAGATATTCAAGCCTTTGAGGCTTTGTAATAAAATGTAGCCCTGCGTTGCGATATTATTGTAATATCGTGTTTTGTTTCTAATTATTGTTCTGCTGCAACACTCTGGTGGCTTATTATTCGTTAGAGCGATGTTTTATCTGCTAAAACAAATAATAATCCGTTGACTGGCGTTATTACCCCACGGTAATAATGCGGGTCGTCACAGACGACAAGATCTTCGGGCATGTCGGCGACGGTTGAGAAGGGGAAGGCCCCGGAGCTGGTGATCACGCAGAGCATGTTCGTCACCCTCAGGGTGAAGGACAACGAAGGGCGCAGGCTCACCCGCACCGTGCGAAGAACAGACAAGCTGCAGGTGTTGATGGATTTCTACTTCGACATGGTGCCCACCGTTGCGTACGGCGAGGGTGTTTTCGTGTACTATGGCAGGCCAGTTAAAGGTGAGCAGACGCCGGCGGACTATGAGATGAAGGATGCGGATGAAGTTTACTTTTTTCCGGTGAAAAAAGGGATTTTGTCCGTCACCCTCGGTGTCAAGGTCTGCGGAAGTTCTTGAGTTCAAACACACCTTGGGAATAACTGACAAGCGGCAGGACTTGATGGATTTATGCTGCAATATGGTGCCCACCATTTTGCAGGACGTGGGTGGGGATTTTCTTTATGCCCTTGATATTTCGTTTGATGTGATTTTCTTTATGCCCTTGATATTTGGTTTCCTCCATGTTTGATTGATTTGCCTAATCGAGACCTGTCTAGCTTTGTTTGTTCTCAGTTACTTAGCACTTTTGATCAAAATTTAACCATGACTGTTTGCCATCACTTATTCTGCTCATCATGCTTGTGATTTTATTGAATATTCGTAATTGAGTATCTTGTTTACCTCGGATGTGTTTTTTTTTATGAATTGACTTGGCTTATGCTTGTTGCTGGGAGTGGTATATGCTTGTTAGGTAGTGCTGCATCTGAAACGAGTACAATGTTTTTGAAAGATTAAACGAGTACAGTGTGTCTACGAAGTTTATGTTCATTTGGGTTCAGTTGTTGATTTATTTGCAATTTTCACTCGTTGCTTTGAACTGAGTCTTGGGTTATACATGCTAAACTAAGAATTTATACTAGAGTACTTACTAACCATGGAATATAGGCTGAGTTCTTTTTAACTTTCAACCAGTTCATACTTACTTCCTATAGTAATTAGCTTTTAAATAATGTGTTTTTTAAAGCGGGATCAACAAAAAGATTATAGTAAAAAGTTTACTGAATTCAGCTGTATTTGTTAAAATCACATGCAACTATTTTTCTATACATACTATCTCTCGCGAACAGATAGAATTCAAATATTTAAACCATAAACCATCAGTACAAAAGAATCCACCTATATTTTAAGAGAAGATCCATAGAATTTATTGCATTAGGATTATGATTAGTAAAGCCTGTTAGGTCTGTCATAACTAAATTTGCCATAACTAACTTTAGTCAAGTGTGATTTGCCATACTTTTTGTAGCAAAAAAATTTTAACGTCACAAGTGTGACAAAATTTGGCAAAAAAAATTTGAGTCCATAACGTGGGGTTATAGGGCTAAGGAAGTATGGCAGGCCATAACTATGATACAAACCAAACACCTACCTAAGAGCATGGCAAGATTAAGTTTCAGACCAAACACCCCCTTGCTTGCAAGTATTTTAGGTGCCCTGAGCCCATGACTACCAATTCCAAATAATCACATAAAATAAAATTTGAAGTGGTGCCATGAGGCCATGACTACCAATTCCAAATAAGCACATAAAATAAAAAGGGACATTGCTAGCGCCCATACGTCCGATGGGAGTATTCTCATCGAACGCTCGGATGCAATATTTATAGATAATACGTGCAACAATTTTTACCACCATATGAAACAAAATATTTCATCAAAAATTTCGATATTACACTAGTTATTGATGATTATTATATACATAAAATCAAAATGTTACAACAAAATAACAAGTTTCTCCGTGGTACACGGTGGCAAGATCTAGGATCCACCTCCCGACAAGGCTATTGATCATGACGACGAAGTGCTCGGGGAATCACCCGTCGTGGACCACCTCCACCTTGGCCTGGGTGCTGTGCTCCACACGTCCTCCTCTCCGCTGCGCGTTGGCTCCCCCTCCACCTCTGGCCGAAAGCAGGCCGTCCAGCACCTGCCGTCACTCCTCGCGGCGGCTAGGGAGCGGAGCGCCAGGCGGAGCCGCACCATTTGTGTGGCCACCGGGACTGGGCCTTGAGGCTTGGAGTGGTGGCGTGGCCCATCATGGCGGCGCATGCTCGGCCCGCGGCACCGATATCCCCTGTTCTAGCCTCGAGTCTCTCCTTGAAATTTTCGCCGCCTGCATGAAAACAAATGTGAGCGAGATCACATTAGCTCTGAGTCACATTATATATCTAAATGCCTTTCGCAAAAGTGTCCTATGATAATGGATAGTGTTGGTGGCGGCCGCCGCGAGTCCCATGGGCCACGGAGCAGAGAACACCGACGGCGTGCTGTTGCCACCCACGACCATCTTCCTCATCCTTGAGCTCTCGTTCTTCTGCAACTCCCACATTTTCCTCTCCACTCGACACCTCCTCGGCAAAGTCGACTACTTCCACGTCGTCATCACCAAAAGCCTCCGCGCTCTCCATGCCGGACAGCACCATCGCCGCCGTGTCGCGCTCCCCTGAGGCGTTGCACGTGGGGCAGGCGAAGTAGTTCACGTCGATCATGATTTCATCGTGACCGATCAGGACGCGCGATCCATGCAAGCCCTCGTCCTTGTTGAGAAAACGGTGGTTCGACCGGAGGTCCGCGGCGTCGGGGACGAGCACGAACTCGTCCGTCTCCTCCATCTTGCGGACGTGCGAACCTATCTCGGCTGTGGAGACGACGACTGCGCGATGATCCGAGGAAGCCTTTTCTTTTCGTGAAGGCGAAGTGGCTTGTGATTTATGGTTTTTGGTGTGCATCCTGTGCCCTTGTTTCAAAAATCTACTATATTGTCAGGCCTAGGCTAAAAACCTCAAACTGAGGCTCGTGTCCAGCCAAATATTTTTTGACAGTTGCAAACTTTGAAGAACCTCCTAAGCTTGGGGCTGCTAGGTAGACATGTTCACAGGCCGGACCGGACCGGGTCTGGAAAAGCTTCGCCAAGCCTATCGGGCACGCTGAGTTGAGCTCAGACAAGGCCGCAGGATGTAATTCATTTCTCTGCACTAAATTGACTTTTTCTAGCCTAACCCACACCTAAACCCGCGCAAGGGCATCTCCAATGCAAGCACATCATCAGTAGGTTTTCAAGAAAGAGATTTTCTAAAAAAGAAATGTAGGATTGAATAACACAATTAGAGAAGGGTAAATAATTGTCTCCGTTTCTTAATACCGTGTGCACCGGCTCGATGGAGGTTCTGACCACTCAACGTTCAACCGCTCCTCGACTACTCGACTGTTTCGATAGCTCTAGCGCTCCGGCCACTATAATATTTCGATCGCTCACTTCGAATCTCTCTTCGCTCGAAAGCTTCAGTAAATGAGAATACATTGAAGACACCACCGTGCTCCACGTAAGATCAAGAGGACAAAATAGACAAGGAAACACAAGACAAAGCACGTGACGAAACAGCCTGCATTGGGTTAGTCATTAGTGCTAAAGATGAAAATTTATTAGTCTTAGATGGCAAAGCTTCTATCTCATAGGTTTTCATCTAGAATATAGATCATCCATGGTTATGGTATCTAGATCGACGGTTTGATTAATAGTCGTGACGACCATCAACCACTCTGAACCAAAAGACCTCAAAATTTTAGTTGCATTATCTCCATTAGCAGATATAACACTTACTCCCCACAAGTAACTCAAAATTTTCTCATAAAGAGCAAAAAGATCATCACTAGATTAATCAGGTTTCATAGAAAAATCCAAATATTCTTTTTAATAAAGATTCTTACACGCTTTCTTAGTATTAGTCGTTTTTCATGATAATTGCAAAGAGTCCTTGAAAGAGCAGGTTATGTGCTTGGGCATTCAAATCAACATTAGTTTTATTTAGAGTCGTAACCGTCGCAAGAAACTCATACGGACTAGAAACCTTATTCCAAATGTCACTACCTAGAGCCTCAATGTACGCATGCATCTGACACTTCCAAAAAGCAAAAAATCAGTACCATCTAGCATGGGGAGATGGTTCACATACCTCTCTGATGCCGCTGTAGCTGGTTCTGATACCACTTGTATGATCGTATGGCGCACTCAAACGGGGTGTGCATGATTGCCTCAGCTTCTTGGTACCAAGTGCATGGGCTCGATGGAGGTTTTGACCACTCCTTGACCACTCGACTACTTCGATAGCTCTAGCGTTCTGACCGCCATAACACTTTGATCGCTCGCTTCAACCACCTTTGCACGTAGTCGAAATCTCCCTCTGCTCGAAAGCTTCAGCTGCTCGAACGAAAACACGTCGAAGACAACACCGTGCTTGTTCCACGTAAGATCAAGATGTATTAGCGTGCTGCCTCCGAGGACACAAGAAAATCATGCTCAGAAAATATATCGCCGATGCTGACTAACTTTTCTGGCTATAAAGCACCCTCACAATACCCCTAAAAACCGTAGCACAAAAGGCCTCCTCAAAGGCACTCAAAGTCACAACTAAACCCTTAGCCTCTACCCTACTTTTATATACTAGAGCCCTAAACTGTGTTTACCTGAAATGCAGACATCTCAAACCGTGTTCATAATAACCTAGACACGCAATCCTATCTCTTCTAAAAATCAAGGATCTCTTCTAAAAATCAAGGGACCCGAAACCCTTCCGAACACGGGTTTTAACCAAACTCTACATCTTCCATGTTATGAACTCCATCCACAACTCCTAATTCAACACGTGATGAAGCCTCCAGGACAACACCTCCTGTATCTTCATCACGCACCATTACCTTCCATGTCGAAGCCTCCGAGACTACACTTCCCGTATTTTCTCCATGCATCATCACTACTCGTGTCGAAGCCTCTTGGACCGCACCTCCACGTGCTCCAGCATGAGCCTGACCACCTCGCATGACATCCTCAACTGCTTGGACCACAGACTTCCCCATCCTAGTCCCGGTTCTCCTTGTCACCAACCATGATCGTCTTTACGCCCACTTGCACATGCAAAGACTAAAGAAAGTTTCTCGGCATAAGTTCTTCACAATTTGACTGACATTAGCACACACATACACACCCTCGAAGCACACCCTTGTCTATCCATAGACAAGAACCAAACTATCAACGACCACCAACCAACTCATCCACGACCACACTTTCTACCGCTATCCAGAAAACACCCTCAGACTACTCTTTACGACCGCTAGCACAACAAATACTCAAAAACAACAAGTACTCGGGAATTATCATCGCTCCGTTCAAAACACTTGGGACAACATCCGAATTTCTACTGACCACAAATCCATCGAGTACTTACCACCAAGTACCGATCGCTTTGACTATGACTACCAATCGCAACACCACTGACAACCGATCGCTGACCACGATCACGAACACCACGACTATTGAGTACTGAGTCATTCCAACTACCGAGTAACAAGTCCTTTCGAATACCAAGTACTATGACCATCTGCCCATCGAGTACTTCCATCTTTCAAGTACCAAATACTTCGAGTACTGTTCCTCCAAGCACTGTTCATCGATCACCACCAGCCAGTCCTACCACTGGCCTAATACGAGTACTCGAAGTACTGGAAGATAGCAAGAATTGAAGCACTCATACTGACCACGAAGTCTATAAGTACATATTGTGAAGCCTATGACAACCGATCACAAAATCTTCAACTTTCAACCGCAAAGTCTACGACTACCGATCACAAAGTCTAAGACCACCGACCAACAAACTTTATGACTACCGGTCACAAAATCTAAGACCACCGACCAATAAAGTCTACGACTACCGACCAGTAAAATCTACAACTATCGAGTACGACCAGTAAAGTTCATGACTATCGAGTATCAACCAGTAAAGTCTACAACTATTGACCGGTTACTGTAGCTATGAATATAGACAAGGAACTGTAGTTATGACCATGGAAAAGTACTGTAGCTACGACCAGTTCGCTTGTCATGATCGAAGCTTACTGATTACCTGGTGTGGTCGTTCTGTCGTGGTCGAAGAGTCCGTAGTCGAAAGCTACCGTGGTCGAAGCCAGACGTGGTCGTAGTTGTCTAGCTGAAGTCGGTAGTGCTCGACTTACCGTGCTCAAAATGCTATGGTCAAAGTCTGACGTGGTCCAAGTCTGTTGATCGGACAAAGCAGTTCGGATCACCCTGCACAGAGCTGTTCGGACCAATAATACAAGGCCGTTCGGACCACCGACTACCAAACGTTGTCGAAGCCAGCCGTGGTCGACATGCATTGAGCGACTGTCATGGTTGAAATGTTGCCCTGAAAACTCGAGCAACATGAGTGCATCGATCAAAACTTTTACAAACATAAATTCCAATGAAATCCAAATGTTAATTATTCATCATCACTAAATACTTAACCACTACATGGTCTAACAAGAAAATTTCTCTTTCTTTTTTAAAGATAGAGAATTTTGCCATGTCAACAAACATTGGTGTAGAAGCTACCGCCTTCAGTGAAAGCACCTCTTTTCAGGTGCTTAAATGGTTTTAACAATTTATGCAAGCACCTACGGTCCCTAATGCAAACATTTAGGTTTAGTAGAAAATAATATTTTACACCAACACAGCTGGTTAATAATGGGAATTTTGGACGTTTCTAGCACTGTTGATACCCAAAATTCCAAAAATAGCCGCATTGAAAACACAATTCCAAAAATAGCCCCCAAACGACCGCACGATTAACGGGAATGCGACACGTGTCCAGTGGTGCGGCCGGGGAGCGCACCACACCTGAGTGGTGCGGTCCCCGACCGCACCACACCCCCGCCGTACGTGCCACATAGATGGTGCGGTGCCGCACCGCACCACTCCCCTAATGGTGCGGCACCACACCGCACCACTCCGCCGTGGGTCCCACCAACCGGGTTTGCACGGGTAAGATTAAATTCAAGTTATTTTTGTATGCATTTGTAAAGATAATTTTTAAAATAAAAATTTATGTGTATATATGAAATGATGTGTGAAAAAATATGAATTTGAAGTCGAGTCCACTTTACTGCTTGTGTAATTAGTTGTGCAATTTTGAAAATTAAAAATATTGGTTGGTAGAGTACGAACGAAATTTGTGTGAAGTAACGATTAGTGTTTTTGTGATTTTCCTATATTGCTGACCGTGAAAAATGTGTTCAAGTGACAATAACAAATTTCGATCATGGTATATTGTTTTATTGGAAGCAATTTAAAGAAAAATTTTTCGAGCACAAATGTGATATGAACAATTGGAGGAAATGAAGGAAAGTGATATTGAACATGTATGATTATAAGTTTTGTTAATTTTGTAGTTGTGAATCAGAAAAAAATTTGAAAAAATTGTAAAACAAGTTTATGTTGATTATATGTTGTAGATGCATAAAAAATTTGGGTAAAATTTTTTTAGGAACGATTGTGCGTAGAACGATCGATATATAAAGTGGTAAGTGACTTTTAGGGTTTGGTATGTTTTAAGGGTTTGCAATCCGCGTCATGTTTGTATGTTTTGTCAATTTTGTAGTTATAAACTGCGTAAAAATAAGATAAAGTTGTAATAGAAGTTTATGTTCAATGTAAGTTGTAGATGCATAAAAAATTTGGGTACATTTTTTTAGGAACGATTCGATACATAAAGCGGTAAGTGATGTGACCAGTGGCATGTGGCATGTGTGGAACTCTGTACTTCTAATGTTCAGAATTCCACCACTAGTCCTAACATGCATGCCTTAGGGGAAATAACTTGCTAGGTCTATTACATCATGGAATGCGAAAATACGAGATATTAAACTTCATAATACAGTTGGGAGTAACATGCCGCGTAGATTTTTATTACATGCATAACATATAGCATGATATGCGACTAACCCACCCAACTGCTCGTACGACCTACTGTGTGGACCGGGGCCACTTTCCCTTCCTTGCCCGCTCGGCATTGAACTCCTCTCCGGCCTCTTTTGCCTTAGCCGCAATTTCCCTCTTTCTCTCGCGCTCCATCTCGCGAGCCTCCCGCTCCGTACGCGTGCACGCTTCAAGATGAGCTTGCGTCTCGCGCCGTATACGCAGGGTGTGCTCGTGCTTGCGGCGCTCCTCCTCCAGCAACTCCTTCTCCTTTGTGACATTCCACTCCTCGAAGTCAAGGGTCCATTGGTCCTCAGGGTGGATCTCAAGATCGATCCATTTGCGGTAGCCACACAAGGGCTCCGGAGACTGTAAATACATTGGAGATATTGTTAGTGCGTGCTGTGAAGGAGACAAGGTAGGGGAAAATGGTGCATGTGGTCGTTACCGGCTGCCGATAGGTTGCGGTGTCAAAGCGGCGGTTGGGGTAGTCACTGGAGTAGTTTGCGCAACCCCAGTAACGCATACCTAGACTGATGTGGTGCTTAGACTTGAAGAACTTGCACACGTCCCCGCACCAACAAAGGGGAGGTGTCTCCCCCTCAGGTGGTAGTTGTGGCGAACGCTCGGTGGGGACGTCCGGGATTGGGTTGTTGCTACGCGGGCGCTCTGGGGGGGGACCTTTCATCGTAGCACGATGGGCTTGTTCTACCCGGGCCTGTATCGCCCTTATTTTCTCATCGCGTGCGGCATCGCGGGCCGCAGCTGACCGTGCTATGTCACGGGTCTCCTTCCAATCCTTCACCATCTTGTCCCATTGCTTCTTCTTGCCTTTGTCCATCCCGGTTGGGTGAGGGTGAGGGAAGCGCGATGTAGTATGGGGTTTGGATGGGCAATGTTCGCTGGGAAAAGGAATGCATACGAATTTATAGGGGATGTTTTGTCTCTACTCGTACGTCTAAAGCTGGTCCGCGTGGTGGTAGCAGTGAGTAAAGATGGGAGTGCTGCGGTATCAATGAAAAAAGCTGCCCTGAATTGTCATCTCACTGAGCAAAGCTGAGGAAAGCTGCTGTCATCCCACTGAGCAAAGATGCCCCGTTTTATCATGTCACTGCGCAAAGCTGGCATCTTTTGTCATCTCACTGAGCAAAGCTGCCCCGTTATGTCTTGTCTCTGCGCAAAGCTGGCATCTTTTGTCATCTCACTGAGCAAAGCTACCCCGTTATGTCATGTCTCTGCCCAAAGCTGGCATCTTTTGTCATCTCACTGCCCAAAGCTGGCACGTTATGTCTTGTCTCTGCGCAAAGCAGGCATCTTTTGTCATCTCACTGAGGAAAGCTGCCCCGTTATGTCATGTCTCTGCCGAAAGCTGGAATCTTTTGTCATCTCACTGCCCAAAGCTGGCACGTTATGTCTTGTCTCTGCGCAAAGCAGGCATCTTTTGTCATCTCACTGAGCAAAGCTGCCCCGTTATGTCATGTCTCTGCCCAAAGATGGCACGTTATGTCTTGTCTCTGCGCAAAGCTGGCATCTTTTGTCATCTCACTGAACAAAGCTGCCCCGTGTTGTCATGTCTTTGAGCAAAGATGGTCTCTTTTGTCATTTCAATGCGAAAGCAAACTTGTGCTGTCATCTCTCAGAGCAAAGATGCAGCAAGATGTCTCGTTTGGTATAAGTAGCACGGTTGGGGTCCCAACAATTGTTCAGTCCAACAAAGAAGTACCCTGTCTTTCGTGCTTGAACAAACCATGTCGGAAGCCGAGGGGCCAGTGGGATTTGGGTCACCGAAGGACGACATTCCCTTAGAAAGGAGGGATATGTTCGGTCCACAGTACCGATTGATACCAACTCGGCGTGCTCAACCAGCGTGGCCGAAATGCAGACACAATGAGTACGCGGTCGTCCAGATCTTGGATTCCCCGAACGATGGCGGGCGACGTTTCTTCCGATGCTCACGCTCCGGGGTACAATTTAGTAATATTACATTTTTGTATTGCTTATGGACCCGCAAAGTTTACCGTCCTTTTTTTGCAGATGGCAAAATGCGACTTCTCCCGCTGGATCGACCCTCCTCATGAACGGTATGTTGATCGTTATGTGGATACATTGTGGGCTCGAATATGGGACTTGGAGTACCGAATGGAGAGTCTCACTGAGGAGAACAACGACCTCCGCGAACAGATGCAACGCGAGAGGGGCAACGAGGAGGTCGTGAATATTGGAAACTCCTATGATCCCACATGTTGCTGCGCGAACCCGAGCTGCATATGTGCATGCCACTACCACGACGGCCAGCCACGTCCGAGGCGGCCCTCGCAGCAATTCTCCATGTGGGTGCCACGAGGCTCGTTCGGCATGTAGGTAACGAGGGTTATGGTTGTGTCGTATTTTAGTTCATGTATGTGTTGGGTGTACTACTTTCCATAAATTGTTGGGTGTACTGCTTTCCATAAATTATATATGTGCAATGTAAGTGTGTGACGCCTTCATGTTCTGCGGCCTCTTTCTTTAACGATGTAATGTGCAACGTTGTTAAGCATGTGATGGATTGGTTGTTATCTTCGTGGAGTTGTTATGACAAGCCACAAAACATGCAATACTGAGCAAAGATGCCCCGTTTTGTCATCCCACTGGGCAAAGGTGGCATGTTTTGTCATGTCACTACGGAAAGGTGGCCTCTTTTGTCATGTCACTGCGGAAAGCTGCCCCGTTTTGTCTAATCACTGGGCAAAGCTGCCCTCTTTTGTCATGTCAGTAATAAAAGGTGCCCCTTTTTGTCAGCTCACTGCCCCTTTATGTGCATGTATGATTTGTGTTGTTTGTGCGTGAGGCTGCCCCCCCACACAGCCTATAAAACGGAGCCATCCCTCACATACTCCCTTGCCATTTTATCAGTCACCTCCTGAGTTAGTTGTTCACAATCAGTGTAGTTTTATTTCGTGCTCACTCCTTCAAACTAGGCAATGAGTCAGCTCAGCACGTCTTCATGGGCACCCACGGTGATGTGCCCAAATTGCAACATCTTGGTTAGACGTAGGACATCACAGACGGCCGCGAATCCTGGGCGACACTACTACAAGTGCCCAAATCACTCGGTGAGTCAGATTGTTTCGGGTTTGTTTAAATCATGGTGGTATGTTTAAAAAACTTCTTGTCATGGAATCGCAGGAAGCTCATGGTGGTTGCAAATTCTGGGTGTGGGAGGATGAAATGGGCAATAGGACAGCGAATGTTCGCCATGAGAGAGTTGTCGTGGGGGGTTGCGACCCCGTCGGGATGCGGCATCGTTTCGACAGACTAGAGTGGAAGATAAATTTAATGTTGTGTGCTATTTTGTTTCTTGTGATTATTGTTATCCTAAAGTTGTAGTGCTGGAGGTTCCCCCCGTGTATGTTGGTAATGTTTTATGCTATGTTGTCGTCAAGCTATTTTGGTAATGTGTTAAGTACGGTTGTGTTGTATTTTAGTTGTTGTGTTCGTTGGTGTGTTGGTGGTTGTACTACTTGCTACATTTCATGTACGTGCAATGTATGTGTTGTTTCGTGTTGTCATTGCCTGAGGCCTTCGTATTATGTGGGTTGTCCCGTGTTGTCATCTCTCGGTTGGTTGTATGCCCTAGTAAATCAAAGAACTAAGAGCAACCCTTTTTATACAGGAAACTATCTGTGAACATCAAACCATCAAGCACTTCAAGAAATCACCAGTCTAATTAAGTTGTATATATATTTATGCCTTCGAAAAATTACAACAGCACAATTACAAAAATTCATTTATCATCTCGCCGTCGCCGCCTCGGACGACGTATCTGATCCTCCGAGAAGGTGAACCTGCTAGGAGAGCGCGGTGCATCTCGAAGGTCGTAGTGCGAGGTCTGCGTCGGAGGCGGTGGTGGGTACATCTCTGTGGGGAGTTCCGACTGCTGGCCTATAATAGAGCTCAGCCAATCGGAGGAGGGGTCTACGTCCTGCAATGGAAAATACAAAAAAGTTTATAATTATTATTTATATCATGTGTTATGTTTACTACATGCGTACATACCGGTGCATACGGCTGTTGGAATGACGATGACGTTCCGTAATCACCCATGTACTCCTGCGACGTGTAACCTTGGTACGTCTGCCCGAACCACTCGTACCGCCCTTGTGTGTCTGCTCGGGTGGACTGACCGCCAGGCGCATATGTCGCTATCTGATGGGGTGACTCAGGGTCGCTATCTGAAGGCTCGTCCGCCGCCCTCCGGGATGACGACGGCTGTAGCAACGTGCTATCCCTTCGCAACTGCTGCAGGGAAAACGTGTGTTACGAATAAATGGCAATCGAGTGGATGGCAACGTGTGTTACAAATAAACGTGTGTTACGAACGAACTGATGGCAAATATCGTACCGCTGGTCCAAAAAGCTGTGAGGACGAGGGAGCGCAGCTGGGATGACCGCTGGACAGCGACGGACGACCGCCGGACAGCGACGGACGACCGCCGGACAGCGACGGACGACCGCCGGACAGCGACGGACGACCGCCGGACAGCGACGGACGACCGCCGGACTGCGACGGACGACCGCCGGACTGCGACGGACGACCACCGTACATCGACGGACGTGCTGAAGGTGGTCCTGATGGCGACGCTGAAGGCTGCTCTCTGCGGACGCGTCGTGCATCCACATCATCCCTGTGCTGACTACAGCTCAAGGCCTTGAACGCATTCCTGAGGTCACTGAAGATGCTACGCGCCGAAGCAAGAACCCGGTTGCCGCCCTCCCCACGCTGCATCATCTGAAAAGCCTCGTGCTCAGCACGACGCATATGCTCGCACTGTACATAAACAACAAACGAGTTAAAACGCACTGTACGTAAAGAAACAATGAGTACAAACGTACTGCAGGTGCACGTACCGCCTCGTCAATACGTGCTGCTCGATGACGGTCTGGGCCGGCCTGTATGGCATCTTCGTGAGCGACCTCTGAAGGACGGGGTGGGGCAAGCCTAGTAATCTTGCTGCGGGTGCGTGGAATGTACCACTCTAGGTACGCACCGTATGTGGCTTTGTCGTGTGGCCTAGCCTCGTGCACAACATCTGTGCTCGCTGAGTCACGCCACAGGTCTGTCCACGGCCGCTGTGTGGCTATCCAGTCGTCACCATGGTGCCCTCTTCTTGTTTGCCTGCAAGTTAGTGCACATATTGTACAATTAGTATTATCAACACATTACTACCTTGCGTAGAGTTACCGTGCAATGGCTTACCGGTGGGCCTTCGGTGGTAGTGCCCGTCCTGGGAGGGGTGGCACGTGCTGGTGGAGGTGAAACTGCCTCAGCACTCTCTGTGAGTTGTACGGTTCGACGAAGTGCGCGAAGACGAGGTGACAGGTCGTCAACCAGTACATGTGGTCTTGGTGGCACTGAGATGACAACCCGTAGGGGGCAGTGAGCTGAATGAACCCAGCATCCCATGGGAACCAGACTATGTCTTTGTCAGGAAGCTGCTCGAAATCGTCATGGAAATCTGGGTACACACGCCTCGCTCTCTCCTTAGCCCACCGCATCTGACCATGTGTCCAACGAGTCCCCATAGTCGGCCCATCTATGGGGTCATCGCCACCAGCCTGACCGTACAACTCCGGGAGGAGGTCGTAAGGGTGCACGGGCCTCTCGATCTTAGGCCTCCCAACCGTGAAGTGCTCCCAAGACCAGTACTGTAGGAGCACATAGCACACCGCCAAGACCGGCTCGCTGGCCTCAGTACGCTGACAGGCATCACACAAGCCTCGGTACGTGGCACTAAGGACTGCAGATCCCCAGCTGTACTGCGGCACCTCGCCGGGCAAGGCATCCGCCAAGGACTCCGCAAGGTGTATGTACGTCGGATGCACGGAGACTCCAGTGGTCGTAGGAAACAAGACCCATCCGAACAAAAAAAGGATGTATGCCATGAGGTGCGTCCGCACGACCCCCTCATGAGCGTCCTCAGGGCAGGTCATGAACTCTCGTAGCCACGAGTGTGGCACACCAGACATGTTGTCTGCGATCGGGATACCGAATCGGGCACCCAGGGCGTCCTTCCAATTCGCCGCCCTGGGGGGTGGCACTACTGCTGCACCACGGATGGGTAGACCTGTCAGCATGGACACGTCCTGAAGTGTAATAGTCATCTCGCCCCACCGGAAGTGGAAGGTGTGAGTCTCCGGTCTCCAACGATCCACGAGTGCGGACAGCAACGCCGCATCGAACTGCAACGAATGTCCAACATCCAGCATGCGAGCAAGGGGCAAAAGACCGGTGTCTCGCAGCAGCGGGATGTACCGCTCGTCTAGAGGCCAGTGCTCTCGGGGGCCCCTAAGGACGAAACACGGAGGGCCATCAGGCATTGATGCCCACGCGGTGCATCGGTGGTGGTCATCCCAACGGGCCTCAAGCAGCTCGTACGCCATCTCCTGCCGATGATTGAAAACAAGTCAGTACGCAGTGTCATGAGAATATGCAACATACATAATTTGTACGTAATGATAATACATCGTGAAATAAATGACAACAAAACTTCAACAAACGTAATTTGCATCGAACATGTGACATATGATAATGAAATATCGAATAAGTCACAACATAACATAATCTGCAAGAAATGACTCAAACAAATTGTACACGGAAATAATTTGGTCAGATACATTCAGCATAGGTTACAGAATGCACGATCCTGTGCTCGCATCACAACAAAGCCCCGCTATAGTTACAAAACACGGAACCAACAGTGCACAATGACAGTCCATGTGCTGCATACTATGGAGCGTTACTTGATGTCGGCCTGTTTGGGCACTGCCTAAATGAATGGCCAACCGTCTTGCATAGTCTGCACTTCGGGCGCCGAACCCGATCCCCACGCTGGCTATCATCCATGTCGTTACGAATGCGACGGCTCTGTCTTCGCCCACGGCCGACGTGCTTCAGTGCATCGTTCGGCACCCACTTGATCTGCCCTGGCCAGAGCTCCCTATAATGCATGTCCACCCCGTACGAATGGAACTCCGTGCTCCATGTTTCAAACAGGTGCTTCATGTCATAGTACCTTGAGATGTAATGCGTGGGCGCCTGGTTCCATAACGCGCATGCCGCGTACACGTGGGAGCATGGCTTGTGTAGAAGCTCCGGCTTGTTGCATGTGCAAGATGCTCTGTCAGCAATCGTGCACACCTGCTTACGATCCCCTCTAGCCTGCCCCATCATGTACCTTTGTCTGAGGCGAACCTCAAACTTCCTCCGTAAGCCATCCATGGTCTGAGCAATATGCGAACGAGCCTTCTCCATCTTCTTGTCCATGTAGGCCCGCGCTACCTCGGAGAATTCTTTGCCTTCGTCCATATGCTGCTTCGCCATCATGGCTCTATTGACGAAGTATCCTATTGAACGGTTCCAGGTCTCTTCAACGATTGCAGTGATAGGTAGGGATCTCACGCCCTTTAGAACACCATTGTACACCTCGGACATGTTTGTCGTCATGATTCCGTACCTTGCTCCGCCGGTGTCATGCAGTAGAGACCACATCTCCAGGTCATGTGCATTGGACTGCACCCATTGTGTGAACTCCCCAAGTCTCGTGGAGCCTCCCTCCACGGCCCCCGCTTCAGCCTGCTCAAGACGCCTGACATGCCTGCTGGTCTCCTGATCAAGGCGGCTCCACAGGGCATTGAACTTCGTCTTCTGGTTCTGCATACAAAGTTTTTTAAACATCTTCATTAGTTCCTTGCTATGGAACCTTCTATGGAAGTTTGCCGCAAGATGCCTCATGCACCACCGGTTCTTCATGTCATTCCACTGGTACGGAGGCTGTGTCCCGTTCTGCATCGTTCGCATTGCAGACAACAAGCCTGCATTGCGGTCTGAGATAACACACACATCGGGCCGATCTTGTACAACGGCCTGCTTCACATTGACAAGGAACCACAGCCAGCTTTCCGTACTCTCATTCTCTACTATTGCAAATGCCACTGGGAGTAACTGGTCATTTGCGTCTGCTGCAACCGCGGTCAGGATTGTACCCTTGTATTTGCCAGATAGGAATGTGCCGTCCATCGTTAGCACTGGACGGCACCACTTGAAGCCTTCTATTGCCTGATGGAAGGCCCAGAACACTCTTTCAAGCACAAAACAATTCGGCCCTTCCGTCTCATGAACCCGCTCGTACTTGTTAATGAACGTGCCTGGGTTTGCTGCTGCAATCTGACACAACAATCTCGGGACCAGATCGTATGCCTCCTCATATGTCCCGAACATACTCCGCAGTACCTTCTGTTTCCCCCGCCACACCTTCTTGTAGCTCACAGCAAACCCCACCGTGTTCGCTACCTCCGCCATGAGAACCTTGGGAGTAATGGATACATTTGCAGCCACAAGATGCCTTATCACCTCTGCAACATATGACGACGTCATGTTGCGGTGCCTAGGTAGCGGCGCCGCAAGCTCACAAGTGTGATCGTTCAGCACCGTTATCCGGAAGTCCGTGGCAGCGCCTCTGAACCGCTGCGCACGGACCTTGCCAGGGCAGGAGCCGTCCACACACTTCACAATGTAGGTGTCGGGGTTGGACCTGTGCACCCGATATGTCCGGCTGATGTTGACGGCGTATGTGGCAATAGCTTGCTGTGCAGCACTCTTGTTACGGAAGCTCTGCCCTACAACGAGTCTGCCTTCATTGAATCCCCACTCTGCCTCCTCCGCCCGTGGCAGAACTAGGGATTCCGCTGCGATGTCGTCCAATCTGGACGGCACGTACGCACCCTCCGTGGTTACAACACCACCTACCACACCTCCCGCTGTAGGTTCCCCTTCTTCCTCCTCTCCTGAACTCTCTGTTTCCACATCGTCCTCCTCCTCACTTTCCTGCACCTGGTTCTCAAGGTACTCGTGACAGTCAACACGCGCGGCCCACCACCTCTTGGCACCTTCGTTCGGCTGAAAATTCTCCGCGCGCCTCCGCAGGTCCCCATCTCCCATTGACTCATAGCCTCCTTCTCCTTCACCAGCATCTTCATGACCGCGGGAGAGTAATGCACGCTCTACATCTCCGCCAGCACCACCAGAGCCACCCATGGCGGATGATTCTGTCCTCTCCACGAATTGAACATACACCATTGGCTTGCCATATATCAATGCGTCTGGGTTGCACACGACCTCCATGTAGTTCGCCCATGAAGCGTCGCTCGTCACCTTTATAAGTTGCCACATTGTATCCCCTGCAGCACCTCCAACTGTGGCATACACTGCCTCGATCCGTAATTTGTTCCTTGCGGTGTCCCGATCGAATCCGGAACGCACGCATCTCCGTAGCTCCAACAGGCTCATGGTGTTCAGATTGCGTGCCCGGATCACAGTCCGGTCACAATTATTCAGGTCTGCCCCGTACGGCCCGTCCCGTACGAGACCACTTCCATAGAACACGAACAAGTCTTGGATGTCACCCATGGCGTACCTAACATAAGCCCAAACTGAACCCTCTTAGTATATATCACAGGCAACAATTGTACCATCACACATAACCTACTGTGTACCACATACAAGCGTACCATTTATGGAGTGCGCTAACAAATTTCTATATAAATCAAATTACTAATGTAATGCACTTTTTTCCAATTTCTATTCTACAAATCTTAATTCTGTGCTACATATATTACAATTTTTTCAACTTCATATACTCTAATTTATTTTTAACTTCTCATTGTATTTTTTACTTTATTTGCAGAGCGCGCTAACACATTAAATTCAAATTTTACTGCAAATCAAATTACATTTTGTATTATTATTCTACTAATTAAATCACTAATCGAGCAACTCATTTTTCATCATTTCTTACTTACGATTTCTTACATCGATCAAATAACTACATTTTTTGCCAATCTGTTAGATCCTCTACATTTCTAATACTACTTCCTCTACATTTCTAGTACTACCCAACAATGTGCCATTCTTCATATATGCAGCGTTACACTTTAACATAGATTTTTTTTATGAACATGCATAGCAAGATCTAATATTATTCAGTGATTTTGGTTACAAAATGAGTACATGTTAATACAAACAGTACATGCGCAAGTGGCCTTTCCGACTAGCTATGTGCTTCACAATGACACCATTTAAATGTAGTTATAATCCACTTAACAAACAGCAAGATTACTGCTTACAACATCAGTACAAAAACTATTCACATAAAATATAAATTACAGTACTCTACAACTACAAATATTTTATAAAAAAAATTGCAATATACTACGACCACAAATAACTACAAATATTTTACATTACAACAACATTACTTCATTTCTTAACATAAAATATAGAATACAACACGATAATTACATAAAATATAGACATATTGACATCGTGTACGCTAATTACAAGCTAATCACTATAATACCATCTTAAACGCATGGAGATGATATTTACCTTTTCTTGAAGCTCACGAGAGGATCTACAACTTTCACAATTGCGAGAACTTCAGATACCTTCCAAAATTGCTTCAAATCCCGTGTTTGTGTTCTTCTTTCCTTCAGTATGAGCGCCCTTTCTTGCTCCCTCTCTGGCTGCTTCTCTGTCTAGAGCAAATGCACTGGAGCCTTCGAAAGCCATGCCACCCTCTTCCTTTTATCGCGAGAAAATAACAGTCACATGCACAGAATGAAGTAGGGGCCAGTTCTCATGTATATACACGTGTTACAATCCTACAGAAGAACATGCAATAGCAGCGCAGCACGGGAGCTACTTCCAGCGAAAAAAGCCAGCAACACGAGGGAATCCTGGGGCTTTGGCGACGCGATGGGACGCCAGGCATGTGGTGCGGTTGGGAGCCGCACCATTTGGCCGTGTGGTGCGCTGCCCCTCCGCACCATTGCCTTTGACGTGACGGCGGGGGTGTGGTGCGGTCGGGGACCGCACCACTCAGGTGTGGTGCGCTCCCCGGCCGCACCACTGGACACGTGTCGCGTTGCCGTTAATCGTGCGGTCGTTTGGGGGCTATTTTTGGAATTGTGTTTTCAATGTGGCTATTTTTGGAATTTTGGGTATCAACAGTGCTAGAAACGTCCAAAATTCTAATAATGGCTCATCCTTTACCTTCTCCCTATCCACATCAACAGTAAGTCTTTTTCACCCACTCAGTACATTTAGGTACCTAAAAATACTTCTCTCCCGATCTACTCGATTGTCTCGTGGAAGATGGTGCCAGCGGCGAGCGACTGCGCGAGGTGACGACAAGATGTACATCTAGTTGCAGAAAGCTATGACGAGTGGCTTCGTCACATAGCCGTCCTTCACGGCAGCGCCAGGCTGTTGGACATGGAGCTGCAATGTGGTAGCTGAATGTGTATGGCTACAAGATTCCCCGACGTTCAGCGTGAAGCTTCACCGGCAGGCACAGCTACAGGTATCTGTGTTGCTCTCTGTCTCGTGTATGTGTTTGCCACTGCCCGACATGCAGATCTATAATGGTCTATCAAAAACGGGGATAATACTCAAGTATAATGCATCATTCAGATAATTGGAACACATACTTACTTTGAATTGCAAATGATTAACTAAATGATAGGAGAAACATGCATAAGAGGCCAACCATCTTTATTACATAATCAAAATATTAGTAGCATAATTTGCTATGTAAATCCTCTAAGAAAGCTTGCTAAGTGAATGTAACTATGAAATTAGAATTAGAAAGCAGTATTGCTAATTGTTGATTTGACTTCCTTCAAGACGTTGCGAAATATGCTCAACTAAAGGCCCGTTTGGCACAGCTCTAGCTTCGAGATCTATGCTGGATCTGTAGTTTGTTGACTAAATTAAAGTGATTTAAATATTTTTACTTAATATATAATATAAATAAAATGAGTCATGTAAATGCACTTAACATGCCTGCAACTCTAGATCCAAGATTTTCTAGAGCTACAGATGACCAGCTCTAGAAAATCTACAGATTTCCTAGAGCTAGAGCTCTACCAAACGGGGCCATAAGTCTTTCGTGAGGCGGATATGCTTTGATCTGTCATGAATAGCATCATTTCTTTCAAGTACATTAGCAAACCCATCAATAGGCCATTGGTGGATTACTGGAGGTTGTGTGGTGTTTCTTCCCTAATCATAATTGAAATCATATTGGGTATTGTATGAGCCTCGCTCATCTTCAAGTATCATGTTGTGTAATATAATACAAGCATATATGATATCACTAAGAGTTGATCATACAAAAAAACATATTGGATCATGCAAAATATGAAAATGAGATTGCAAACTCCAAATGCCCTTTCAACGTCCTTTCTCGCACCTTCTTGATGCGGCACAAATAATTTTGTCCTTATCACTTTGAGGTAGGAGGATTGTTTTGACAAATACAGCCCATTCTAGATATATTCCATCTTTAAGATAGTAACCCATGTTATATTTTCTTCCATTGGTAGTGAATTCAATCGGAGGAGCTCACCCCTGTAAGATATTGGTGAACAATGACAAATGGTTTAGCACATTGATATCTTTGTTCGACCCAGCAACACCAAAACAAGCATGTCATATCTAAAGATCTTCGAGGCAACCGCTTCGAGCATGACGGTAGCTGCTTTTTTATCGCCACGAGTAAATTGGCCTTGCCACATAACTGGACAATTTTTACATACGTATTGCATGCAATCAAGGCTTCCTAGCAATCCTGGAAAGCCACGAGCCTCCCCTATTTGAAGCAATCGTTGAATGTCTTTAGCAGTGGGTCGTTGAAAATACTGTTGACCAAAATTTTCGATCACACCCTTGACAAAATACTCGAAACACTCTATCGTAGTGCTTTCAGCAATCCTGAAAGAGTCATGCATCAAGGTTATCTGCATAGCAGCCATATGCCAATATTCGCGTAGCTGCTGTATACTTTTGTAGAGGTGAGAATCCCAGTCTATTCAAAGCATCTCTCCTTTGTTGAAAGAATGGAGACCGTTTGCCAAGGATTTGCATGATATGAAGAAATAAGGATCTTTTCATTCGATATCTGTGACGAAATGTAGCATCCGTATATATAGGATCAGAGGAGAAGTAATCTAAGTAGAAAGGTGCATGGCCAGTCTCACAATATTTCTTAATGTACCTTCTACTTCCACTACGGCGGCGATGGTGAAGAATTCCAGATATTTGTGCCTTGATTTGTTCCTCCGTTGTGGCTGCTAGACGATCCGGCCTGTTATCTATATCTTCATCAATCAGATCACCAAAGTCAAAAATTGAGAAGGGGCTGTCATTGTCATCAGAATTCTTGGATTAAATGCTCGAGACATAGGACATTTTGGAAGAAGGTTGTTGGTGCATGGTTGCTACAACAGATCTTATGCCGCTATTGTACAAGTGTGAGTTAAACAGATTATTAAATTATTCTTTTTGGCAAAATGAGAGGCATGTGCTAAGTCAAAGACATCATAGTCTGTAGATTGTTTCAAATTAGAGGCTTAATTGGAAAATCTGTTTGCTAACAAATTGTACCACGGAATATGTTTGTGCAGCATCTATACTCTTTATTCGAAGGTAATGATAATATTAAACATGGTGTTCAAAATTAGAAGACTATTATTCAAATAAAATAGGCAATAACCTGTTATAGAAAAGTGGTAGGTAAACTAATCATTAATTGTTATTGCTCTGTAGATTGTCATAAAAAAGATTCAACGCTTTCTCATGTTCAATCCTTTGCAAATAATTCATCTTGGTTGTGTCGGCATCAAAAGCTCGATGTACTTATCCATACATTTTTTTTGCCTCTCTGCCATAGTTGCTCTCTTATTTGACTGGGCTACTTCTATCTGTTCTTTTGAGAGTTGTAGTTGAACATGCATGCGTCACCCTAGCTGATGTACAAGATCACAATGTTTGAGCTTCATGGTAAAGCTTAAAATCATCAGACTGTGCCTTAGCCAACCCTTTCCCATTTGCTTTCGCTACCTTGTGGATGCACTTCTCTAACAATATGCAACTCATCTGTGTCATTTTGGGATGATGAAATGGTGTTATCCAAATCACACACCTTTTTTCCTTTTCTTCTGTACTCTTCGTTGTAGGTCCTATTCCACTTAGGCTGGTCCCAAAACTCTCGCCACCAATAGTCGAGTGTGAACCAGTGACCTCTCTCCTTGTAAGTGGCTCGAACCTTCTCCATTAACTGTTCGTCGGATTGGCCACTAAAATGCAGCCCCTTCATCCTACACCAAACACCATTAAAATTGACAACCTTCATGTTCATCGATCCTTCCCCCAATGGTCCTTGTAGTCCCTAGCTTCTCTTCGTAGATCAATTGGACTATTGCTGTTGTAATCTTCTGCAACATCTTTCCAGTAGCCTCTCCCTTTCTTCGAGTTTCCGTTGATCGGATCAAGAGTGTTTCAACCAAGCACTGATCTGTATGTGGACAAAAACCACATAGGAACATGCAAAGAATACCAAAATAGAAATAACATTCTCACCAATCGTATGTTGTGGTCATCAGACAATGCAAGCGCTCGAGGTATCCTCGTCTTCATGGTTGCTGTTGTCATAATCTATTTGCTGCTTTTCACCTTCATCTCGAGTGTGTTGAGCTCGAGATCCTGAAACTGATGATGAAGTACGGCGTTTGATGCATCGTCGAATGCTCGATGGAGTTGGTGATTCAGTATGATAGTGGAGGGTACACCAACAAAATGGGAATTTTGTGATACATGATTTCCATTATCTAAAAAAAAATGATGGCCTTGGGAGCCAGTGGCGGAGGGCCCGATAGGGCAAGGTAAGGCTTGGGCCATACCTTGATTTTTTGCAGCAGGCCCCTATATACCCCCCTATCCAATACCCAATAGTCCAATAGCTACTAGCTAGTCAATGTAAATGTAAACCCTAGACTGCTCCCTGCTCCCTGCATCGGCTGCTCCCTGCCTCCCTGGACGGCTGGACCCCGGGCGTAGCCGGCGGCGGGCGGCGGGTGGGCGGCAGCCACCGGTGGGCAGTGGCGCTGGGCGCTGCCGCGCTGGGCAGTGGCGTAGCCGGCGGTGGGCGGGCGACAGCCACCGGTGGGCAGTGGCGTAACCGGCGGCGGCCTGGGCGTAGCCGGCGGCGGGCGGCGGGAGGGCACCGGTGGGCAGTGGCGCTGCCGCGCTGGGCAGTGGAGTAACCGGCGGCGGCCTGGGCGTAGCCGGCGGCGGGCGGGCGGCAGCCACCGGCGCGCAAACTCCAGCGTTGACAGAGTTGGAGGAGCTTGAATGGTATTGCTTTCGATCCGCCTCACCTCATTTTTTTGCCGTCCTCCGCCACTGTTGGGAGCCATGCTGGAGAAATTGATCACTCGGATTGTTGGCTGGGTAATTAGGAGAATTTAACAAATCCATGAAACTACTGTTTGGGTGAGAATTCATGGCTGGATGGTGATAGAACAAACTGAAGTAAGCAGCACTAAACATTATACAAGCTCAAAGAAATATATAGATGCGGCAACGAGTCTTAAATTTGGGTCCTGTATGCAGGCATTGGTGGACCCATGCATGCAACGTTTAAATTTGGGTCCATGCAGATAGAAAATCAGCGTCGGTCAAGAGTCCCTGAAGCACGGAGGTTCAAATCGGAGGCAGTTAGAGCAACTCCAAGAGATTAGGTAAATCACTTTGTAAATGCAAATATGGCTATTATTAAGAAAAAATTGTCTCCAACAGACTCTGTAGATGACTCTTCAAATTTAGTAGCTAGCCATCCCTGAAGTTCCGGTCTCTATTCTTGGATAGCCTGTGCCGCTCGCCATCCGGCCTCTTCGCGCGCCAGGCGGCTCCTTCCCGCGCGCTGCCCCCTTCTTCCCGCGCTAACGCGACCCGCCACGCGCCCTCTTCAGCTTCCTCCGCCCACTCGTGCCCGCTCCCCCTGCAATCTGCAATCACCGGTGGCGCCATGTCCCTGCCGCCGCGTCCCCGTGTTCCGGCAGCTGCACGCGGGGGGTATGGCAGTTTGGCCTCCCGTTCATCTTCTCCGATGGCCCAGTTCGCCGGCGGTTCCATGGGTCAAGGAAGGCAGGACTCTGTTGATTGCGAGGGCCTTGTGGATTTGGAATGGATGGAGAACGGAGGGGTCGGATTGCTGCGCCGTCGGGTGATTTCTCCCACCGGCTTCAATGGCCAGCCGTCGCAGGCCCCCTTCCCAGACGCCGGCCAGCCGCCGCAGTTCCCCTACCCAGATGCAGCACAGGGCGTCGTCGAGGAGGAATTATCTGGTGAGGTGTAATGTTTTCATCAGTAGAACTAGCCTCAACATATTACGAACTGAACTGATTTATTTACTGCAGTATCAGAGTGACAATTTAGATTGGGAATTATTGTTTGTGCAAACTGAGATTATTGAAGTAAACTGAGATTATTGTAGCAAACTGCGATTATTGAAGTAAACTGAGATTATTGTTTGTGCAAACTGCAGTATACATATATGAAGCAAACTGTCTAATTGGTTGTAGCTATGTCTGTTTAAGTGTTTATAATCATCTATGCTCTCTAGAAATGTCTCGAGTGATATCCTCCAATTACTCTGATTATGCTTTGTTGATACGGTTGCAGCAACAGCATGGATGCCATTTTCTTGTCACAAACAAATTAGAGCATGACTTCAATCACTCTTAAAGCTTTACTTTGACAGTTTGAGGCCAAACTTTTTTTTTCCTGGGGTGCTGGGCACCTTTTCATTCCCCCCTTTCCCCTTCTTGGAGGCAAAATTTGAGCTTTTTGCTGTTGGAACCAGGCAATCAACAAGGAATAAATGCACATCTAGATTTGCTCCTTTTATGTAGATAGGAACTTTTAGATAGGATACATTGCTCTTCTGGACATGTACCGTCTAATGTTACGGATGAACCAACATAACACTATACAATGACCGCACATTTTCTGTGACATGTATAGTTCGTCAGAATATGGCATGTAGCTTACATATCAGCATGTATCTTACAAAATAAACTGACCTGATTACTGTTATTTGCATGTATCAGCATGTAGCTTACATATCAGCATGAATTCAATATTCTTTGTTATTTGCTATCACAGGTGCCATGGATTCAGGGGGATATTTCACTGACCTGATTACAAAAGGCTTTGGTCTTGCTGGTCAGTCTGAAAATCCACCTCCTGCTCAGGAAGTAGTAGCGCAAGATGAGGTTCAAGCAATAGGGAAAGGAAATCAGAAAAGAACAAAAAATTTCACAATTGATGAGGACGAACTACTTGTGTCAGCGTGGCTAAACGTGAGTTTGGATCCAGTGAAAGGTGTTGACCAATCACGTTCCACATATTGGAAAAGGATACATGCATATTTCCATGCCCACAAGGAATTCATATCTGATCGCTCGCAAGGCTCTCTAATGAACCGTTGGTCTGCTATACAACACGATGTTAACATCTTTGCTGGTTGTCTTTCCAAGATCGAGGCCAGAAATCAAAGTGGGTTGTCTATCGATGACAAGGTTTGACGACACACCTTTCCCTTTCCAATTGTATATGATTTGGATGCATCTCATACATTCATTTTTGTCCACTATGTAGCAAGCAGATGCGTTGAAAATGTCCATTCATGAAGACAAGCAGCATAGGCATTTTTCGTACATGCATTGCTGGAAAAAATTAAAAGACCAGCCTAAGTGGGCAGATAGGCGCAAGCAGATGGAAACCCAGAAGACAATCAGTAAAAAGCAGAAGGTTTTAGCCAATTCAAGTCCTGCATCGGCTCCTCCTTTGCTGCCCTCTGGTACTGTTGATGAGAGTCAACATTCGAATAGTGCACTTCAGAGACCTGCAGGGCAGAAGAAGGCGAAGCAGAAATTACGGCAACATTCTAGCATCGAAGCATTGGATTATCTTTTGGCAAAAAAGAAAGAAGCCGATGCGGAGAAGGAGTTGAAGAAAGAGGAGCGGTGCAAAAAAGCCTTCGCATTACAGGAAGAAAGGATCAGACTTGAGAAAGAAAAATTTGAGTTGCAAAGGGACCAATTTGAATTCCAAAGGAACCTAGAAGAAGAGAGAATTATGAATGTCGACACAAGTATCATGTGCACTAAACAGCAGCAATACTATGAAGGGCTCAAGAATGACATACTTGCAAGACGCCTAAATAATTAGACACGCCATTCACTTTGATAGCCATACAGGCAAGACGCTAGAGCAATTAGCATTCAGGAGTAGTCTTTGAGGTATTCCAAAGATATTTAGTTGTATTCGAGAGACTTTCAGAAATACAATTTTGTGAATTCAGTAATTTTGTTTGTTGGTAGCTTTTTTGACTTGTCGTATTCACAAGGATATGCTTCTTTTTGCACACTTGGATTTCTCATTTCTTGAGATGAACCCATTCACAATGGTGAATGGGGAGCCATATCCTCTGGATATGAGAGGAGAATTAGATGACACAGCAGCTTTCAAGAACTTCAAGAAGTGAGTTTCAGACTTCCTGAGGACTCGATTTCTTGATGTGATTATTGAATTAAATCTTACTCATCAATGTGCAGGTGGGGGAGCTTAGAATTCCCTCTACCATTCGGAAGAGTTCTCAGCCCTACTGAAAGTTTTATCCATGAACTGGATGAGAAGGTATCCACATCTGAAATTACACTTTTGATCTTTCTGTTTTTCCCCCTGAAGTATGGGTTACCAATATATTATCATCACTTAGGGTTGCAAATGGATGTAAATACGAATACTGGCACTGAACTATATGTTTTGTTGAGTAATGTGCTAAATTTGATATGGCATCGTCATTCTTTCAGACGAGTGCGTCTCTGAAGTTCACAGTTTTGAACCCAAAGGGGCGCATCTGGACAATGGTTGCAGGAGGTGGTGCCAGTGTCATATATGCTGATACAGTAAGCATGAGTTCTTGTATGATTTTAACTTAGCTATGGAATTTTTTTCATGTTGCATCTATTCACCTGAATTAGGCTTGTATGCAAAATTAATTTTTTTTGTTTGTTTATCAGGTTGGAGATTTGGGATATGCTTCAGAGTTAGGAAATTATGCAGAGTACAGTGGTGCTCCCAATGAGGAGGTCCTGCAGTATGCTAGAGTAGTACTTGATGTAAGCACAGTGAATGCATAGTTTTAATTATAAAAACCAAATGATTAACCTTTGCTTGAAAGAGAAGTGAATGGGTATGCATCAGTCAAGTCTGATTGTCACAGCAAGGCTGAACTCTTACTTGTAGTGTCACTAATATTATTGTTTGTTCAATAATAGATACATATATGAAGCAAACTGAGATTATTGTTTGTGCAGCATTGATGCCAGGCAAAGCTCTGTACCTATATTTTTTAGCAGTTCTGTTTTTTTTCAATTTAGTATTTAGCAGTTCCTGGTCATACATGTTCTGGAATTTTTGTCCTGCCCTGTAGGAGATGCTTCAGGTCACTTGAGACTAGGGATATGCATCAGTCAATTAGTGTGTTAGCTGCTGTGAAATCATGAAGTCTTACTTGTAGTGTGCTAGTTTCTGTCCAGATGGCCAAATTAAACAAACCTCCTAGCCGGCTGGGGCAGCCACCAGCAGGCTGCCGCGATGCCCCTCAAGCCGTGCGGCTGGCTGGATGTCGCAACGGCCGGCCCCCTGCGTGCCCTGATGGCTAGGCGACTGTGCCCCTTCCGTGTGGCCTGCTGGACGTGCCTACGCCGTCCCCTCACGTGCGCAGTGCGTTGATGATGCCTGGGCAGCCGAAACTAGCGGGCAGGACCCCTGCTGCTGAACTTGAGTTCCAAGCGGCGGCGACAAGGTTTACGCGATGATCCGAAAAGACGAGCGGACGGCGAGGTCTACGGGATGGATTCGAAAACAAAAGGTCTGGTGATGTGGCAGGTTTGAATATGGAGAGTCCCAATTTAGATAGTCTGTTGGAGTAGTCTATTTTTTTTAGGTGAGATTCATTTTAGAGAATAGCTAAATCACTAAATTTAGATACTCCTTTTGGCTAATCTCTTGGAGTTGCTCTTATGTATGCCGTAGGAAACTCGCCAAACATCGCAGCTTTCCGGAGCAGCGATTCCACGAAATTAGCACCGCATCAATTCTATGTAAGAAAAAAACTAGCTTTTTTTATCTTAAGCACTCACGTAAAACACCTGCATTAGAGGTAAGCCTAAACCCAACCCCACGTAGCCCCAGTACGCCGTGGGCGCGCGGGCATCCCCCAGTTCTACAGGTAAAATCGGGCGCAAGGTTGCCCCATGGCTAGGGCATAGGAGTAGGGCTAGACCTCGAAGTTGGGTGGTGTTGTGTTGTGTTGGTACAGCACAGGCCTGGTTGGCTTTGGGCCACATCGGACTATGCCAACCTGGCATAGCCACCCTATCGTGCTGACATGGCACGACTCGCCTTCGGTAAGGCTTAGGCATAGCCCAGGATACGACAGGCCATCGTCGTGTTGTGCTAGCCTAGGCTCAGCCCTGTTGGACACGTGGAACCATGGACACCACCTCCGTCGGCCCATCACTGTGGACGGCACCGCCAACAAGGATCTGGTGAAGCAGAGCTAGACCATGTGAGGAGGCCGCCTACCACCCCTAGATCCTCGGCTCGCCACCAGCTCTCTCTCTCTCTCTCCACCCCCCTTGCGGCCCTGCCGCAAGCCCACTGGTCGCAATGACGGGCTCTCTTCCTCTCCTATCGGTCAGTCGACGATAGCCATGGCCCGCATGACCTCTCCCTCTCTCCCAATCTTTGTGGCAATGGCCGCGGAGCCCACCACAATGACGACGGCCACGATCACCACTCCCTTCTCCCTCTCTCCCATTCCTAGGTCTGAGTGGCGAGGCAGCGGCGAAGCACCCATCTCCTCTCCCTCTCCCAGATCTAAGTGGCGGCGGCCATGAGCCCACGATGATGTCGACTGCCCCCTTCCCCTCCCCTAGATCCGAGCAGAGACAAATACGGGGGGATTTGGGGTAGCTACATGCTACAAATAGCGGTCTTCCTCCCCTCTCCTCGATGGCCACAATGAGATCGACAAGGTGCATCGAGTTGCATTGAGAATTTTGAACCGTGTAGGCCCGAGCACGGCCCATTGGAGCGTGTTGTGCCGTGCCGTTTGACGTATCCGATTCTCAAGCTAGACCTCGTCCGACGCATCCAATTCTCAGGACCAGTCTGGCCTAATAGTTTGTGCCATGCCAGCTCGGTCCATTAGTATCGTGCCTAGTCCATGCCATGCCGGCTGGGCCTCAATTTGGCCCAAAAAACACAGCCCAACTACGGGGACTAAGTAGGACTAGTGCACAACAGCAGATAATGCTGAATAGTGAACACGTAGCCATTTACTCCAGTGTTTGGGCTGCAGTGCTCACGCATGGGCCATGGTTGCTTGCCCATAATGCAAGATGCTTGCTGCTAGGTGTGCCCCTCTCGCTAACTCGATCGATCGACCGTATGCACATGAAAGCAGCGTAGTGCGCAGAGCTACAGGAGCACACACGCACGCATATGGACATATCTCATAATCGAAATATGCAAGAATAGTTAGAATGAACCGGACAGACTAAACATAGCGACGGGTGAGAAGGTTTCATCATAGTCAACACCTTGAATTTGTTTGATACCCTTCGTCACCAATTGTACCTTATGGATATGAACATTTCCATCCATGTCTATTTTTTCTTAAAAAAACCACTTGCACTCAATGGTTTTAACATCATCGGATGAATCAATCAAGTTCCAAACTTGATAATTATACATGGACTGAATTTTGGATCTCATGGCTCCAAGTCATTTCTCAGAGTCCGAGCCCATCATCGCTTCCTATAAGTCTTAGTCTCGTCATTGTCTAACAATAAAATATCATGTCAATACCTTATCGACAATTGACATGGCCATTCAGACCTACATGGGGCTAGTGCCTCTTCCACAGCGTCTACAACATCTTGTACACTCTGTAGAGGTTAAGTAAGAGTTGAAACATTTTCTGATGTGTCTCGAATTTCATCAAGTCTCGTCATACTCCCACTAACTCCTTTTGAGAGAAACTTTTGCTACAAAAAGACACCATTTTGGGCAACAAATACTTTGTTCGTATTTATGTACTGATCCCTTTGCGTCGTGATACTAAATCGAATTCAAGGTGAGAAGCGTGTCATCCTTTGATAGTTCGATCTTTCACTCAAACATGTAGTGGATTACTCAGTTGTGATTGACTCCTCAACCACATTCGGCATGACTATGCACTTCCTTAATCCAACCACATCGAGGGTCCCAGATATATCTATCTTGTTATATAAGAGGGAAAATTCCATCTTGACCGCTTATATTGCTCTATATGTTTCATAGTAAACCCCAAAACTATCTTTATGACCACCCAGTCTCGAAGTAGTGTTTGGCAACCCCTAAGTAAACTGTTATATATGTAGAAAACAATGACGATCTCAAGTCTAAGGATCCTACAAATACTATGTATAAGACCAAATAATGACACTTACAAATATAACAATTCCCATAGTGTCTCATGGTGGGTCAATCCAACATAATGCTCTTTAACATGTGTCCACATTATTGATTTGATATCCCATATCCATAATCTGTGAAACATGATCATCAATCAATATATGTGTTGATCTGTAAATCATAATTGTCCCACATAATGATATAAGATTAAGCATATTTTATAATAACATTAAAACATGAATAAAGAGTTCCACGAACAAATCACATATTTGTTGATTAATATGAAATACATTTATTCAAGCAACAAAATAATATATTATTTAAAAGATCATAAATATAGAAGTGATACAATCATCTTTATAATTACCTTTAGGGCATATCATTAACGCCATCCTACCAAGCCTCAGCTGCCAGCGCATTGTACCGTCTTACAGTAACTAGCTTTTGGACTAAAAGTCAACTTATATTTACACTGTCTACAATAACTAGCTTTTAAACGTTGCGTTTGTAAGACAAAGTCAATAGGAAAAATATAGTAAAAAGTATACTGAGTTTAGCTGAAACCGACCAAAATCACATGCAACTATTTTTTTCTATGTACTGCCTCTCACAAATAATTAAAATTTAAATATTTAAATTATAAGCCATAAATTACTAACATAAAAGAACCCATCCCAATCGAAACCATCCCCAAATCGAACCATCTTTTTGTTAGCTACATCTGCCAAGTTGCAGCGTATATTAGGCTATTAGGATCGCAATAATGGCCGGTCTGGAAAAATAATCGAGCATGCTTGGAGCTGAAGCCTCTGGTGCTGTCACCGGTGGCAGCCTCACTGTCAGTTGGACTGCTCTGCCCTGCTCAAGCTTCAGCCTCAAGTAACCATCTCGTCCCGTTGCGATTGGTGAAATTTTCAGTTGATGGTACTGGTACTAGTAGACCATTGTACGAGCTAGGAGTAGTTTCAGTGCTGCTATGGCACTATTTACAAGCTCTATCGTAGTTTGGTACACCAACATAACGAGACGTGGAAAAACGGCGCCGCGCTAATTTTTATAAAAAAAATGAAGGGTTAATTACATAGAATGAGACGTTTTACAAAAAAAAATATCAAGAACCGATGTATAATTCTAAGAAAACTGTAAGGTTTTATTTCATAATGGACTAATGTGTTAGAATCTAGGTGGTTGACAAATATAATCAGAACATCGTAGTTGACCAACATGATCAAATCATCGTGGTCGACCAATATGTTAGAAACATCGCAGTGAAACTAAAGTGGTCAAAGGATGTGGTTGAATTAATGTGATCGAAATATCATGGTTGAACTACTGTACTTGTAATCATATGATCGGTTTAACGTGTTATCACAACGTTGTCGAAACATCGTAGTAAAAAAACGCATTCGAAGGAATGTGGTCGAAACGTCGTGATCGATGCACATGCTCAAACTAACGTGATTGAAACATCATGGTCGAAACCTCGTGATCAAATCGAAGTGGTCAAAATATCATGGTCGAAATTATCGTAGTCGAAACAATATGGTTGAACGAATGTGGTCGAAACATCATGATTGTCATAGCATAGTCGACCAAAGTAGTCGAAACATGGTGGTCAAAATATCGTGGATGACACAATGTGGTCGAGACATCGTGGTTGGCACAACGTAGTCGACCAATGTGATGGAACTAATGTGGTTGAAATAATATGGTCGAATCATCGTAGTCGAATCATCATGGTCGACACAACGTGGACGACCGGAGTGGTCAAAATGTCGTGATCGAACCACCGTGGTGGAAACAACATGGTCAAAACCTTGTGGTCGATTGAGTTGGTCAAAACATCCTGATCGAAAATATCGTGGTCGAAACAACGTGCTCAACCTAACACGGTCGAACTAAGGTGGTTCAAACAACATGGTCGAACGTATCGTGGTCGACCGAAGTGACTAAAACAATCGTGATCGAACCAGCGTGGTGGATACAAAGTGACTAAACCAATCATGATCGAACCAGCGTGGTAGATACAAAGTCATCGAAATAATCGTGGTCGAAACATTATGGTCGTAACAATCATGGTCAACACAACGTGGTCGAAACATAGTAGTCAAAACACCATGGTCAAATGAGCGTGGTCGAAACCTCATGGTCAACCGACATGGTCAGAACCATCGTGGTCAAACAACCGTTGTCAACCGAAGTGGTCAAAATCATCCCGGTCGAAACCTTGTGGTCGATCGAAGTGGTCGAAATCATTCTGGTCGAAACCATCATGGTCGAACAACCGTGGTCGCAATAACATGGTTGAAATATCCTGGTCAAAAAAATCATGGTCGAACTAGGGTGGTCGACATAACATGGTTGCCCGAAGTGGTCAAACCAAAGTGGTCAAAACATCCTGGTCGAAACTATGATAGTAGAACCAATGTAGTCAAAACATCGTGGTCGGCACAACATGGTCGAGCAAACGTGGTCGAAATATCATGGTCGGCACAATGTGGTCGAACCAACCTGGTCGAACAATCGTGATTGATACATCGTGGTCGCAATCTTGTGATCAAAACATGGTGGTCGAGTTAGCATGGTTGACTCAAGTGGTCCAAACATGGTGGACAACCAGCATGGTCAACATAATGTTGTCGAAACATGGTGGTCAAAACACGGTGGTTGAACAAACGTCTTCAAAATATTCTTGTCGAAACCTCGTGGTCGACTGAAGTGGTTGAAACCTCGTAGTCGACCGAAGTGGTCGAAACCAATCTGGTCAAAACCATTGTAGTCAAACAACCGTGGTTGAAACAATCTGATCAAAAAAATTGTGGTCAAACCAAAGTGGTCGACACAACGTGGTCGATCGAAGTGGTCAAAACATGGTGGTCCAAACCTCATGATCGAAAACATTATGGTCGACACAACGTGGTCAAAATAAAATGGTCGAAAGTATCATACTCGAAACCTCGTGGTCGAAACAATATGGTCAAACGTATTATGCTCGAACTATCATGCTCGAAACCTCGTGGTTAAACCGAAGTGGTCGAGACATCTTGGTTGAAACTATTCTGGTCGATCCAATATAGTCGAAATATCGTGGTCGACACAACGTAGTCAAGCAAACGTGGTCAAAACATCGTGGTCCGTACAACGTGGTGGAACCAACATGGTTGAACTATCGTGATTGCCACAACGGGATCAAAACATTTTGGTGGTCGAACCATCGTGGTCAACTTAAGTGGTTGAAACAGCGTGGTCGACCTAACATTGTTGAAACACGTGGTCGACACAATGTGGTTGACCCAAGTGGTCGAAACATGGTGATCAAAATAATCTGGTCGAACATATCGTGATCGAAATATCCTGGTCAAAAATATCGTAGTCAAACCAAAGTAGTCAAAAAATCCTGGTCAAAACTATCGTGGTCGAAATAACATGGTCAAACGTATCGTGATTGAACTGAAGTGGTCAAAAGATCCTAGGCGAAATGATCGTAGTCTAACCAACATGGTTGAAACAACATGGTCAAGCGTATCGTAGTCGAAACAACATGGTCAAACGTATCGTAGTCAAACCAAGGCGGTTCAAACAACATGATCGAATGTATCGTAGTCGAAACAATATGGTCAAACAAATAGTGATCGACTAAAGTGGTCGAAACAATTATGGTCGAACCAGCGTGGTGGATACAAAGTGGTCGAGACATCACAGTCGAAACAATCATGGTCGAACCAACATGGTCGACACAACGTGGTCGAAACATGGTGGTTAAAACATCATGGCCGGACAACCGTAGTCGAAACATTCTGGTCAAAACCTCGTGGTTGAAAAACCGTTATCGACTGAAGTGGTTGAAATCATTGTCAAAAAAATCGTAGTCAAACAACTGTGGTCACAACAACATGGTTGAAAAAATCGTGGTCGAAACAGGGTGGTCGAAAGATTGTGGTCGAACGAATGTGGTGGTGTAAACAAAAGGACTCACAATTAGGAGATTGCGTAACATTTTTGAAACTACGTAGTCGGCCAGTGTAAATCAAACATCGTGGTTGAAACCTCGTGGCCAAAAATATCATGCTCGACACAATGTGGTTGAAACAACATGGTCGAATGTATCGTGCTCGAAACCTCAGGGTCGAAATAATTTGGTCGAACATATCGTGCTCGAAACGTCGTGGTCGAACCGAAGTGCCCAAAACATTCTAGTCGAAACTATCCTGTTCGAACCAACGTGATCAAAACATCATGATCGACACACCATGGTCGTAACTGCATGGTCAAAATAACTTGGTCAAACGTATCGTGATCGAAACATTCTGGTTAAAACTATCGTAGTCGAACTGAAGTGGTCGAAAGTTCCTGGTCAAAATTATTGTGGTCAAACCAACATGGTCAAAACAATATGGTTGAAACAATTATGGTCGAAACAATCGTGATCAAAACAGCGTGGTCGATACAACGTAGTTTAAAAAGGGTGGTCGCAACACCGTGGTCAAACGAATGTGGTCAAAACATCCTAATCGAAACCTCGTGGTCATCCGAAGTGGTCGAAGTCATTGTGGTCGAACAACCATGGTTGGAACAACGTGGTTGAACAACCGTGGTCGGAACAACCTTGTCGAAACATTCTGGTCGAAAAAAGCATGGTCAAACCAGGATAGTCGGCACAGCATGCTCGACTGAAGTGGTCGAAACCTTGTGGTCAAAAATATTGTTGTCGACACAACATGGTGGAAACAACATGGTCGAACGTATCGTGCTCAAAAAATCGTGGTTGAAACAACATGGTCGAACGTATCATGCTTGAAAAATTATGATCGAAATAACATGGTCGAATGTATCGTGCTGAAACCTCGTGGTCGAAACTATTCTGGTCAAATCAACGTAGTCAAAACATTGTGGTCGGCTCAACGTGGTCGAGGAAACATGATCGAACTATCGTGGTCGAACCAACATGGTCGAAACCTCGTAGTCGAAAATATCATGATCGAACCGGCGTGATCAAAATATCGTGGTCGAAGCATGGTTGTCAAAATAGCTTGGTCAACCTAACGTGGTTGAACCAAGGTGGTTGAAATAGCATAGTCAACCAACATGGTCGAAACATCATGTCGACACAATGTGGTCGACCCAAGTGGTCGAAAACATGGTGGTCGAAACAATCTGGTCGAACGTATTGTGATCAAAACATCCTGGTCAAAAATATCTTGGTCAAACCGAAGTGATTGAAAGATCTTGGTCGAAATTATCGTGGTCGAAATAACATAGTCGAACGTATCGTGGTCGATCGAAGTGGTCGAACTATCTTAGTTGAAACTATCGTGGTTGAAACAACATGGTCAAAACAATACGGTCGAACGTATCATGGTCGACCGAAGTAGTCGAACCAACGTGGTTAACACAACGTGGTCGACCGAAGTGGTCGAAACCTCGTGGTCGAAGCAGCATGGTTGACCCAAGTGATCAAAATATGGTGATCGAACCAGCGTGGTGGACCTAAGGTGGTGGAAACAATATGGCCGACCAAAGTCGTCGAAACATCGTGGTCGACAATCGATTAACATGGTTGAAACATTATAGTTGAAATAACGTGGTCGGCTAACACACTCAAAACAACATGCTCAAACAAATGTAGTGGTGTAAACAAAAGGGCTTACAATAGGGAGATTGCATGTTCTATAAGTAAGCAGAATATAAAAGGAAAAACATATATATATATATATATATATATATATATATATATATATATATATATATATATATATATATATATGAATAAACACATACATATGGAGTATGATACAGGATTCGAAGAAAGCTGTGATTATTGAAGTCTATGTATGTGCTGGTTGCATGTAGTAAGCAAGTAAGTATTTTTACAAAATCCTAAGAGGTTACAAAAGTGTATCACAAAAAAAATAAGTAGTGGTAATAACGGGAAGTACTAAATAGAAGAAAGCATTCTTTATATACTATTTTTTTGTTTTAGCAGAAGGAACGGCTTGGTCATCTTCGATTGATATTTTCAGTCCTGAACATGATGTAACCAGCTATGATCGAAGCGTCGTGGTCTGCAGCACGACCGAGAACGTGATCAAAGCGTTGTAGTTGAAGCGCTATAGCAGCCAGTCTCGACGACGGCTTCAACTACGGCACTTCGACCACGATATTTTTTTCTAAAAATTACTTGAAACGTTGTGGTCGAGAATGTCGTTGAAGCGCCGCACTCGACACGCTATGGCACCCGGCCCCGACAACTATTTCGACTACGGCGCTTCAACCATGAAGCCATTGTTGAACGGGTGTGATCGAAGCACCTGTAGAATTCGATAAAGGTAGCATAAAATTTTATAAAGATGGCACATCATGTCTATAAGAGAACAGAGTAAATTCGGTAAAGATAGCACAAAATTTGATAAAGAAAGCACGTAGCACCTCAGATCCATGAGAGGAAAAATCGATAAACATATAAATAGTAAATCTTGTAAATTCGATAAAGATAGCATAAAATTCGATAAAGATAACATCTCAGGTCCATAAGATAATAGAAGCGGCGATGGGGTCAGCGCAGCCAAAAAGGAGGGGGGGGCGGCGCGAGCGAAGGCGATGGGGTTGGGCACGGCTAAACAGGAGGAGGGCGGCATGAGCGAAGAGGAAAAAAGAGCGGCAGGCGTGACCCATATGAAGAAGAGGAAGGGAGAGCAAGGAATCGGGGAGCAGGTAGAGAATAGCGAGGGAAGGTAACAGAGTGGAGGATGTGGGTGCAACTACGAAAAAGACTACTACGATACATCATGATGAAAGTGATACAAATATTTGTAAAAATACATGGAGCTCACCTAAAGGTTGTACATCGCATTCGCACAGTTTATTCAATTGAACGGCCGATGCAGACGTGAGATAAAGAATGGTATTTAACAAAACGAAGGAAAGTTGACGACGTGACGCACGCGGAGGTTTACTATAGTGACTTGAGTTCCATTAATTCAGCACGAACGCTCGAACGTCTTCTGTTGGGAATATCATTGCATCTGCCCCCGGGCGATAAGCTTGGGATTTCCATCGATCTCGGCTTTGTCGCAGCTGTACGTGCTGGCGACCGTCCACCGGCAGCCATGATATATTTCGTGGGTGTGATGATTGATACGTCAATCGGCGGCGGTGGGTGGTGGCTCGCAATCCGTACGCGTGCCGGGTCCGTGCAAAGTTCCCTGCCGCCCTCGATCGAACAAAATATCAGCGTGTTCTCGAACCGGAACCGCCCGGTGAACTACAAATTGCACAGCGGCGGTTGAAGTTGTTCGCGCGTGCATGCACGGACGGCTTGAATGGTTGGATTCGTCTTGTGCTTGCCGTGGCGGTTGAATTCCTGTTCCTTGCAAAGTCAATTACCGGCTTTCGCGCTTAGCTAGCTAGGCACTGGCAGGCATCTAGCGCAGGGAGGGTCTGCCCGATCGAGCACGGCTGGTCCTGAAAAGGCTTGCGTACGTGACAAGACGGATGGTTCACTTCTACCGTGTACAAAATTATTCTATTCTTTTTCACTTTTGTTTTAAGCTTAGCTTTTAAATAATATATTTTTAAGACAAAATCAATAGAAAAATTATAGTAAAAATATACTAAATTTAATATACTGATTAAAATTATATACAACTATTTTTTTGTATACTGTCTCTTATAAATAATCAGAATTTAAAATTTTAAACCATAAATTATAAGTACAAAAACTTAACCTAAATCTTCACTTTAATTACTAGCTGATCCATTCACCGGTAGTACTAGATGGGACAGAAAGGATCAAAGGACGCTCGAGCGAAGTGTGAGCCGGCCGCGCTGGCGTTTGCACATGAAACGACAGCTCATCTGAGTGGCTTCCCCATGTGCCGGCGCTGGCCTGACAACTTGGCGCATGGGGCACGGCAGCTAGCTCCTTCTTGGCCGTAAGCCCGGTCTTCGTGGTTTGAAAAAACAATACCGCCGGCGTTGTTACGGAGGCAACAAATCGAGTGACCGAGGACCGAGCTGTGGCCTGTGGGATGGTGTGGCTGCCATTTGTGCAGCCCACCCAGCTGGGTTCGAGTCTAAATTGTCTTATTTTCAAGGATATTATTTATATAAACAGTATTCTTTAGTATATATGTATGTGAGTATGTTCAGTGGTTAAAACATATATTCATGCTCTGTGAGATTATAGAGTCTCCATCTTACCTTAACGTGCGCATTAAACACACACAAGTGGATATGAGTATGTGTATGGTGTCATAAGTGCGCATAAGTACATCTTTATTGTACATCCTTGTTGTACTCAATCGTTAAAAAAAAACAAACCAAGTGACCGGAGCCGTAGGTAGGGGTGGAAAAAAGCTTTTAGTGGGACTTGTTGACTTAGTTCAAAATTTATTTAATTACATTTATTAATTGGTTAAACATTAAATAAATTGATTTCGGGTGAAATTAAATTTTTCTTCGGATTGTTTCGACTCATTAGCTCGATTATAAAAATAGTATTAAATTAAACTATGTTAATTTTAAAAAAGAAACTCAATAAAATAAGGCTGGGTGTCCACCCAAGCTTGAGGTAAAGGTAACTGCAGCGAGATATTTATTGCTGGATATCCACCCAAGCAAGAGGTAAATGTAACTGTGGTGAGATATTTGTGTTAGACGGCCCAGGGTGGGTGGGGCCCGGTGGAAGATGGCCATCGATCTGGACCCTCGTGGACAGCGTTCATGGGTTGCCCCAGTGGCCTAGTAATGTCTAACAGTCATTAACTGTACAAATTGGTGAATAGGGGTTGAGTTTCTGTGGGCCAAAGGAGGCTATGCCTACCCCTCCTCTGAAAAAAAAACTCTGAAGAAGAGTTTAATTTTATTATTTAAATACTGAAGGACCATGTGAGAAGGTCTAGGATACTGCTGTGATGAACCATTGCAAAATTTTATGGAGTAGTGAAATGGTTTTGCAAAGATTGCATTTGATTTGGGCTGTCTTCTGGAAGTGTTAGAAAAAAATCGAAAGTGCCATAGGTATAAGTGTGGTAGCTCCGTTTGGCGGAAGTACCATAGGTATAAGTGCGGAAGTACCCCTTGGCGGAAGTAACGGGTTGAGTTGCGGTATGTTTTTCCAGAGAGCTCTAGGTGAGGTTTTCAGCGTGCGGAAGTACCGTTTTGGGAAGCGGTAGTTCCGCATTACGGAAGTACCGGCGTGTTAGGCACGGTACTTCCGATCTTGCTAGAAAAATAGGGTTTTAGGAATTGAGTCATGGATTGAATTGGGATAACTTGGGCTAATGGATTAAGGTTGCATAATGCATGTCTTGATTAATGTATGTCAAGTTGTGAATAACTTGTGGCTGAAAATAATTTTTTTGTCTTTGAATATGCAGGATCACTTGGAGTCAACCGTGGTCAACGGCGAGGATCGGAACTAGGCTCATGGAGAAGTTGAGGACCAGAATGATCAAGAATGCTGGGTGAGATGGTGAGCTCAAGTATGGCACGAGAAAGGAGGGAAATGTTGAAGGCGAGTTCGAACGGCGGGATGACGCCATGTAGCTTGCACGGGACAAGTGAGTCGTGGTTCGGTGGAACCGGGACGGGAGAGACTTGGCGATGCGTGGCAGGCTAGTGGTGCACCTACACGTGGTAAGCATGACGATTGCTTGCAGTGATTGGTCATGACCGGGTCAAGGAAGGGTATTTTGGTAGTTTGACCAAAATACCGGAAACCATCTTAGATCAAAACTTCCGCGCATAGATGATACGTTGGAGAGTGGTTTAGGTCAAGGTGAAGCTGGTTGGATCAAAGATAAGAATTTAGTGGATGCACACTTATGTACTTTGAAAAGTGTGCATAAGTGAACTTGTGAGAATAAAACCCGTGTGTCTGGGGTTAACGGGTTTTTCCATTGTAATAGTTGATATAATCCATTAAGGGATGTAGGTGGTTAGTTGCCCACCTATAAAAGGGGTTGGGATGGAGACATGTAAGGTTAACCACCTAACCCATCTCATATGCTCTCATCTCTAGAGTTAGGGTTTGAGAGTGAGTGCCTTGTACGCTCTTTGTCTTCCAAGGTAAAGTGGCTGTAAAACCTATCTTATCAAGTAAGTAATACATCAATCGTTTTGCATCTCTTGTGTCTCTTTTGATTTTGATTGATGTGCTTGAGTTTTGGTTGATTTTGATATCTCTTCTTTCCCTCTTGTGATCTTATTGTGCCAAGAACGTGTAAGAGATAGAAATAATTCTTGTGAATACATATCTACCCATCTAGATACTTTAATAGCAAGATTCACAAGAAAAACTCGTTTCACTTAAATTTGGTATCTTTTGTCGATCTCTTGATCCGAGGTTTTTGGCTGGTATTTTTCGGTGTTCTAACTTGCTATGACATGTGGGAATACAACTAGAGCTATCTTGGCCATCATCTACGCACGCGCAAGTGTATTCACCGTTTGGGGTTTTGGGCTCGGTTTTGGTGCAACCTTCCAATAAACTGAAAAAGGTCATAACTTTGACTATGATTTTCATGATCGTTTATTGGAATAGGTTATTAATATCCTAGAGTAGATTCTTGCAAAGTTTCATATCATTTGGATCTTCGGATCAAAAGTTCTCTCGATTTTTATTTTTGAAACTGTCCTGAAAATACTATTCGCCCTAATTTTACTATAGCAGCGGAAGTACCACGATACTGTAGCGGTAGTACCGTGGTTACTGTAGCAAGCGGTAGCACTGCAATTATAATGACGGTTGTTTCGATTTTACTGATTTTTCTTGTGTTTTTAGTGTCTTGAATTGCTAGTTTTTATGCTGACCTTCCGTCCTAATCTTCATAGCTCTGTAGCTATTGAAGTGAAGGTTTGTGAATACTTGAAAAAAATAGAAAGCACCATTCTCCCCCTGTGTTGCCGTATTCAGTCTTTCAATTAGTATCAGAGCCCAGTTAGCTCTTTTCATATATCTTAATTGATCTTTAGAGCCATGACAGCAGACAAGTATTCCGCCAAGCCGTCTCTCTTCGATGGGGTCGACTATCCCTTTTGGAAGAACATGATGGAGTCTTACATTCAGGCTTAAGACTATGCGATCTAGAGAAAGGTTTAGACTCGGTTTGTTGTTTCTACCGATGAGCACATCAGAGTGATAAATACACCAAATGTGGAGGCAACTGATAAGGCAAAGAACATCATCATCTAAGGTTTTAACCGGAGTGAGTTCGATCGCATTTCTCATCTCACGTCAGCATACAACGTTTGGGTGACGCTCGATATATACCATGAGGGCACTACTCAGATCAAGACTGTCAGATAGGACTAGTACAAGCGAGGATACAACAAATTTGAAATGATTGCTGATGAGTCCCTAAATGAGTGTTTTGGTAGATTTTATAAGGTTCTGAGCAACCTCCGAGCTCGGGCTTAAAATTTTGAATTCTGGTTGTTCGCGGGAGGTAGTACGCAAAGAAAAATAGTCGTATACAATTTTGGCCGATACAACTAAATTCAGTATATTTTTACTACAATTTTTCTATTGACTCCACCTTAAAAAACAAATCGTTTAAAAACTAATTATTGTAGCACATATAAATTAAAACCAAAGCTAAGCCCAATTGAAGGCTGCCAGCCATATATCTAAGCGAATGCTGTTAAATTGGCCTTTTTTTTCCTTTCAAGCTCCGCCACTGATCGTGAAATCGAGTATCACATGAGTTCATTCCCGCTTCCACGTTACGATGGGTGCAAGCAGCAAAAATATTGCCCGATAATACTGGCTCTTTTGTAGTGCAAACTCCAACTGAAGACTATTACATGAAGTAGCACACACGATGAGCTCTGGTAAGATGCGCGATTTTGCAAATAAGCCCTCTGAGTTTTGCGAGATGACGTTCAGCTCCTTAGTTCTTGCAAAAAGACACTTGCCATGTTTTTTCCCTGAAACAACCCCTCCACTTCGAAATCGCGTACAAATCCTCCACATTTCCATAAAAAAACCTCCTTTTGCAGGATAGCACCACACGGTTTTCCAAAAATACATACTTGTCCTTGATTTTATACGAAAAAAACACTTCGCTTTCTTCAAAAATATATACGGATTCTCACTTTTTTAGATAATTTCCTCTTACGAATTTTCGTCTCTTTTACTTTAGTCATATGGTAGCTAACATGGCGTGGAACCGCGTTTATGCTGCTAGTTTTTTTAAAAGCAGTAGGAAATACAGCCCCAAACCCGTTAACCATGATCACAACAATCATGCGATGTATCGTTGAACTGCACGGGTGTATAAAAAAGTGTTGACGGCCCAAAACTATAAACTCTAATTAGATAAGGATGAGGAACATTCATTTGGCACTGTTCTATTTCAAAAGCATGGATGATATGCTAGTACCAATAAAGACATGAGAGCAGTACATGGGATAATTAAACCATTCACTCTACCAATAATACGGGTATTAGTATCAATATGAGGTGGTGATCGGTTCGGCTGAAAAGCTCATGGCTGAAAACACTGTAGTTGGCTGAAAAAAGCACTGTAGCTGACAGATGCTTATTTAGCATAATTAAATTTAAAAATATAAAAAATATGTTAGCCCATTACGTATAATACAAACAAATACGGGAAAAAAAGAACCGGGAAAAAAGCTCAACAAAAAGCCAAAAGTTCAGAAAAAGACGAAACTTATAAATAGTAAAAAATAAGCCAGAAGCCAGAAGCCGAAACCGAGTTAGTCAGAACAGCAGTGAGGAAATGCATACCATATACTATTCATGGTATTATTGTTCACTATAGTTGGTTCGAAAAACAACGTATTTCTACCATGGTTCTAAACATTTTTTTTTTGTAAAAAACACTGCCAGAAGAGTTCCACGCGTGTCGAAACAACCATAAAATTAGCTGATCTTTCGTGAATGCTATATAAATGAGTTTGCATACTATTGTAATCCAAACTTAATGCTACAATCCTTGCAAAAGAAACCGACACTTTGGAGCGAAGGGGGTGTTCATATTAGCTTTGGCTGATAGCTTTTAACTGAAAATAAATATTAGTGGCTGAAAGAAGTAAGAAGAAATGAACTAGCAGTGATGCATGAGTAAAATGGGAGTAAGAAGAGTGGGTACACCTTTGGCCTCTGTCTTATCCTCAGAACAAAAAAAGAAGAAAAAAAACCACTTCAAAAAATAGTTATTATATTGACCTATGGCTGGCTAAAAGCTGAAACTAACACCAACACCTTAAAATTGATATATTTGCGGTTACAAAGTCACCGAAATATAGTAGCAGCGATTACCCCCTTTCCAATACCCATGTCCTGACTAGAGATAGCAATCGGGCATGGTGGGTACGGGTAGTGCTTGCCTATACCCGTACCTGCGACCCCGATTTACGCCCACGGGCATACCCGCGAAGGACGACGGGTAAAAAACATCGCTTATACCCGTCGCCCATGAACTGAGTCATCAAATATATGAACAGTACATGGTTGGCTAAACTAATCAGCTTGATCCAACACACCTTATCAATCAAAGCCAAGATCCGACGGCCAAAAGCTAAAGAACAACATGGACGAATGAGACAGCTGGAATCCTAGCTTTTTAAATATATAAAACATCTAATATGTCCCTAAGAAATAAAAAAGTTTCTGATAGAGGAACAATAGGAAATGAGTGGTCAGCTCTCTATTGACTTGTCATTCATACTTAAGTAGGCACACAAGATACTATAACATACTTTATAGAGTGCACATGATTTAGTATAAGTGTAGAGTAAGTGAAGAATTATGATATATTTTGTAAGAAATGATCCTAAAGATCACAATCTGGGAATTGTGACCATTAAGAATATATAAAGCTTACATGTATTCTATATAAACACATTTAAATGTGAGTAGAATAATGGTTACTTGTTGTACATAACATCTATTGAGACTCTTGGCATACTCACCTCCGACATATTGAAGCAACCAAATTGGAGAGCAAATAGAACAGGAAGATCACCCAAACTCCGGGTAACCTGAAATTTATACAGTTATGCACTTTAAGGTAATGCCAGTTCACATGGTACTCTGAAAGCAAGACTACAACCTCATCTGCAACGAAGTAGGAAAAGTAAGGGACCAACGGATGAAGGCATGAGTCTTTTGACAAGCTCACTAATGCCTCTTTAAAAAGTGAGGTGTCAGATCTACTCAGTCATCTCAGCTATTTTATCAAAGTACATCTACAAAGTCCAGCAGTAAAGAGGAATATAAACTTCGTGTAAAGCTCTAAATTAATATATAGTTAAACATATTGTAATCACCAAACTTGGAGTTCTCTAGATAATGCATGCTTAACAGGAAGCTTGACGTCAACCGGAAGTCCATCATCCTTCGCAGCCGGGTGGGAGCGGAGGGGCGGCTAGATCTCAAGGACGGGACAAACACAGGTGGCTGGATCTCGAGGACAGGTGGGGGCGGCGGCTGGATCTCGAGGACGGGACAAACACCAGTGGCTGGATCTCAAGGATGGGACGAAACCGGCGGCTGGATCTCGAGGACGGGACGAACGCCGGTGGCTAGATCTCGAGGACGGGTGGGGGGGGGGGGCGGCTGGATCTAGAAGAGACGGCTGGAGAGTGGAGACGGCGAGACAAGTGGAGTCGGGAGTCGGCGAGGAATGGGGCGAGGAGCCAAGGAACGAGGAGATGAGGGCGACCGACGACGAGACGAGGGCGAGGAGACCAGGAATGAGGAGACGAGGGCGAGGAGAGTCAGGAGACGAGGAATGAGTCGAATGAGGGCGGCGGCTGGGGAGTCAAGTGGAGAGTGGAGACCGGAGACTTTCAGTTTTCGGAGGGTGGAGGAGTTAGGGTTTCCTTGTCAGCTCACGGGTAAATGGGTGAGACGGGTACGGGTGGAACCAGGGCCGTCTCTAGAAATTTAGGGCCCCAGGGCGAATTGCAAAATGAGGCCCTCAATTTTTTAAAAATATTGGTCTAATATAACTAAAGCATACTATCGCACAATCATGTAAGATGTAACTTCAATATTTATTACTCCATACAAGATTTGGAAATATATCAAATATTAAGACCAAAAAAATATAGTACTGACCTCATGTTCTACTAAAAAGCATCATACGTCTTGTATTTCTTGAAATGATATCTCCAATTATATCTTCATAATTAATCTTATCCAAGACATCATTTTCAAGCGCTATTATCGCTAACCCATTGAGTCTTTCTTGTGTCATAGTAGAACGCAAGTAGGATTTCAACAACTTGAGTTTAGAAAAGCTCCTTTCCGCAGATGCAACAGTCACATGAATGGTTAACAAAATTCTATATTCAATAACAGCGTTAGGATAAAAGGGGCGCTTCTTCAAAAACTTCAGAATATCAAGAGGACCCATAGATTCCTCAAGTAAATCTTGGATGAAAGTTAACTCCGCAAACAATTCCTGTCCATCAATATCTTTGTGTTCTCCATTCTTAAGTGCATCCTCAAGATTAACACAAGCAGCCATCAAATTCTTATCATCCAAGGATCGCAGCCTATCTGAAGTAAATAAGAAACCAAAAGTTTTTCGTACCCTTGATACTGTTCAAATCTCTTGGTAAGTGAAACCTCGACCTCTACTGTGTCATCACCATGGCTATCATCAACATTAGCATCTGCAATTTCTCTCACAAAAAATCTGTCAAGAGCACCCTTTTGAGATTGAGCTACTGCTTCTAGTCTTTGTCTCTTCTTATGCTTTTCACCACCAGAATCATACTTCCTATTTCTTGTAGACATGATGAGGATTGACTGATTGAGAAAACAAATGTCTTCCTATTTTTTTTAAAGAAGTAGCTGATTACAGAACAAATAAAAATTCTAACCATTGCTGATCAACCTAATCACTAATTAAACCTACATATGAGATGTCGTCATTTTTTATCTCTGAAAAGGAGCATACAACAAGTGCCCTACGTACACATGGTTTGAGTATTTTATTGACCTATCATCAGATTTGATTCTAAAGCACTAAAGCAGTAAAACCACCAAACAACTGCTCTCGCACCTGAGTCCTGATGAGTAGACGAACGAGGCCGGAAGTGGCAGGATGCGCAGGTCAGCAGGTGGCGCTGGGCTGCTGGCGCATGCACATCGGCAGGACGCGTAGTCGCGCAGGCGGCGAACCGTCCCGACTCCCGAGAGTTGCACGCAGCGTGGATGCAGACGACGATCATGTAGTATCCCTATAGCATGTGCTGGGCTGGGCTGTACATAATACGTATAGGCCTACTATGCCTATAGCATGGTTTGGGGACCCCACCAATTTGGGGCCTGTGCCATCGCCCAGGTCACACGCCCTCATCAACGGGTCTGGGTGGAGCTCACCCATATCCGTGCCCGTTTACTCGACGGGCAGAGAGTACCCTCTATTTTCATGCCTATGGACAAAGAATATATTTCATACCTGACTCAATTAGGGTATTTACCTACGGATATACGGGTAAACAGACACAATTGCCATACCTAGTCCTGACGTGCTAAATGGTAGAGATAATTGATTTTTTAGGACTCTAAACGTTGGGCTTCGCATATTTAGGACTCCAAACGTTGGCTTCGCAAAATTAGTACTTATATCATTGACACTTTGATTTCTATGGTATTATACCTTATTTATTATTTCTTAATTCTTTTTTTTAATGCTTGGCACCTAATATGACTCTTATGCCCCTCTTATCTTATGCCTCAACGTTTGATTTTTGAGGCCCTTTTGCAATTATTCACCTGTATTCAAAAGTGACTGTTTGTTACTCGTTGAGAGTCTCAAAATACATGCGAAAATACTTCCCTGCTACAGAGCAATTACTCGCTAATCTCGCTTAATTATTTTATTTTCCCCTTAATTAATTTTTAAACCTTTGTTATTATTCACACACATATATAGAGAGAGAGAGTAGGATCATTTCCTGATGTTCTTTAAAAAGATACTCGCGAAATTATGCCCTGTTGACTGAAAGCCGGATACATTGTATTTGCAAACGTTTTTAGCTCCACGGGTAAATTTGATGAAGTTCAGTCAGTACGTGGCCTGTCCGTCGTGGTGTACTTGATTTCGTGGCCGGTATTTGGCCGACGATCCAATCGTAACAAAGCATCCGAAGTTCAGTCAGTATCGCCACAAAGACCCGATCGAGTCCTTTCAGTCAGCATCCCAGGTACGTCATCAAGGGAAGAGAGGTATAAGAGTTATATTAGGTGCCAAGTATTAGAAAAAGAGTTTAAAAAATAATAAATAAGGTATAATACCATAGAAATCAAAATACCAATGATATAAGTACTAATTTTGCGAAGCCAACATTTGGAATTCTAAATATGCGAAGCCCAACGTTTAGAGTCTAAAAAACCAATTATCTCTAAGAGCAAGTTTAATAAGGCTGACTGTGCTAGCTATAAGGGAATCCATGTCAGCATAGTCCTATGTGGAGGGGAGAGAAAAGGAGAGAGAGAGCCAAGCCGGCTCCCATGCAAGAGTCAGGCTATAGCACAGGAAAAGAGGCGTTATCCATGCATGTACCAATAGAACTAACTGTTATACCATGCATGTATTAAATGACCAATACCCATGTATGTATTAAATGATTGAGAGCTCTTGTAGAGACAACTTATAGCCAGCTTATTGTATGAGTTGGCTGCATCTTACCTTTTGATGACATGGAAATGTATTGGAGGTAGCAGCTATCTATACTTATTAAACTTGCTCTAAATGGTAACGGAACGGAATTGGGGAAGCTGCGGCCGGCTCACGTGAATAATGTCCAGGGAGCTGGCTCACGTAAAGCAACCGCTCCTCGCTACTGCACCCAGAAACTGCCCCTCTCCTCCCTTCTTTCCCTCTCTCCTCCGCCCCTTTTATCTCCCGATCTTTCACATTTTTGGAAAGAAGAGAGAGAGGGAGAGGCCATTCTTTAGATCCAAGAAAGAAGAGAACCGGGAGGAGAGGAGCTGGAAGCGAGAGAGGAAGAAGAGGGAAGATGAGAGAGATCATAAGTATCCACATCGGCCAGGCCGGGATCCAGGTCGGCAACGCCTGCTGGGAGCTCTACTGCCTCGAGCACGGCATCGAGCCCGATGGCACCATGCCCAGGTGATCCTTCTTGATCCGTAGATGCATTCCTGTTCTTAATCTCGTGAGGCACTCGGCGCGCTCCCGGCTACGAACCCCGGTTAAATTTCCTCCTAATTCTGGTTTTTTGGGGGTGGGGGGGGGGGTGGTTATCTTTCTTGTTCTTTCTCTTTTTTCGCAAAAAAAATTTGCTTCGGCGGAGCGAGCGAGGGGAAGGGCGTAGCTTTGACGGAAATTTCGCGACAGTCGATAAATTTATTCTCTACTTATTTTGTTCCTTTTTTGAAAAACATTATTTTGTTCCTTTCTCTTGTACTTCTCGTTTGGGCTTTGCGATGAGGGTTTGGGGGAAGTGTTGTGTTTGCTTTTTGGTTGGTACATTTCTTTGCCGGTTGTTAAGAGATGGCAAGAACAGGATGAGACGCGCGACGTTTCTAATTAATAGTTCGTCGTAGTCTTTTGTACCAACTAAGGGGAGGGTATATGATCCAATCCCCCCATGGATAATTATTGGCCCCTCAGATTAGGTGCCTTTCATTATTTACTCTCTTTTATTTTATCGTTTATATTTGTTTAACTTCTTTGAGCTCCTGTGAATATACCTACCTTCTCCTCCTCCCACGGCGCAGGAAAGCCCGGGCCTTTACGCGAGATGAAGGTGTTGGACTGACTGGCGGTGGCAGAGTACTATGTTCACCGCGTACTGTAGCAGTAGCACTTGAAGGAGTACTGTAGCACTCGAAGAAATTATTCGAGTGCTCAAGTCCACGACCACCTGAGGTGTACGACCACGAGAGATTTATGTGTGTTCGACCACGGGTAAATTCCTCTAGGAGCTCCTCTACGGCCGCACCCCCTTCGTGGACCCCACCAATGAGACGATGCTCCGCAACATCGTGCGCCGTCTGCTCGCCTTCCCTTCCGACTCCAGCTCTGGCTTCGGTCCCGAAATCGCGAGTAGACGGGTCGGCGCGCATGGCGACGGTGAGCTTGAAGCGCTCGGCGGTGGGTGCCTCCAGGTTGAAGTGCACCACATACCGGTTGGCCGGGTGGTAGAGCGTCCGATGTAGCGCAACGCCGTCTCTGGCTCCGCCGAAGGCGAGGTAGGCAATCCTTGGGACAGTGTGCGGCGGGAGGCGGGGTCGGGCCGTATCTGCTGCTGTTGCAACTTGGCCTCGACGAAGAGCGGCTTGGCGGAGGCCGTGGAGGGGAGCGAAGAGAAGAAGAGAAGTAGTGGGTGGGAGGAGGAGGCGGAGATGAGGAGCGAGGAGAGCAGCACGGACGAGAGCAGCGGCGCCACCCACCGTGGTAGGAGAAGAAGAGGGCAATCTGGTCTATTCATATGAGCTCAAAGGGGTTAAACAAATGAAAAATGATATAATATGTAGATAAGGCAAAATAGCAATTGGTAAGAGAACTTTAGGGCAAAATATAAATGGTAAAGTAAAAGAGGACAAATAATCAAAGGCGAGGGGGCAAAGTATCAATTATCCCTTTGTACTATCGGGCCTCTTAGTTGGTGCGTTTGTTCTGTTTGAGTTCGTCGTAGTCTTTTGTACTATCGGGCCTTTTAGTTGGTGCATTTGTTCTGTTTCTGTGAAACAGGCCAGACCGACGTTACCTAGCAATGCGTTTGGCTTCTTATGTAGATTGTACTACCTTTGCATGCACGTACCAGGAAACAATTGGGTGTTTCCAACTCTTTAAGATCCAAGATCTGAAGAATTAACTTTGGGGCCGTGCTTAATAAATAATGTGACAGGGGAGCTCTGAGTGTCAGACTGAGCACGGATCGTCCTAGATTGAAGAGTTTAATCTGGCTCATTATTAAAACAGACATCCTCCTCCGTCGAGAAGGATTTGTTTTTGTTGAATTGGTCCTATGCTTGTACTAGGACCATAAACAAGTGTGCAAACAATATCCTGATTCTACTTCTGAGAATAGAAAATCTTGATTTGAACCCTTACTCTTATGAGGCTGGCTTGGTAGGCTGTAAATAAGTTACTGCATAGACCAATGATTATAGTTCTTCCATACCAATTCTTAACTCTTTGTTGTTTGATTCATGGTGCAGTGATACCTCAGTTGGCGTCGCACATGATGCGTTCAACACGTTCTTCAGTGAGACAGGTTCAGGCAAGCACGTGCCAAGGGCCATCTTTGTCGACCTTGAGCCCACTGTCATTGATGAGGTGCGCACTGGCTCCTACCGCCAGCTCTTCCACCCAGAGCAGCTCATCTCTGGGAAGGAGGATGCCGCTAACAACTTTGCCCGTGGCCATTACACTGGTAATTCAGCTTAGATTTCCATAAATTTCATAGGAGTCTTATGCAATATGCTATTGCGACTGCGAATGTGTCCAGTTCTGATTATATTTGTGGAATGTAGTTGGAAAGGAGATTGTAGATCAATGCCTGGACCGTGTGCGCAAGTTGGCAGACAACTGCACTGGGTTGCAGGGATTCTTGGTGTTCAATGCTGTTGGTGGTGGGACTGGATCAGGACTTGGTTCTCTGCTGTTGGAGCGTCTCTCGGTCGATTACGGGAAGAAGTCTAAGCTTGGTTTCACCATTTTTCCTTCCCCACAGGTATAACATACTCACGAACCTTTGTCTTACTAACATGGTATCTTTGATTTCAGAAAAAAATATCTGTATAATTTAATCTGATCTAGGTTTGTGTTCTTTATGAGAGGACATTGGCTTGACTATCTGAGAAATAAATTGAAAATGCATGAAGCTAGGTCTTCAATCCTTTTTTGGATAATTTTTATAGAATATGTAAATAACTGAAATGCTAAGGCTGGTGTAGAATTAATTTATTTAGAGCTTTGATTAGAGATGGATCATGCAATTAGGCACTATTATTCTTGCTCTTGTTGGTTTGGCAATGCACAGCATAACATTCATAATTCTTTTGTGGACTAAACAAACTACTGGTCTGTCTGGTGGGGATCAACCTATATGTTTAAGATTATGAAGAGCACAAAATATTCTTATGTCATCTTCTTTAGTAAACTTTCACGGACTATTGGTCTTCTTTATGAAGTCTGTAAATCATGCACTGTACATGAGCCAACATTATCCTATAGTACTGTACCCACCTGTCCATGCCATGTGGGCCATTCAGCTTGTTATGTGAGTAGGTTATCGGCATCTTAGCTGTTGTGGGGACAGTACCGGTAGAGATGTTCGATTATTTTCAGTTCCTCCAGCGTATCATTATCTTTTCATCTTATGCCACTCTGGATTGCAGGTCTCAACAGCAGTTGTAGAGCCATACAACAGTGTCCTCTCCACCCACTCCTTGCTTGAGCACACCGATGTTGCGGTCCTCCTAGACCTCCAACAATCCCCCTAAAAACCCACCCCAAAAGACACCTTTTAGGGGCAGCCTAAAAAAATTGTTAACCTATTTTAGTCCCCTCCTCCAACAGCTCCCCTAAATATATCCTAATAGTATTTTGAATCTGGCCCAACATTAACAACCGGCCCATTTACTTTGCTCGATACCTATTTTTATTAGTGATCAAGTCGGTCCATCCAACCGAATAGAATAGGGAGATTGAACCAATCCCGTGCGTGTGCGTACGCGGACGACGGCCGCCGTATAAATATCAAACGGTGATTAGCTGCAATCAATAATTGAGATGGTGCATGTACGTGACGCGGCGCAGGAATACTCGGTGTCGCGGGAAAGGAAAAATGTGGCGCGAACTTTTTTTCCCAACGCGCGTTACGGCGGGAGCGAGGATAGGGGACCCCTGAAAGTTCCCGGTTTCTACCTGGGTTTTGGGAGAGTTTTGGGGAGGAATAGAAATAGGGGGGTGTTTAGGGGAGTTGTTGGAGAAGACTTTTTACATAATTTCCCAATAATTTGATTTAGGGGGAGATTTAGGGGGATTGTTGGAGATGCTCTTAGAGCTTTGATTAGAGATGGATCATGCAATTAGGCACTATTATTCTTGCTCTTGTTGGTTTGGCAATGCACAGCATAACATTCATAATTCTTTTGTGGACTAAACAAACTACTGGTCTGTCCGGTGGGGATCAACCTATATGTTTAAGATTATGAAGAGCACAAAATATTCTTATGTCATCTTCTTTAGTAAACTTTCACGGACTATTGGTCTTCTTTATGAAGTCTGTAAATCATGCACTGTACATGAGCCAACATTATCCTATAGTACTGTACCCACCTGTCCATGCCATGTGGGCCATTCAGCTTGTTATGTGAGTAGGTTATCGGCATCTTAGCTGTTGTGGGGACAGTACCGGTAGAGATGTTCGATTATTTTCAGTTCCTCCAGCGTATCATTATCTTTTCATCTTATGCCACTCTGGATTGCAGGTCTCAACAGCAGTTGTAGAGCCATACAACAGTGTCCTCTCCACCCACTCCTTGCTTGAGCACACCGATGTTGCGGTCCTCCTAGACAACGAGGCTATCTACGACATCTGCCGGAGGTCCCTTGACATCGAGAGGCCAACCTACACCAACTTAAATAGGCTGATCTCACAGATCATATCTTCACTTACCACCTCCCTGAGGTTCGATGGTGCAATCAATGTGGATGTCACCGAGTTCCAGACCAACCTTGTCCCATATCCACGTATCCATTTCATGCTTTCATCCTATGCCCCTGTTATCTCTGCCGAGAAGGCTTACCATGAGCAGTTATCAGTGCCTGAAATCACCAATGCTGTCTTTGATCCTGCAAGCATGATGGCCAAGTGTGACCCAAGGCACGGGAAATACATGGCTTGCTGCTTGATGTACCGTGGTGATGTTGTTCCCAAGGATGTCAATGCTGCAGTTGCAACCATCAAGACCAAGAGAACTGTTCAGTTTGTCGACTGGTAAGCTCTCTTCATCATGATATCAGTTGCACTTATTTTATGTTATCACAAGCACCTGTCCACTTAATTGTCGACACTGGATTGCCTAACTGATTTATGCTGACGCTACGAAGGTGTCCTACTGGATTCAAGTGTGGCATCAACTACCAGCCGCCCTCTGTTGTCCCCGGTGGCGACCTGGCAAAGGTTCAGCGTGCTGTGTGCATGATCAGCAACAACACTGCTGTTGCTGAGGTATTCTCGCGCATCGACCACAAGTTTGACTTGATGTACGCGAAGCGTGCATTCGTGCACTGGTATGTTGGTGAGGGTATGGAGGAAGGTGAATTCTCGGAAGCCCGTGAGGATTTGGCTGCTCTCGAGAAGGACTATGAGGAAGTTGGCGCGGAGGGCGCAGACGATGAGGGTGATGAGGGAGAAGACTATTGAGTAGCTGGTTAATAAGTAGTTCGCTGGTTAATGATTGGCTTGATCAGTTTACTCTGTATGGTTCCATTGCATTGCATATTGCTGTTATGTGTGTTTCCTTTTCGCAATGTGCTAAATTGTTGTTAGCCCCCGGTTGGCCATGATTGTTCATATCTTCCCATTTTGCTTTGCAATGCTACTCGTCCCAAGTTTGGTGTATATGCCATTCTGAGCTAAATTGCAAATATCTATTTTCTTTTGTTTTCTCTGCGTAGTATACATGTTTACTCCCTCCCTGTATCTGCAACGCTGAAACGTGGAAACACTGAATAGGTTTGAATCTCTCAGCCATCTTATTGCTTCTAGGTTGGATGATAATATCATTTAACCATCGGTCATCACAGCTGTGTTTTCGGTTGATGTAAGTGCTATAACAATCTGTGCTGCATCCTGCATTAGCAACATGGCGCACTATTCACTGTTCCTCGCCTTGCTTGGCGCTGGCGAGCCTGGCAGCCGCCCAGGCTCGCCGGGCGCTGCCTCCGCCTCTAGCCACCCGCCACCTTCCTGGGCAAGTAGACCTAGCAGCCACAACAAATTCTTGGAGTTGCACAGTGAGGTCCCATTTGGAATGTAATTTATCTAGGAATTGAACTGTTCCCGTAAAATTCCTACATCATAAATATGGGCCGGCCTGTGCAAGGCAATCTGCTAGTATGTGTTTCGGCCTGCCCAACCCACAAACACAGACCGCAGCTCGGCTCAGCTGGGCTGCAAAAAAAGTATAAACTTGGCGAGAATACCGCCGTTTCCCGCGCTAGTTATTTCTATGCAACACTTGGAATTAGCTGACGCGCCTACCGTACTGAACAGTGAATAGATAGCAGGGTCCAGATGCTACACGACGACGTAGCAGTCAAAACTAGGGCGTTGGGTGGTGGAGACAGTGGGTGCTACTGTAGCGGCGGACGATACAACGGTTTCAGCTATGTATCAAATTGTATATGCAAATTTGTTGAAATATATGCGCTATTTATTTTCGTAATTTGTTATATAGTACCTAACATTGCACGTAAGTTTGATACAATATATAATTTAAATACACATGTAAGACTCAAAATCGTCACTATTATTTACAATATGTTATAGAAATATAGCGTCAGCTATCCAATATGTCCAGTCTGCTGCAAGTCCGCTATTTAGTACCTTGGTGGCAGTAGGGGTGGAAAACGGTAACGGATAATTCGTTTTATCCGATATTCGTATTCGGGAAAACGTAAATGTGGTAAGCAAAAATCCGTATTCGAAAATGTTCGTATTCGTATTCGACAATATTCGTATCCGTATTTGAAAATATTCGTATTCGCATTCGTATTCGAGAATATTCGTATTCGTATTCGTATTCGAGAATATTCGTATTCGTATTCGAGAATATTCGTATTCGCATTCGTATTCGAGAATATTCGTATTCGCATTCGTATTTGTATTCGTATTACTGGGCGTCCGGACCCATGGCGCAGGGGCACACCGCACACAGGCCCGATTTGGCGGGCACTAAAGCCTAAAGGCGGGAGTCACGCGCGCGGGAGTGGGACGGCGGGAGTCACGCGCGGGACGGCGGGAGTCGCAGTTTGGTCGGAGTCGGACACATCACACATCCGGTCAACTGTCCACAGACACTGGCGAGTGGAATTCCTCACTAGACACTAATCACTCTCACTCCTCACTTCCTCAGGCTCTCCGCTCTCAGCCGCTGCAGCCGTCCGTCTGCGCGCGCATCCAGGTCCCGTGCCCTAGCGCCGCCGCCGCCTCCCGATCCCCTTCCACACGCCGCCGCCGCCTATCCTCGCTCCTCGCGTCCCTTTCTCTCGCGGTCTCGCCCTCCTCCTCGATTCCAGATTTTTCTTGCGGTCTCACCGTCTCAGGCCTCAGCCGAGAGTTGGCGTCTTGGCGACTGGCGAGTGGCGACTGCCTGGCGACGGCGTGTCCCGAGAGTGGCGACTACTGGTACACTCCAGTCCTCAATCGGTTTGATCATTTCGCTCAAGTGTCTTGATTTCTATTGTTGTTGCTTGAATGGTGCTGATAATACATCTATTTGCTGATAATCAAATCAGTGTTTACACTTCTTGCCTCTGGCATATGTGATATGTTCAGTTTGGGTTGTTGATTTATACTTTCCTAAGTTGCTTAATGACTGTCTAAAGTAATCCTTGCCACCTGTTCTGTTTACTGATATTAACCAAGTTTTTTCAACTGTAATTTACATTGATTCGACACAGATGTTATCACTCTTTAAGTGGCCTGAAACACTCGAGAGTGAGACTGATTTTATCTACAATGAGTAAAAACATCTATTCTTATTCTGGATTTCTCACTTCAGATTTTAAATTATTTAATAGGTGCTTCATCCATTGGGACTTCTATTAATGCACAGTTCATTGCAAACTTTGCTTCAGTAGCTGGTAAACAATCCAATCAGTATTTTGACTCTGAAGAGTCTGATCCAGAGGTAATATTTTACTGTTTCTTGAAGCTTACATTATTCCAGTCAATTGCTGGCCCTTTTTACCATTCTTCACGGATATAATCATTTCCAATGTTCCTTGATTTTCCTAGTGGGGTTGCTGGACTGCAGGGCATGAGCTAAAGAAGCCATCAATCAGTCTGTTATTTCCAACAATTGACAGGATAAAAGACAGGGCTTGTGGAATTCAGTTGTGCAGGCATTTGCTTTCTCTACGTGAGGTAGATTTCTCTTTTCATAACTTCAGTTATTTGAATATTTTAACAATAAGAGAGCTCATGATATATTTGCATTATATTTGAGTGCTTCCCTAGTCACTTTCTTTGGAGTAAGGCTGCATATTAATCTGGGATGCTTAGTTCAGTGGATTCTGTAGTTATGCACAATGAAATAGGCAGCGTATATTTCTCTAGTTAGAGAAGCAAGTGCTAAGGATATCGACAATTTATAGATTATCCTTGTACAGCAGCTATACTGCAGTGGGAATCTCTTCCATTCATCGCCATTCCTTGTTCGAAACTTAGTAGCATATTTGTTCGAATCTGTTTATAGCTGTCAGCCTCGCCAGCCCAATCAGGTTCCTTTCATCCTTTGTGTTCTCTTAAATTTCTAAAAGCAATAATATAATGATGGGAATAGTACTTATTCAGAGAACTTTCAGGTGAAGAAAATATTTGAGTTTCTTAAAGATGGGTTTCATGAAGTCAGCAGCTCCCTCGATTTGTCCTTCGATGATGAATTGATGATTCTGTTGCTGATGAAAAAAATTCCCTTCCTAGCATACCTAGCTAGTTTTTTGAAAGAGAATAAGTCCAACCCTTGTGAGCCACCAGCTGGATGTATAAACTTCCGGAATCTTGTTGCTGGTTTTATGAAGAGCTACCACCACCGCACCACATCCCATTAACTCCTGATGTAAGTCTTGGTGTATATTGCCTTTACAATTATGTTCGCTTACTAGAAATCCTTAAGATCTAGCCATTCTATACTTCTTACTTATGCTTCATACGATGCTCATTTTTTCTTTTGTGGTGTACTAGAACGTTGTTGTATACTTGTATTCCCTTCCCGTGCTGTGGCAATAGAAAATGCTCTTCGATTGTTCTCGCCGGCGCTTGCAATTGTTGATGAAGAACATCTGACCGTGACCAGACACTTGCCCAAAGCAATGGTTAACATCTTTAGCAATCGAGGTACGTTGATTGCTGACTGATGGATATGCTGACTGATGGATATTGACATATTGCTGCACTTTTCCAGTTTAATTTCTTTTTCCTGAACTTCCTGCTTATTACTAATCGGAAAAACCGCTAAATTCAAATTTTGACATTTGATGAAATTTGAAATGTCAAAATTTGAATTTAAAACCGCTAATCGGAAAAACCGCTAAATTCAAATTTTGACATTTGATGAAATTTGAAATGTCAAAAATTTGAATTTAAAACCGCTAATCGGAAAAACCGTTAAATTCAAAATTTGACATTTGATGAAATTTGAAATGTCAAAATTTGAATTTAAAACCGCTAATTCAAAATTTCACATTTGATGAAATTTGAAATGTCAAAATTTGAATTTAAAACCGCTAATCGGAAAAACTGGTCGATTACGACATTCGTAGTCGTAGCAGGATATTCGTATTCGACCGAATTAAGCATATATCCGATTCGAATTCGTATTCGTTACGACATTCGATTCGTATTCGTATTCGAGAATGTTCGAATTCGTATCCGTATCCGTTTTAAAAACATGAATTCGTATTCGTATTTTAGACTATTCGACCGTATCCGATCCGTTTCCACCCCTAGGTGGCAGGCGCACTACCTTGCGGTTGTTAGTGTTAGAGAAACTGTTCCTTTGTCACGTTGCCTTCTGACTTGTCAATGAATAAAAGCACAAGCAAAGCAAGCACCCTGCCCTTCTGAAACTCGCAATGGCATTGCTTCTAACTCATAAGATCAGAAGGTCTGTTCTTTTTAGCTGTGGTTTATAGTTTTTGGCTGCAGTATGTGATTTTTGGGCTGTTTGTATGAGAGATTATAAAGTAACAGAAACTCACGTACGATTTTTGCCGATATAAATGAAGTCAGTAAAGTATGTACTACAATTAACTAGTAGACTTTATCTTAAAAAAATACTCCGTTTAAAAACTAATTACTATAGAAAAACCGAAAAGCAGCTTTTAAAAGCTGAAAAGAACAGGACCTCAAACTAGTATAAATTTTACAAGCTGCTGAGCACACTGACCCGCTACTGTTGCCTTCATTCCCGAGTACACTGAATTCGTCCCGGAGTTGTGGGGCATATTGCTACCTACTGCACTAAAAAAACTCTCCTCTCTTGTCCTGACATTCGCGTTTGTTTGTGCCAGCGTCGTAAGCAGTAGCAATTTTTTTTCCCCTGCTCTCATGGAACTCAACCATCTGAAGTTGCTGCAGCTAGCAAGTTGCAACCGAACCAATAACTCTGCTAAATAGGACTTTTGGACGGACCTGATAATTTTATCAGTTTCATCCATCCCCTATCGGAAGTGAAAAGCGATGGGAAGTTCAGCAACTTCCTGAATAATTTGGCCAGCTTTGAAAAGTTTCAAAAAAGCTTTGGAAAGAGGGGACAAGCGCAATTCCAGAAAAAATTCGATGAGAAAAGCCTTTCAAATAGACTCAAATTTTTTGTGTTGCCAGCACCGTATTTGGATTTTTGCCCCTTTGATCAATCACCAACCCATGAGGATCTTACAGCCATGAGCCATAGCATAAGAGAATTGCACAGGATTTTGAGCAATACAAGAATTTTAATCGACAATCCACATTGATACTCATGGAAAACAGGAGAACTTGCCATTTTCTCAGCCAAGTTAGATTTCGAGAATTGAACTACACTATAGCTGAACTTGGTTTTACATAAGGTGCGATAATGATTTACTACGCCGCATAGCAAATTCAGAGCATTTGGCACAGAAAATGCATCGACTGCAACGAGTAGAAATCCTCTTCCTCTTTGCACTGCACTGCCTGGCCGCAGCGAAAACCAAGTTAACTTAAGACACATACATACACCTGATGCTTCTTCCCCGACAATGGCCAGCACCCAGGAGGCAAAAGAGCAAGGATGGCGAGACGTACACCCGTCGACCGACGGTGGCCGGAGCGAAACGAAACTAGTGGCACAGCGGCGAGAGATCCCAGAGCGGGTCGCAGGCGGACGCGTCGAACACCTTGTCGAAGTACTCCTGCAGGCCGTTCATGGCGTACAGGGACGCCGAGATCCGCCGCTCCACCTTTATCCGCTCGAACTCCGCCATCTCGGCCGGCGCCGAGGCGCTGGTCTCCTCTGGCGATGCCGCTGGAGGCATGCATCCGTCGATAGCGGCGAAACCGTCCAGCGCCGGGAACTGGCCGAACGCCGAGTCGAACATCCAAGAATCGAGCTCCTCGGCGCCCACGGGGGCAAAGTCCGGCCTGTACACCTCGCCGACGTCCACTGCGCCACCGCCTTGCTTCATGGTGTCGTCACAGCTGGCCGTGCTGCTGCTGCTAGAGCCACCACAAGCACTATTCGCACTATTACTATTGCTCTTGCTACTACTCGTGGTGGTTGTGGCGGGAGTGGCCGGCGTCGAGGAGCCGGAGCTCGTGGTGGGCGCGGCGGCCGATTTGGCCTTCTTGAGCTTCTTGTGGTGGAGGAGTCCGCGGATGCGGACGGCGAGGGGGCAGTCCGGGGAGATGCGTGGCGCCAAGTTGGTGCGGGCGTCGGCGCCGCGGAGGAGGCGGGCGGCCTCGTCGTAGGCGCGCGCGGCCGCCTCGGCGGTCTCGAATGTGCCGAGCCACATGCGGATCTTCTGCGTGGTGTCCTTGATCTCGGCCACCCACCGGCCCGACGGCCGCTGCCGCACGCCGACGAACTTGCTGTGGCTGCTGCTGCCCTTCTTCCTGCCCCGCGGCTTGGTGGGCTTGGCCTGCCTGGCGGCTTCTTGGTGGTAGTAGTAGCAGTAGTCCTGGACCTGGAGCACTGAGGGTTGCACTCGGAAGTGGATCAACTCCATGTGAGCTTGCTTGGCTAGCTTGTGCTTGGCTTTTGAATTTTGATGGCTGGAGAAAGAAAGGAGATAGGTGTCTGTCAAGTGTTTGCTTGGTGGTGTGCATTTGGCCCAAGAGGAGGATTTATAGAGGATTTGAGGACATCCAGTGCATGACTTGGTTTTCAGCCAGGAGGAATGTATTGCTGGTGCTTGTGGGGTTGCTTTCAGGGTTGATCATGGTGATCATGTCATGCATGTTACTGTGCATCCATGGAAATGGAAGTATATATGTTTGAAGATGAGGCACCTTGTTGGATCTTTACTTTTGTCTTTTCAATTTGTTCTGTTTCATGTGTTGTCAGTGAGCAAATAATCAGGCAAAGGTAATGTTTTTTGTTCTTTGCTTCATTATTTATGCTGTTGTGGAATCAACAAATTGATATGTTTGTAGTTGTGGTGCCTCACCACTATATTTGACCTTTTGTATTTTCTGTGATTTTGGCTCTTACTTGTAACAAAAGCAAGAAATATTTATTCATTGATTACATAAACTTATCCAATGTGGTTGACACTCATCTGTAATAAACTTAGCATTACTATATCATATGAGATGTATTCATTTTAGTTTGAGCTGATAAAATGGAATTTTATTGTCAATTTCTCCTAAAGTACGTCCATGTAGACAGGAAGCCATAAGAAAGTTTAGCGAGAACATGTTCCTACCTTAATCACATCCAGAGGCTAAACTTGAAGCAATAGTCAAGGGGTCTACCTCTCCTAATGATTTACTAGGTCTTGATTAACATGCAGTAGCTTAACTGAAAGCTTTTTAGGCCACTGATTGGACCAGGTCTTCCATAATTTTTGGTTAACTATCCGGTCAAAACCACTAAAAGAGAGACCAAGTCCTTAATGCACGACAGTCCTCCACATGGCAGAGTATGGGAGAATGATGAGAGGCAATTACGCTACAAACAGCTAAACATCAACTTTTCAGCCCTGTGGGGTTGCTTTCAGGGTTGGTCAATCATGGTCTACTTGATCATGTATGTGTGTGTGTTACTGTGCATCCATGGAAATGGAAGTATATATGTTCGAAGACAAGGCACCTTGTTGGGATCTTTAGTTTTGTCTTTTCAATTTGTTCTGTTTCATGTGTTGTCAGCGAGCAATTTATCAGGCAAAGGTAATGTTTACATCATCTTTTCATCAACCACGCACACGTGTGTTTTTATTTATCAGCCAAGTCTTTCTCCTTCATTTCACTCAAAAAAGAAATCTCCTTCATTGTAGTCGTCCTTTGCTAGTTCAGTTCTGGGTACCCTTCAATTTTTTAGATAATCTTTTCTGCAGATATATGGAAATCATGCACAGAAGCAGCCCACGAACTGTTTATCCGTATTACCTCAACTGATAAAGTTCTTATTCCACATAGGTGATAGGAATCTCATTTGGGAGCTAGAGTGAGTTGCCTTTTCACTTCAAATCACTGCTTATGTGCCTGAAGAATTCAGGGAAACTACATTGGGATGCTAATGCTATGATTTTGCACTCGAAGAAAAAGTATCTTTCAGTTACCTGTGAGACCTGCAACGATTTTTTAGCTGGTAAAAGCTTAAGTAACCTTGATGGCAAAAGTTTCTCTAATCTATACAATGAGACGGCAGTGCTAGTTTAATTAAACAAGTCTGTTCTTTTGTAAGACCATAAACTTGCATTTGTTGGTAACCACTAGGCATTTCCTTATTCATCATTTGAGAAAAGGCGCGGCAATCGTCATGGAGAAACACGATGGACCCCCTCAATTTTAAGGCATGCCAACCTCACCGTGCAAAAAGGTGAGTTTTGTCAAAATGTCACTTGTCATGCAACCATTTTTTAAGTTTGCTTGTTGATCGAACAATAGGTTGGACTGCAAGAGCACCCATGTATGTGCAATTGTTTTATGCTTGTTGGGGGAGGATCCTGTGCTATCTCGGGCCCATGATCACCTCGCAGCGACAGCACTTGTTGAAAAGTCTAACCCGAGCCAAGTATTGAAGTCAACGTCGCTGAGGTTCACAAGACCAACCTTGGCGAAGTTCACGAGACCAACCTCGGTGAGGTCCAGAGCCAACCTTGGGCGAGGTTTGGGGTTGACCTTGGAGGAAATCTGAGGCCAACCCTGGGGAAGGTTTGGGGCCGACCCCGGGGGAGGTCTAGGACCAACCTCGAATATAGTCCGAAGTCAGCCATGAGTTAACCCCGGAATCCTGGACGTGGCAGGACCCATGCAACGCAAAGGACGTAGATACTCCTAAGAGTAAGCTAAGCCCGGAGGACAAACTTGTAACATTGCTTGCCTCCCCCTTCCCCCTCTATAAATAGGATTCCTTGTAATGGAAGAGTAGAGGTCATTTTTGTAAACCTAAATACTTATATTGAATACACTTGGGTCATTTGAGTGCTTCTCCTTGAGTCCCTCCACATCCTCGGTGGTTTTCGCATTTGACCAGCGGTGCTTCTAAGTTTACTGTCCGGTCTCATATCAACGACAATTGACGCTATCAGTGGAGACTTAAGCAAGAAGCCATGCTGACTAAGAAGGGGAAGGCACAAAAGGTCACCGAGGTGGGAGGTGCAAACCCCTCCGAGGTTGAAGTCAAGCCAGATCGCAATCCGCGCCACCCTGGGGCTGAAGGCACAATCGAACCTCTCCATAGAGGCCTAGGTCACCGATGAGACCATGGCCTCCCAGGAGGCTGACCCCCGAACACTCACGAGGAGGTGGAGAGGGAGTTGAAGGACCTCTAAAGGTAGTTGAGGGAACCATAGACCAAGGCTCTGTAGTCTGCGGCCGAGCCTCGCCAAGTGGGGGAACTCTGGACGCAACTTGAGAGGGTCGGGGCTAGGGGTGGCACCCGAAGCAAAAGCGTGGTCTTCAATGTCGTTGACATCCCGTACCAATATAACGTGATCTTAGGTAGGGCAACTCTCAATCACTTCAGGGTGGTTCCTTGCCATGCCTACCTCTACATGAAGCTACCCAGCCCTAAGGGAGTCATCACCGTGCGTGGCGACCAGGATCTTTCAAGGAAGGTAGATGAAGACATTCAAGCATTGATCCAATATGTGCACTCCGTCACGCTGGAAGTTGCGGAGGCCGAGCCAGGGTTCCAGGACCCTTCCTCCAGCGAGTGGATCCCAAAGCTGATGCCCGATGGGAAGACCCAGGCCGAGCCTCTCGCAAAAGCTGATCCCACCAAGACCGTGCTGCTTGACGTGGACCTCGACCCAGCGACAACAATGACCATATTGGCTACCTTACGGGTGGACCACGATATCTTCGCTTGGGGTCCGAGGAATTCCCCGGTGTCCCAAGGGATATCATTGAGCACCGGCTCTCCATGAGGCTTGATGCCAACCCATCAAGCAAAGGCTCTGAAAGATGTCAGGCAAGAGCTAGTCCACGGCAAGACAAGAGGTGGAGAACTTTGGAATGCTGGTGTGATCCGAAAGGTTGTGCATCCCGAGTGGCTCGCCAACTTAGTTCTTGTCCGAAAGTCCAACGAATAGTGGCACATGTGCTGGATTATACTAACCTAAACCGTGCATGCCCTAGGGATGACTTCCCGCTCCCTAGAAATGACCACTTCAGGGTGCAAGCTCATGAGCTTCCTTGATGCTTACTTAGGGTACCACCTGGTGTGGATGGCCAAGTAGGATGAGGAAAAGACCAGCTTCATCGTGCCCTCCAGGATGTTCTGCTACGTTCAAATGGCATTCGGGCTAAAGAATGCTAACGCCACCTTTGCCAGACTCGTTTACAAAGCACTCAATTCCTAGATTGGCCGTAACATGGAAGCCTATGTAGATGACATTGTTGTCAAGAGCGTTCTCACACAAGCACACATCACTAACCTTCAAGAGACCTTCAGCAACCTATGCCAGGCCAGCATAAAGCTCAACCTAGAGAAGTACATCTTCGGGGTGCAAGACGGGAAGCTATTAGGCTTCCTAGTATCAAAGTGTGGGATCAAGACGAACCCTGCAAATATCCAAGCCATCCTCAACATGAAGCCTCCCCAGAACATCTGGGAGGTGCAGAAGCTAGTCGGCCGGCTGGCCGCACTATGATGATTCATCTCTCGCTCAGCCGAGAGGGGTTCTCCTTCTTCAAAATTCTACGAGGCTCGGGCACCTTTGAGTCGATCGCCGAGATTCAAGCTTCCCTTGACAACCTAAAGAACTAACTAGTGTCCCCTCCACTATTGCGTAGCCCCAAACTAGGGGAGGACCTCCTTGCTAACATTGTGGCAACTCCTATTGTCGTGAGTGTTGTGCTGGTCCAAGAAGAAGAAAGGAAATAACACCCTGTATACTGCGTGTCCAAGCTTTGCAAGGGGCCAAGGTGAGATACACTGAGCTAAAAAAAGCTCACCTATGTCATCCTCATGATCTCAAGGAAACTCTAGCATTACTTCCTAGCACACAAGATCCGAATATCATCGTCATTCCTAATCAGCAAGATGCTTTGCAATAAGGAAGCGTCCGATGGAGTGGGGAAGTGGCCTGCCGAGTTGGTCCCATTCTCAATCACCTTCATCTCTCACACCACAATCAAGTCCCAGGTGCTGGCGAACTTTATTGCAGAGTGGCCCCAGTGAAACGGCCCCCCATCCTCCCCACTGGCCGACCCCCTTTGGACGATCTATGTGGATGGCTCTTGGTGCTCAAAAGGCATGGAGCTGGGGCGGTCCTCGAATTCCCCAATAGGATGTGCACCTTCTACTATGCTCTCCTGAACTTGAGGCCACAAACAACATCACCAAGTATGAGGCTTTGCTGCTCAAGCTACGCAAGGCTCGGGCGTCAAGGTCCAAGCAACTCATTATGAAAAGCGATTTCCAACTCATTGCTTGTCACATCGACAAGAGTTATCTAGTCAAGGACCCAGGTTTGGTGAAGTACCTAGCCATCGTCTATGCTATGGAGAAGTACTTCAGTGGTATTACTATTCAGAGCATCACAATATTAAGGTAGACATCTTGGCAAGGGCCACTAGCACACAGATGGAGAGACCTACTGGTGCCTTCTATGAGGTCGTGGTAGAACCAATGGTGAAGGGGATCATGGAGGTATGCACCATTAGACAGCGAGATTGGAGAAAGCTAATCATCGAGTATCTCGTCAATGGGACTGAGCCCACTAATCCTACCAAGGCGTGAATGCTCATGAATCATGCAAAGGGGCTTTGTCATTCACAAGGACGGCCTCTACAAGCGCGGTGTTTGCCAACCCTATCTCCAATGTGTGTCCAAGGAGGAAGGCGTCGATGTGGTCCATGAGATACACCAGGAAAGCCTTCTGGCATGGATTCTACTGGCCCACTGCCCTATGAGATGCGGAGCCACTCGTCCGAATGTGCCCCACCTGTCAGTGGATATGGCATAGCACAAACTCTCCCACAAATGACCTATAGCCTAAACTGCCATTGTGGCTGCTCGCTTGATGTGACATAGATCTGGTCGGTCCCTTCAAACTCCAAACCAAAGGGTACAAGTTCATCGTGGTGGCCATCGACTATGGCTCCAAATGGATTGAGGCCGAGCCACGGGCTAAGATAACCTCTACGATGGTCCAAAAGTTTGTGGGGAAGAACACCATATGCCGATTCGATGTTCCAAGGGAGGTAACCATCGATATCAATCTCTGCTTCATATAAATCACCAATCTGAAGGCCAATTGCATAGTGGAGAGGGACAATGGCATCATCTTGTTAGGGCTCCACACTCGTCTATTCGATCTCCCAAAGGGTCACTGGGTGGACAAGCTTCTGAGCGTACTCTGGTCGATACGCACTTCGCTCAGCCGGGCCACAGGGTTTACCCTATTCAAACTATTGTACGGTGACGTGGCCATTACACCAGAGGAAGTCAAGCTTGGGTCTCTCCAGTCCATGATGGCCTCAAACGATGACACCCGTTAGGTCTCGCTGGAGTCGACCAACCCCATTCACAAAGAAGCAAGCCTCAACATAGATCGATACAGGCGGTGATGGCCAAGATGTACAGCAAGGCTGTCCAACTGTGGCCCATCCAGGTTGGCGACCTTGTCCTCAAGAAGAAGGCCAACATGGACCTCGATGGTCAGGTGAGCTCCAAGTGGGAAGGACCATATGAAATCATTTGCGCTACCATCTGGGGTTGTTTTGGCTATAATCACTAAACAGAACTAAGCTCAAACACAGTTGGAATGCGGACAACCTCCGTAAGTATTACGTGTATCTACCAGGCTTATTGTGTCATCCACATTGCATCTTTTTTGTGTTGAGCCTATTATGATGCCCCTCGATTATCTTTGCTTGTACTGGGCCTATTATGATGCCCCTCGCTCCTTTAAAATACATATGCCTCTACTGCATTATCGTGGGATGTGTCTACATTCTAGTAAGTTGCGTGCTGGGTTGACAACTGCTCACCCTTAGCTGTTGAGTCTTCACCGCCTTACAACCACCCTCCGGGGTCAAGGTCGAGTCGATGACCACTCCCCCTGGGGTCGAGCCTATGACAACTCACCCTCCTAGGCTGAGTTGCCTAACACTCCCCTCTGGGGTTGAGCCTACGATAGCTCACCCTCTAGGATCGGGTCGCCTAACACTTCCCTCTCGGGGGTCGAGCCTACGATAGCTCACCCTCTGGACCAAGTCGCCCCACAACCACCCCTAAGAGCAAGTCAACAGTACAACAACCACTTATGAGTTTTGTCCCGAGTGCCAAGTATTTTCTGATGGGAGGCGACAGCATTCTCGCCTCCCCCAAGCAAAGTAGCTGCTTGTGAGTTTCATCCTGAGCGCTAAGTATTTTTCGATGGGGACAATGACGTTCTCATCTCCCCAAGCGAACTGCCACTTCATGAGGTTGCACTTCACTGAGTCAAATGCCTGCCTCTTGGTTAGAGGATCATCCTCAAGAGCCGAATCAAGGTCAGCATGCACCACATACACGATGGCCTCACTCAAGAACTCGAACATAGGCTTTGGCAAGGGGAAGTCCTTGGTGGTAATGCGTCCCTGAACCAGCAGAGTGGTGCTGGAGCCCATGCCCCAGGGTGTGCCCACACACAGTACAGAGATGGGAATCACGCACTTAAGTCCAGGCCCCAGCGCCACCTCATCCATGGGGATCTCTGTGGTGGCAGTTGAAGCTGCACCCACCACGGTCCCCAACGTGCCAGCTGTGTCGACAGCCACATCGTCTGTGCCCTAGCTCTCCAGCAAGGATGAGTCAACAAGTAGGGACCTCGACGGGATGAATGCACAGGGGCGGCGATGGGCATGGAGCCCATTGCCATCTCTTCGGTGCCTCCCTCATGAGCGTCTCTCAGGACAAAGGTCGAGGCAATGCCCAACGAGAAAGTAGATCCCAAAGAGCCTATAGGGGAGAGGCTAGTCACAAGCCTCTTCCCCTTACCAGGATGATGAGAAGTGCCCACATTGCTGAACAATCCTGCCTGAGGTGAGCCTTAAGGGCTACCACACCCTACTGACCTGAGTAATGGAGGCGAATCCTCCAAGATGTCTTGAGGGTGATTCGCCCCTTGCCTGGACTCACCATCCTCGTTGAAGGGCAAGCGGGTGGATCACGAGCACTCCAACGTCTCACATGTGCGGTTATGGTGATCCCTCATGATCAGGTCCTCTACTATGCCGCGCTCTGCCCTCATCTCACACCCGAGTAAGACCACCATTGCCTTCTCTGCCTGAGGGAGCATCAAGCATGCATGTCCAAGTAGGGATTAGGAGAGGGCCGAGGGCTGAGCAAACATAGCGTTGTAAGGGACGTGGAAACTCACATGGGACTTGGCAAAGACCTAGAAGGCACGGATGCTCCCCGGCACCTCACCCTTTGAGGAGGTTAAGTTCTAGCCCTGGTAGAGGGGAACAATCCTCAACATGCAATACTCCTTGATGAGATCACGCATGTTGAACTTTGCAGCAAGTCCTTGTAGAAGGTGCCAGTGGGCTTTATCCATCGCGCCCAGGGAAGGTGAGAAGTGTAGCAAGCGGTCCACCAATGGCCTCATCCCTGTGCTGACAAGGCCAGATCTTTGAGCGGGGTAGTAGAACCACATATCTCTCCATGATTCCCACTTGTCCTTGCGAGCATTAGCGGGGAATTCGAACTTTTGTCGACTACCCTAGAGCTAAAAGGCTATCACCCATATAAGAGGTTTGCAACTTAGGATTTCAATACTGTGTTGCTTGGTCTAGTCCATCCAAGACCATGTCCTTCCCATTCAAACATTTATGGGTAAAAATGAGAAAGTGGTTTGCGTAGTTTATGCGCAAGCATGTTCTTAACCATCAAGTTCTGTAAGTGAACCCACTTTCAAGCTTTAGTCTTCAAGTAAAGAATCTTTTATGTGCTTTGATCACTACCAGCACCAAGAATCTGGTTTTTCTGATTACCATTTGCTATAATCTTCTCACACATTCTCGTAGGTGTACAACGTCATGAGCGTGGTATAGTGGAGGAAGCAGAAGGTCTTAGCTGAGGAACGCTTCACCCCCAACTTTGCATTGCCCACTCGTACATCAAGATGTGGACGAAAGAACCTGAGCTGAGGTGAGAGACCTCAAGGTTGAATGTATCGAGCATGTCCTTCAGCAGCCTGACTGGAGGGATACGGAGGCCGACTTCAAACTGGGCAGCAAAGATGATGAGCATCCCTGGCCCTGGGTCGGGGCAGACCTCATCAGGCTTGGGCAAGACGGCCAAGTTGGTGCTCTTGATCTTATCCTCCTTCTCTAGTTGCTCCAGAAGACCCCTCTTCATGCCTGAGGGGCCCATATGATGAGAGAACCGGACAACTTTCTTCGGGGTTTCCTCTCCATTGACCGCCACCCTATCTTCATGGCATCCTTTCGGGAGGTGGAGGCCTCGCCCTTCTTGTCCGAGGAGCCAGTGGACATCGCAGCCTTTTTTGCGGTCATGGCGCAGGGAGTTGGCTTAGGTGAGTGAGGTCTAGAGCCACGCCGAGTGGTGAGAAGGTCCCAGCGTGGAGCTCGATGGCCTGTGGCACACAATAGCCCGGAGTGGAGGACCCAGGGCAGAGTCGATGACGTTGGAGAAGCCCAATCGGGGGCGTCACCATGGAGATGACCCAGGCGAACAAGGAAGGCTACCCCAGGGGTTGTTTGGGCCCTCAAGGTGGAACAGCCAGAGGGTGCCCATACACTCACGGAAGTGGCACACGGTGGAGTCAGGGTCCCAAAGCCGCAACAAACCGAGGGTCTGAAGTCACTTCACACGGGGGCAAACTGGGGTACCGAGGTTGCTTCACCCGAGGGCAAACTAGGCGTTCAAGGTTACTTCTCTCGGAGGCATCCCGGCCGCTCATAGCCCTTACCTAGAGGCGGTCCGAGTCCTCGTGGTCACTTCACCTAGCGGCGGTCCAGAATTACAAGGCCAAGTTGGAGGTTGCTGCGAAGCCCAAGGTGTCGCCAATGTGTACCCCAGCCGTGGTCAAGACTGAAGCCAAGTCAACAACTGCAAAACCCAAAGCCAAAACTGAAGGAGGCACCATGGGGATGGTCTGGGCTTTCAACACAGGGAACCCCGAGGGGGTCTAGGTCATCACATTAAAGCTCCCCGAAGGGCGTCTGGGCTTTCAACACAAGGAATCCCCAAGGGGGGTCCAGGTCTTCAAGGTAGAGCTCACTAGAGGGCATCCAGGCTTTCAACATACCCTTGGGGGGTTCCGGGTCTTCACGGTAGAGCTCCCCGAAGGGCGTCCGAGCTTTCAACACAGGGAACCCCCAGGGGGTATGGGCTACCAAGCTAAAGGGTTTCAGAGAAGGATTGGTCCATCGAGAGCCTAACGCCTCGATGATGGTTTGGGTGAGGCGTTGGAGGAGGCGTAGCAGGAGCAGCCCGGGTTCGGTTTGAGCAAGGTAGACTGGGGGCGCTCTGGGCACCACCGATAGCCTGATGCCCTGGCAATGGTCCAGGCGAGGTGCTGAAGGAGCCAAGCCAGAGGCGGCACAGTGGGAGCAGCCCGTGTTCGGTCTGAGCAAGGCAGCAAGGGGCACTTCGGGCACCGCCAGGAGCCTGACGCCCCAGGGATGGTCCAAGCGAACCTATGAGGCAGTCCTGAAGGTCTGCTGGGGGACACACCGCAGAAGGACCGCGGGGGCCGGGTCGCCTAGAAGATATCTAGGGAAGAGTTGATTTGGGAGAAGGGAGTTGATTTGGAGGAAGTGAACGCTTGAGGAAGGGATAGCCAGCGGGAGAGGATATTTATAGACAAGGGCGGTCAATGGTGGATTGGGTCCACCCGACTCCACAGGACCATGTGAGCGCTTGTTCCATGGCACAATGTGCACTCACTCCATAGAATAGTGCTTGGTCGGCTCGCCAAGGCACCTCAAAGTGCGTGCCCCTTCCAAGCCAAGTCCACACCAAGCACCCTACAAAGACCAATCCTCAGTGTGACCCCAACCCGCTGGGCGACCCAACGTCGATAAGTCCAGGCTCACCCCCAATGGCCAATGGATGGCGAACCACAACCCCGAGTCCGATCCAATACCAAGGTATGCTCATGTGTTGTAAACTCATGGTAGGCTACCAGCGGAATCGTTGGCCCGAGGTCGCGCGCTGGCCCTTTTTCCAGGTCGGTGCGCCGGCCTAGATGGGCGATTGACGATCGTCCAGATCGGCAAGGGGCTAGTGTTGGGGAAGGGTCCCCACGCTACCTCAGACCCACGACCACCTCTGTGTGATGGCACCTGTTGGAAAGTCTAACCCGAGCCAAGTCCCAAAGTCAACATCGCCAAGGTTCGTGAGACTAACCTCAGCGAGGTTCGCAAGACTAACCTCGGTGAGGTCCAGAGCCAACCTTGGACGAGGTTCGGGACCAACCCCAGGAGAGGTCTGAAGTTAGCCACAAGTCGTCCCCGGAGTCCTGGATGTGGTGAGACCTGTACGGAGCAAATGATGTAGATACCCCTAGGAGTAAGCTAGGCACATAGAGCAAACTTATAACTTCACTTACCTCCCTTTCCCCCTCTATAAATAGGACCCCTTATAATAAGAGAGGGGATGCCATTTTTGTAACCCTAGATATTCATATTGAATACACTTAAGTCATTTGAGTGCTTCTTCTTGAGTCCCTCCGCATCCTTAGTGGTCTTCGCATCCGACCAGGGGTGTTTCTAAATTTACTGTCCGGTCTCGTATCGACGGCAATGCTCAAAGATGACTCCAAGAGGTTCTTCCTAACGAGCCTCTGTTTTATAGCAGAGTAGATGCCTTCTTTGTCGCTGTCATGGTGCAGTTTCTTGTCGAGCTTGGTAGACTATCTGCCCAAACAAAGACAAGAGGCCACTTTTGGGGCAGCAGGGAAGTCAAGAGGGAGCATCTTCGCATCTCTTGTTTAAGTTCGTTTCAGATTTGTCTTGCACTGGGAGCCGCCATGACCTTGGAGAAGATGGTAATATTCCAGTCGTGTTTTAGGAGCTAATCCACCTATGACTAGTTCAAATTCAATTTTTCTGATGCCAAATGCAGATAGAGGAAAGATTGTCTGAAAGGTACCTTGAATATTTGTTTTGGTTGATTCCTTTCTGTTGACGCACGCATCTACTACAATTTGTTTGTAGTTTAACTAGTTTGCTGAGAAAAAAAAACTCGAAACAATGACCGTCTCAGACACAAACAAACAAAACAGCGGGGAAATGCCTCCTCAAATAAGCTATGAAGGATCGGGTTAGCATCTAGACAGATGGCAGGTCGCTAGAGCAACTTTATTTAGTTGGGACTGGGACAAGCTTAGCTTCCCAGATATCGCGAATCTTTAGCTCGACCACAGAATTCTTGATGCCAAGTTGTATGCTGACAAGGTGAAAAATCAAGCCACCGTGGTGCAACGTGCAATCCTCCTGTATATCAACGCAAGGAACCGTAGAGGTAGACCGAAGCTGGTAACGTAATATGTGATGTGACCTGCCATTGATTTCTACGGGACACCAGCGAAGATGCGAATAATGCTCCTGTTGAGTTTGTCACCCCCGGTTGCAGACCTTTGTAGGGTTTTTTTTTTTTTGAACTACATACCTTTATAGTTACATGATATACATAACATCGCGTAGGCAACCTGGATTTTTCTCAATCGCTTGAGCATAGGGAACTGGAAAGGCAGAAGGGAAACAATTTGTTCTCCGCTTTTCATCTTATGCTTATGCTTCTTCCTAACAAACAAAATTTGTCTATCATCTTTTTAAAACAGCTTATCTTAACATTATTTTCAAAACAACTTATCAATGTTCAATTTATTTATACAAACGCTTGTATTACGATAAAAAAACCATCAACCACAGTAGAAAAAACATACCCCCTAAAGCATTAACAGTTCTATTAAGCAAATAGCATGTTCAAATTGTATTATTAATCAACGACCGACCTGATCATTCTGTAGACAACGAGAAGAGAGAATGCGAAACGGAAGGCAAACATCACACAAAAATATAATAATCTCATTACCAAAACTGAGGCAGCATCTGTTCAACTCAACCGACAACAAATTCCACCATTTTTCCTTACACCTCTGATGCAGCACGTCCCAAAATCATATTTGGATACAAGATAATATACACACACTACATCAAAACCATGTGAAATGGCAACTTCCAATTCCTTTGAAGCGAGCAATGCATTCACAAATGAACTCACCCACAAATGATTCAACACAAAGAATTGGTTGACAGTAAAAATGATGAAATATATCAAAAAGAAAAGGCAAGCCTTGACCTTGCAGCAACAAAAAAAAACTATGTGGATAAGATGGACTGTAACAGAAGCTGCTGCTGTGGTTGCAAACTGGAAAATGTTGACGCAAGAAAATCAGGTGGCAAAGTCTGCTGGAAACGCCTTAGAAGATTGATTATCCTACTGGTTGTTTCATCTGTAGCAAGTTCCGTTCCATTGCACAGAACCTACATAAAAATCAAAATTCAAGACAAGAATCATTTGCAAGTCTATTCAAAACACCTGAGTCAAATAAAACAAATGAAATCATGAAGAAAATAAAATTTAATTTAATCTTAACGAGCAGATCTAGATCTGCTGCTACTGCTAGAACTAACAGTCTGCCACTACCACCAGACTAGCTCAAGGACTTGCTCCAAAGACGAATCATCAAACAAAAATAATTCACACCCCAAACTAAATGTGCAGACACCAGTTTTGCTGGCACTGTTTCCATCCAGCAAAATTATCTCATCATCCCATAACTGAGCAATTATGCAAGCCAGAAATTACCTCGGCAAAAATTGAAACAATTTTAGGAAGATATTGACTATGAGGCCCAAGAATTTCAGCATCCGACCTGCACATAAAAATTGGGTTATTATAAACTGCAAAAAAAACACCAGTATTGTTGACATGTTGCCAGTAGAGAGCGATACCTCTCCACCATTGAACAAAGCTGATCATGTACAACCTTTGCTTCAATCTTATCATCTTTTATAGGCAAGCAACCAAGCCAGGCTGGAATGACCTGAGAAGCATGAATAGATTCAGTTAATGCCTCCTGGCAATGTTATGGAAGCTGCAAACCAAGGTTCAGACTCAATCTAGTACACAAGCACAGCTACTGCTGGTTTACAAGCTGGATTAGAGATTGGCTCGGTTTCAGCTAGAACTTTCGCCAAGCTAGATTCTTTTCTTTTGGGAAACAAAGGATAGGATGGTAACAAGCCGGAAAATAAGAACTCACAGCAACACAACAGTTTCTTTTTGAAAGTTCAAACTGTAAATATTTTCGAACACGGTCTGGCTAGTTTCTTAACGGTTTTAGGCAAGCATATTTTCAGCAGGAACTGTCCAGTTCTGTAATTCTGATGCTCAGCTGAAATACTTGCAAGACATATCATACTCCAATCCAAATTATCCTACTCATTTTACACAAAAGATGTTTTCCTAGCAGGATTCCTTTTTTCCCTCAGTTCAACAATGAAGCAAGAAGTAATTTTCTCTTGCATTCACTTGACAGCCAATATGTTAATGTGCATAAAGTGCATGTCATCAGATATCACAAAAAAGATGGCATAACTTCATAATGTTGGTTTTATTATGAGAAGCAACTGACATTTTAAACATATACCTGAGCTGCATCAATGACATTTTAAACATATACCTGAGGTGCATCAATACTATCACGATGGAATTGGCATATTTTTCCAAGTGCTGAAACAGCATTGTCATATGCCATAATGTTGTCTGGATGCTGTGCTTCAGGATGTCTGATAACATTGTTCAGCTTCGACAAGGCCTCTGAATTTGAAAGCATTATATTATTGGCTTAGCTTTGAAAATGCCTGGAGAAGTTTAAAACGTTCTGTATCCTCATGAGATTGAGAACTTACCTCCAACTAGAGGGCGAAAAACATGACCGCCAAACTCAGCACATACACCCACACCATAGACAGCAGCCTAAAACGAGAAAGGATTTGCCAATACATCAGTGTCCTGTTTGACTAATATCCTAATGGAATGACCAATTATGGGAACATGAGAACATTAAATACAGACCTGCCGGACATCTGAATTCTCATCATTGGATGCCTCCAACAGAAAAGGAAGGTATGTATCATAATACCTGCACATGGGAGAATACATGATTCAGTATTCCAGTTATAATTACAAGCCCAGCTTCCAAATAACTAGTTTGAAGGAACATACTTAAGAGCCGATTCACGACACTGCTCTGCAATATCGTCAAAAACACAAATAGCTATCCTTCTCTCCTCGGCTGTCTTATCTTTTCCCTGCAAAGTAAAGACGAGGTACAAAGATGAATGTATTAAATTGGAAACAAAGGAATAATGGGCACAGCTCAGCAGGAACAGGCCTAGTACAAACACACTAATGGTAATATGTAAATAACAAAACGTCTATGCAGAGGGAGGCACTAACTGCAAGTTTCCTTACAAGTAATCAGTTTTATCCAAGGTAACAACATTTCACATACTTTATTACTTGGCATCCCTATTTTAAGGTTTTCATAGAAAGAGAAGTTAAATTGAACACAGGCATGCAATTATTTTCCAAAAACCATAACAAATAGAAGAATAATGTAAGCAAGTCAGGAATATGCAGAACCTATCAACAAAAGATTGTATCGCTATATCTTGTTTTAATATAATAAAACAAGTTAGTAATTTCCAATATAGTAAAAAGGAATGGATAATTGATACAAAAAAGGAATATCATTTCAAAGGGCACAAATCTAGCTATCACAACCTTTTGACCATGTGCATTCTCTGAGATAATTACGATAACAGGAGAACTAACAAGGAATCTGCATAAACATAACAGCAAATCAACTCCGAACACAGACAAAAAAAAAGGCAGGACTCAGTTGACTTACCAACATTGGTGTAATGTACATAGAGAGCTCATCAAAGAACGGCAAGAAAGAAGCTTTGAAGGTTTTAATCAAAGTTCCAAGGCACTCGCCAACCTGAAAGTTAAAAAAGACAGAATGTTATTAAATCAAAATAAACTTCCAGAAGACAGATAAGTCCCAATGTGTATCATCATCATGTCAAGAAACACAGACCTGATCAAACACTTCCTCCTCCTGTTCATTCTCTTCTTTGAGTAGTTCTCCTTCATCAGCATCAAAATCTTCTGCTTTTGTTCTCTCTGACCTTTCTCTTTTCCTGGTTGCGCTGGCTATAATAACATTCTTAATCTCATCCGAAATAGCTCTTACTTGGTTTTCATCAAGGAGACGGCCAGAAAGCTGCTCAATGAAAGTAACATTAGTGATGAATCCAATAAAAGGCAAAACACTTTCGAAATCAAGTAAAAGTTAAGTACGTTATGCAGAGTAGATGGTTGAATAACACATTATAGACTGATCTAGTGTTTGCTTAATTGATTGATCCAATCAACAAATTTCTTTTTGTCAATAAAAAAATACAACCAAAGTGTAACAAGTAACAGGACAAATCAACCTGGCCTCAACCAGAAGCCTAATGTTAGCTTAATAAAAAAGAAAAATAAGTAATCTAGCTTTCCACGCAGCGATGACTCCTGCATACTTTATACTATAAGGAGAAAATTGTCTTGTGGTAAAGTAAACAAATTTGATGGTGTCACCAACATTTATAGCAACAAATTCCACCATAATATATTGAGAAGTGATTTGTGAAATAATCAAGACTGAGGTGATGTGAATTTTCTGCCCATCAATAACATGGAGTGATGGAGGTAGTGACTCTCCCACTATTCCTCAACATTACCACGACAGGATTGAAATTTTGGTTTACAAACAGTGCAAAGATTCCCTCGCTCATCTAGCCTCCTTAGCATCCAAAAGCTAGCCATTCCATAAGACCATAATAAACAACTAACCACTTAGCAAGATTACAAAATTTTTACCTCACTGAGCAAGAGGTCCAAACAAACCCTAATATCATGGTGGATGTCCCTAATGATTGGCTCATTGCAACTTAACTATCTGTTCGTTATAGTTTATGACATAACAATATTCTGAACAAAACAGACGAACAATCTAGGCCATATATAGTTCGTCCAACCGAACAAATTTCATCTTCAAGACTTCAACCAATGGAGTGCTAAATTTTCTGCTAGAAAAAGCAACAGATATATGCCACTACAATCAGATGTTTTCTCAACAATGCATTAAGTGCCAAAAGCACCTGATCACCAACTAATAGTACACACCATTACACTGCCTTACTATGCTCAGAAGGCATTATCATGTCGTGCTGCCCCTGCCATGCCATTGGCATATACACTGCATAAATTTCTGGCTACAAGAACTTGTCCCAAATGATTTACTCTATTTTATTTATGCACCACCAAAAATCTGGTGGATAAAATACATTCAAACACTTATTTGACAACATGGGATAGGGTACATAAATTTTGAGGGCATAAATGTCCCACTGAAATTTTGAGATTGAAACTTTCTAATCTCAATAAAATCCAACCTTCTAAAATTATGTAGTAGATATTGTGACAACAAAAGGAACAAACCTGCATGCACTCATTTAATGAATCCAACATGGATGAGCACATTTCTGTTTCTGGCTCCTGTGCAGTGGATGCAAGAAATTCCAGTTGTTAGCATGGAGTAAAACAAATTCATCAATATTATCAACCTAGACAGAAGATTTTGTATATACCTTGTGAAGCGCTTCAATGAGAGCTGGAATTATATAGTCAGACAATTGTTTAACATAAGACTCATCACGTCCTTGAGCCTGCCCCTTCTCAACAGCCAATTTTGCCGAACGTAGTAGATCCGGCATAGCTGCATAGTTGTTGGAAAATAGTTAATAAAATACAAGTCTTCATGACAAATAATCGTTAGAACATCGAAGTACCTGCAACAGCAGCTCTCCTAACTTCTTCATGGAAGTAAAACTTAAGTAGAGGAACCAATGTAGGAGCAACCTACATGGAATTTTGTAACCAATGACATATGATTTTAAGCAGCAGTTGAGGGAATTAGAGATACGGTGAATGACTGAACGTGGTAATAAACCTGATCAATCCATGGGAAGAACCCCTCCTTGAGCTCATCAGCATAGCAGCACAGCATGTTGCAAGCTGTTGCTTTCTCTTCCAGCACACTAGTTCGGATTCCTATTCTTTTGTCACCGAGGGTGATTGTTTCAATGCTGTATAAAAACATAAAATTTAGGGGTGGCATTACAAAATTGATACACAGCTAAAAGAAACAATGCCCACACCTTATTCAAAAGGGAAATAAAGGATGATTAACAAATAGCAAGATACCATGATGATATATTTATAAACAAACAAAAGAACAAAAAACATTCAATTAACACTTGGACATACATATTACGAGTTTATGACCATGAAGTAGCTTATTCATAGATTCTGGATACTGGGGATTTAACCAGGTACACAAGTTGTGCGAAAAATTGATCATAGACTATGTAAAAAGAAACACCCCAATTTGTAAGTAGTATTCAATAAGAGGTGGAAACAAAATGGTTACTACTATTCTGAAATCTCTGTCATGGTTTCCAGGATTAAGGACACAACTTTTTACTGAGTGTATAAACATTACAATTGAATAGAAAACGCAAACCTATCATCATCTGATTCTATTTCATCATCTGATTCAGCTGAAGTAATTGTGACATCAGGCTTCAGCTGAGCAGACTGAAGCAGCGGTGGCATAACAACGCTCATGTAAGGAAGAAAATCCTGTCCAAGACATTTGCATAGCCTGGCCCAAGCCTATCAAATGCAGGATGGTTGTTATACAAATTTGAAATGTTATTACACTTAATTTATCTGGCTTTGAAGCATACCTGCAACATGTAGCTGGTTATTGGATCATCAGTTTCCATTGGAGTTCCTTGCAAAGCCATAAGTACTTCCATGACCTAGCAATAAACAGGTAGATTAAAAAATTATTTCTCAATAAAAAAATTACAGACGACCAGGATGAGAAGTGAAACTCATGATTATAGAAGCATCAAATATACACCAAGATCACTACAGAGCAGGCAATATAAGGAATGCACATGTAAAAGGTGAGCAGAAGCAAAATTGAAAACCCCAATAACTACTACTCTACCAAAATAAAATCACTTTATCTGTTTTTTATGCATCAAAGAGAAAAACAGGTGAAAAGTAAAATTCATTCAGAAACACAAACAGTCATGATTGTTGAAAATTCAAGCATGGCAAAAATACACCTAAATAATGTACAGAATAGATGTGGATTATTTGCAACAAACCATAAATGGAAGGAAATGCTAACCTGCTTTGCATCATCCCTAAACTTCTCCTTGCCCACGGCCATTCCAACCAGACTTATACACTCCATGGACTTGGCACGGAGCATTCTATTAGACTTGTCAGTTGCATTCATTAAAATAGCTTTCAGGTACGGCATAACAGCATCATAGTATTTCTTGAAGTGCTCCTGCAAGAAAAATAAATCAGAAGTTTACCATAATGAAATTATTATGATCAACCAACTAGAAACCAATCAAACCATAAAAATAATGTTACAATAATGAATCTAGCTATTAATTTCCAGGTGAACAGTTACCTGTGATGAATCAGCTACTGATGCTAAAGCTGTTAGTGCTCCCTCTTGCACCATTTGCTTACCATTCTGAAGCATAAACATGAGAAGTTAACATATTTTCTATCGTCAAAAATAAATATGCTTAAAGCAACTGAAACATATTCAATGGAGGTAAATACATACCTGAAGAAGAACAAGTAATTTGCTAACAATTCCATCCAGGTATGGTGTCAAAATTTCGGGTGTGCAATTCTCACTGAAATTCAAGATAGCTGACGCGGCATGTGCCTGTCAAGGATAGTAGTGGCACAAGAAGTCAATATAAGATTACTAATTCATAAGTTGCATAATGTTAAATAGGTGTACAAAACTCCTGGCTCATGACACAGGTATCAAGAATTGCAGAAAGCCAGAAACGTAATATCACAATGCATTCAAAACAGCATCTGATTCAAAGACCAGTTTTCAAACACTGCACGAACTTAATATATATAAATCTAAAGCATAATGATTTCTATCATATTGATTCACCAGTATGAACAGGTAGGTCTTGCACAATAATAATGAAATTATATCTGTGCAGTCAAAATCCAGTCAGGTTATACATGGAAAATTATTCAAAACAAACAGATTCAAGAAATGAATATCAACATAATCAAGGCAGCAATATCTGAAGAATGCAAAGTTACTGATGTTCACTATGTCCATACTGGTAAAGAAATAGTGAATTTAGTCCAACTAATACATAAAGAGAATTAAATTACTTTTATCTATTGAAGAACCTTGTTAAAAGCCAGAAGCTCGAATGGAGTAGAACTTCTGTTACTCTGCTACACTTGGATGTGCCATATCTACTTCGTTTTGGTCCAGTATCTACTTAACACACTAAAATCTTTCAATCCAAGTTTAGCAGCAGACAATAACCTAGTTCTCTCATAACATAATTGATAATTTCAAATAAGCAGTAAAAGCCATAAAATTTTATTATAAATAAAATAAGGAATTGTGAGTAAAAAGGGTGTAAGATCAAGTATAATGCTGATATTTCAGCACTTACCTGCACCCGTGGATTCTGAAAATCATCCATGGCATTCGCCAATGCAGGCAGCACCTTCTGGTGGTAATGAACTTGCAAGTCTGGACCCAAATCCGTAGACAGCTGACCAATGGCATTGATTGCAGCCCACCGCACACGAGGATGGGGATGTTGGAAACCATTCAATATCATGGAAACCACCTGCTCCAAATTTTTAAGCATAACCTGCCAGCAATAACCAGCAACTAATTAGAATATGAGTTATTTTGGTTACTTCCTCCGTATGAAAGGAAGGAGCAGATAGCATTTTTCTGGTTTAATGCTAGCCAAAAGCTCTTGTACACGTGGTGATTAAGTATTTGTAATCCCTTGTACACAAGGAATCAATGGAAAAGTGACAGAAAAGTATGTCATTCATTATATCGTTGTCCCATTTACTATTGCCTAATTCAACATGTTAGTTAATGGATATTTTCTTTTACCTATTCAGCATGGCAACATTAAATACACCTTCAGCTTTTCAAAAAAAATTATAATAAATTTATTGCATACATAGTCGAATGCCAGTATAATTATCAAGTTATCGAGCTAACCTTTGCGCATCCTTCTGCAATCTGCGCAAGTGTGATGAGTGCAGCATGGTGCTTCTGCCACTCAGGAGCAGAAAGGTATTGTGGAAGCAGCTCAGATGCAATCGGCACAACTGCATTTCCACCAATTGCAATAGCAAGGCGGTCAAGGCACTCCTGGGCCACTCCATAGTTGTTCCCTTCACCTGCATCTTCATCTTCAGTTTCTGCAGTGTGCCAAGCAGGGTCATCCTCTACATCAAGTAACATCTGCATGAGCACTGCAAACAACCTGCCAACAAACTGCGGGAGCCGCCGCATCATTCCTGGTGCCCGCTCCCTTGCCTCAGCAAGAGTAATAACAAACTCCACAGACAGGTGCCTCGTCCCGTCCTCCAGCTGTGCGGCCTCAGCTATCTGCAGCATTGCTCCTACCACATCAGCAATCTGCCGCCTCAGGAACCTTGGCTCTGCACCAGCCAGCTCCACGAGCAGCTCCAGTGCCTCCTGTGCAGAGGCCTCCTGACCAGAGTTTAGGCAATCCATGAGCGCCCTCATCATCGCAGGCAGCAAATCCTGCATCTTGTCTCGGTCGGCGTTGGTGGGCAGGCACTGAACGAGGTTCACTGCAGCACCCAGCGCGGCGATGCGCACATCAGGAGACGTCGAGTGCGCCAGGGCGGAGGCGAGCAGGTTGTGGATGGTCATCAGATGGTCGAGGAGCGATTCGGCGATGTAATCCGCGAGGCGCGCGAAGATGAGCAGCGCCGACTCCTGTAGGTTGGGCGCCTCGGGGGCCGAGGCCGCGCGGAAGAGGAACGGAAGCAGCTCGACCCACGCGTTCTCCGGGAGGAGCAGCGCGGCGAGCTCGGATATGGCGTCGCAAACCTTCTTCGCGATGGGCTTGGGGGGATCGGACTGGAGCGCGGAGAGGAGGTGGGACTTGAGCGCGGCCTGGCCTGCGGGGGAGAGGTGCGGCCAGAGCGGGCCCGCCGCGGCGCTGGACGAGTCGGAGGAGGGGGTCGGGGACAGGAGCTTGCGGAGGAGGACGGCAGCCATGGCGCGGAGGTCGGCGGGGGTGGTCGGCGCGGAGAGCGAGGACGCGAGGCGCAGCGCGAGGGGCTCCGGGTGGGAGGAGCGGAGGCGGTGGAAGGCGGCCTCGGCGGCCGCGCGGTCGGCGTTGGAGGACGACATGAGCGTGGACAGCAGCGCGTCGAACGCCGCCGGGTCGCCGCCCAGCAGCGCGGCGGCCACGGCCTGGTCATCGGTGGACGCCATCGGATCGGTGCGAGCCTAGGCGGCGGCGGGGGCAGCTAGGGTTTGGGGTGGGAGGCGGCGGCGGGAATGGGAGAGAGGAAGGTGGACTCGGGGTGGGTTTAATAATATCTGGGTAGGGTTTGGGAGATGCGGCTCGGGTCGGGACTCACTGGGGAAGGGTGGGGGCACGGCGGCACGCCGTGAGGAGGAGAGAGAGGAGAAGGGAGGGACTCGGAGGACGGGCGGGTTTTGGTTTGGTCGGGTTGGGTTATGTTTCGGTTCGCGCGTGGCTTCGTGGGATTCCTCTCCCTGTCTCCCCTTTTGATTATTCCCGTTGATTTTATTTTGCGCTGCGATTCTTTTGTCGACACCACTCGTCCCGGCTCCGGCTCCAGCTCCAGCTGGCTTCGTTGATGCTTCGCTTGCCTTTGTTTAGTGCGGGGGGTTTTGGGTTCTAGTTACAGGCTTACAGCTAGCCTGGTGCTGCTGTCTCCTGTTGATGAGTCGGGGTGTGTGTTGAGCTGGGGATGCCTGGAATGGTTGGGAGTGGATGGGCATCATGGTGATGACCAGTACGGAAGGTATGATTGGGCATTGATGGTACAGGCAGGCGGCCGGGTGCCATCTCACTCGCGTCATGATTAGTGCACTCCTGATGATTATGGTCAGTTCTTTTGAGTTATGCCATATAGATTTTAGCTGTTCACCAGAGATTACAAAGAAAGATATTTATATGTGATTTTGGCTGATCTAGTTAAAATTGATATAGTGTATACTACAATCAACTTGTAGACTACATTTTAAAAAAACATTTCATTTGAAATCTACTTACTATAAAAAAAGTCAAAAGCTAGAAGTTGAAAAGAACATGCATCATATATCATTAATATCTACAGCATTAATTAGCATGATTAATATCTATAGTATTAATTAGCATGTCAACTAGAGTATTGCTGATGTGGAGGGGGCTAAAGAAGAGAGAGAAGTAATGTCTCATACAAGATATTACTTAGTCACACAATTCAACATGAAGACATTAACTAAAACATCTATGGGGATAAGGGAGATGTCTACCACATGGGGCCCACTGTAACCACCTCATTGTGCTCGCTAGCCTAGGCAGTAATGCTCACCGCCTTGCCAGACTCCGCGTGCTCGCCGAGCCCGATGTCGCATGCTCACCAACCGCTACTGTGCTCGACACCGCGTCATGCCCACCTCGGTGGTGATATCTTAGATATGGCCAAATACGATCGCTGCCGGTGTAGATCCAGCTGGATCTGGGAGGAAGTGGCAGAGGGGCGGTGAGGAGGGGCAACAGTGAGGGGGTGCCGGTAAGGAGGGGAGAGAGGGGAGAGATGTGGGGTGGCCAACACTGATGGGGCGATGAAAGGGGCGCCAGTGAAGAGGGGGGAGAGAGAGAGGAGGGGGAAGGAGGGAGTAGGGAAGAAAGGAGGCGAACATGGGGGTAGGGTTGCTGTTGGGGAAGGTATGGGTACCCATCTGATACCCAAGGCTTATCCATACACATTTGAGATCATCTTCCCCATACCCAACAAATCGGGGTAATACCCATGGGTATAGGCTACCCAATGGGTAAGAGAGAGATGGTGAGCAAAGGAAAGGGATTGTGGCTAGAGCCATCGACGACAGCAATAATGGCAGGGCAGCGATGTGGAGCAACGTGGTGGCCTACGGCCTGCAATCAACACAAATAGAAGGGATGTGCAGTGCCTCACAATCGTGGAGCAAAAGACGATGAGCTTAAGCTCATCTTGAGATGTGACCGACGGTGGTGGGCTCGAGGCGCGGCCATTAGTGATGAGGCGATGTGTGACCGGTGGAGTAGACCGGAAGCTTGACCTGATCTGCCAAGGCGCGTTCGTCAGTGATGAGGGCGAGGTGTGACCGGCGGCGTAGGTCAACGACTCAGCCTGATCTGTTACAACGAAGCCGGTGGCGGCGGGATGCCTACACCACGGAGCGACTGGCGGTGGCAAGATGCCTGCACCATTGAATGATAGTGGCAACGGGGCAATATTAATGATGACTGGTGATGGGAGGCTGGCGACCAACAACAACATCGATAGAGAGTGAGAAGAAAGGGGAGAGATGTTCTCAGTTGAGGAGAGGATAAATTAGATTTGGATGGGTATGGGTATTGTCACATCCCAGGTTTTCATAAAAATAATAGTAAAATAAAAAAATATTTTAATTTAAAATATAAACAAGAGTTGTTGTGTTTGCCTAAGTTTTAAAGTTTGGTTATCCCTGTTTTTCTGCTTTTAAAAAGTAATTTAAGTAAAAACATAAAAATATTATTACATAAAGGATATTTTGAATTTATGTAAAATCCAAATTCAAATTAAGTATTTGTACTTATTTGGCTTTTATCTGGATTTTCTATGTTTTTCTGGAGTTCAAAATCTAATTTCAAAAACAAAAAAGTATTTTTAGTATAAAATCAAAGACAAAAATAGGTTATTAATAATTCTCCTAAGTCCAAAATGTATTCAGGAATTTTTTTGAAATTTTTTTGACTTTATTTGCTATTTTTAACCTTTATTTGAATTTCTCAAGTTTTCTGAAAAATCTAAATCTCCAAATAAATTTCAAACTTTCCTGCCTCTCCTTCTCCAAGCAACACGTGGGCGGCCCAAATTGGCCTACGTCGCCACCCGAGCCCATCTCGTCGCTCACCTCCCACCCTCTTCCTTCGACCGACGCGTGGACGGCCAAGATAAGGCCACATCCTTGAGCCGGCACATCCGCCCGTCCGTACCTTCCCTCCTCTTCTCTCTCTTCCTCCACTCCCACTAACCGATGGGCCTGGTGTACCTAAAGCGCAAGTGTATCAGCAAGTGGGTGGCAGAGCCAGTCCAACAAGAGTGCTGCCGGCAGCTCGCCAATGTGCAGAATGGCTGGTGCCCATCACCTACATGCTGGCCAGCACATACAGGGAGCTTGGCGTCAAGGAATGGCAGCAACAGTTGGAGGAGGAGGTGTTCCCGGGGTGCTGGGTGTTCATGCTGAGGCAAGTCACCGTGCATTCAGGGTCGATGTGCTCATGGGTGAACTGGCAGCCAAGGTGGATGGAGAACTAGGCCACCGATCGATGCCCCATGGGCGAACGGGCAACCAAGCAGATGGAGAGCTAGGCCACTGGCCGGTGCAATGGCGGTAGAGTATGTAATAATAAGTGCTGCATGCTGGCAACTCAATATTTAGCCCCCTAAAATGTGATCTTGGGTCCACCACTGGTCATAGTCATACACCCACCGCCACATCTTGAAGGGCCCATACCACGACCCACCGTTGGTGTCATAGTTGCTATTGGAGTCATCGTAGACGTTGTTGTTCACAACAAAGTCGTTGTGGCTGTAGTCGAGGTACTAGAAGGATGCCGATGAGACGATGGCGCGATACATAGCCTGCACGATCAGCTTGGTGTTGTTGGGCTCATTGTTCCATGTTTGCAGGATGGTCGTGGCAGATGGGATCACCGACACACTCATGTTCACTGCCTGGTCCAGCAGCACGTCCCCCCAGTACACGACAGTGTGGTTCTTGGACATGATGAGCGGGTGGACCGAGCTGACGTACCGCTCCAAGAGCTGGCTCAAGGTGCCACTGCTAGCGAGGTTGGACTGGATCGAGGGGTCCATCTGCCAGCAACTCAAGGTCACCTCATCGACGCCGGTGTGGTAGAAGCCATCTTGGGAAGAGCAACGTGAGGTCATTGACGATGTTGGCCACCACCTAGTACATCTTGGGCTCTAGCGGGTTGGGTTGGCCGGCGCCCAGTTTGGCCCGCCAGCCGGCTGGGACAGTTGGACGGGTCGGGTAGCCAAAACTTGCTCGCACAGGATGCTGTCTCCGGGTACACACTGGCCCACGATGCCGTCTATCCTAAAATGACAAGAAATTAATGAATTTAGGCCATGTTACATCGATTATTAGAATCAAGCATGAGAAACTAGCTTGTGTTAGCACAGGGCTTAGGGAATGTTCATAGACGCTTTGGCTTGTGCTCGTAGAAGCAAAAGCCGATTCAAATGGCACACTTCAAAAAGTGGCTTCTGCAAGAAGCTTGCACGCATGTGAATCGGGACATGAAGGATCGAGGCTTGGCAGTCGAGCACGTTCCCCATCCGCGTTCCCCTCCTCCTCTCGGGCTCTCTCATGGCTACCACTCTCCAGCCACTTGATCCCACCTCCCTGCCCTGCTCTGACGCCCCCAGCCTAACCCCCAGATCTGCTCTCTATGTGCCTAAATCCATTGGCCGCCCTCTCAACTCCGAGATTGGCCGCCGTCTAGGCCATGGTGTGTTCCCCATCGTCTGCTAGTTGGAGCCTTGCCCGGTGTTCGGCCCGTTGAGCCTCAGTCGCTGTCCGCCCCGTAAAGCATCACCGCTCGTTTGGCCCCGTGGAGGTTCGCACCTAGTCCGCTGCCTCTCGGTTCAAGCTCACACCGCCCCGACCCTCGCGTCGCCCAAAGTTACGACGTGCATCACCCTCTCCATAGCCAAATTGTAAGGTATGCTTCACCCATAGCATCCATTGTCATAACTTTCTTGCATGATTGGCAATTGCTCTACCGCATGTAGCCGATTTTTTGGACGTGATTGTCCTGTAGTGTGTTGTGCACCATGGTGTGTTCTACCGACTGACAGTAGCAGGGTCTCAGAGATGGCTGGCAACGCTGAATCTCGGCAGTTTGGGATGATGATGCAACCGATATTTTCATTGATGTCCGTTGAAGGAACAGGACGTCGGCAACTGCCCTATTAGTTGCCTCTTTGGTAAGGGGTACTCCAACTTTCTATAGAAGTTTGAAGAGCAGACCAGCCGCCGGCAGTGTACCCATGAGCAAATGAAGGACAACTAGGATGCATTGAAAAAGGATTTGGCAAATTGGAAGACCCTCAAGCTACGCTCTACTGGCTTCGGCTTCAATCCGAGGACCGATACTGTTGCTGCTAAGCTGAAATGGTGGGAGGATCAAGCAAAGGTGAGACTCTTCACGAACTCTTCAATATGCTCTCTACAATGATTGTCGAATCACTGATGTTTTGTCTATTTCTGTTTCTGTTCATATTCATTTACTGAAACTCTTGTTTGTTCATGTTTGTCTGACTAATGAATAGACTTGGTTCTGTTTCTCTGACATGTTTGGTTCAAGGTACATTGTTTATTCACTGCCTAATTATGGCTGATGCCCTTTTAGCATTCTTCAAGACACTTAAATCTTACTGCTCTTTCAACTTCTAAATGGTTTGTTTATCACTCATTAGTTTTAGGTATGTTCTTGCCAGTAGATTAATTATCTGAGTTCTTTGCTTGTTTCTATTGATATGCCACTACAAAGATTGTGGATTCATCATTGTCAAATGCTTAGAATCAGGGGAAAATTATGACAATGATGTTGATTGCACTTTTGGCTCTACCTAAATGTGGAATTTTTGCAGCTATATGCTGGTTGGAAAGTAATGACGACATGTTATCTTTTATGGAGATGCCATTCTTTAATGAATTGTTTTGTGTATTACATTATGCTCGCCTTGCATCTGAGATTTACTTGTGTTGCTGTGGTTCTGTAACATCTAGTTGTTGGGCATTTCAGCTTTAGATCTGCATCATTTTATTCTCTACTGAATGCTACAGTACAGATTACAGATATCACTAGCGTTTTAGTAATTCTGGATGTTTGTCTTTACTTGTGCAAATTTTAAGCTCATCATGTTTCAATTATCAATCTGTCCCATTGTACTCTTCTGTTCCTTTAACCGGCTAATTTTCGAGTGCTGATTTGTTGTAGCGCCTGGTTGTTACATTGCAGTTAGAAAGTCTTCGTCGCTACAAGCTCATTTTCAAGGAGCCACGTTTTGACCCCCATTTTAAAGACTATATTGGGATGATTAACAATATACATATGGCAATATTGATACCTAGGCACTAGCATTGAGACACTACAATCATCACGGATACACCGTGTTCATGGTTTGTGACTTTGACGACTGATTTACTTCACATACCCGATTTCGAATGAGTTGTACGACTGGTTGGGATAAAAGAATTTTTTAACTATCACCACTTCTCCCTTCGGAATGTGATCGAACGCGCATTCGATGTTTGGAAGAATAAGTGGCGCATCTTGTTCAGCGTGCCAAGCTACGACGTAGAGACATAGAAGAAAGTTATAGCGACGACTATGGCTTTATATAACTTCATCATCGACTCAGTTATGTCTGATGATGACTACTTGGACATTAGCGATGGTGAGGGCTACGTCATAGGCGAGGTTGGGGATATGGAGTCTCCAACTGATAATGTTAGGAGGTTTGACAGACTTATGGACACGTTCCGCAGTGGCATCACATGCGTTTTAGTAGGATGAGTTATGGTTTTGCATGTTATACGTACCTATGTTGTAATCTTGTACTTTGTGTTTTAGCATGCTGTAACTTAGTATGTATTTTTGTTATGTTCCAATTCCGTTAGTTGTTTGCCTTCTTTTTTACATAATGCACTCAACTTCTATCAGTCACTATTATTTATCAACTAGTACTATTCATCAGTCATAAGTTAATACGAACATCCTAACTTTAATAAGTCACTTCTATCAGTCACTACTATTGCTCAGCCATTGCCAAAAGATAACAGTAAAAACCAATACGGACATACCTTTATTAAACATTTTGGGAACAGAGGGAGTAGTCTAACGTAACCAAAGCAGAGGAGGCTTAGGATGTAGGATCAAGGATACCGACTAGAGGGGGTGAATAGGAGGGTTTTAAATTTTTTTCTTGTTCAATTGATTAATTCTTTACAATTTAGATGACAAGAATGTAAAGCAATTAATCATATGCAATTCTAGTTAACAATATAGCAAACCTAGCTCTACACAATCAAAAGATCAACAATGATGTAATTAAGTAAGAGCTAAGCACAAAAGAACACAATCGATGTTTTACCGTGGTGATCGGAAACTTGCCGGTTTCCTCTAGTCCACGTTGAGGTTAGCCCGAACGAATCGGACCGGCTCCATGAATTGAGCCAATCACCTCGATCACTAATGTAGCTCTTCCCCGCTCCGGGTAGGTGAGCTCCAACCTTCACAACTTGCTGGGTCTTCTCACAAGCTTCTTGAGAAGATCACCAAGCCAAACTTCGCCCGATCGTCCAAGTGCCGGCAAGCACTAAGAGTAATAGACCTAGGGCTTCACTTGAATGCAATTCTTGTGCTAAGTGGATCAACAATTGAAAATCTTGCACTAATTGCAAAACCACCTCAATTTAATGCTCAATGAGAGAAAGTGAGTGGAATGAATGCTCTTGGGCTCAAGGAATATGCAATGAGTCTCTAACCTAAGCCCTTGTGCAGTGGTGGGGGTATTTATAGCCTCCACCAACCAAAACTAGCCATTTGACACAAATTCCAGAAAACAAATCTGGTCGAGCGGTACTACCGCCCCCAGGGGCCGGTCTACCGCAATCAAATCTTCGCGCCAGAACGGCTATGTCAGAGCTCTGCAGTGACCGTTGGATTTGGCGGCGCGGTACTACCGCCGTTGACATTTGCGGTACTACCGCTCCCCGGTAGTTCCGCAAAGTCGGCGCGGTACTACCGCTCCAGTCGACCTCCAAAAGGTCCCAATTTTGGTGCTCTCTGGAAAAATTGATCCGCTCTGAGGCCGGATCTTCCGGACTTCGGAAGTACCGCTCTGGACAGCGGAACTACCGCACACAGCGGTAGTTCCGGCGTTGAAATCGCCGGTACTTCCGCTCCAGGAAAATCCAGACTTCATCCGGAGGGTGCTCTCTGGAAAAATCGATCCGCTCTCCCTCCGGATCTTCCGGGCTCCGGAAGTACCGCTTCAAAATGCGGTACTACCGCTTGGTGCGGTAGTTCCGGCGTTTAAGTGGCCGGTACTTTCGTTCCCGCAAGAGCTTAAGTGCATCCGCGGGTGCTCTCTGGAAAAATTGATCCACTCAAGAAACGGATCTACCGCTCGCCGGTACTACCGCATTTGGGCGCGGAACTACCGCTCTCCAGTAGTTCCGACGTTCAAAACTACGGTACTACCGCCCTTCCAGACAGAGCACAGAAATTGTTTTAAAACTGATTTTTGATGGATGCAAGTTTCTAATGTTGATCCATATGGCACAAGACGTATGTTTTCAAGCTACTTGCCAAGATCCCTCTTGATGGTACGATCATCTACCCTATAATCCGGTCTTTCACCATTCGCCTAAGACCGGTAAAAATAAAAAAGGATCTTACGCTAAGTATACCTTTGTCTTGAGCCAATTTAATCTTCACACATCTCCTTTGGCTTGCATCTTGTTGCACTTATGTGAACTAACCCTTTGCATACTTATAAAACACGTTAGTCTCATATTCACATAATTTTATTAATTACCAAAACCATTTTTATGGGCCTAGATGCTTTCATAGGAGCTACAGTATTGAGCTTACCCGACGAGTCTATCTCCGGCACGATGCGGATGCCGCGGCTCATGGCGAAGTCAACGATGTGCTTGACGTCCGCGACGGTGTACCTCATGTCTCGCCGTACGCGCCCTTCTCGGCGAGCACCGGCTACGAGCGGGTACAGCGGCCCGTCCTCCACGCGCACGCCGGCGGCCACCACCAGCAGCTACTCCTCCCGGCCGCCGCTCCTCATGACCCCTAGCTTATCCTCGAAACGAGACAAGAATGAGAGGAGTGGAGAAACCGCTTAAAGCCATATGTTCATATTAACTTTTGGTTTCTTCAAGTAGAAGACAGAAGCCAATATAAATATCCCCTATATATATTGTTTAGCTTGCACAACGAGGTTTGTTGCATAATCAATTCAAGATATCTTGTACTTCTCGAAAAGCCTCAATTACGCTAAAAAACCTCTAGAAGATATGGACTAAGGAAAGGTGGACGCAAGGAAAGAAATCGTCGATAAGAGATTTGAAGCGAGGAGATTTGAGATGGACAGGGACTCTATATATGGAAACTTTGAGCTGATATGAATAGAGAGATTTGAAGCACACTCCAAGATTAAGTCGGCCATTTTAGAATATAAATACCCTGTATCGGTTGACGAAAAAACGCGCATATGATAACCTTTACTACCTTTTTGCATCTAATTTTTCTATATCTGAGAAGTAGGCCATAGCTAGAATCTTAGCTTCGTAATTCGATTTTGATTAATATTATTTCGTATTGACGTGTTGATTAATCTGTGAGTTATACTTATCTCCTGTTTCGAGATTTCGTTCATGTTCGCTATTTCTTCATATTGACGTTTCATCTAAGATTGATTTTTGTTCAAACTTATCTGTTATCGACTTTGCTGATTTACTGAAAAATCAGTTGTCACGTCATATACGCTGCTAAAGAGCATCTCTGTAGAAACACGGTGCTGCTGGCAAGAATTTTCTAACGGAAACACCCTCGAAGGCAAAGTGGTCATCTCGACGTCGCCGGTTGATGAGGCTTCCACTCTTGAGGTTGATGAGTACGGGGAGTGCAACGAGCAACGGTGGCTTCGCGAGCTTGGTTTATTTCTCGCTGTTGGCTTGGACACTCCGGCAAAATGTTGTGGCCAAATGCTAGAGCTAGTGAGGCAGATAACATATTATTGGGTTCTATGTTTGGGCCAGAAGAAGACGAGATTTAGGGTCTGTTTGGTTGGTGCCTAAGCTTGCCATGCCTAAGTTTAGGCAATGTGTGGCTGCCACAGAAAGTGTGGCTAACAAAATCGAAACCACACTTGTGGCAAAGTTTGGCAAGAAACTGAGTCTATGACGTGTGGGGCCGGGTGCTAAGAAAGTGTGGCAAGCCACAGTTGCGTCAGTGAACCAAACAGCTACCTAAAAACTGTGGCACGCCTAACTTGTGGCTAGGCAACTTCTGGTCATGAACCAAACAGGCCCTTAATGTTAAATTCTGGTGTTGACTTTGGAGGTAATGCAAATGTTGGGGCGGTCTTATGCATAGTCTTCTCTCTGTTTATACTACGTTCTAGCTTAATTGTGAGTACCAGGAACATGCAAGGTGTGAGCTCGTTGGCAGATCACCGATGTGCTATGTCATTGATCCGAAAGAACAGGGGCGGAGGGCCCGGTAGGGCAAGGTAGGGCGCTCGCCCTACCTTGGCTCCGCCGCGAATCCCCACCCCGAGTTGATCTGGCCGCCATGGATGCCAGGTTGAAGGTCCTGTTGCTGCTATTGAACGAAGTCTGAATGTTCTCACGAGGAAGATGACTGAATTGTTACTTCGTAAGTCTGTTAGTCAACCTTTGGCCTTTGGGCCTTGACGCTTCACGCTTGCGGCTTGCCTTGTGGGCTTGTGGCTTGTGGGCCGCACAACATATGTGGACTGGGACTGCGGTAGCCCGTTCGTTTTCCAGAGCAGCGACGACGCTTTGCCTTCAGCCGCCGATCATACCTTAAATTTTTTTCGTCCTCCGCCACTGCGGAAGAAGGCTAATGTAGAGGTCAGTCAGCAAAGAAGAAAGGTTGTCAGTACAAGGAGTAATGGAGTAATGGCGAAACCGATTCTCGAGTCTCCACATGTCTCTGTGTAAAGTTTAATACAGAGCGAGAGCTGTACCTTTTTCACTGTCCAGACCAGACGAACTGATCGCTCAAATGGTCCTATAGACATTTTTTTTCTTCAAATTTAATCACCAAACGCTCATTTTCGCAAACATGGTCCTTTCTTTGGACCTGCTGTATCTGCCGACCTCGACCTACCCGAGCTCAGCAAGACGCCGGCACCACGCACGTTGCATTTAATGCCTTCCATTTAATTAGTGCGTATACTAATCAGTGCTAATAATATTTAATCAATGCTAATCATATTTAATTAGTGCTAATCATAGCCATTTAATTTACTACCGTGGTCAGGGGCTCGGCAGTTCGCTGTAGCTTGTCGCTGCTGAGCTCGAGAAAGAAGCTAAAATTGCAAAAACAAATGTTCAAAGATCAGTTTTTTAAAATAGCTATAATACTATTTATGTGAACAGTGCGACCAGGCCAAGCATAAACGGAGAAGAGAACTGGTTGGTTCAGTAATACAGACGCGGCCGAAACAATGGTCACGGATTTGGAATTGGACAAACGTGGTGATCACAAGTCTTGAGTTAGACCTGAGCAAGAGGCCCGGCCTGCCTAAGGTATACGGCCCAGTTTGGGTCGGCCTTTCAGTTACAGCAGCCCACACTTGTGTTTTTTTTCTGCGGGAAATAAGCAGAATCAACAACTTACCGTTTCCGTGGTGAGCTCCCCAGGCCATTTTCCCCTCCTGGAGCCTGGCACTTCAAGCCCACTCCCTCCTCGTGGGGTTTGAAAGTTGGAACGTGGGATTTTTTTTTTTTTTGCGATTTCTACGGCAGTTGATATGTTACTTGTGAAATTTCTACCCTACAAATTGGCCTAATTCTCTCGTTTTTTTGCCCCGTTTTACATGCATAATCTGGACATTTTGTGTTTTGTGTCATTTCCTTCCAATCATTGTTCTTCAACGGGACATAAATTACAAACAAAAAATTGTTCCTAACATAGGTTAAAAATGTAGGAACACGCGTACGCTACACTAGCGCAGAATAAAATTTTCTACCGCGTAAACCAGGAAGCCATGCAAGTAAGAGATCGCATATTGTTACCACTAGACGCGCAGTGCAGCGGAAGTATCGTTGATGCAGTTGATTCAACGAAGCGCGCGTCGATGTAGCAGTAGTAGTCGAACGTTCTCCGTCCAACTGTCTCCTCCTCGTGATCGTCCCGCTTAGCGCCGCAGTCACAGCAGCGCCTCTACCGAAGTCCACACGTCCGGGATGGAATGCCGTGCGCTGGTGTGCTAGCACCGTGCGCCCGGCTAGAGTTTCGGGATACGGCCGAGGGGAGGTGGCGGCCAGGGTTTTCAACACAGAAGTCTATTTCACCTGCAGCCCCGCCTCCACATATTTATAAAGCATGCTAATTGGCTTCCACGTTGTAGGCCCATTAGAAAACCCTAATCCCATATGGATCAATATCCCTTTTGGCCTATAAAACCGAATTGTTTATGATTGCCTCTTGGGCACATCACTAACAAAAAAAACATCCACGTCGCTCTATGAGGCTAGAAGATTTCACATTAATAAGAGAAAAAGGAGAAAGATCTACATTGCTTATTTTGATGAGTCTAGATTATAACGGTGTAAATTAGATACTTCCTTTGTTCTTTCTTAGATGTCGTTCTAGAATATGCAGTCAATATTTAAAATCTTTGACCGCTGTTATATACAAACATATTTGAATTTGTCATATGAAAATGATAATACTAGATCTGTTATAAAAATACTTTCATATCATTATATTTTTAAAAATATATAATTAAAAAATGTAATGGTTAAATATGTGTAGTGGAGACCGTGTCGATATCCAAAACGACAAGTAAAAAAGAGTGGAGATAGTATATCTATTAGAGCTGTTACAGTTGTATAAGAACTACAACTCTATTTTCAATCATAAGTATTAGAGTTAACAAATGCAAAAACATGTATATAATAAACATATGCAAAAACATGTATATTGTATGGTGATCATTTTGACTTCAGCTTTTAGCTTCCAGCTTATTTTTTACTATTCATAAATTTCATCTTTTTCTGAACTTTTGGCTTTTTGTTGAGCTTTTTTGCCGGTTCTTTTTTTCCCATATTTGTTTGTATTATACGTAATGGGCCAACATATTTTTTATATTTTTATTTTTTTAAATTTAATTATGGTAAATAAGCCTCTGTCAGCTATAGTGTTTTCTTCAGTCAGCTACAATGCTTTTTAGTTATAAGTCACAAAAAATAAGCCAAAATATTCACAACCTAATTTGGCTAGTTTTCTATTATATATTGGTACTAGTTGATTATGTGGAGTGCGTAGAAGATTCCCTCAACAGCGTGCGCATCATGTTTTGTCCTCACAGGTCCAATTCAAAATACCAGAAGGAAACTGCAGGACCTGCAAGTTCTGCCTTCCAAATACGGAAACAGATCCTCAGTTCCTCATCGCCAAAGAGTCGTACGTTGTCAGGCAAACTGATGCAAAAGCCATGCTTCTCCAACCTTTGCACTTAACCACACTTCTCCTTAAACGATCTATACGTTAAAAGCTCAACATCTGTATCAGTCAAAATCACAAGTGAGTATATATCTCTATGTAATCTGTACCATAAACAGCTAAAATTCAAAAATTTTAGCCAAAAACCATAAGCCGTAGTCGACAAGCAGCCAGCAGTTCGTCTACAACGGCTTCGCGCTAGCGAACCTCACCCTCGACGGCATGGCCACGGTCACGCCGAACGACCTCCTCATGCTGGCCAACGGCGCCATCCAGATGAAAGGCCACGCCTTCCACCCGTCGCTGTTGCCGTTCCGCGCCGCGCTGCGCCGAACGCCACCGCCGTGCGGTCCTTCTCAACCACCTTCGTGTTTGCCTTATTCGGGCCGTGTGATGACATGAGCAGCCACGGCCTGGCCTTCTTCGTCTCTGCGACCAAGGAGGTCCTCTCTACCGCGCTGCCGAGCCAGTTCTTGGGCCTCGTCAACGACGCCAGCAACGGGGCCCGGAGCGCCCACATCTTCGCGGTGGAGTTAGACGCGATCTTCAACGCCGAGAGCCACGACATCAACAGCAACCACGTCGGCATCGACGTCGACAGCATTGCGTCGCTCAAGGCGGCAAACGCGGGGTACTACGACGACGCCACCGGACGGATCCAGAACCTCACCCTGATCAGCCGGAAGGCCATGCAAGTGTGGGTGCAGTACAAAGGCGAGAGCACGGAGCTCAGCGTGACTATGGCACCCCTGGGAGTGTCCAAGCCCAAGAAGGCAGAAGCCACTTCGGCAGACCGCCGTCGACCCCTCGGACGTGGTGTAGGACGCGGCGTACGTCGGATTCTCTTCGTCCACTGGCATTCTCTTCTCTCGCCACTTCGTGGTCGGCTGGAGCTTCGCTCTGGACGGGCCGGCCCCGGCGCTAAACATCTCAGCGCTGCTTGCCTTGCCGCTAGGGGTCGGTTTGTTGGAAATAATCATGCCGAATCCGTTTTAGAGTCTATATCAAGTCTGAGTTAGTTTAGAATTAAAAATTTATGTTTCAGAGTCGATTTATGCATGTGAGTCTAATTTGTAAAACTATGTATAAATAGTGGAGAAAACTAAAAAAAGGTGTGGTAATTGAAGCAGCACCAAAAGATTTGTTTATTCTATCGCTAAATTGTTTGCGTTGTCACTGCTGAGAAATAGAGAAATTACATCGAAAGATTACGAGTACTTAGAGCAGTCGAATAGTACTAGAGGAGACTTGAGTGCTTAAAAGCATCCGAGTGCATCATGGCTTATAAGAACCATAGCAAAGGAGGTCGAAGCCTACGCGCACGCAAAGTAATCGTAACTATCAACAAAGTGGTCATAACAAAAGGAGTGGTCGTTTCCTACATTGAGTAGTCTTAATCAATATTGCATAGTCGTAACTTATATTGAGTAGTCGTAACTTAACTTCAAGTGGTCGTATATCAACATCTGGTATCAGAACTCGGTGCCGATCAACTAGTAGAAGAGCAGCACATGGTAGGGAGCGGATCTTCGTCGACAATAAAGGAGGGGCCAAATTCTCTTCCATATCCAGTTCTCAACTCAAAGAACTACCCGGCATGGTCTATGAAGATGCGGGTGAATATGTGTGCCCAAGGGGTCTGGGACGCGGTAGATAATTCAACCTATGCTAGTGAAATGGTCAATCCAAAAGGAAAGGCTAATGAAATCGACATGAAGAGCGATCAAATTGTTTTGGCGCTCATCTACGCTGCCATAACCGACTCAATGCTCAGTCAGCTTGTCGAAAAAGATACAACACGAGAAGCTTGGATTGCTCTTCGGACTATACACGAAGGTGTGGATCGTCTCAAGAAGGTTTGACTACAAACTCTCCGATGAGAATATAAGGCACTGCATATAGGTGAAACTCAGTCAGTATATGAGTTTGCAGGTAAATTAACTGATGTGATCAATGAGATTCGATCTCTTGGAGGTACATTGGAGGAAACTACGGTGGTCGAGAAGTATTTATGTGTCCTACCCGAAAGGTTCATTCTGGTGATCACAACTCTTCTATATTCAAGTGATCTCCAACACATGAAAATAGAAGAAGTAACAGGATCTCTCAAGGCTCATGAGGGATGGCTTAAAGGGTGCAAGGCCACGATTGATCAAGCATTGCTAGTAAAAAGTGAAGCAAAGTTTGAAAGCAAAACTTGGCGGGAATAAAATCTAAGCCAAGGAGGAGGCCGATGATCTAACAATTAGCGTGGACGTGGTCGTGGTCCAGGAGGTCGCGGTTTTGGTCAAGGAGGCCGTGGTTTTACTACTGATCGTGGAGAGAAAACAATGCAAGCTGAGTTCTCTTACAACCTAGACAAGCCAAAAGTCAAATGCTTTACCTGTGGCAAAGAAGGCCATTATGCTGCAGTCTGCAGAAGTTATATTAAGTGCTTTGAGTGTCAAAAGTTTGGACACTATTCTGCTGATTGCCGATACAAGAAGGAGGAGGCAAATATGATTTAAGCCAAAACAGGGAGGAGCCAGCACTTCTGTTGTCCATGTGTGAAGAAAGGAGCACACAACTTATGATGCTAACTGAAGAACATGTTCAGCCGCAACTGCTGAAAATTGGAGAAGAAATGGTGGAGTCAAATCTTTGGTATCTCAACAACGGTGCTCTAATCACATGACTGGACAAAGGGCAAAATTTAGTGAATTGAATGAAGGCTTTCGAGGCAAGGTGAAATTTGGAGATGGATCAGTTGTTCATATAGAAGGAAAGGGCGCTGTTTGGGTGCAAAGCAACAATGGAGAGCAAAGAGCGTTGACTGATGTCTATTACATACCACGATTGTAGAATAATATCATAAGTCTGGGTCAGTTGACTGAAGAAGGCTGTCATGTGTCTCTAAGTGGACCATACCTATTACTGCATGATCGCGAGGGACAATTGCTAATGAAGGTAATGCGAATACCAAATCGGTCATACAAGAGTGAACTCAAGACAGTCAAACCAGCTTGTTTCAGTGCTAGGGTAGACATACGGCGTGGTTGTGGCATGACCAACTTGGTCATGTGAATTTTCACTCCTACTTGGGCCACGTGGTGTCCGCTCACAGGGTGCCCATGAATGATGACAAGGTTCGGGCGATCAAGGAGTGATCCGCACCTTGCTCCCTCTGGACTTTGCGAGGGTTTCTAGGCCTCGCGGGGTACTACCGGAAGTTCATCCAGGAATAGGGGGCCCTGGCGGCCCCCTTGATGCGTCTTCTCAAGTGGGGTCGGCCTTATTAAGGCCGTTCATAATTAGCATACGTACCTTTGGGGTTGGCCATTTATAGTGCGCAACAACCACTACAGCTTGAAGTTCTTGTTGGATTAGTGCCTCTCCACAATCCCACAACACCATTGGGTTAGTAAACTCATTGGTTATGATTTTGTGGTGGATTTTTGGCTAGGACACCTCAACATGGTCGTTGATGCACTGTCCCCCGTGACAAGGAAGCAGCCATAGCTCTTTCGTTGCCACACTTGAGCCTTTTTGATGAGATTAGCTATGAGGTAACCACCAATGAGGTCCTATAAAACTATAGCTGCCACATTGCCGTGGGTACTTTATAGCGCCCTTGTGCAGTTGTGGATGGGCTCGTGATGCACAGGGGTTGCATATTCTTGCCGGCCGATTACCCCTAGTGCCGGCCATCTTCGATGCTCTCCATGACATGGGTCATGAAGGAACACAGAAGACACTCCATAGAGTGTATGCCAACTTCCACATTCCTGGCTATCGCGCACTCGTGGCAGATGGGGTACGGAGTTGCCTCACCTACCAGCGCAACAAATCGGAGCATCTGCACTCGGCTGGTCTGCTTCAACCACTACTAATTCGGAGCCAAATTTGGGCTAACATCTCTATGGACTTCGTCGAGGGCCTTCCGAAAGTCAATGGGAAGTCAGTCATACTCTCTGTGGTGGATCGCTTCTCCAAGTATGTGCACTTCATCACCCTAGCGCGTCCTTATACTGCCGCTTCGGTTGCATTGGTCTCCTTCAGGGAAATTGTCCAACTCCATGACCTGCCAACCTCCATTGTTAGTGACCGTGACCTCGTCTTCACCAACAATTTTTGGCACGAATTGTTCTGTCTGTCTAGTGTCCAATTGAACTTCAGCTCCGTCTTTCACCCTCAGTCGAACGGATAGATGAAAGTGGTGAATCACATCATCACAATGTATCTCCATTGCCTTACTGGAGATAGGCCACATGACTAGGTTCACCACTTGCCTTGGGTGGAGTATTGCTACAATACCTCCTTCCAAACTTCACTTTGTGCCACACCGTTCCAGGTGGTCTATGGCTGGAATCCACCCTCTCAGCTATCTTATGGACATGGGCATGCCAAAGTGGAGGCATTTGACAAATCCCTGTTGGACCATGATGAATTCTTGAGGGGGATTCACTAGCGCCTACTTCAATCTCGGTAGTTCATGAAGAGTCACCAGGACAGTCACCAGCGTGATGTGGAGTTTAACTCTGGCGACTGGGTTTGGTTGCAGCTCCATCACAGGCAAGCCGCGTCCTTGGTGGTATGGTCTCGGCAAAAGCTAACGCCTAAGTATTTTGGTCCTTATCTGATTGTTCGCCACGTGGGTGTTGTAGCTTACAGGCTCCGCCTTCCAGACGGTGCCCATTTGCACGACATGTTCCACGTCGCACTTCTGAAGCACTATCATGGAACTACCCCTACCGCTCCACCGAACTCTCGCCTACAATACATGGCAAAGTGGTACTTCAACCCAACATCGTCCTCGTGCCCGCCTCCATCAAAGGATATGGGAAGTCCTGGTATATTGGAAGGGCCTTTCGCACGCTGATGCTACTTGGGAGAAGTCGGAAGACTTTCGTTCAGTGAACTCTCAAATCTCTACTCCTTAAAAGGAGGAGTTCAAGGTGATGGTGCATCCTACACTTCTTCCCTTTTCACTGACATGTAGGACCACTTTTTTTGGCTGTGCTCGCGCGGGCTTCACTTCAAAAATTCCTCACCTACTACCCCTGTCTCTCACCGGTTGGATTTTCTAACTCTCTCTCTTGCTCTCACCGGTTGGAGGCGGAGGTAGGAGGAGCTGCGGCGGCGGCTGGCTCGGAGAGGAAGGGGGCGGAGGAAGGAGGAGGCGCGGCTGTGGCGGGGGAGAGGAAGGAGGCGACGGCGGGGGCGGCGCCGGTTGGGGGCGGAGGAAGGAGGCGGCGTGACCTCCATCTCACCGGTTGGGGGCAGAGGCAGGAGGAGGCGTGGCTGCGGCGGCTGGCTTGGAGAGGAAGGGGGCGGAGGGAGGAGGAGGCGCGGCTGCGGCGGGGGAGAGGAAGGAGGCGACGGCGGGGGCGGCGCCGGTTGGGGGCGGAGGAGAGGAAGGAGGCGACTGCGGGGGCGGCGCCGGTTATCCCCGTCCCCCATCTCCCCCATTCTCCACGTCTCCCGGCCTCCTCCCCCTCGTGCCCCCGTCTCCCCCGTTCTCCGCGTCTCCCGGCCTCCTCCTCCCCCCGCGCCGTCGCCGACGCCTCCTCCCCCGCTCCTTCGCGCCGCCTCCTCCTCCCCACCCCGCGCCGCCGCCTCCTCCTCCCCCACCCCTCCGCACCGCCACATCCAACGGCCCCGCCGCCCGCCCCGCCCGCTCCTCCTACGTCCCTCCCATCTCTGCAACCGCTCCTCCGCCGCCGCCGCCGCGCCTCCCCCGTCCTCCGCCCCGCCCCCGCGCGCCTCACCCGCGGGTCGCCCGGCGGCGGCGAGGGGAGGCTGCACCCCGGGAGGTGGGACCGGGAGCCGAACCTGTTCGCGAACGAGGACGCGGCGACCGAGGAGCCCACCGGGGTGTTCGACGAGCACCAGAACACGGGGATCAACTTCGACGCGTACGAGGACATCCCCGTCGAGACCAGTGGCCGGGACGTGCCCCAGCCCGTGGGCACGTTCGCGGAGATCGACCTCGGGGAGGCGCTCAACGAAAACATCCGCCGGTGCAAGTACGTGCGGCCCACCCCCGTGCAACGGCACGCCATCCCGATCTCGCTCGCCGGCCGGGACCTCATGGCGTGCGCGCAGATGGGGTCCGGCAAGACGGCCGCGTTCTGCTTCCCCATCATCAGTGGCATCATGCGGGGCCCGCCCGCTGCGCAGCCGCAGCGGGGCGGGATGAGGATCGCGTACCCGCTCGCGCTCATCCTCTCCCCCACCAGAGAGCTGTCCATGCAGGTGATGGATAATTATCTCTTGGTTGGCATGGATGTTATGCCCAGTTAATTGCCTGTGATATGCGTTTGATTATTGTTGGCTTGTCTTGCAGATTCATGAAGAGGCGAGAAAATTTTCATACCAGACTAGTGTCAGGGTAGTCGTTCCATATGGAGGAGCACCTATTACTCAGCAGGTCTGGTTCTGTCCTTCTGTGAAGATTGAAATCCAAATCTGTAATAGTTCAAGTTCAGAAAATTGCTTGGTTTGCATAAAATTTCTGTCTACATAAACCTTTTAGGATGAGTATAACAGGTAACCAATTCAAAGGATGCGATATTTGCATGGTAGGATAGGCAGTTAGTTCTTCAAATAGGGTATGCAAGATCTCCGAAGTTAATGGTTTGCATTGAATTGTCGGGTGCCCGACCGCCCGTAGACCACATATGGTTATGATTAATTTGGCTAGAATGTAAAGGGTGAATTGTGCTAAGATCGAATGTTCAGGTCTTTGCTATTTGTTCAGACTACATGCAACATTTTTGTGTTAGCAAAAAACGATTGTACCTGCATCTGCATCCTTTATTGTTGAGCATATTGCGCAGTTATGAATTGGCATCCCTTGGCAGGTGCCTGTACATATGTTCAGAAAGTTTCGGTCCTGTATTGTGTGTAACACAGTGCCTAATTGATCATAGGATTTCTAATGGAATTTATCGTTTGTCCGATGTCTGTTTCTTTCTATAGCAATATGTCCCTTGTTTTGTTTTTAGTCATAACAATTATGTTAGATCTGCATGGCTTTTGGGTTGTTTGGTTCATTGCCCATTGTGCGCAAAAGTCATATCCCTTTTTAGGTTTGTGTTGAAAGCACATGTGCTGTTTGCGTGGTGTCTTTAGCTTTTGCTGTCACCTCAAAATTTGCCTTCAAGCATCTAACATGAGGCATCGAAATACTGACCTTTATCTTTATCTTTACTATTTTCTTTACTATTTAATAAGTTTAAGTTGGTGGTTGGTGCATTCTCCTTCCTCCCTTCTCAACCGTCCGATCTGAATACTAAAATCTTGACCATCTATCTAACATCCCTCTCCCTCTCTCTCATATCTAACTACCCCTCCTCTCCACTTCCAGCAACAGTTACCATCTCCCACCTGATTCCTCTTGCCTTTTGATAATTGACATGCACTAGCTGAATGTCCGTGTGTTATTATGGATTTAAAAACTTTTAGAACATGTTTGTATGCATATTCTAAATATTTTTACCACCCGTGAGTTTTTTTAAAATCCGTAGGTACCCATGTACAGTGGGAACAACGCGCTACTTGTGCATGGTGCAGAATGAAATATTGAAGCTTCAGTTCCTCACAAACTTGCATGATGCCTTGTATTGCTAGGCCTAACCTGTTTGAAGCGCGGGAATATTATCGGAATTTTGGAGGACCGGTACTTATTTCCTATAATTCGTTATTTCTGAGCATTTTCTAAACTAATATACCGGCCGGTTCGCACTAGCTAGCCAGCCGAACGGATCCAACAGATGGTATTCTCCATAAAAAAAGAAAGGAAAAGAGCAGAAGAACAAGAAACTTGATATTCTCCATAGAAAAGAAACGAGCACAAGAACAAGAAGAAACACAGCGATGCATGCTTAATATATGCATACCGGCTCCCTTGTCGACGGCGGATTTGAGGAGGGTGATAGGCACCATCACCGCCGCCGCTGCCGCGCGCCTCCTCCTCCTACCGCCGCCGTTCTTCTGCTCATCTGCCGCCTGCACGAATCTGCCGACGAGGACAAGAACAAGAAGCGCCCAAGGTTTGATGGCACCAATCCTCTGCTTCATCTTCGTATCCGTCGATAGATACTCGCAAGACTATTAAACTCTCTGGTCTATCCGGCCGTTCTCCTGGATCAATTGATTGAGTAGAAGCAAAAAACCGATAGAAAAGCACTGAAATGATTGGAGCTTAAATTAACGGCATATATTTAACACACGCATAGCAAGGGAATGACACACCTAGCTACAAGGCAAGAAAAGCAAGAAATTAAGGACCAAATCTTATGTTTCCATATATGTGCTTCCACATGACACAAATATAGTATATTAAATAAATGCATGCCAAATTTACCAGCTATTTCTTGGGGGCAATTTGCCAGCTAATTAAGCAGTAGGGAATTAATCAAGAAGAAGGTTTAGACAGATAGACATGCGTCTTGGATGAACGGCAAGCAAAGCAAGAGAGAATGCACATATACCAACTAAATCTAGCCTGGTATATAATAAAAGCTGATGACAGTTGATGTACAGCTACTAAGGGGCATAAAAGCCGTGAAGTATCTTTTCAAGTACATCTACAAGGGGCATGATCGAGCATCAGTTTCTCTTGATGAGCTCGATAGCAATGGTAATATTGATGAGATCAAGCAGTTCAGGGATGCAAGGTGGGTTACCCCACCTGAAGCATTATGGAGGATCTATAGCTTTGAACTTAGCAAGGTTTCCCCACCTGTGATGCAGCTACAACTACACCTCCCAAACATGCACATGGTAATATTTTCTCCCTCTTAATTTACTATTTTAGAGTTAAAGAGTTTATATTTTTAGTGTGTAATTGTATATAGATATTAGATAGTTAATAGTTTAATCTTTATAATTTATTTATAGATTTATCGTTTTATAATGACAATAATTAATTTATTTGTAGATTTTTCTATAATGGAGAAACGAACTTTGTGTAATTATTTCGCAAGCAATTCAAGTGACTGCTTCTCTAATTTTGATGTTGATAAACTTGCTTGACTTGCTGAGATTTATGCTGATGATTTCACGGATGCTAATCGGTTCTTATTAAGAAATCAGCTTCAAACTTTTATTCTCAACATTAGAAGAAGTGAAGAATTCAATGGATGTCGTGATATATCAAAACTTGCTCAATTGATGGTTCAAACAAGAAAATATAGAATTTTTCCATTGGTATATCGCCTCATTGAGTTGACATTGATACTTCCGATGGCAACGACATCTGTTGAGAGAATATTTTTAGCAATAAATATTATCAAAACAAATTTGCGCAATAAGGTAGCGGATGAGTGGCTCAATGACTTGATAGTGTGCTACACTGAGCGAGAGATCTTTAAAAAGTATTGATGATGATAAAATCATAAACCGCTTCCAAGGCATGAAGTCGCGTATAATGCATTTTCCCCGTGATTCAAATTTATCTTATGATTCAAATTAGTTTATTTGTGATATGTTTTATATGATCTAAATTTTTATTGTCTTTCACAAGTTTATATTATATCACTAATTTTCATATGTTTCATACACAGGTGACTTATCGCTAATCTGCACTCATGGTAGAATAATTATATATTCTTGAGTATGTGTTTCGTATTATCGACTTTCGTATTATATGAATTTGAAATTCTGTAAAAAGTAAAACACTATATTTATGTCAATTTAGTTTAGTCCGACAAAAGATTCAGCCTAGCCTCAATTTTATTCCTAGCTTCGCCACTGATCTATAGTGTTCTTGTTTGATGGACTAATTTTAGAGTATTTCCTTTGCTCCCTATCATTTTGCAATTAGATTTTTTAAATGTTACGATTATGTTTTAATCCGTAGCAATGCACGGGCATCCAACTAGTTCAGCTGAAGAATGAACTGTTTCTTCAGGGGAAGAAATGTTGTAGATATGATCACTAAGCGATTTGGCTGCGTGTACCAACACCGTGCAATGGCAAATAGAGCCGTTGATTTTTTTTTTCAACACCGCAGACTGCAATACCCGCCTCCATTCGTGACTTTTACTCTTGATCAAGTCACGTTTACTTAGGAGCAATTATTTTCTTATCCAACATGACCAAAATGCCTAAAACAGCTACTCCAAATGGCCCTAAGGCCAATTTGCATTAAGAAACATGGAGTGACAAGTATTCATTAACAATAAAGTGATAAAAAGTGACGAGTATTCACGAATGAAAAGATTATTGGTACATTGGATAATAGATCCATTCAGTTAGAGGTCTAGATAGGAAAGTTTTTTTCGCGTAACTCAACTCCATCCTGGTTCTAGTGGGGTTAGGGCTAGATGGGGTTGACTACTCAACGGTGCTTCCACAGGTTTGGCGGCTTTTGACTTTGATGTGTTTTTGCATCTAGAAAATATTTTATATCAACTTAAGTCTCATGGATTTATTGGCATGAAACATAAATATGTAAACAAAAACTTGTTTGCATAATAATAAATATGTTTAGCATGGTTAATAATTGTTGAAGATTCATAATTACAGTTGTTATAGTTTGATACCCCTCATGCACACAAGCCCCTGAATCGGATCAAATTTTATGAGATACAGTATAAGCGTGCACGATATTACGAACAAACTAGATGTGTGACACCCCGGCCCATGTTAGCTCATGTGTGTGTGCACATGAATTTTTGGGTTAGTTCCACCTTGCTAACTTATCTTGAGAAGTATTTACATATAAACCTAGGAGTTCCAATGGTAGCACCCCCGATTAACCGTTTTGCGCGAAGCGAGGACGAAAGTGCAAGCAGGTTGCTACGTGTGCGTGGCCTATCCAGAATGTGGTTAGGTCTGGGTCGGTTTGGATCCTAGGGCGTTACAAGATGAATCTCGTAGAGAGAACTAAAATAACGACAATGAAGTAATCTCGACAAGAGAGATTTAGCGAAGCAACCACAACTTCCTTAAGTGTGACTCTAAAGGAGTACGAGAGATTGTCGCTCTCTCACAACTTTCTCAAAATTTTTAAGACATTTGTATTTTTATCCTATACAAAAATCTAGTTAAAGAGATAACCAAGAAGGAATTGATTACAAGCACCGGATCATCTCCCCTCTGATAGAACAGTCGCAGAAGAGACAGATCCAGTGCCAACGCTCGTCATCGATGGAGGGCAAGACATGACGTACGAATCAAACCCTTCGTTCTGCATCAGCGCCATCGTGCTGTAGCTCATGTAGGTCGGCGACAGGTCGGGAGCCGACTGGCCGCGGTCCAGGTACTGCATGACCTTCTGCATGCTGGGCCTCGCGTTGGGCAACGGGTGCGAGCACAGTAAGCCCAGCTTCAGCACGAGGGTCACCTCCTCCGCGTTGAACTTCCCCGTGAGCCGGGGATCCACCGCGTCGAGGATCGAGCCGCTGCGGTGGTGCTCGAGCACCCAGTCGACCAGCACCACCCGGTTGTCGTGCCCGTCGCGCTCGATTGGCCTCCGCCCGCACGCGACCTCCAGGAGAAACACGCCGAACGCGAACACGTCGGTTAGGGGCGTCGCCTTGCCGGTGCGGACAAGCTCCGGCGCGAGGTATCCCATGGTGCCAACCACATGGGTTGTCTGAGGATCGGTGCCGTGATCGTACAACCTTGCGAGGCCGAAATCGCCCAACCGCCCGTTCATCTCGCTGTCTAACAACACATTGCTTGCTTTTATATCTCGGTGGATGACAACTTGCTCCCAATCCTCGTGGAGGTACAGCAGGCCTGATGCGACGCCTTTGATTATCCAGTACCTCTCAGGCCAATGTAGAGCTGGCCTATTTCTGTCGTACAAGTACTTATCGAGGCTGCCATTTGCCATGCAGTCATAAACTAAGAGGAGTTCATCTTTGCGCCGGCAGTAGCCTAGTAACTGCACGAGGTTCCGGTGTCGAAGACGACCAATGCTAACCACCTCAGCGATGAACTCCTTCAGTCCTTGCCTCGAATCATGTGAGACCCTCTTCACTGCAATCTCCAAATCCGATGCCGGAAGCACCCCTTTGTACACTCTCCCAAACCCTCCAACGCCCAGTAAGTTCTTATCCTTGAACCCATCGGTGGCACGAAACAAATCCTTGTATGCGAACCGGTGCGGGCCGAACTCGTCCTCCCAATCTTCGCGCACCTCGGCGAACCGGCGCCGATACCACACGAAGAAGAAGACGGCAGCTAGCACTGCAGCGACTAGCAACGCGGTGGCGAGTGGTAGCACGACGTCCAAGACCTTTGACCGGGGCTTCGGACCCACGCGTGGCAGGGCGGGGAGCTTGGAGAAGTCAAGCGGCGGAGCAGGTCCGTCCAAGCTGAAGCTCCATCCGAGCACGTAGTGGTGCGTGAACACGACGCCCGTCGCCGACGAGAAGCCGACGTACATCTTGTCCGCCATGACAGTGGAGAGATCAATGGCTTCCGAGAGCAGAGGTTTCTTGGGCTTCGGCACTTGCACGGGAGCTAATGTCACGTTGAGCTGCCTGGCCTGGCCGTCGTAGTCCACCCACACCTGCATCGGCCTGCGGCTGTTTAGCCTCAGGTCTCGGAAGGAGCCGTCGTCGTCGCCGTAGTAGCCGGCCGGCTGGGCCTGCTGCGACATGAGGCTGTTGACGTCGATGCCGACGTGGTTGCTGTTGATGTCGCGGAACTCGGGGTTCATGATGGTGTCGAGTTCGACCGCCAAGATGCGATCGGTCGCCGTGCCGTTGATCGTGTTGAGGAGACCCAGGTACTGCCCGGCGTTGGCCGTGGAGAAGTTTCTGGTCGGGGCGACCACGAACGCGAGCCCGTGGTCGCTCAGTCCGTCGTAGCCGGACACGATGGCGAACACGAAGGACGTGGAGAAGGACCGCGCCACGGTGACGTTCGACGTCGCCGTGGACTTGCTGAGGAAGCGGAGTGGCGCGGGGTGGAAGGCGTGGGCTTTTGCCTGGTACGTCGCGTTGGTGAGCGCGAGGAGGCCGTTGGACGTGACGACGGCGAGGCCGTCCAGCGTAAGGTTCGCCGCGGCGAAGCCTTCGTAGGCGAACTGGCCATCGTCGGCGGAGGAGGCCACGTCGGCTTGCAGGCTCAACAAGGCGAGCAGAAGGAAAGAAAAAAACCTGGCAGGCATGGTGGCACACCGCGCCTTGATGCCTTCAGGCTCGAGAAGCTTAGAAACAGATCACAACTCATAATATTGTAGCATCGGCAAAATAATCGCTTGGTTTGTGATCATGCGGTACAGTTTTTTGACACTGTGGAGTGTGGAGATGCATCGTGGTTGGGTGGTGGGTGAGAGGCTGAGAGCTCAGGCAGGCAGGACAGGCGCACCGGAGGGCTGAAAGATACAGAGAGAAGGACGTGTATGGCGGTAGCAAACGGAGTCTTGCTGTGAGCTAGAGACGACGACGACAACTACTACTTCTATGGATTTATTGACGTCAACTAAACATTTGTCCCGTGCATTTAATATCTTAATGGATACGGTGCCTGCGTAGATTCGACAATTCTGCGAGAGATCACATGTCGTAGATGGCTATTTTGGAACTGTTCACATGCACTAATTGACCATCCTGTTCAACATTCAAAACTGCAAGATTTCTGCGCATGCTATTAAGCTAGGTAGGCGCCGTGCCCTGCAGGGCGGGATAATTGCACATGGTAAAAGAAGGATAGCCGGATAATTGCACATGGTAAAAGAAGGAAGGCCGATGAATGAGATCATTCACCTTTCTTTTGTCTTAACAATTAAGCTGAATTACGTAACAACTCATCTAGATCAATTCAATTCTTCACATTCGGCGCTTCTAGATTACTGATAAGAAGTTTCAAGCAGTCGACTGAGGGAAGCGCGTGCTACTAATTCCAATGGTCAAACAGAGATGCCGGAGAGGAGAGAGACTATCTGGAGTTCTGGACTACCATACTCGATGCGCCTACTCTCCCTTTCTTTTCTCACGAATCCGTAGACTTCTGGGCCCTTCCTTCCGCCCATCGTGGTTGGAGCAGTACCTGTTACGACAATTCCTAAAGATAAAGCTAGGTTCCGAGTTCTGACAGTGAAATATTTCTACTTCCCGCTGCCATTTTACAGGGATTGGTTGTCTTGAATGTCAATCCTTGGGTAGCGATTGATTTTGACATGCAACAATATTCTAGCGGTTTGGCATCGCGGCCCATAGTTTGATACTATGTATTTGTCAATTCAACACGATGATCGATGACTATTATGCTCTATGCATATTTTACTTTGTACTATTTGCTTTGTTTATTCACATAAACTAAGTAAATAGTCAGGGGCTATAATAGAGTTATTAATATAACTTTATTTTCTAGTAGTAAATTCTTTCTATTTTAGTTCTTTTTATGTTTTACAAGTACTAACTATTCAACAAGATGAATTACAGGGAAATGGAAGAAGTCTTTTATCATCCAAAGGTAAATGTTTACAACGTTTTTATTTACAAACTACTATGAAGAAGGATAGTTGAGTTGCATCTCCTCCGCGCCCCTTTAACCGGTCTGCTCTAGTTCTTTGATCAGACAGGCAGTCTCTATTTCAGAATAGCTAAAGTCATGATCGATAGGGTGAAAGTTGAGATTCTGATCGCATGCCTTGAGTTTTGCCAAAGCATAGCTTACAATGCATTTAATCGCCTCCCGAATCGACTCAGCCTGATCGGTCTTCAGAATGAATAAATGCTTCTCTAGCACATAGACCTGTAGCCGGATCATACTCACATGAGAAGTTATGGTATCTTCAGAAGGGCTCATTTTCTCCATACAAACCCACCGAGTAGATTGTTGAGAGGTACTCCATTGTCATGAAGGATTGCCTTTATTGACTTTGTTTCCTCTTGACTACAAGTCGAGGTTTCTGAGAGACGCTTTATTTCAATCACAGCTTCCGCAAACAAAATAAGAATGGTTAGGTTAGGGAAATACTTATCACAGGACTAGTTAGTAGAACTAGTTGAAGATGAAGCTTTTCTTCTAGTTGAGCGTCAAGTTTATTGACTTCAGCTTTGTGCTCTTCTTCCAGCAGCTTCATTCTCTGGATGGTCTCTTTATTGATACGAGTAAGTTCCCTGATCACTTTGGTATTTTCTTCGACCTTGGTTTGAGACTTACTCGCTTCAGCCTCTTTTTCTGTCAAAAGAAAAGAGTAAGAGAAACACCATAAAGATAACCAAATAAATAGTCTTAAATTCAAAACTTACTATTTACTTTCTCCTACAATGCTCTAGTTGTAGAATTAGCCTTCATAATGGTTATTGATTGGTCAACGTTTTTACTCAAAATCTCAGCTTTAACTTTGAAGTTCTTTGAAGCTTGTATGGAAATCAAATGCTAATTTTATTTTATTTTTATTCTGAATTTCAGTTTTATGTTAAAATTCGTATACAAATCCAGCTACTAATTTTATTTAGTTTTTATTCCAAACTTTAGTTTTACTTTGAAGTTCGTGTGGAAATCAAATTGCTATCCTTTTATTCTAAATTTCAGATAATTTTTATTGTACTTAACATGGGCTCTTTCTTTCAATCTAAATCGTTATAACTTAGGTCTGTCAGATAGGCAACTAGATCTTTTCTCTTTTTTCTTCGATTAACGTGGGAATTTCTAGTCGTTAAGAGTGAATGTGGTGGCTTCTTTTACCTCTGCTTTAATAATATAATAGATTAAAGTGTGTTTCAATTAAGTATCTTTTTTAGAGCCATAGGGGATAAACTCTGCTTTCAGTTTTTTTTATAGCAATGATAGTGAGATAGTTACAACTTACTCTCTCCGGTCACAAATATATATCACTTATAGATGTAGTCAAACTTTTGAAATTTTGATTATCAATATCTTTTTAAATATTTAAGTTGGATACATGAAAATCATATGTATAGATTTGTCTCAAAAAATACTTTCATAATATTATAATTTTATTAGGTTTTATAAATACATTGCAATAGAAATCAGTTATCAAAATTGTGTTCTAGAGTTCGTATCGATATCCAAAATGACATAAATTTGTGACTGGAGGGAGTACATCTTTAAGCGTACATGTAACAGCCCAAGTTTTTACTAAAATAAATAAATAAATGAATAAAATTATTTTAAATTAAAATAATTATTTTTATGCCTAAATTTTAAATTTGAATTTGCCCTGAATTTCTGTTTTTGAAAAAAACTAGATTTAAAAAGTATTTTGTGTAAAATCTAAAATTATTATTATTAAATAAAATGATATTTTGATTTTCTATAAAAAACTTATGTCAAATTAATTAATTGGATTTATTTGGATTTTATTTGGTTTCCTGGATTTTCTGGAGTTTAAAAATGTATTTTTGAAATTAAAAAGCATTTTCAATAGAAAAATTATAGAGCCAACATTAGATGAAAATAATTTTATTAAGTCCAAAAAGTGTCCAGGAGGTTTTCTGAATTTTTCTGGAATTTTTGGAAGTATTTTCATATTTTTCTGAGGCTAAATGAATTTCCTGGCAATTTCTGAAAATCTGAAATCAAAATTCAAAAAAATAAAATTCCCTTCCCTCTCCCTCCGGCCGCCACGTGGACGGCCAGATGCCGCCCACGTCACCCGCTCCGCCCCGCCTACCCCTCCTCCCAGCCGACACGCGTACGGCCCGGATTCATCGCCCCGCCTCCTCGGCCCATCTGCGTCACCGCTTCCCCCTCTCACTGCCGCCCAACCCCACCTGTTGGCGCGCCTCCCCCTCTTTCCGTCTCTCTACTCCGCGGGCCCCGCCTGTCAGCCGCACCCCGCCTTCTTCCACCTCGCGTCTTCTTCCTCCTCGCACGCGCCCGCACCCATGAAACTCCATATTCAATTCACCCAGGTCGTACCAAGATGTACCAGGACCTTAAGGAAAGATACTGGTGGGTTAGTATGAAAAGGGAAATTGCGGAGTTTGTTGAAGCTTGTGATACCTGCCAGAAAGTCAAGGCAGAGCATCAGAAACCTGCAGGACTTTTGCAACCCTTGCCAATACCAGATTGGAAGTGGGAAGAGATCGGTATGGACTTCATAACCGGACTACCTAGAACTCAATCCGGCTATGACTCAATCTGGGTGGTAATTGACAGATTGACCAAAGTAGCTCATTTTATACCAGTCAAGACTACTTATTCTGGAAGTAAGTTAGCTGAGATTTACATGGCTAGAATTGTGTGCTTGCATGGAGTTCCGAAAAAGATAGTATCGGACAGAGGTAGTCAGTTCACATCCAAGTTTTGGCAGAAACTTCATGAAGAGTTAGGAAGTAAGCTTAATTTCAGTACAGCTTATCATCCCCAAACAGATGGCCAGACAGAGCGAGTAAATCAAGTGCTAGAGGATATGTTGAGAGCATGTGCTCTGGATTTTGGAAATAGTTGGGATCGCTCATTGCCCTATGCTGAGTTCTCTTACAACAACAGTTATCAGGCAAGTTTGCAGATGGCACCTTTTGAAGCACTGTATGGTAGGAAGTGCAGAACACCCTTGCATTGGGAACAGTCTGGAGAATTCCAAGATGCGGGACCAACCCTACTTCAAGATGCTGAAGAGAAAGTGAGGAAGATCAAAGACAGATTGAAGATAGCTCAATCCAGGCAGAAAAGTTATGCCGATAATCGTCGTCGAGACCTGACTTTCGAAGTTGGGGACTATGTGTATCTCAGAGTATCTCCGCTCAGAGGAGTCAGAAGATTCCAAGTCAGGGGAAAGCTTGCACCAAGATTCGTTGGGCCATTCAAGATCTCAAGCCGCAAAGGAGAAGTTGCATATCAGTTGGATTTGCCGCCAAGCATGTCAGGTGTGCACAACGTCTTCCACGTCTCTCAGTTGAAGAAATGTCTCAGAGTACCCGCGGATCAAGCAGACTTGGAAACCCTTGATCTTCAAGAGGATCTCACCTATCAAGAGCAACCGATCAAGATTCTCGAGACAGCCGAGCGCCAGACCAGAAGAAAGACCATCAAATTCTGCAGAGTTCAATGGAGCAATCACACAGAAGACGAAGCAACTTGGGAGCGAGAAGAAGATCTGAAAGCCAACCATTCCCATCTCTTTGCTAGCTAGTTCAAATCTCGAGGGCGAGATTTCCTTAAGGGGGGTAGGTTTGTAACATTCCAAAATTTTTTATTTGCAATTTATTTGAGTTTCTGGAGTTTATTTGGTTTTATCTGGATTTTATTTCAAAATCTAAAGCAAGAAAATGTATCTAAAATATTTTATAAAGCTATTTATTGAAAATATGAAATTAAAAATATTTTTTCCTAAGTCTAAAATGCCTCCAGGAATTTTTAGGAATTTTCCTAGAATTTTTGGGCTTTAAATATTTTTTTAAGTGTTTATAAAGTTATCTAGCATTTCTGAAAATTAAAACGAAATTTAAAAGCCAAAAATCCCTCGGCTGACACGTGGCGCACCCAGATCGCATCCGCCCACCGGCCGATCTAATCCGGGGCGTCCCCATCCACTTACCCCTTCGGGTTGGATCCAACGGCCCGATCTTCTCTTTGTGCACGTGGCTCAAATCCGGCCGTCCGCCTCTCTCCCCTCACCTCTCTCTCTCTCTCTCTCGCCGACATGCGGGGCCCGCACCCCTTTCTTCCTCCTCCCCTTCTTCCCCAGCCCGCCGGCCGCCATTAACACCCTAACCGAGCTTTTAAAAGCTTTGGTTACTCCCCCTAATGACCGGCTATTGATGCTATTAGTGGCCCTTAAGCCCGCGCACTAGTAACCGCCCCACCTCCATCCGTTTTCTGTCGGCTTAAAGCCTCTCGCCGTTATGCGACTGTTTCTAAAGTCCTTAACTCCGGCGAGCCCATTACCTCCGTCCCTGCCCTATAAAGCTCCTTCCCGAGCCCGTTATCCCCTCCTTCGCCTTCCCGTGCGCCGCCACCTCTTTCCCCCTCCGCCCTGAACCGAATCGGCCCCGACCCGTGCTTCCTCGTCCGCCGCCGTGCGAGCTCCGGCGAGGAATTGGCGCCGCCCTGGTCTCTTCCGCGCCTCGCCGACGACGCCTTCGTGATCCCCAAGCGCCGATGACCACCATTCCCCTCTCCGCCGAGCGACGCCGCCACCGGAGCCCCGTTGTTGCCGAAGACTCGAGCGCCGCCGCTTCTTCTCGTCGACCGACCGTCTCCACTCGTAACCGAACCTCTACGACCATCCGTCGTCTCCGGCCACTCTGCCTAATTCCCTCCGACCACCCCGCGGCCAACCAGTTTCCGAAGGTAACACCCTTCCGTGTGGTCGTAGATCCGTGTAGTCGTAAGTTCTCTGGTAGTCGAAGTCGTAGGTTCTCTGTGTAATCGAAGTCGTAGGTTTTCTGTGTAGTCGAAGTCGTAAGTTCTCTGGTAGTCGAAGTCGTAGGTTCTCTGTGTAGTCGAAGTCGTAGGTTCTCTGGTAGTCGAAGTCGTAGGTTCTCTGTGTAATCGAAGTCGTAGGTTTTCTGTGTAGTCGAAGTCGTAAGTTCTCTGGTAGTCGAAGTCGTAGGTTCTCTGTGTAGTCGAAGTCGTAGGTTCTCTGGTAGTCGAAGTCGTAGGTTCTCTGTGTAATCGAAGTCGTAGGTTTTCTGTGTAGTCGAAGTCGTAAGTTCTCTGGTAGTCGAAGTCGTAGGTTCTCTGTGTAGTCGAAGTCGTAGGTTCTCTGGTAGTCGAAGTCGTAGGTTCTCAGTGTAGTCATAGTCGTAGACTGGTCTGTGGCCGTAGTCGTAATTTCCCTGCGTAGTCGTAAACCTTCCGTGTGGTCGTATGTCGACTGCGTGGTCGTAAACCTTCCATGTGGTCGTAAGTCGACTACATGGTCGTAGCTCCGCCCGATCGCATTTGCCGTGGTCGTAGCTCCGCCCGATCACGTTTGCCGTGGTCGTGAGAACTTCCGAAGGCCATAACTTCTTCATTTTAATTCCGATTTAACTCGTTCAAATTTCTAAATTTTTCTAAAATCCTAAACTACCCATTTCTGGACTCTTTTTGAATTTTTGGATTTTATTTGAATTTTGTTTGAATTTCTTTTGGTTCTTTGCGTATAGATTACGACGAATCCGGAGAGTATTTCTTCGACGAATCGCAGCAAGACTTCGAGCAAGGCAAGTTACACCTTTGACCATGTTGATCCCAGTAATTTAAATTATTATGTTGTTTTTAAATTAATATGCATGCGTACTTTTATTCAATCTAGTTTAAATTCGGTTTAAACTCTAGTTATACCCAATTCCTTTGTGTATGGCCAATCTTGAAAATTGAATAAACATACCTTGTCACCATAGATGAAAACCTAGTTGGTACATTAGTATTGACTAGAACATTTTATGGAATTGCTTAGCCATGCTTAGAATAATTCGGGTGGGAAGAATTGTTTCACATAAAATGATAAAGTTTTCGAATGTGTTATTGACTTTGGTGGGTCAAGAATGATTATGAAATATTTTCAAACAGAATATGAAAACTTGGTTTAGACTTAGGCTAATGGTTAGAGTGGTGGGTGCTTGCTGGTATGCATTGTTGTTTGGTGACACAATGTTGATTGCCAGGCACAAGGGGTATGTGGTTGGTGCCTAATTCAGTTAAGGACCGGTCTGTGAAATACTATTACAAAGTCACACCGTACTACCACAAGTCTGGTATGGGACAGACCTGGCTAAGTAATTTGTGAAGTTCCATTTTAGTTTCGCTATAGGCTGAATGTGAGCGTGGCGTAGGCCATGAGAAGTCTCACATGGCACAAGAGGGGGCTCCAACATGTGGATTCATGTTGTGGTGAAACCTTAGTGGCGGCGTAGCTAATTTGGTAATGGAACATTGGAACAGCTTTGTCATGATCTCCTCGGCCGCACACCTAAGTAAGTGTGTTAATCCGGTGGCAAAACGGGGGACATGTCTTGTGGGTAAAGTTGTACACCTCTGCAGAGTAACAAACTATCTTGGATAGCCGTGTCCACGGTCAAGGACATGCTTAGTATGGTTTTTCACGGATTAGACTTTGGTTTTAATAAAATTTGGTTTATGGAAATTTGTGAAACTTTTGGAAAGATGGTCCGGGTGGGATACCCGTGGTTAGGTTAGTGTTAGGTTGTTGCCTGCACTAACGTTATTATTTTGTTAAATCTGGATTTTATATACTGTATCAAATTCAGCTTTTGCACTTACGTTATTGTATTTAATTCAATAATGCTGTTTATGCAAATGAACCACATTATGCCTTCCTTTGTAACCCCTTATGCATGCATCAAATCTGTTATATTTCCTGGTGTAACTTGTGGAGTACTTTATGTGCTCACCTTGCTATAAACAATGTTGCCAGAGGACGACGACGTCAACTATGTTGAGGATTGCGACGAATAGGCCACGTCTTACAGTCAATTCGCCTTGTGGGAAGGCAGGATGGGCTGCTCCTTTCATTTATCTTCCGCTGTTTATTTCATGTTTGGCCATGAAGCCACCGTATTGTAACTTGGCCATAAGGCCCGTACTTTTGCTTTATAATAAAGTTTGGTTATCATGCATGATATGTATCACTGTTCAATCTGTGTGCACTAGCTTTTCCTGAGATAGTGCGATTAACACAGAGGGATGTGGAGCTGTTGCTCCGGGTCCCGACATCAACTTCCTCCTGAGCTCGTGGATCTGGTCCATGGACCAAGGCCCACCCGTCAGTCGGCCCAGCCCCTAGCTGACGCCAGCATGGCGCAATAATCGGGTTTTTCAGTTGAAAAATAAATTAGCCAAAAATAAAATCCCTGCTGACACAATAATTCAGTTTTCCTTTAGAAAAATAATTCCAGAAAATCCCCTTTTCCATTTTCTCTGAATTTAAACTTCCCGGAGCTCGTTCTCCTTCGTCCTAACTCCGATTTAGCCCATTCAAATTTCTAAATTCATCCAAAATTCCCCTCTATCCATTTCTAGCTTAAATGCAAATTTTGAAGTTAATTTGAATTTATTTGAATTTGGTGGGTTATTTTCACGTGTAGACTTCGATAATTCGGGAAAATTCGACGACGAAGATTCAAACCAATTTGAAGAGCAAGGCAAGTCACATTCCTTGATCATATTGATCCCAGATTTCAAAATAAAATTATGTTGTTTTTAAATTATCCTGTATGCATATGTTTATTCAATTATTTCAATTCAGTTTTGAAATTTAGCTATTGCCTACTTGTTATTATCTCCATTGACCTTGAATTATCTTGATACCTTGTAACCCTAGATTAAAACTCTAATTAATACATTAGTGTCGGCTAGAGAGCTTAAATCAAACGCTTAGCCTGCTTATATATATTGGGTTGGGATATCTTTCACATAAAATGATAACCCTATTTACATAAAATGATATGCTTTTGATATGTACTCTTGACTTTGGTGAGTCAAGGAGGTTTATGAATTATTTTGCAAACAAAATATGAAACCTGGTTTAGACTTAGTCAATTGGTTAGAATGGTGGGTGCAGGCATGCCCTGTTGATTGGAGCCACAGTGGTCGATTGTCGTGCACAGAGGTATGTGGTTGGGCCTAAGTCAGATTAAGAACCGGTCTGTGAGCTACTGTTGCAAAGCCCTATCGTACTACCACATGGCTGGTATGAGACTGCCCTGGCTGAATAATTTGCGAAGTCCCAACCTGAGTCGAGTCGTAGGTTGAAAGTGAGCGTGGTTGGTGCCATGTGAAGTCTCACTTGGGCGAGCGTGGTTAAGCCATGAGAAGTCTCGTCTAGGCTCAAGGGGGGGTCCTGGTCTGGTGGATGCCTTACTGGGGTGAAACCTTAGGGTTGTCTCGACCAGGTTGAAAGCTTTGCATTGTAAAGGTCTTGTCACGACTCCCTGCCGCACACCTAAGGAAGTGTGTAATCTAGTGGTACAACGGGATGATCGTGTCTTGTGGGTAAAGCTGTACAACCTCTACAGAGTGTATAATCTATCCTGGATAGCTGTGCCCACGGTCATGGGCATGCTGAGTAAAAGTTTTTCATGGTTTAGACTTTGCTTTTCAAAAATGATTTTCGAAAACCTTATAGATGGATGGAGTCCATGAGAGAATGAAAACCTTGTGGGTGGATGGAACCCATGAGAGAGATTGGAAGCTTGTGGATGGATGGAATCCACGAGTGTTGGAAAATGTGTGGATTGATGGAATCCATACATGGTCTTTTGGAAAAGATGGTCCGGGTGGGATGCCCGTGGATAGGTTGGTGTTTGGTCAGAGCCTGCATTGACGGTATTATTTTCAATTACAAGTATCGTTTCTACTTATAGTATTAAATTCAACAATTTCAATCTATGTACTGTATTTCGTTAAATGCTGTTTATGCAAACTAACCCTATAAGCCTTCCATTGAAGCCTTTATCATTATGTTGCATTCTCCGTGTGATTTGCGGAGTACAAGTTTGTACTCACCTTGCACCCTCCCTACAAAGAAGGATGATGTCGACTACGGTGAAGATCTGGACGAGTAGGCCGCGTCTTACTATCGTTTGCCTGTGGGCAGGCTTGGGCTTCGCTATTTATCAGTTTGCTTCCGCAGTTATTTCCTTTATTTATCTTTGCCAATGGGCGTTGATGTAAGACTTGGCCATAAGGCTGTACTCTTTATTTAATATATTAAGTCATTTGTGCTTGGTAATTATCTTTGTTGTTACTGTGTGCACTAGCTGATTCTGGACTAGTGCGATTTACACAGAGGATCCAGGAGTCGTTACTCCGGGTTCCGACAGTACATCTTTAAGCATCAGAACCCAACTCATGTAATATGATCAAACACCTTGTATCATAAGCGAACCTCCATCGTAGACCTGTTCAACTCCTAGTCCCGGCCAGGCTTGGAAAAGCCCGGCCTTGCATGGGCAGGCCCAAGCTCAACCGGCTCGGCCCAACGTAGGCTAGGCTCGAAGCCCAAAAATTTCGTTTACAGAATAAAATGTTATTATTTGATTATTTTTGGAATAAAATATTATTGTTTAATCTATATTCTGGAATAAAATATTAATATTTATTAAATTAATGTCATAGGGCTTATTTGGGCTTCGGGCCAAGCCTGTGGGCCAAAACTCTGGGCCTGAGCCCAGAAAAAATGGACCAGGCCACCCATGAATAGTCTACTCCGCCGTAAGACAATGAAATGTAAATGTACATACAATATTCGAAACAAAGAAACACCAGAAAAAACACCGATCAAGATCCTAGGTTACAGCTAGAAAACTTAAGCTTGTTCGGTGCTATTGGTAAGAGGAGTTTCTTTTTCATGGTTAGGATTATAAAGAGTTCGATGGTATATTTTATACTCCGGTTACAAGGAAGCTATCTTCTGCTGTTCCTATCATAACGGTACCATCGTGCCTTTACCCACATCCAACTGCTCTTTACAAGCCAATGGGCAAGATTTGTACACTAGTGAAAGCATCTCTGTCTCCCTCATCAATGGACTCATCCTGGAGCGTGAAGTGGGGAAAACAACAAGCTCTCCTAGTTCTTTACACTCGACGCTCTGCACTTGCCTACTAAACGCGGCCACCGTGCACAGCACCGGTGCTCTCTCCTTTGCCTTGCCACCGGGCTAAACAGCAACAACGCACACAGCAGCCCATGAGCAGCCAAGCCACCTTATTTCGAGTTTCGACCAAATCAATCACCCGACTGCTGACACGCCGACCACAATGGATGCTTAGTGATCAACACAACTAACCACTAGCGAACAACACTGATTCAGACATCTAATAATCCAAAAAATACAAAGATAGATAACCATTAACTAATACAATGGATGCTTAGTGATCAACACAACTAACCACTAGCGGACAACACTGACTCAGACATCTAATAATCCAAAAAATACAAAGATAGATAACCATTAACTAATACAAGTGTACAACAACATTACAACAAACTAGGCAACTAGCAATCAGGCAATTATTATTTGCCAAATGAAACATAGAGAAAGGAATTACTTCGCATCCTATTGACTCCATAACTCTGATGTTGTAATAGATATCACTATATCAGTCAATCACCATTAACCAATCTAGCTTCAAGGTTGCATTCACCAAACAAACAAATGAATCAAGATAATGTATAACAAATTTGTTAGATCTAGAGGTTTAGGAATTAAGAGGTAGAACGACTAGATTACTAGAGCATTTAGATCTAGAGGTGGACTTGACTACTATCTACTACTCTACTGGAGCATTTAGAATCTTAGATCTAGTGGTGAATGGAGAAGACCTGGTAGTCGGCGGCGCTATCAGCGGCTGCTTGGCGTCGGCGTCTTGGGAGAGGGAGTCCCGACAAGTCTTGGGAGTTGGGAGGAGGACGGCGTCTGGGCGTGGGAGGTTGGGACTCGAACTGGAGTCTGGGAGAACCGACGAAGGCAGAACACCGGAGCCCCGAGTGGCTGTCGGCTGAGCCTGAGACTGGGGGGAGCACCGGAGGCCGGAGCCGCCTACACCTAGGGTTGAAGACGAGAGTCGAGAGAACAGAGAAAGAAGTGTGCGCTGCGATGTGCGGCTGTGTGCTCTACCTCTACTACTGCTCGCCTGCTCGGTGAGATGGCGTCGGTGGCTTGGTGGGCCGAGTTGGCGTTGGCGCTCCTAGGCAGCTGGGCTTAGGTTAGATGGCTGGCTTGGGTTGAAGAACAGGTGAAGACGCGAAGTGACGGTAGATTCAGTAGTTTCGTTTTTAAGTCGGTTTCTACCGAAAATACTGAACAAAAGATACACCAAATTTTCAGAACCCGAACCGAATACTGGTCAAACCAGGTTTACTGGTAAAAATGCACAACCCTATTTTTTATGATGGTTCTATTCATGTGCTCGGCCATACCGTTCTACTAAGTTGTGCCTGGTACTATATAATGCCTTACAATGCCTTTTGGTCGGTATAAGGTTTCAAATTCTCCCAAACAGAATTCCAGGCCATTATCTATTTAGAGTTTGTAAACATGCTTGTCAGTCTGTTTCTCGATCATAATCTTTTGCTTTTTGAATGTCTTGAATACATTAGACTTATACTTGATAAAGTATGTCCAAACCCTTCAAGAGTAGTCATCGATGATGGTCAACATATAGTTGGCGCATCCAAGGGATAAAACACGAGACTCACCCCACAAATCAGAGCGAACATAATCCAATATGCCTTTCAAAGAGTGATTTGCAGAGCTAAAACTCACATTCCTCTGCTTACCAGAGTCACAATGTTCATAAAACTTTAACTGGTTGATGCCTTGACCATCGAGCAGACTTTTTTTGCTCAACTCCTTTAAGCCAACTTCACTCATATGCCTGAGATGCATATGCCATCGACTTGTCTAATTAACATCAGACAACCTGGTCGAGGCAACAACAGCCTTCTCGACTAGAGTAGTGCCTCAAAATGAAAGAGATTTGCTGCCTTCATATCATCTTTCATCACAACAAGAGAGTCTTTAGAGATCTTCAGAACTCCACCTTCACCTAAAAACTTGTATCCTTTGGCATGAACAGTACTCAATGAGATAAGATTCCTCTACAAATTTGGATAAGATTCCTCTACGAATTTGGAATGTGTCAAGCCTTTGATAGGTTTTGATGGTGCCATCAAACATCTTGATCTAAATGGAGCTGATGCCTGCAATCTTGTATAGAGTACTATCTCCTATTAACACTCATCCACTCAGAATAGCCTCATAAGTAACAAAATAGTCATGGTTTGGGCTCATGTGAAAAGTATCGGCTAAATCAAGAATCCATTCATCGTTGTTTTTGGAATCACCAGCAAAGACAATAAGAACCTCTCCTTTGGAACCTTCTTTTGTAACAGTAGTGGCCCTAGCTTTATCATTGTGTTGATCTTTCTTGGAACTATTATTCTGGAGTTTCTAACACTTGTAGATATTGTGTATACCCTTCTTACAATAGTGACACAACTTCTTATCTTCAAATTTGAATGACCTTTGTATTTGCTCGAGCGTCTGCCTTTGGAATCACTGGTCGGAGACCTCTCGACCGGTTTACCCCGAAAGGACAAAACTTTTGCATGCGAACTTGAGCCTTCTCTCAAAACCATACTTTTCATCTTTTCTTTAGCACATAGAGATTCATAAACCACCTTCAGAGTAAGAGTATCTCAACTGTAGAGAATTGCGTCTCTAAACATAAAGAATGAAACAGGCATGGTCGAAGCAGCAGTCGGAAGTTTGAGAACCCAGTCGGTGCTCGAACATGGTCGAAGCAGCCATGGTCATAAGCAGCTGTGGTCGTAAGGCAGTCGTGGTCGTAGGACACCATGGTCGTAAGTCGTAGAAGCTGCAGTAGTCATAGCGGCTGCAGTGGTCATAGTCGGTACTTAGTTGGAGCATCTGAGGGAAGTCGAGAGATGTGGGTGGTCGTGTGAAGCGATCATAGCTGTGTGAAGTAGTCATAGCTATGAGAAGCAGTCTCGTATGGATCGTGGAGTGATTCCAAGAGATATGAGAATAGGCTTTAGTGGAGTTAGTGGGTATGTGGAGGTCATGTGTATGCGCATGAGGCTTATGTACAGTTGTCATAGCATCGAGATGATGCGCCATGGTCAATGTAGCAGTTAGAAGTTTGAGAACCCGGTCGGTGCTCGGATGTGGTCATGGCAATGTGGTCGTAAGGCAGCCGTGGTTGAAGCAGCCATGGTCATAAGACATCCGTGGTCGTAAGGCTCTATGGTCATAAGGCAGCCGTGGTCGTAAGGCATTCTGGTCGTAAGGCAGCTGTGGTCGTAGGACGCCATGGTTGTAAGTCGTAGAAGCTACAGTGGTCCTAGTAGCTACAGTGGTCGTAGTCGGTACTCAGAAGAACACTATAGCAGTTAGAGCATCCGAGTACGAGGGAAGTCATAAGACGTAGGTGGCCATATGAAGCGATCATAACCATGTGAAGCGGTCATGAGAAGCAGTCGTAGCCATGAAAAGTGGTCTCGTGCGGATCATGGAGTGATTTCAGGAGGCATAAGAATAGGCCAAAGTTAGTGGAGTTAGTGGGTCTGTGGAGGTGTGCGTGCGCATGAGGCTTATGTGCCATGGTCGTAGCATCAAGATGATGCACAACGGTCGAAGCAGCAGTCAGAAGGTTGAGAACCTAGTCGATGCTCAGATGTGGTCATGGCAACGTGGTCGTAAGGCAGCAGTGGTCGAAGCAGCAATAGTCGTAAGGCATCCATGGTCGTAAGGCAGCCTTGAGATGTTTTCATGTGGAAAGAAGAATTGCTGGATGAATATGTGTCTTATTTGACGAAGTTGGTATCTGGAATTGGTGGAAATTGAAGAATTGGGTACTAAAGCTGATTGTGTTGTGTGAATGGTACAAATGTAGGTGCCCAGTTCATGTGCCTATCTTTATGTTAGTGGTTGTGTTTAGCCTTTTTTTTTTGTTTTTTTGAAATGGAAGAACATTGTTGACTGTGTAAGCTTATCTCTAAAAAGTCATAGTTAATAGGGGTAATGGAAGTATCACTATGATTTCATTTTGTAAACTGAACTATGTCAAGTGCATGTTGTTTTTGAAGTTGAATTGTGAAATGCAACAAGCAGAGCAGGGGATGAGCACGGGTAAGGGGATGCGCTAGGGGCATCGGCCACGGGCGGAGCAGGGGCGGCAATCAGCTACTCTCTCCCTAGCCCTACCTAAATGGATAAGTGGGGTCCCACATCTCATCTGGGCCACCGAGATGGTCGGATAGCCGAGATTGAGTATGTCCATACCTCTACAAATAGCCTCTTGTGCACCAGATATGTTGCTATTTTTATTGGCTAGGAATAGTCCCTCCTTTGTGTGCTCCACCTCAAGTCCAACGAAGTGCTTCAACTCTCCAAGATCTTTCATTTGACACCAAACCAGCAGAATTTCTTGTCTTTTGTACCTCCTCGTAGTAATCGCTGATGATGATCAAACCATCAACGTAGACTACAACTATTACTAGTCTACTATCCTTGGCCTTCACATATAAACTAGATTCTGATGGAGCAGCTTTAAAACCACGATGCATTAAGAACTTGCCAACTTTTGTTACCATGCTCTTAGAGCCTGTTGTAAGCCATATAGTGCCTTCTTTATTTTGCAAGCATACTTGGTGTGAGTCCTATTCTCAAAGCCATACAGTGCCCTAATTAATTTATCTGGACTACCTTACTCCATTTGCATTTTCCCATTTTTTTTCCTTTATGCACCTTGATCAGCCCACAAATCTACCCAAGTCCCTCTAATTGGGCCAAACTCGATCCAAGCCGAGCCTAGCTGACCTAAGCCTGGCCCAAGCCAGGCCCATCAGACTTGAGCTTGCCCCTCGATTCCACCGTCACCCATTCCCCTGAGCAAATGATGGTGACATCGGGGGGGGGGGGACAGAAGAGGGCTTCAAACGACCGGATCTGGGTAAGGTGCCGGCGACGATGGCCAGATTTGGGAGAGATGAGGGAGGATGTGTCCTAGGTGGGTGATGAGCCGACGACAAAGGCAAGGTCGGTGGAGGGCAACATCGACACGGTGGTGATGCATCTTCGAGCTAGTGCACGGGCAGCCGGCAATACGGATGCTAGTGGTGACGGCGAGAGATGACGAGAATGGGGAGGAGAGGGGCTTCGATGGCTGTCCACTCCCGCTCTTGCAGACGGTCCAAGTTGGTCCATTTTTCCATCCTATGGCTACGGTCATCAACATGGCTCGATCCAATGACTGTGACTTTATGGATGTAGTGGTCGCACGGATTTGTTAGAATTTCAGCAATTATCAATATATATACTAAACTGCACGAATAGGCCTAATGGACCTCAACCACTAATTGGGTTAGTTTAGGTAAAGTATTGGGTTAGTTTAGGTAAGGTGTCCGCACAATTGGACCATTGATACGGGCCAATATACAACAAATATGACATTTTAGGCACCATTTCAAAGTTAATGTGTGGGATATATTTTGTCCGCTGATCGACTGTCCTATTCTACAGAGCTGAAAACTTACATTGTTTTCCAACCATATTACATTTCGTGTAACAAAAACCCCAACTATAAGAAGCTTGCAATTGTGCCCGACACCAGTTGCACAACAACTTCATGTAATAGGCATCATGTTGGTCAAGGTCAACGTAATAAAAAGCATCCAAGTCATCTCTCCCTTCTGATAGAATAGAAACGGTTGACATGGTGCCGACACTAGAATCTGACGAAGATGACCACATACCATGTGAGTGAAGAAGCCGTTTCTGCTGCATCACTGCCATCATGCTGTAGCTCACGTACGCCGGCGACAGGTCCGGGGCCGGCAGGCTGCCATCCAAGTACTTCACGACTTCACCCATGCTTGGTCTTGCATTGGGCAACGGATGTGAACACAGCAGGCCGAGCTTCAGAACAAGACTCGCCTCCTCGGAGACGAACTCCCCTGCAAGTTGAGGATCCACCGACTCGAGAATGGAGCCGCCGCGATGATGCTCGAGCACCCAGTCAATCAGCACAGCCTGGTTACCATGGATGTCGTACTCAATTGGCCTTCGCCCACAGGTGACCTCCAGAAGGAACACACCGAACGCGAACACATCTGTCAGTGGCGTTGCCTTCCCCGTGCGCATGAGTTCGGGGGCAATGTAACCCATAGTGCCTACCACATGCGTGGTTTTTGCCGCGGCTCCATGATCGTACAACCTTGCTAAGCCGAAATCACCCAGTCTTCCATTCATCTTGCTGTCCAGAAGCACGTACGTTGCTTGCTTTGATATCTCGATGAATAACCACTTGCTCCCAATCTTTGTGTAGGTACAATAATCCTGATGCGATGCCTTTAATGATCCAGAACCTCTTGGGGCAACATAGAGGAACCGATCTAATTCTGCCATATAGGTACTTATCAAGACTACCATTTGCCATGAAGTCATAGACCAGGAAAAACTTGAAAAGCCCTAAAATTTCAAACCTAAATTTTCTGTGAATTTTTGCTGATTTTTGGGGAAATTTTGGAAACTTTCCCTTTTTGGAAAGTCGCCCCGGTTTGCGCTTTCCTTTTTCGGCCAGGCGCTTTCCCTTCTCGCTGGCGCCCAGCCATTTCCCGCCTTCCCCCACTCCCCAGCGCCTCCCTCCTTCTTCCCCTGTTGGCGCCGCTTCCCCACCCCGTCTCCCTCCCTTCCTAGCGCCTCCCCGCTCCTTCCTGCCCGCCCGCGCCTTCGCTCCTCCCCGCCTTCTTCCTCGCGTCTGCACCAGTGGGTTCATCCCCCTCCTTCGCGCTGACGCCACCGTCTCGACGTCACCGCCGCCGCGCGTCGCCGCCTCCTCCGCTCAGCCCCACCTGCAGCCTCCCCCTTCTCTTCTCTCTCCCCCGCAGCTCAGTCGTCGCCAAATCTTCCTCACTGACTGCCCGAGATCTCTCCCCCACGAATTCATCTCCCCTGCCGTCGCCTCAGCCGGGTTCATTCCCCTCCGCCGGGTATAAAACCCCGCCCCGGCTCCTCACACTCTCATTGCTCCCCGAGCTTCTCCATCGCCCTCCCTTGCTTCCCTTCCGCTCCCCAGAGCCTCCCCGAGCCGCCAGTTGAAGCTTCCTCGCCCGTAGCTCCGCCGCCACTTTCCCCTGCGCCGGCGACCCCGTAAGCCGTTCTTCCCCCTCCCTTGCTCAATTCTCGATTGCATTAGCCCAGAGCTTCTCCGCTACCTCCCAAACCTAGTGGTGCACTCGCCTGACCCAGAGAAGCCCTGAGGAGCTCCGGCATCGAAGGCCACCGCCGGCCGAACCACCTCTCCCGTGGCCAGCTCACTCCGAGGGCTCCGAGCTTCAATCTCCACCGCCAGCGTGAGCCCCGCACCCCCTTGAGCGTGTATCCGCCATCAATTGGGCTAGTTCGCCGCCGGTGACCTCCCTCACCGCCAAATGCCCGAAACTCTCCCTTCTCTCTACTGCTCTCTCCTTTGATCCCCTCCCCTTCCAGAGCCCCTAAAGGGACTCCTCGTGTTGAGACGCACCCGTTGACACCCTCCCTAGCCGCCGGCGAGCCCCCTGGCGTCCCGGCCGCCGTGGCCGCCGTGGCCCTGTTCTGAGGACGCCGTGGCAGCGGGAGGAAGACGACGACCGTCGTGGCCGCATCTCCACCGTCCTCCCCTTCTGTCGCCATCTAATCGTAGCCGCCCGATCCAGTCGCACCGCTTCGGCCGCCTCCCTTGCGTCGCAGCCGTCCGATCACCGCCTCGCTCCATCCATCCGCCCATTCGCTCGCCATCCCGCCCGCTCGTCCCTCCGCGTGTCGCCCATCGGGGCCGCGTAGGCGCGTGCGGGAGTGGGCCGAATTCCCGGCCAGGCTGCACTGTTGCGCCTGGGTCGGCCCGTTACTGTTCATCCGAATTTTCCCGATTTAATCATTTCCAAAATCCAGAAAAATCCGAATAAATCCTAGAAAATCACAGAAAATCCCAAAAATTCCCAAATTTCACCACTTTGCTCCAAATATTATTCTGGACCCATTTTTTACCTCCACTTTTCCAAATTCATCCCAGATAAATTCTTAAAATTCCCCGTTTGCGGATTTATGCATTTTACTCCTTTTTAATTAGTTTATTTTTCCTCGCTTGATTAGTATCGAGCTGGACTTATTTATTTTCCATGTTTACGCTAGTATCGGAGATTCCGGAAGTTCAAGTGCCAGCTCAGGATCCAGGCGTTTCTACGTTCGAGCTAGCCGAGATCGTCCCAGTCAACGGCAAGTCCCAAATCCTTTGACCATGTTATATCCCATAATGTTTAATTATGTTATTATATTATTTGCATTGAGCTAGTTCTGAAAAGTTAGTTCAAAGTAAAATAAAATGGTTCAGAATGACATGTTATGTAGTTAAACCTACCACTGACAAAAGCCATGTTAAACTTGTAGCCATGCCTTTGTAACCCTAGAAATAATTATCTGTTAATCTAGATAACTGTAAGTTATTAATATCACTCAAAGTCTTACACTAATAAGGTTGTGGCTGCGGGCCAATAGACTTTGGAAACCCCGACTCTAGGGCAGGGTAGTATGGGATGCCGTGCCCTAGGGCGGAGTATGTCGACATGTAAGATAGGGTAAGGGGGGCTGTGGTGCGCCGCGAGACGGTTTTCGCCCACCTCTTACCCTGGGTTGCAGGTTGCGGACCTGGCCGGGGTTGCGGACTCCGGGGGAAAAATATAAGGACCAGACCCTTACGCTGAGCAAATGACATGGTGACCGCTCAACCACAGGAGTTGACTTGTCAACACTGGTTTAGTAGCTGCTCAACTCAATTGAAACTCTACAGGTGGTGAGAAGTAGGTGTTTGAGTAACGTGGTTAGGCAGGCCGTGCTGCGGGTGCCTAACAACGGTAGAATTCACTCGAAGTGGACGTTGGTGTGCGTGTGTGGGTGTGTGAGTGTGTGAGCCAGACCCGAGTGGAATTCTACCGGGTAGAGCCTATATAAAGAATTGAGCAGTGAAACGACCTGGCTTTCTTAACTCTTTAGCGGGAGTTAAGGGATCGTGTGGGTAAAGCTGAGCAAACTCTGCAGAGTCAAATAAATGGTATTCGAATACGCCGTGCTCCCGGTTATTGGAGCTGTGTCACTTGGGTGATTCCAGCAGCAAAGCTTAAGTAGTTTTGTACATGTTTTAACTTGTTTAGTTGGTTAATTAACTTGTGACTGAAAATCCCCTGAGATCTTAAGGAGTAGTTTTGGGTCCGTTTTATGAAAATGTTTGCAAATAAAACTGCATCCACCCAAGTTAATAAACCAAGTATATTCCCTTTCCATTGTGAATCAGTGCATGTAGTAAAATAGAATCCCTTTGGGATTTGCTGAGCCGGTTGTTTGGCTCACGGCTTGCTTAATCAACTTTTTAGAGGATCAAGACGAAGGTGAAGGTCTCCCCGTTGAGGAAGTCCCGGAGGGTCTCTTCTTCGACGAGGACCCGTGGCTTTAGGTCTTCGCCGCGCTCGAAGCGGATCTTGGAGTTTTTGTAATGTAATTATACTTTGGGCTTACACGCCCCGCTGTCAAAATGGATGTTATTCCCTATATGAAATATATGCTGGACTTTTGTTGTAAGCATGCAATGGTATACTCTTGCGCGACGCTCCATAACTGTTTATGCGTGAATAGTTACGGAATGCCGTGTCCGTACGCGCCCCTGGAAACGGGGGGCGTTACAAAACTCACCCTTACGTCGACAACAGCCCAGCAGCTGCACGATGTTTCACTGACGAACACGGCCGATGCTCACCACCTCAGCGATGAACTCCCTTACACCCTGCCTTGAATCATGTGACACTCTTTTCACCGCGATCTCGAGATCGGACGCGGGAAGCACGCCTTTGTACACTCTTCCAAAGCCTCCGGCATCGAGTAGGTTCCTATGTGCAAACCCCTCGGTGCAGAGGTGGAACCAAGCCTCAGGCTAGGTAGGGTATAACCCAAGGACTAGAAACCAAAGCCCATAAAGAATGTTGACTTAGGTGTAAAAGGTTTGGAATGGAATCCCATGTCGGCCTAAAACCAGCTGGCCTAACTTGAGGTTTGGACTGAGTCTGGTTCCGCCCTTACCTGGGTGGCATGAAACACGTCCTTGTACGCGAAGTCGCGAACCGGTGTGGAGTGTGGACCAAACTCGTCCTCCCGATCTTCGCGCACCTCCGCATACCGGCGCCGCCTCCACAAGAACAACACGAGAGGAAGCATCGGCGCAGTAACAAACAACGTGGCGGAGACCGGCAGCACAACATCCAATATCTTTGGCCAACGCTTCGAATCAACCCGTGGCAAAGCGGGTAGCAACGAGAAGTCAAGCGGGCGAGCAGCTCCGTCCAAGCTGAAGCTCCAGCCGAGCACGTAGTGGTGCGTGAACACGACGCCCGTCGCCGATGAGAAGCCGACGTACATCGGATCCTTCATGACCGTGGATAGATCAATGGCCGCGGGGAGCAGAGGTTTATTGGGCTTTGGCACTTGCGCAGGAGCTAACGTCACGTTGAGGTGCCTTGTCTGGCCATCGTCGTCCATCCACACCTGCATGGGCTCTTGGCTCTATCATCAATATATATATATATATATATATATATATATATATATATATATATATATATATATATATATATATATATATATATATATATATAGGAAAATTATTAGTTATAAGCAAAAGCCATTAGCTGCTGGCAAAAACCACCTACCGCAGTAAAAACAGGGACAATGCCCACCGGCTCAATCACAACGATGCGGCAGGCCGGCCTGATCCATGGAGGAGCCCAGAGAGCGCAGCGCGGCTGGCAAGGCAGCAACGAGGTGTCCAACGAATCGCGCAGCACCTGCACGGCCCGCTCAGGCCACGTCACCCGTTGCCTGTGAGGACTCGGCCACCGGCTCTGCCAGTAACCCAACCCGAAGCGGCCCACGAACCGCTTCGACCTAACAAGTCTCGGCGTGTCGGGTCCACGGCCGCGAGCCCATCACAAGCACGAGACCACCCGACGCGCCGCGGCCCAGAGAAAAAGCCTCGTCCGCACGCACCGCACGCTCCTCCCGTCCCGTTTCCTCCACGCGGCAAAACGCCCAGCAGACGAGTCCTCTCGCTTCTCCCCTCCGATTCATCTCCTCTCCCTCCCGTCTCGCTCGGCCCTGCACGACGCCACCGCGCGCGCGGCGGGATGGCGAGCGCGGCCTCACCCAGCCCCCTCCCCGTGGCCTCCCTCTCCGTGCGCCGCAGCGCGACCCCCGCCGCGGCCGCCCCCTACCACGCGTCGTCGCAGCCCTCCAGGCGTTCGGGTCTCTCTTCTGGAAGCGCGTCGGCGCCGCGCGCTCGGCTGCGCGTGGAGGCTTCCAAGGCCGACCCGGTCGAGGAGAGGCTCCCCGCCGCGCCGGCCCCGGTTGCCCCAGCGGAGCCGCAGCCCCAAGTAGGAACCAGGTAGGCAAACGTCTCCTTCAGTCCCGTCTCTACTCCAATTACTGAGCTGTTTTACCTGCGATTTTATAGCTTCCGATTGCTTCTTTTTGTTTCTTGCTGATATCTTGGATTTCCTTTTGTTCTTGTTCAGCACGTGGAAATGGAGGGGTTACAACATTCGCTATCAGTACGCCGGAACGTCTGGCCCTGCATTGGTTCTGATTCATGGTTTCGGGGCAAACAGGTGCTCATCGTACACAGACATTTCTGTTTACTATTTGCAAGCAACCAAAGTTCTTAATTGATCATAGCAAACGGGAGTTAGATTTAAGCATAACAGTTCGTTAGCTGTTCTTGTACTGTTCTTTACATACTAATGACTGCTAAAAAGGTTCACTTGACACACTGTTCTTTATACATAAACTGCTTAAGATAGGCAGAATGACCGAGGAAAAAGAGGTTTAGCTGAGCTTTGGTCATCTGATGAATACAGACAGATTTAGGAAAAGAATTGTTGTACCTACTATTTGAGAACTTTTTAGTTAGCAGTCATATTCATCTCGGTTTGTTAGTTTTCTTCTCAGCTTTCGTGTTCAGTGATGCATATGCTTATTTTGATGAAAGCTCAAGCTACATTCATTTTGGCAATAATTTGATGGAAGCGTTTTTCTTAAACTATGATACTTCGCTTGTTACCATCTTTTATGTTCTCCTCCCCTGTAAGTTAGCTGCCTTCTCTTTCCTTAGCAATCATTCACCAATTCCTCTTTTTCCCCCTCAGTGACCACTGGCGGAAAAATATTCCTGTTCTTGCCATGGAAAATAGAGTGTATGCAATTGATCTAATTGGTTATGGCTATTCTGATAAGCCTAATCCACGTGAGCTTGGTGAGAGTTTTTATACTTTTGAGACATGGGGAGAACAGCTAAATACGTTTTGTGCTGAAGTGGTCAAGAGTGAAGCTTTCTTCATATGCAATTCAATTGGAGGTATGCTGGATGCTTACATACTTGAACAGCAATGGACCATTTTATGTTTATATAATACGAGGAATTGATGTAGCAGAACAATGCTGGTCACTTGGTACAATCTGTAATAGTCGCTCTGCCACTGTTGCAAAGCACATTTCCTCTTAATTGCCCCCCTTTATTATTTTAGCAAACACATTTCAGCACTGGACAACAGAAAGGGCCAAAATGCTGGCTGCCCTGGCTTAGAAGTGTTCGTCTTTTCAATTATTACTTTGATGAGTAAAGGCATGATGTTGTTTTATCTAAGTCTGATCTCATTTTTTGTTTGATACATGTCATTGAAGAGGATTTCTTTTCATAGAGGAGAATTTCATGAACAATTGTAATGTCTTAATTATTCTGCAGGGCTTGTTGGCCTGCAGGCAGCTGTTATGGAGCCTCAGAAGTGTAAGGGTATTGTTTTATTGGATATTTCACTAAGGATGCTTCATATCAAGAAGCAGCCGTGGTTTGGAAGGCCTTTCATCAAATCGTTCCAAAATCTCCTAAGGTAACTCATATTTCATAGTTCATTATGGGATCTTGGTGCTCACTATCTGCTTGTTATAATGCCTTTTCTGGTTGTTAGGAACACTGCTGTTGGGAAACTCTTCTTCAATGCTGTTGCTACACCAGAATCTGTGAAAAATATTCTTTGTCAGGTATTTATTTTTTAGCCTCTCATCTTGTAAAAGGACACTACAAAGTATTTAAGCAGAATATGTGTCATGCATGTAAAATTTATGGCACATAAGATTTAAAGGAAACCTCTCAAAATTATTTAAGAACCACAGAACTGGCTTGCTCCAATCTTAGCATGTGCTGAGGGGAAAAAAATCCTTACCTGAATAAAATTAGATGTTTGACATAACATTAATATAGCTAGACTTAGGGGCCAGTTAAGCTTGAGCTGAAAGCTACATAAGCTTAAGCCCTAAACCAGATACTATTGGAGTTATTACATGGAGAAGTTTAACCTTTCTATTGAGAAGGTGAAACAGTGTTGCTAACTTACGGGCATATGGGTATTTTGCACAAGCTCAAGCTCCTAGCCTCCTACAGAAGGGCCCTCATCTTAATATGCAGAAACATCGTTAAACTAGCGGTCTAGAAGAGCTATCCTGTCCCGTGAGGCTGTGACAGGGTTACATGTTCCTTCTCAGATGTACTAGAAGGGAAAAAACTACTTGAAAAGAGCTATCCTGTCCCATGAGGCGGCGACCGGCGGCCGGCAGAAGGCGGTTGGTAGCGACCAGCAGATGCGAGGGGATAACAGAGATCATGATGGGATCGATGAGTGATATTTTACAGGCGATGGAGGTGTCGGGTCATAGATGGAGTTTTTCTCTTTTTTCCCCTTTGCATGTTATTACAATACTAGAGATGGTAACCAAATTGCTTCCTATTCTGTTCAGATAAGGCCACAAACAAAGGAGTAAGACTCTGACTCAGCGTTACTATTGAGAAAGGATCCTTGCCGTTATAATTACGTGGTCCGTCTCATGGACGCTTGAGATCTTTTCTTTTTTTTTTCCTCTCGATTAATGAGAGAATTTCTAGGAATTTGTCTTTTTTGTGATATAAGGATTATTATGGGAATTTTTGGCGCTTAAAATGAAAGAGGTGCCTTCAATCTCACAAGTTGTTTGTAGATATATAGATTCTGATGAAATTCGTTTCTTTCAGTGCTACCATGATACATCTGTGGTGACAGATGAGTTAGTTCAGATTATTCTCCAGCCAGGCCTTGATCCTGGTGCGGTGGATGTATTCCTTGAGTTCATTTGCTACTCGGGAGGTCCTCTCCCTGAAGAGTTGCTTACCAGGGTGAAGGTTAGGATTCCTTTAGTTATGTGTTTGTCGTTTGTTTTGATTTTGTTAATTATATATGGGTTTCTTTTGAATTGTGCAGTGTCCGGTTTTGGTAGCTTGGGGGGAGAAGGACCCATGGGAACCTGTGGAGCTTGGAAGAGCCTATGCATCTTTTGATGCTGTTGAAGATTTTGTTGTCTTACCAAATGTTGGACACTGCCCGCAGGTCCTCTATCTAACAGCTGAGTTTGGTCAACTATTTTTCATTGAAATATGCCTATTTGCATCAGATGGCAGCTGTTTCATTTGTTTGTATTTGTCCTGGCAGGATGAAGCACCTGGGCTTGTAAATCCACTTGTTGAATCATTCGTTAGGCGCCATAGTTAGCACATGGGTGGGGCTGCTTCCTCTGTTTTCTGAAGCTCTTGGTCCACTAGAGCCTGGAGTTGCTGGAAAATGGGAAGGATTATTTTTATTTTGGCATTACAAATGGGCGGTTCTTTTTCCCGGTAAGTGTTTCCTCTTCCAATACGATCACCAGTTTGTGTATAATTGAGTGTAGAAATTTACTATTGCTTATTCTCTGGGGATTGCTATTCTGTTCTGAAGTACTGGCTTTTGGGCACTGGTGGCGAACACATTCGACTCGTTAAGGAAGATCCTGTCTCCTCAGAGCACAGAGGTTAGTACCAGCAGCGCACAGGTTTTATTCTTGTTGAAGTTATAATGGAAGTGAAAATATGAAATTTTCGCCCTTATCACCCTACAATCATTCTTATGATAGAATCTGTACAATTTGTATAGACATGACATGACATTAATGTTAACAATATTGCCACTTGAAGTTTCTCCTCAAAAAGAAAGAGAACAGATAAAGAATGTTGACTTGTTCTCCATTTTTTATTTTTCTAGCAGAACTAAAAAGCACAAAGCTTTAACATTTATGAGCAGTTTTAATCTCGGCAATATCATTATATAAAACATGACTTTTTCTTTGATATGTTTACTTCAACGATAATGAATTCACTTATGATCAGTGACTATTTTAGATTTTTCAGCTCGTGAAGTGAAAGTTTTCTATATTTTTTTCTACATTGCACGAAGCGACCAGTGACTATTTTAGATTTTTCAGCTCGTGAAGTGAAAGTTTTCTATATTTTTTTTTCTACATTGCACGAAGCATTTGCGTTTTTGATACAATCCGACCTCACATGCTAGCGGAGAGCAGCTCAAGGAAATACCTCGAGATTTTACGATAAAAGAAATACCATCATATACGACAGTTTGTGCTCCATGGCTCATGGGAACTAGGAGTGAGTACACCCTGTATTTTTTTTGCAGGGAATATATCGGATAGGTTCTTTTTAATTTGACTTATGGTTATGGTTTATAGTTTTTTTTATTATGATGCGAGTACTTATGTGAGCGAATTGAATATTAATAAACCATTTAAAAAATTTGTCTCGATAAATTGTTTCAAAAAAGAACAGAAAAATCATTTCATTTAAGCGAAAATATGGTTGCGGCTTATATTTGTTTAAGGGGAAACATGAGCAGAAAATAACTCGCCCACAAGGCCTACGCTCTACCGCATGCGACACTTTCGGCCTTTCGGGCTTCGGCAGTTCGGATGTACCGAATGTCCACCTTTCTGCAAGCAACTAGATAAAAATATTTATTCAGCTTAATGATTACACCTAGGAAATGGTCCACAGGATCGTACATGAAAAATAAAAAGACACGCCAATCGCTTCATCGTCAGCTCTGACACGAACAGTTCATCCTGGAAAATGCCAAGTTGATTTGACCAAAGGGTAGTTTTTGGCGCATGAAAATGGATATTCTCATTGCCGACTCTTGCAAGCTGTTCCGTCATCTCTACCGAGTACAGACGAACGAGCAAGCAGACTGCACGCTACTGCTTTTGCTCCATGAATCTGAAAGTGATGAATATTAAATGTATGTTCATAAGATCCAAAAATAATATATATATAGAGAGAGAGAAAGTATAAGAGAATATATCATATACAGATAAAAAAATCAAGTCATATAAGGAAATAAATAACACAATCATATTCTATCCTTAACGCTTCCTTAAACTCATGGTGGATCACACACACTGAGTTTGAAGAGAAAATATAAATGTTGTGCCTTTATCTGCGGCTTTGTAAAGAAGTTAGCAAGCTATAACTCTGAAGGCATAAACCGTAGAGCAAGTACTCACTCCTGCACATGTGAGCGAATATATGAAGCATCTACACTAATGTGCTTAGTGAGCTCATGTTTCACTGGATCACAAGCAATATTCTAGCATCTATACTGTCAGACATAAGTGTCGTAGGTCCTCTCATAAGTACTCTAAAATCTGCAAGTAGCTACCTCAACCAAGTAATCTTTGTTGTTACTGCTGCCACAGAGGAATCAGATGTCGGTGTCAACAAGATACCAGAAGATGAGTCTGGTGAAGGACGAGGATGCCTGGAGTAATGCACCCTAGACAAACGAGACGATGGAGCTGCAGGAACAAGAGGCAGCACAGGAGGTGGAGGTACAGAAGGAACCACTAGAGACAGACTAGAGGAAGGCTGGAAAATGGGTGAAGAGTCAGGGAGAGGCAACTAGGATATTGTCTCGATAGTGGAAACAGGACGAGGAGCCGAATCTCGATAGAAGAAAGGTCGAGATTCGTCAAAGGCATTGTATTGTGAGATCTTGATCTATCGAGCAGAAAGATCATAGCGGTGATAACCCTTGTGCTTAGAACTGTAACCAAGAAACACACACTCAACTAACTGGGCTGATAGTTTGGTGCGCTCACGAGCCTGCAGCAAGGCAAAACAGGTATAGCCAAAAACATAGTATCAAAGTAAGGTTTCTGACCTTGTTCAGTTCGCTGCCATCGCCGCTACCAAGGCCGCCGTTGCTGATCAAGCCACCGTCGTCGCTCATCGCTGCGCCCGTCCATCGGCCGCCCAACGCGTGTCCAACTGTCACCCGCCCGACTGCCTGCTGCCACCCATTGTCACTCTTGACTGTCAGTCTTTGCTCGTCGTTGCCTCCACCCGGTTGTCAGCCACATCTTTGGCTGACGGTTGCCACTGCTTGCTCGATAACAGAACGCCCGAAGCCCACTGCGCGGCCACCTGGTCACCTGCCACTCGCTGGGCGCCCACCTGCAGGGTGGCCGCCCGTTGCTCGCCAATTGGCCGCCTGGCGTTTGGTCACCTGGTGCGTGGCCGCTGCCCACTCGACCCAAATAGAACTGATCTATTTGGTCTGATCTGATTGTTTTTTGTTTTGTTATAGTTTCCAAAAAAAGAAAAGAAAAAAAAGAGAAAAAACATTGATCTAACCGTCGCGCCATCTAGCGCATCCTGTTAGACTTCCTTGTCTTGGTCGCTGCACCGCCTACCGATAGCTTCCATTCCATCAGCTGTGATCCCATTCTCGATAACAAAGCTCCATGGAACAAACTACAAGATGTAGTCTTCACTCATGGAGATCACACTCGATGGTTTTTGCCTCTGGGGACATGTCACTGGTGCACGACCTTCTCCGCCACCACCGGCTCAGCCTCCTCCCAAGCAGACTACTTCTGCACCGCCTACAGCAGATGAGGCTGCCTAGGAGATAGAGACCACTGCTGATACTGACGATGCTGATGAGGCTTTTTAGTATACCATTGACGTTTTCGAGCGTTGGTATGTTGATGAGATTTGTGTTCGCGCTATTCTAGTGGTCAGCGTCAACGACTACATCCAACTAGACATTGTTGGTCTGCGATCTACTCGACAGATCTAAGAGTACTTGCGTGAGCGATACCAGCAGAGCAATGATGCTCAGTTCTTTTCGCTTCAGTGTGAGTTGGAGGTGCTTTGCTAGGGAGATTCTTTCATCGACGACTTCTTCCGGGCCCTGACTAGTCTCTTGCGCTAGCTGGATGAGCTAGCCTCTCCACTTTGCCAGGAGTATCATAAAGTGCAGAAGACGGATCATGATCGCCTTCGCTTTTATGATTTCGTCTGCCACCCTCACCCAGAGTTTGAGCCTATCAGGGCTCAACGACTGAGCCACTCTCCGCGGTCGACTGTTATGGAAGCTCTTTCGACACTTCGTGCTGAGGAGCTTTGCCTCGGGTTAGCAGCACAATAGGTGCCTCTTTCCACATTACATCGGACTCCACATCTCTCACTTCAGTAGGACCTCATTTTTTTCTATCTTTGTCAGGACACCCTTTTGTCCACATACTTTTCTGTTCCAGCTGTTTCTCATGTTCCCTAGTTTTCAGTGGGACAGCTCACTGATCTTGGTTGTAGGGTTGGTTTTGACTCTCACACCTGTTTCGTCTAGAATCGACAGAAAGGGACGGTACTTGGGACTGGCCGGTGCTGTAGGGATCGTCAAGGTCTATACATTCTCGATTTTCTCTACCTTCCGTCCACTTTGGTTGCTCTTATCATGTCTACCTCCACCGCCACTACTGCCATTATCTTTGATACCATGTTATGAATATTGTGTATATATTCATAAGGTCTAAAGGGTAATATATATAGAGAGTAAAAGAAAATATATAAAGAAATATGTTATATATAGATAAAGAAACCGAGATATATAAAAAAAACAAATAACAAAGTTCTATTCTATTGTTAACACTGAACACTCCCGTACTCCAATTGGAGGACACAGGAAACCTTGCAAGCCACTTGTCCAATAAACTTTCTTGCCTCCAGCAAACCACTCTCCAAGTCCCGTTCGCTTCACCGCATCATCACCAGAACCTTCCAACTGCGCTGACCATCTCCCTGATTTGGTCAGCTATCTCGTGTGATTCGTGTGGACTAAACAAGCGATGAAACGAACAAACGAACCTTCCAACCGCCTCATAACAAACGAACCTTTCAACCGCCTCATTTCGGCTTAGAGCAACTCCAGCAGAGCCTCTACTTGAGCCCTCATCTTACTTTTGAGAGCCGAGGGGCAAAAAACTCACTCCAGCAGAGCCCCTACTTGAGCACTCAAAAGTAGGGAGCCCTCAAATCTCCCCCTTGAGCCCTCATTCCTGGGGGGTCTGGAGGGAGCCCCTACTTTTGAGGGCTCAAGTAGGGGCTCTGCTGGAGTGAATTTTTTGCCCCTCGGCCCTCAAAAATAGGATGAGGATGAGGGTGGGTCCTATGTGTCATCCCCTCTAAGAATGAATTTGAGGGTCCTGTTTTGAGAGCTCCTGCTGGAGTGTAGTTTAAAAAATAGAGCCCTCAAAAGTAGGGAGAGCTCTCAAATAAAAAGTAGGGACCCTGTTTTGAGGGCTACTGCTGGAGTTGCTCTTATATAAGTCGGTTTTAGCTTCTAACTTTTTGATTTTGTTTTTTTAGCTTTTTAGTTATTTTGGGCTTTTTTGCTTTTTTCTGTATTTATTTGCATTGACCATGATGGACTAATCTGTTTTTTATTTTTTATTTTTTAAATTTAATTAAGTTGAAAAAATCATTAGTAATTACAATGTAAAATCACCGGAACCAGAAGACCGGGGGACTCTCCGCCCCCTCGCGCGCCCACGTCACCCCCGCCCGCGCGTCCGGCCGGCGCGTGGCGGGGGTTTTCCCGTACGGCCGGGGGAGGCGCTTTCCTCCGGTTTTGCGAAAATTACGTATAGGTCCTTTTTCCTCGCGAAAAGGTCCCTGCAAGTTTTATTTTTTTTAAAAAAACCTCGATAGCGCCCCGCGGGTTCCCGAAATTACGTATAGGTCCTTATTTACTTACGTACAGGTCCTTACAGGTCCTCGTTTTTTTACAAAAAAGCCCTTTGGTTTTCCCGAAATTACGCATGTGTCCCCGATTTTTCCCTGCAAAACTCCCTGCGAATTATTGTCTCTTTTACTTTGATCCGTACGGTAGCTAGCGCGGCGTGCGCCGCGCTTATGCAGCTAGTAAACCAAATAGAATTAAAAAACGAGTCTTCGACGGAGGTCGTATCAGCGTGCTGTGCTAACGATGGCCCCAAAAAAATGGTACTGCATTTCATAAGAGAAGCAAGGAAATGCACATTAAATTTGTCGTCACTGACCTAACCAGTACTGCAAGTCTACAACAACGCAGCTCATGTCGCTTACGGAGCAGATGCCACGTTTTGGCGCACGTTTTCCTCCAGCGACGCATTTCAAGCGTACAACGAACCTGCCTACGCTGACCCCCAACTAACAAGCGTCAAACGGCAAGAAATTTAACAACAGGTACGTGTGTTACTCATGGAAGTGATGATATGGATGAACAGTTAATCGATTAGGATTTGTTTCGTCGAGATGGAAGTGCCGTCAAGCCAAGCCATACTTAAGGCCTGCAAAGCTAGCTGCTAGTGCTAGAAGAAGTGAAGTCATCGGCAAACAATTGAGCCACACACAGCAAGAAAGCAGAGTGCTTGCTTGCAAGTAACCACAGGCTGCTGGCCTTTCTTGAAAGGGGTAGCAGAATTTCGTAGCCGATAAGCCAACGATCCAGGCCAGTGAGGTCGGCATCTCGTCGAAGGGGACAGGCGGACAGGGGTCTCCCTGCCAAAAGCTCTCACCCGTTAAAAGGCCAGCGTTTGCCTCCCATCTCCAGCCGTGTAAGCGACTCGATCGAGACAGAGACGAATCGTGCATGCGCGTTTGGAGCCTTGGCAGCTGGCCTCGCCTTCTCCTCCGTCCTCGCCGCCGGCTATGCGGAGGAGCAGCTCGTGCTTGTCTTGTGTGCCCATGAGTACGGCGGCGCTGCCCGCGGAGACGCCCTTTGCTCTTCCGGCTCCGATGCCGTCGTGGCCGTCGTCAGGTAAGCACATGCACGTCCGCGTCATGCGTTTTTGTTCTTGTGATGATGAAGTTTGGTGTATGAACGCATGGTTTGACCTTTTGAACTGAATTGGTGTTTGCCGTTGATTTGATAACTTTTCGATCCAACATCTAGTAGAACATTGGTTGTGTGTGCTAAAGTGGATTCTTGCTCCTGCAATCCTCCTTGGAGTGTTAGGCAAGCATGCAATTAAGCAACTTCTGAATTTTTTTTCTCGTCTTGGTTATGCCATTGCCTTTTGTTTTTGCACGTAGACCATTTCTTGCAGCAACGTATCCAGAGAAAAGACATGTTCAACGTATCCAGAGAAAAGACATGTTCTTGTCCTTGTTAAGCTATGCGTTTATACGGCAAAATGCAAACTAAGACCATCTTTAATATTGTGTTTTAGCCGGTTCAAATGAAGAGATAAAAGGCCTTGAATTGATTCAATATATTAGATGATTAGAAGGATCGATTTCAACCAAAAAAAATGCATAGAACCAGACTCTACCTAGAGTCTAAGTTGATTTAAAGTAAGGAATGTCTATACAACATTCGACTATTTTTTAGGACAAAAACAATCAGATTGATTTGGGGCATTAGATCTCCATCCAACGGATCCACTCATACAAGCCCCCCTCCAAAAAAAATGACCCCTCCAAAAAAAATGATCTAGGGCGTTGGATCTCCATCTAATGGCTCAAAATCTGACTGTTTTTGTCCTAAAAAATAGTCGAATGTTGTATAGACACTCCCTTTAAAGTATTAAACAATTCATATGGATATTAAACAACTACATAGGAGATAGTGCATATGAGAGAGAATATTATTATTTTGTGATTTTTTAATGTAACGTGGGTCCCAATTATTAGTGGGAACCGGTTCAATACATTGGAGAAAAACAAGTTTAGTTCCTAAAATACTTACGTGATATGACTTTAAATTGACGTCAGTTCAATATACTAAAGATGCTCTAACATACTTTGCTATAATTCATAAGTTGCAAGATCCTCCTTTAGTCCTTTTTTTCTTTTTTGACACTAGGATCGCTCTATCTTGTTTAGGGGAAAATTGAGTATATAGGACTGAGTTGGATGTGATTTTGTGGAATAGGACCAAGTTCTTTAGACTTGTAAATATAGGACTGAGTTCACCACCTCTTTGCAAATATAGGACTTTTCCCATTTTAATTTTATTTTCAATTTCCAGCCCCTTTTCTCCACGCGAAATGACTATTTTGCCCTCTTCTTCCTCCCTCGCCTGGCCGCGCCGCCCCTCGCCTGGCCGCGCCGCCGCCTGGCCGCGCCGCCCCCTCGCCCGCCCCGCGCCGCCGCCGCTCCCTCGCCTGCGCCGCCCCGCGCCGCCACCACTCCCTCGCCTGCCTCGCGCCGCGCCGCCGCCGCTCCCTCGCCCGCGCCGCGCCGCCGCCGCTCCCTCCCCAGGCGAGGGCGAGGGAGCGGCGGCGGCGCGGCGCGGGCGAGGGAGCGGCGGCGGCGCGGCGCGAGGCAGGCGAGGGAGTGGTGGCGGCGCGGGGCGGCGCAGGCGAGGGAGCGGCGGCGGCGCGGGGCGGGCGAGGGGGCGGCGCGGCCAGGCGAGGGGCGGCGCGGCCAGGCGAGGGAGGAAGAAGAGGGCAAAATAGTCATTTCGCGTGGAGAAAAGGGGCTGGAAATTGAAAATGAAATTAAAATGGGAAAAGTCCTATATTTGCAAAGAGGTGGTGAACTCAGTCCTATATTTACAAGTCCAAAGAACTTGATCCTATTCCACAAAATCACATCCAACTCAGTCCTATATACTCAATTTTCCCCTTGTTTAGATCATAACAAGAATACAAGATAAGCACAAATTTCAATATATATATATATATATATATATATATATATATATATATATATATGTAATTAAGTGAGAATAAGTACAAATTAAGCTCAAACCAGCATATAATAGTCTTAATCCTTTGTCAAATCAAAGTTGCTTTGGAAATTATGTTGGTCTTTATTCAGAGTAACACAAGTTATGACCACAGAGAGCATTTTTTTCCTGTTGTCTCAACCATACTACAAAGAACAGTAACTAATTCTTATGTACTCATATGGTCGGTCATTTTAGTGGCTAGCAAATTAGTAACCTACATTTTGTTGCAAAACATCGCATTGCCATCGCACTAATTTGAAATTTAGCTGAGTTTTGGCTGACTAGTGGCATTGCTGTTCCAGTTTCAGATGGAGAGTTTGCAAAGGGCAGCATAGACCTTGGGGGCCTAGAGGTGCGCCAAGCCACCTCATTCGCCAAGGTCTGGTCCACCGCGCAAGGAGGCCAAGACGGCCTCGGCGCCACCTTCTTCAAGCCGTCGCCGATCCCCGCCGGCTTCTGCGCGCTCGGGCACTACGCGCAGCCCAATAACCGGCCGCTCTTCGGCCACGTCCTCGTCGCGCGTGACGCTTCCGGCACCGGAGCACTCCTTGCTAAGCCCTTGGATTACACGCTCATCTGGTCCAGCCAGGACGGCGCCGGCTTCTTCTGGCTCCCCACGCCGCCCGACGGCTACAAGGCGGTCGGCGTGGCTGTCACGTCCACGTCGGGCAAGCCGCCGCTCGACGAGGTTATGTGCGTCCGCGCCGACTTCACCGACGCGTGCGAGGCCGAGGAGTGGGTGTGGGGCAGCGACAAGGACGGGTTCAGCGTGAGCACGCTGAGGCCGGCGGTTCGTGGCATCGACGCCCGGGGCGTGCACACCGGCACGTTCCTCGCACAGAGCAGCGCGACGCCGGCGAGCGCCTCGACCTTGGCGTGTCTCAAGAACAACAGCGCAGTTTACACGTCCTGCATGCCTGACCTGACCCAGGTGAATGCCATTCTCGCCGCCTACTCGCCGCAGGTGTACCTCCACCCGAACGAGCCCTACCTCCCTTCGTCGGTGCCGTGGTTCTTCGAGAACGGCGCGCTGCTGTACCAGAAGGGCAGCCAGACACCGACGCCGGTGGCCGCTGACGGGTCGAACCTCCCGCAAGGCGGCGGCAACGACGGCGAGTATTGGCTCGACCTGCCGGTGGATGACAGCCAGAAGGAGAGGGTCAAGAAGGGCGACCTCGCCAGCGGGAAGGCGTACGTGCAGGCGAAGCCGATGCTGGGCGCGACGGCGACCGACCTCGCCGTGTGGTTCTTCTACCCGTTCAACGGGCCTGCGCGGGCCAAGGTGGGGCCCCTCACCATCCCGCTCGGCGAGGTCGGCGAGCACGTCGGCGACTGGGAGCACCTCACTCTCCGCGTGAGCAACTTCTCCGGCGAGCTGCTCAGGATGTACTTTTCGCAGCACAGCGCGGGCACCTGGGTGGACGCGTCGCAGCTCGAGTACCTCGACGGCGGCAACAAGCCGGTGGCGTACGCGTCGCTGCACGGGCACGCGTTCTACCCAAAGGAAGGGCTGGTGCTGCAGGGCGACTCGAAGCTGGGGATCCGGAACGACTGTGCCAAGGGGAGCAGGATGGACACCGGCGGCGGGCGGTGCGAGGTGGTGTCGGCGGAGTACCTCGGCGGGGCGGTGGCCGAGCCGGCGTGGCTGGGGTTCGAGCGGGAGTGGGGGCCGAGGGAGGAGTACGACATCGGCCGCGAGATCAACCGCGCGGCGAGGATCCTGCCGCGCGCACTGAGGGAGCGGCTGGCCAAGCTGGTGAGCAAGCTGCTCGTCGGGGAAGGGCCGACGGGGCCCAAGATGAAGGGCAGCTGGAGGAACGACGAGAGGGAGCCCTGATGATACTTAACTGGAACCATTCTTGCGCGCGTGCATAGTCGCTAACCGTCCGATTGGCCCGATGTACGTGGATCAGACGGTCAGGGACTCGACACTCATCTAAGGAGTGCACGTGTCGGGGAAACTGTTACACGCGACGGTGAAGGACTGAAGGGTGTATAGATTTCGTTTTTTCTTTCATGCATAGCATGAATTATTGGTAGTAGATGTTCATACGCATTGTATTTCGATCGTCTGTTACTGCCTACTGGTTTCGGCTTAGAGAAATTTGTTTGATTCGTAGCTACTTATCTTGTATCATGGGAAATTGAACGTGAGTGTCACAACTAGTTGAACTTCATGGTGCCGGAGAAAGTAGGAGGCTGCCCATTCGGGGCATGTACCGATGATTCAGGCATCGAAAGCCCACGAGCGGCTAAAAAAAAGAAGGGGACCAGGGGAGAAACGTCTCCCGAGTCCCGACCTTTCTTCTGGTTTTTAGTTGGTAAGGAGTACCCGCGTGGGCTTAAGTTAGACGTCCTCACTCTAGCCAGCGACCCAGGAGAGCTCCACGAGCGGCTAAGGTTATTCGTATTTTCTTTTAAAGTAAATAACTTTTATATAATACCTAACTTTTCAAAACGGAGTGTTTTTTTAATATAAGATCTTCTAGTCGATTATAGTGTACAATATAGTGACTTTATTTATATTGATCAAAATCGCACGCAAGTCTCTCTTTACAAAGCTGATACTATTCATAAATCAAATCTAAAAGCCAATATAAACAGTCCCTAACTAAGGTCCTATTTTAAACGGCGATGGTTTCTAGTTTTTAGAAACCAAAAGCTATTTGAAACGTGCTAAAGATATAACAGTGTTTTTCTCTTTTTTTTATTTTCCCTTTTTCTTTTTCTTTGTATTATCCATAGATATATAACGGTGTTTCTTTATTTTTTATTAATTAAATACCTTGAAAAATAACGACTACAATATCATTTTAGATAAAAATCACAACATTCGGAACATGCTTGAGTTTATTGTAGCTTAGCGAGTGGATTCGGCGAAATTCCGCAGGCCAATTCCGAGGCCTATTCATGGCCCGTTTCTCTGGGAATGAAGTGTATGGGCCAAAGCCTAGAACTACCACATAAAGATCACATGGGCTCGTACAAATAGAGTCGTGGATGAAATCTGCGATCCGATTGCATGGCGGCCTAGCCCATCCAAAGCCTGCTTCATGTATGCCTAGGTGTGACGTGGCTAGGTGCGCCTCAGTACACTGCACAGTGCACACCCACTTGCTCCACCACTTAACCAAACAACCAAATCAGACCGACGTCGTGGTGCCGTTCCTGCCGGAGTTCGACCTGGCGGACGCGCGCGTCGGCGGGGGCCTCATCGAGCGCCTCACCGCCGCGCTGCAGCGGGGCCTCCTCAACGAGATCTTTACCCAGAATTAGGGCTGTAAAAAAAACTCGAGACTCGTGAGTTACTCAGATTCGGTACGTCTTAGACTTGACTCGAGTTCGGCTCGAATTATAAACGAGCCAAGCTCAAGCTTGAGTTGAAACTCGCAAGCTTATCGAGCTCGAGCTCGAAAAGCTCGAGTAGGCTCGTTCATTATTGCTAAGCATGACTCTTTAAAGTGTATATACATGTATTTCAATTTTTTTATCAATTGTATTGTCCAAATCACACCGGGCTTATAAATAAGACAATGGTTTAAGCCTAAGAACAAGATAGACTGCAATTGGCTAAGCTTATGGTAGATAAAAAACTAAAGACTCGTGAATTGCTCGTGTTTCGCTCGTCTCAAGTTCGACTCGAGATCGGCTCGAAAGATAAATGAGCCAAGCTTGAGCCTAACTCTAGGCTCGGGTGATTCTGAGGCTCAGTTCGAGTTCGATTCGATTCTCTAACAAACTCGAGCTTGAGGCAATGAACTCGCTCGAGCTCGGCTCATTTACAGCCCTACCCAGAATGCCCGCACCGAGTACCTCCGCCATTTCCTGGATGATTTACCACCCGGCGCCTCGGTCGCCAACCTCCGGGAGGCCTTCAAGAAGCGCGCGCCCGTCTCCTAGTATGAGTACATCATGCCGTACATGGACCGCGTCGCCTCCGGCAAACCGTCCAGCATCCTCTGCTCTGAGCCCATCACCTGCCTCCTCAGACGGTACTAAATAATTACACGGTGTGTCCGGCATGTGTGTCAGTGTGTGTGAAGAAATCAAGAAACCCTCGTGTGTTTCTCACGGTGAAATTTGCCGCACGCACTCGCGCAGACGCAGCTCGGGCACGTCCGGGGGAGGCAGAAGCTGATGCCGTCTACAACGGAGGAGCTCGACCAGACGGGTATGCCGTCCGGGCGCTCGTGAGGAACATGTAAGCACTGGACCACATGGTCAAATTGGATAATTTTTTTGTACCAAATTGTGCAATTTATCTACTTACTAGTTAGATGCCCGTGCGTTGCTACGGATTAAAACATAATCGTAACATTTAAAAAGTCTAATTGCAAAATGATAGGGAGCAAAGGGAATACTCTAAAATTAGTCTATCAAACAAGAACACTATAGATCAGTGTCGAAGCTAGGAATAAAATTGAGGCTAGGCTGAATCTTTTGTCGGACTAAACTGAATTGACATAAATATAGTGTTTTACCACTCACTGATTCCGGCGCTGTCCACTGTCCGCTCGGTCTCTCCTCTAAATCACTCTCGCAGTCTCCGTTGTCGCCTGTCCGCCAGTCATCTTACCGTGCCGTGCCGTGCCGGCCCGCATCGCTTCCGGCCAGGCCCAAGCACGGCCCAAAGCCCACCGTGCCAGCGTTCGTGCCGTGCCAGCCCAAGCCCAGCCCAAAGTAACTATACGCGAAGGCGGCGGCAACGGCCGTCATCTTTCTTTCTCTCGTACTCGCCTCGTTAAGGAAAAGAGTACAATAACAATATATATATACTAACTATTACAACATGTGTACATAATATCTACTCGTCAATGTCTAGGTTGTTTATGCGTTCGAAGTCAGCATACGCTTGTACGATTTCGGGATTCTCTAGAAATGAGAAGTATGATGTTATGAAGAAATGGGAAGTGTCACCTTACAAAGTTATATGCAGAAGAAGAGAGCCGTTGTTCTTCCGAACGTTTTTCCCTAAAATCTAAACATTGCTGGCGCTGCATGACCATTGTCTCATTTAAATAAATTCTTTCCTTTTGATTCCAGTCCTTTCTCGTAACCCGTAAGCATGATTATTTATCTACACCAATGAAATTAATTCCTAAGTAAATATTAATTAAATTATACTAAAGCGTATTACATGCTTATACCCGCAGGAAGAGGGAGCGGAGCCGTCGAGGGGAGGAGGCGGAGGCGCGGAGCCACCGAGGGGAGGCGGGAGAAGGGAGGGACCGAGGGGGAGGGGGATTCGCCGAGGAGAGCGAGGCGGGTGGCAGAGAGCTGCGCGAGAGAGATGAGCGAGCGAGAGATGAGAGGGAGCTCGTCGCTCTGATGTAGCGACGACCGACGAGTGACTGCTGTGTGCGATGCTAGATTAAAAGGGATGGGTATGTTCGGAATTTTTGCAATTTAATATCTAGAGTTCTACAAAATTGCAATTAGGTCCTTCTTCCTCTTTGGATTTCTTCCGATTTACTCCTCCAGAACTCTGTTTTCTTCGCCTTATGATGTGTGTAAGGCGTCATCTCGTCTCACGCCTTACCGCTTAAAAGGTGTGAGGGGGGTGGGTCGCCTTACCTCGCCTTACCACCTTAATAACCTTAGCGTATTATCTACACCAATGATATTCTAATAATTTAATTCCTACGCATATTAAATTTTCTCAGGGACATCACCTAAGCATAATACACATCTTTTTAGCAAGGATTTCTAAATTTACCAAAATTTAGCCGGTAACTTTTATTTCTGCCTATTTTATTTTATTTCTCCTTTTTATTTCTTCTCTTTATTTCTTTTTTTCCCTTTCCTTTTTCTTTTCCTCTTTTTCTATCTCTCCTTATCCGGTCGGTGCCTCATTTCTCGCCTCTCTTTTTCTCCCGGCTCCTCCCCCACCTCCCAGATCTGGATCTCCCGCTCCCACCGTCCCACGCGGCTGTGCCCGCCCTCGGGTTCTCCTTCCTCCCACGCGGCCGCGCCCGCCGCCCGGCTCCTTCAGCCTTCGCCCGCCGCCGCTTCCCCCTCCGGCCCCTCCCCGGCTCCGCCTCCCCCGCCGCCTCCCCCTCCCCCTCCCCGGGACCTCGGCTCCCCCTCCCCGCTGCGGCGCCGCCCCATCCCCACCGCCCCTCCCTCCCTCGGCCTGCCGCCCGGCTCCTTCGGCCTTTGCCCGCCGCCGCTTCCCCCTCCGGCCCCTCCCCGGCTCCGCCTCCCCCGTCGCCTCCCCCTCCGCCCCTCCCCGAGACCCCGGCCCCCCCTCCCCGCTGCGGCGCCGCCCCATCCCCACCGCCCCCTCCCTCCCTCGGCCCCCCCACCGCCCCCTCCCCCGCCGCTCCCCCTCCCCCGCCGGCTCCCCTCCCTGCACAGAGGAGGCCGGATCCGGGCGGGAGGCGTCGGAGATGGCCAGATGCGGGCGGCGGCGGCCTGGATCTGGTGCGGGGTCGCCGGATCCGGCGGCGGAGAGTGGAGGCGGCCGGATCCCGGCGACGACGCGTGCGAGCGCGACCACGACGGCGGGGGCGACGACGGCGGCACGCGAGCGCAGAGAGGCCCCACATGTCGCCCCCTCCCCGGGACCCTGGCTCCCCCTCCCCGCTGCGGCGCCGCCCCATCCCCACCGCCCCCTCCCTCCCTCGGCCCCCCACCGCCCCCTCCTCCGCCGCCTCCCCCGCCGCTCCCCCTCCCCCGCCGGCTCCCCTCCCCGCACAGAGGAGGCCGGATCCGGGCGGGAGGCGTCGGAGATGGCCAGATCCGGGCGGCGGTGGTCTGGATCTGGTGCGGGGTCGCCGGATCCGGCAGCGGAGAGCGGAGGCGGCCGGATCCCGGCGACGACGCGGGCGAGTGCAACCACGACGGCGGGGGCGACGACGGCGGCACGCGAGCGCAGAGAGGCCCCACATGTCAGCTACAACTACTTGCAATATATTTAGTTTTTCCTCTGCTTTCACAAAACAACTTTAGCCAGTGTGCAACACCACTACTTTCAAATTAAAGGTTTCAACTTTCGACTTACATGCACACTGCCATGGTTACAAACTCAAGGTGTAGTGTCCAACTGTCCATATGTTACAACAGCTCTCTAATCTGCTTTAATGTTAAACTCACTCTTCCTGTTGTAGTACAAGCCTAAACTATTGCATGTGACTTTGATGTTTACAAATATCATAATTTACTATTCAAAATTGTTAGTTTAGAATTCATAAAGCAATCAACATCTGATTAGTTTGTAACACCCCGCCCATTCTCTGGACCCAGAATGTTACCATCATTGCATACTCTTACCATTCCTTCAACTACTAGAAAATTTAAGCCAACACTAATATATTTAGGTTGCAACAAATAGATACATCATAGTTTTTTTAGCTTTTACTCTATGCGGCAGGTAAGTTGGTAGAAGGTAAGATTGAAATTTCTTGCCGGATGATGAGAACCCAAACGCGAGACGGTACCGACCGTCCCTGGATGGTCTAGGAACCTCTGAGAGTGCTACTTTTATTCGGTTCTCTAGACGGTGCCGGCCATCCCTAGATGGTCTGGGAACCTCTGCGAGCGTTACTTTGTTACTTCTTCGACATTCTAAAAGCCGATGGGTCTGACGGCAAAACCCTTCTTTCTTTCCTTTATTCTCTTAGATATTTCATTATTGGCATTACTTCCTTTTGCATTTTAGTGGTATTACATTCTATCCCTCTTAACAGAATTCGACCCCGAATTCTAGCGTTCAACAATCCGCATGGACGAACAAAATAAAACAAATTGCACATAGCATAACATTAACTCATACCCATGGAGAACAAGTCCGGGTACTTCTCGCGCATGCGAGACTCCAACTCCCATGTCGCTTCTCGCTCAGACTGATGTGCCCAAAGCACTTTAACATACTTTATCGTTTTATGCCTCAACACCTTCTCTGATTCCTCCAGAATCCGAACTGGACGGGACTCGAAAGTAAGGTCTTGCTTTATGGACACCGATTCTAATACAATCTCATGCTATGGATCTCGCAGGAACTTTCTCAACATAGACACATGAAACACATTATGCACTCCGCGCATAGAGTCAGGGAGATCCAAGCGATATGCCAACTTTCCAATCCGTGCCAGAATTGGAAATGACCCAATGTATCTCAGGCTAAGCTTCCCTTTGGTACCAAATCGCACTATGCCTTAAGTGGGAGATACTCTCAGGAGCACATGATCCCCACTTCGAACTCTAGTTCCCGCCTCCTGACATCTACGTAGCTCTTCTGTCTACTCTGGGCAGCTAGCATATTTTATCTAATTTTTGTCACTCGTTTTATTGTTTGCTGGACCCAATCCAGGCCTAGAACTGCCTTCTCGTCCACGGCATCCAAACACAATGGCGACCTACACTTTCGCCCATACAGAACCTCAAATGGCGCTGCTCGAACACTGAAGTGGTAGTTGTTATAGGCAAACTCTGCAAGTACCAAATGATCCTCCCAGCTACCCTTCCAAGACAAAACACAGAACCTCAACATGTCCTCCAGTGTTTGAATGGTGCGTTCGGACTGTCCGTCCATCTGCGATGGAAAGCAGTATTAAAATGGAGTTTCGTGCCTAGAGCGCCCTGCAAGCTCTTCCAAAACTTGAAGACAAACTTGGCGTCTCTGTCCGAAACTATGGACTTAGGCACACCATGCAACCTTACTATTTCTCGCACATGATGGGCGCTAACTCACTCACCGAGTTCGTTGTGCGAATGGGGATGAAGTGTGCGGACTTACTGAATTGGTCCACCACTACCCAAATCACATCCTTACCTCGCTAGGTACGAGGTAAGCCGACTATGAAATCCATGGTGATATCATCCCATGACCACTGAGGAACCCCTAAGGGCTGCAATAGCCCAGCGAGGCGCTTGTGCTCAGCCTTTACTTGTTGGTAAACCCCGCATGATACCACATATTTGGCGATATCTACTTTCATCCTCTTCCACTAGAAGCTCTTTTTGAGATCACGATACATCTTGGTCTCACAAGGATGTACCATGTACGAGGTACGATGAGCTTCTCTCAAAATATCATACTTGACTTGAGCCTTCTGTGGCACACAAATGCGGCCTTTAAAACGCAGTGTGCCTGAGTCATCAAGGCTGAAATCCCCTGTTTTCTCTTCATTAAGCCGCTTCCACACTTGCTGAAGCAACCGATCATGATGTTGCACCTCCTTTACTCGCTCCGGAATTACTGATTCCAGCAACAGTTGTATCTCAGCCTGTGTTGTACCAGCGAAACAATAGGAAATCCCCATCTGCTCAAAGTCAGCAACGAGACAACCTAGAGTGTTGGGTGTCATCTCGCGACTAAGGGCATCCGCAACCACATTTGCCTTGCCCGGATGGTACTGAAGAGTGACGTCATAGTCTTTGATGAGCTCTAACCACCTCCGTTGCCTCAAATTCAGCTCCTTCTAAATGAAAATATATTTGAGACTTTTGTGGTCAGTGAAAATATCGCAAGACTCCCCATACAAGTAATGCCTCTAAATATTTAAACAAAAACCACTGCAAAAAGCTCTAAATCGTGAGGAGGGTAGTTCTGCTCATGCTTCTTCAACTGTCGCGAAGCATACACAATCACTTTGTTATCTTGCATGAGTACACAACCCAGACCCACTCGAGATGCATCCGAGTAGACCGTGAAACACTTCCCTTGCTCAGGAAGTGTGAGAACAGGAGCAGTTATCAACTTCTCTCTCAGAGTATTAAAACTGCGTTCACATTCGTTGGTCCACTGGAATTTCACACTCTTCCGTGTGAGCTGAGACATTGGCTTGACAATGATGGAGAAGTCTTTCACGAAGCACCAGTAATAACCAGCTAGGCCAAGAAAGCTTCTCACTTCTTTAACATTAGATGGACTTTTCCAATCCACGACGGTGGAAATCTTGCTTAGATCTACTGAAATACCTTCCTGGTTAATTACATGATCCAGGAAGCTCACTTCAGAAATCCAAAACTCACACTTCTTCAGTTTGGCAAAGAATTGATTATTCCTCAGAGTCTCAAGCACGAGCCTTAGATGCTGCTCATGCTCTTCCTCCGTCTTGGAATAGATCAGGATATCATCGATGAGCACCACTATAAAATCATTTAGATATTTGTGTAGCATACTGTTTATCGTCTCCATGAAGACAGCAAGGGCATTCGTCAGTCCAAAGGACATAACTGTAAACTCATAGTGTCCATATCTTATGGAGAAAGCTGTCTTTTCAATGTCTTGCTCCCACACTCGGATTTAATTATACCCAGATTGTAGATCAATTTTAGAGAACACCTTTGCTCCTTTCAATTGATCAAACAAGTCCTCAATGCGAGGAAATGGGTATTTATTCTTGATGGTCACCTGATTGAGAGCACGGTAATCTATACACATGCGCCAGCTCCTCTCCTTTTTCTCAGTGAATAAGACAGGGGCTCCCCAGGGCGACACACTACGACGAATCAAGCCTTTGGACGACAACTCATCCAATTGCTTCTTCAACTCCTCTTGCAAGGGTCGTGCCAAACAGTAGGGATACATACAGATATGTCTTGTGCTAGGAACTAGATCAATTCTGAACTCCACATCTCGCTTGGGTGGCATTCCCGGAAGCTCCTCAGGAAACACATCGGGATACTCACGCACCACAGGAATATCCTCAATGTGCAAAGGCGCACTTGGCTTCTCCACAAGTGCTAGGAGTAACCCAGACTTCATTGTTCGTCGCCCAGGGAACAGGCTGGCCAATACAAAGAGGGAACACGTGGGTGCATTCCCCTGAAAGACTATCTCCTTCCCTGAAGGAGCTTGCAAGGTAACTGTCCTCCAGAAGCAGGAATTTACAGCTTGGTAGCGATGCAACCAGTCCATACCAGGGATAACATCAAAAGGCTCTAACTGTATAACCACGAGGTTGGCAATAAATTCCTCGCCATCTATTACAATCACACAGCCAGGGCATACTATGGAGTTAGCAATGATACCCCTTGGGGTACTAACGGTAATTGATTGGGAAATATATTGGACACTCAACCTGGCCTTTCTAACAAACTCTCGGGACACAAACGAATAGGTAGCACCAGAGTCGAAAAGAACAAGGGCTTCACATGAGTCCACTAACAGGGTACCTATCACCATGTCAGGTCGACCCGCGGACTCAGTAGCAGGCAGTGTGTAGACTCCAGGGGGTGTCGGTGCGGCGAGAACCCCGATGCTCTGCTGTGGCGACAATGGGACTAGAGGCGGTGCAGTATGCTGGAATGGATGAGTCGGTGCAGGATGCCAATAATACCCGATGGATGGGGCCCAAGAAAGAGGAGGCTGCAACATAGGGGCAGCCACCATCATCTGGACTAACCCCTGAGGCGTAGAATTTGATGAAGATGAAGATACTAGCTCCCACTTGATGATGCTAGCGGGATTCTGTCGACAAACCATCATTTTGTGCCTTGCTTGGCCACAATGCTGATAGTTCCCCGTCCAAGTACACTCAGCAGCACAGTGCTCATCACCGCACTTAAAGCAGATCATGCCTTGCCCTGGGACAGGCCGCAAGGTTGAGGTTGTTGATGAAGAATGAGGACTGAAGAAGACGGCCTCGAAGTCTTGGATTTGGATAAATGTGGGGGACGCTGGCCCCACTTGGACTTCTTAGGAGCGGGCCGCTGAGATGACCCACCCCCTTCAGTGAAGCTCCTCTTCTGGTCACCACCAGAAGCACTCGGACCACCAGAGGGTTGTAGCCCTTTAGTGAGCTGCATCTCCAACTCCATCCCTCTGACCTGCTCTACCACGGACCTAAAGTCACAGGCAGAAGCTCAGAGTTGAGTCCTCGGTGGAACCTTTTGGCCTTCTCAAGGTCGTTGCTCACGACCGATGGCACGAAGTGGATCAGATTGTTGAACCCCGCTTCGTACTCAGCTACGATCATCTTTCCCTGCACAAAAGTCGACAGTGCGACCTCCATACTCTCCACAAAAGAATCTGGGTAATACTTCGCCTTGATCTGCTCGGCAAAGATTTCTCAGGTAGCGGGACCCTGGGAAGGGGTCCTGGCTGAAATAACCCCTTCCCACCAGATGTCCGCCTGACCCAACAATTGGAAAGCCACAAAGTGAGCTTTCAGCTGAGAGCTCATCTCTAGGGCTTCGAATTGCCTTTCCATGTAGCGCAGCCAATCCGCCGTTTGGGCTGTTGTGGAATGCAATGACTTTATCCTTCACTTTCAGAGTGGAAGGTCTAGTAATTAATTTTCCGGTGGCACATGCAAGGCACACAAAATCTTTATGATTCGGGAAATTCTTTACATTAATATTATGCCCTTGGAAATTGTTGATTATATTTCTCATCATCTTAAGATTTGGGTGGCCTCATCTGTCATGCCAAAGACAGAAAAGTTTAGAGTTTATAAATACTGTGTTCAGGGCAGTATAGGCTGCAAGTGACTTGAGGTTGGTGTAGTATAGCACAATTTCTAATGAAGAAAGTTTTTTTAATACTCTTTTTCCATTTACTTTGCGCTTCGTAATGAGCAGGTATTCCTTACCGTACTGTTCTTTAGTCTCAACGTGGAAACCGTTAGCGCGAATATCCTTAAAACTTAGTAGAGTTTTAGTCAATTCTGCATATAATAAGGCTTCTTGAATGACAAAAGGTGTACCCATTGGGAGTATAATTGTGGCTCTTCCTGAACCTATTATACAAGCATCACTATTGACGATTGTTGTAAGGCTGCTAGCGTTCTTACTAATCGACTGAAAGTATTTCGTCTCTCTTAAGATGGTATTCGTTATGTCGCTGTCGGCTAAGCACACTTTCTCTATAGGGCGTTACACATATTCTTCGATTCACCGTAACGATTCGTGCTGATAACGTGTTGAGGAACCGTCGCTGGCGACCAGTCCGATCGATTCCTCTGCTTATGCAAAAACCATATCAATCACAGAAGACAGAAATAGTAGATTGAAAACACAGGGAGGTAGAGAGAACTCTCAGTCTTTCTTTATTGCTTTCTTTCTGATTCCGTACACAAAATAGTCAATAGTATTATCTATTTATAACTTAATGGTGAGGTGTCCACCATAGGCCAAAGCTTCAAGCCCAGGTCTAGGTTTCCTAACACTCATAACGACACGCCCCGAGCCGGGAAAAAGAATTTTTGAAACCACGCCATTTGCCGAGTCCGCTTTGCGTGGCGGAGCATTATGTGTCCACGGGCACGGCCGTTCATGCTCGTGCGTCAAGCCGTCAAAATTTGACTAAGATCGACGTTCGTCGCCGTCGCTTTATGAGACGAGCTGATTTTCAACCTTACCTTTTTTTTACCTCTTTGAGCTGCTGCTAATCCATTATTTAAAGTAGAAGTATTTGAGCCATGTTTTGCCGTAAGCTGCGATATCTTTCACCAATTTTTGATGATTTTATGCCTTTTCTCCCTCTTCTCCCTGTTTCTATGCGCCTGTCTAGACGGGGAATTCTGGGGACTGGGCTAGCATGAAATTGCCCACGAAATGCATGGACACTTAGTTTAATGATTACTTATGACTTTTTTCACTATAGCTAACTTTTTTTTACTGTAGGTGATGATAGTTTATTTGACGTAATTAAATTTAAAAATTTTAAAAATAGAAAATTAGATTATCTTATCATGGGAAATACGAAGGAATACGAAAAAAAGATAAAAAACTAAAAAATCAAGATAAAATAAAATTAAGAAATAGTGAATTAAAAGACACAGTTAAAACTGAAATGAGTGGTACATGTACGGCACGATGGATGGACCCTAATTTTGTCGCGTGGATGCGAGTCAACGTAACAGTCTTGGTAGCAGTGATTCTCGTACTGTGTGAACTATAACTCAGATCGTGATTACCAATAATGTAGGACAACTTAACTTGGGCTCAATTTCTGAAAGAAAACAAGAGCCAGACTGGGACCCTACAGGTACTTTGCTACAGAACCTCAATGATTTTTCGGAGTTTTATGGTTATTATTCTGCAAGGTGGGGTTATTCTTGTTTTTATTAGAAATATCCAAAGTACACATAAACTTTGCAAAAAACATACAGTGCAGAGCAAGCTTCACCTGACTGGTTTACACTCCTCACTACTGTGACTACAGAGGATCTTTCATGCTTGTCATGAACAGAAGAAGCAAAAAAAAAAAAAAGCTGCGAAATGGTTATCTGCCAAGGGATTTTTTTGAGCATGAAATGACCCATCTGGGGTGTAAACTGTAAAGTACTCTTAATAAAGCTGTGAAACAACGATAGCTCTGTGTGATTGGTGCTGCAAATACTATATGGTGCCTTTTTTTTGTTCTGCCTTGCTGTCCCGGCGCTTTCTCATCTTAAAAGTGGGAAAGGTAAAGGTAAAACATGGGCAAAATTGTTTGAACTCACATGCACATAGGCGTGAACACTGCAACGAACAGCTCAAATTTTGGAATATTTTCCACTTCTAGTGGCAGTGGCACACAAATTTCATTGACGGTGGTTACGAACCTCACTAGTAATAACCGGATGCAAATTCAGAAGAGGACATGCTTGATGCTTGTTGATATATGCCATTTTATAAAACATGGAAATTACGTGAATATCACTCAATTTCTTGAAATTAAAAATATGACACTCTAGTTTCTGGTTGCTTGGGAAAATACCATTTTTCATCTATTTTCCTCATTTCCCACGCATTTCCTTTTTTTCATCAACTGATTTTCCCATTCTACTCTTGCCTTGAATGGACTGAATCAGATCAGTCGGGGTTTTTTGACTTAAAGTTAGATTATATTTATATTATCTATAGTAACTAACTTTTTAAAGATGCATTATTTAAAAATATGATCAATAGAAAAATTATAGTAAAAACTATACTAAATTTAGCTATATCGGCTAAAATCACAAGCAATTAGAATATTTAAGCCGTTAGTCATAAGCTATCAGTCACGCAGGGGATCGATTCGATAGAACCAGATTGAACCCAAATACCGTCGCCGACAAGCCTAGTTTCTGCACCCGCTCCGTCGCCGTCGGACCACCTGCCATTGCCGGCGCGCCGACGGCCACATCCGCGTGCGCCCTCCCCTGTAGCACGCCCTCGCCGCGAGCTTCAGAGGGGTGCGCAAGGCTGGTCGCCGCCATGCCCTAAAGCCACCGGCTCGGTGGCCACAACGCTCTGAAGCAGTCGCCTGCTGCTCTGCTCGAGCTTCTTGCTTGGTCAGGTATTGCTTGGTGTGGATGATTTCGTTTGACCCAAGGAAGGATGTGGTTTTCATTCGATCCAGTCGTTGTTTGATTCGGTCTAGTCATGGCCAGGGGGAAATGGGAAAATCAGTTGAGGCAAAAAAAAAAAAGAGAAAAGAATGGGAAATGGAGAAAATAGGCGGAAATGGTATTTTCCAAAACAATCAGATATGGAAGTGGCATATTTCTAATTTTAAGAAACTAGGTGGCATGCTTTCTATTGCTATGTTTTGAAGTGGTGTATATTAAATTTTGGCCAAAAGTTTTGTTAAAAATAATGCATGCAGTACTCTTCCGAGTTCTGATACGTAGATCTGCGTGTAAACAATCTTCGACACTTGTATAGAACATCAAACCATGGGTTAATCAGAGCTACATCTCGGGATTTTTTTCATTTGTTTGTATCTGCACTTGCATTATGGTATAGGTATAAGATTGAGGAGGCCGATTAGAAAGAATGAATAGACGGTCTAAATTTTTTAATTAATACCAATTTAAATATCTTTTCTATTTGTTTAAACCAAGTAAATAATACGGAAGTTTAAAACAATATGGTTTAACACAAATAATGCTTAGATCAAATAAATTCACCTAAGTGCACCAACAACTTTAGGCTATGTCAAGCAATCAACATAATTCTATAAAAATAAATTGCTTGAAGGTAAAAAGGGCATAAGAAAACAAACCACAATAGATACGATCTCTTTTTATCGTGGTGTTCGTAGACTTGTCGGTCACTCCTAGTCCACGTTGAGGTAAGTCCAAATTAATTGGATCGACTCCACGAATTAAGCCTTCCACCTCAAATCCACTAGTGGTAGCTCTTTCCCGCTCTGGATAGGTGAGATCCAATCTTTACATTTTGCCGGGTCTTCTCATAACCTTCTTTGAGAAGATCACCGCGCACGACGCCTCCAACATCGTCTAGGAGTCGGCAAATTCCAAGAGTAACAAGTTAAGCCCCTCGTTTGACTCTCACCACGTGCAACTAATGCACAAGCTCAAATGTACACTAAGTCCATCTTTAGATGCAACATATGCAATCTAAATCTCTTCTTGCTCACAAAGTGCAACATATACATTATTGAGTGAAGAGTCTCACACTAGCTTAAGAGAACAGAAACGGGTCTAGCAACTACTTCTCCAACTGGCCACAAGGGGGTATTTATACCCCACACAAGAAAACTAGTCGTTGGAGCCAAACTCCTGAAAAATAAGGGAAATCAGAAATACCGTTGGCCAAAAATTGGTACTTTCGCTTGCCTCGCCAATAGTCATAAAACTAGTAATTGCAGTCAAAATCGGAAGTTCCGCCATTTCATTTCCGGTACTTCTGATCATCGAAAGTTCCGCCCCCACACATGCGAAACTACCGTTTTCCTCGGAGATGAGAAGACTCCACACAAGTGTCTCTCTGGAAAAACGTGCTGTTACACAAGTCGGCACTTCCGCTCACCGGTAGTACCGCTTACACAAAGTCGGTACTTCCGCTCACCGCTAGTACCGCTCACACAGAGCCGGTACTTCCACTCGTCGATCGGACCACTAACATTGAGCTGATCGGACCGCTCACATAGAGCCAGTCGGAACTTCCGATTGTCGACTACCCTGGTCCACGACCACGTTTGTCTCCGACCACATTGTTCGGATCGACCACACAGGTCTCCGACTACGTTGGTCTTCGACCACGTTGGTTTCGACCACTCATGTTTTGATCACATTGACCATGTCGATCTTCACCACGTCAATCTTCGATTACACAGATCTTTGACCACCTCGTCGATCTTCGACCACGTTGTTTTCATCACGTTGTATCGATCACATCGATTTACAACCACACAGGTATCAACCACGTTGGTTCAACCATGCTGGTTTAACCACGCTAGTTTACGACCACGCTAGTTCGACCACGAAGGCCTACAACCACGCTGGTTTGACCACACTGGTTTACAACTACAAAGGCCTACGACCATGCTGGTTCGACCACGAAGGCCAGCGTGGTTCGATCAAGTCGCTTCAACCACTTGGGCTCGACCACTCTGATCTTCGACCACACAGGTCTTCGATCACCAACGCACACGGTAGTTCTGTGATTTCAATGCCGGTAGTTTTGGTCCGCGGTAGTACTGCCAGTTACACTGCAGTAGTTCCATGATTTCCTAAGAATGTAGATACTTCACCATATTTTGCAAAACACATTTGCAAACTTTAGTATCATGCATACAAGTTCCAAACATGATTCCCAACAAATTGCAAAATATATTTGCACACTATGAAATCATGACACAATGATTAAATATGAATTTCAACCATTTGCAAGACACATTTGCAAATATAAGCCTCGTATCATAAAGAATGGAACACATGGACTTCAAGTACTTGCAAAACACATTTGCAATGCATAGTCCCATGTTATAAGGATTCAACACATGAGCTTTTACTATTTGCAAAACACATTTGCAAATACAAGCCTCATGCCAAGATGAGCTATAGGAGGTGAGGTTGAGTTATCAACACATGATGAGACTTAAACTACTCGACACAACCCCTGTTAATAGTATGGTAACATATACTAGCAATTCTGTCTTCCAACCAAACACCAAGACCGGTAAAAAATTAGGAACACATCCTTAACCCTAAGTAGTCATACATTTGCCTTAGGTCATTATCTTGATATGCATCAACTCATGATGCATCTTTTTTTCAACTCCATCAACACAGGATGGTCTTCACTTGGCTTGATGATCAACATATGACCATATCCTCTTGGACATGCATCAACTCATAACACATCTTTCTTTTTAATGGCCTACAACTCATGAAGCTATCTTCTTCTCACATCTTGACTTGATGATATTTAATGCATGAAGCCATCCAAAGTCATCCTCATTTGTGGCACCTAACCTATTCATCCAACTCATGGAAACTACTAGTCTACAAAACAATTGTCATCAATTACCAAACTTCACCATTAACTCATAATGGAGGGACTAGATTCTACAATCTTTTTTTTGATAATTCATGACAATCTCAAGTAATAATGAGATAAATATTGATTTTTAAGTATACAACATGTACACAATAAATGTATACTCTAAGATAAGCTTTTAAGGTAAAACTTACTCATCCGGTTGTCATTAATCATTCAACCATTAACACATAATGGAGAAATTAGATGACAACTCGATTGCAAATGAGTATATATAAACTACACAAGCTATATATACTCAAAAGATATATTTCGAAGTAAATATCCTAAATTTGCATATTAAAGGAAGCATGTATCAATACTTATAAAACCTTAAAATATATAGAGAGAGCTCCCCTAAATGTGTGCATACAAGTATGTATAATGAAGATATATGCACATATTTAATTTGGACTATTTGTGAAGTTCAATCTATATTTTGGATGCAAGGAATGCACTAATCTATAAGAATTTGATTTCGAATGTATACCTCAATGATTTCACCTTTTTATCTATGTGAGAGTAAGTAATATCCTAAATAATAAACAAAGTTAGTCTCTCAAATGCATTTGTCATTATCACCAAAATCTCATAATGGTATTTGTCATTATCACCAAAATCAACTTAAATAGTGCCTTAAATGGAGCTTGATCTTTCAACAGGCCACTAGGCCAGTTTGATAATTTATCAGCGAATTGGTAGGCAGTTGCATTGCTAGTGCTAGGGAAGTGTTGCTCATCTCTATTAAGATAAAATGAGGATTTGTTCGTTCAACACCCCCTTCCTTCTCTCTATCGCAGCACATTCGCACATCTCCTCTTGACATAAACCGACATGTAGTCTTGTATCATCAGCCGGCTTCCTCCCAGAAGTGCTCATGGCCTCACACCCTAAGTGCTCCTCTTTCCTTCCCACACGACTACACCCTTAAGGCCCCAACCACTAGCCACTCTCGCTATTCTCGCATCCTGATTAGCATCACCTCCTCTCTTCACTCTAATAAATCTCTTCTAATCCTCTCCCTCTTCTATGCCCTACACCAACACCTTACCAGTTTTGTAGGGTAGATCTGCAACGAGTGGCAGCGTTGCTGACAGATACCCACGACAAACAGAAGGGCCATCGCCAAGCAGCAACTAGGCTCAACGAGCAATGAGGAGGCAACGTTGGGAGGAGAGGAGGAAGACGGTGGTGCTAAGGAGGAGGAAGACAGTGGCGCCAGGATCGAGGATGGTCATATTTAGCGTCGCTGGGGGTCGAGGATGGCCGGATCTAGCAGCATGGTGGTCTAGAATCACTAGATCAGTCAGACTTCAGCTTCTTCCTCGAGTCCAATGGAAACAACACAGGGATGGCGGGGTCCGACAACAAAGACCTATCTCTCTGAGTCTCCTCCGCCGATGCCACCACCTTCCACTTCTCCTTTTCTGCTGGTGTGGTCGGCCGGCTCCAACTATGGTTCCATATTCTTGATCTAACACTGGCCCCACTATCTCATTGTGAGGACGGCATGATCTGACGGTGGTGGAGGTGAGGGTGACCGGATCTGGTGGCGGTGACCTTGTTAATGTAGGATCCAAATGTGGCAACCTCGGGGTCCGCTGGATCAACCAAGCTAGGGCAGAGAATGCCAGTGTCAAAGATGATGACCCCAAGAGTAGGCGGGCTCCCTTGGGGACATCGGTGAGAAGCATGATGACCCCGACGAAGTACCAGAGGTGGAGGTGTACCAGTCGGATCCGAAGGCAACAACCTTAGAGAAGGTGCATTCGGCAGCGGTGACATCGGGGATGGTGGATCTGAAGGTGACGTGCCTGGTGATGTGTGGGGTGGAGCCATCGGTCAGGAGGAGGCATTGGTGTATACCACCGAGGATGACGACGAAACGGAAGTGTACACCACTGAGGTTGACGATCGAGACATGGAATACACTGACACGCATAACAAATAGGAAGGTGGAGTACACCAACTTGGACGAGGTGTACACTGTCAAAGGTGAGGAAGAACCATGAAGCCAGCGGGGTCAGGGAAGGTAGATTCGGAGTGACGATCTCGACAACGGCAGATCTAGCCGCGCCGACCTCACTCTTGATGATAAGATACCTTCTTTTTTAATATTTATTGTATGATTTTGATCATGTTTGATGATATGTATCACCTTCTTTAGAACCCCATTACAATGCACGGGCATCTTACTAGTAAACAAATAAATGTGAGCGTCTCTTCCACTGAATGGCGCGATAAATTACTACTAATGTATTAATCGACCTAGATCCATTCTCAGACAGGAAACAAATATACTTTCTCTATTTCGCTATATTTATCCATAGACCATCATGCGTACAAACAAGGAAATATTAAATATAAGAAATAGTTAATAAGAAATGATCATATGTCCCTCAGTTAAATGATATAACACAACTTTCTAACATCTTTCAAAGCATTTAAATAGTGGTTGCAATAAATACACTTCAGATTTTCTCAATGGACAAATATAGCAAAATTGAGGGAGTAACATATGTGAGTGTAATACTAGAGTGCCATGGAGGCCAACTCCAGAGAGGCCAACACTCCAGTTCTTTCCCCTTTCATTCCCCCTCCAGATCCACCCTCCATACTGCCATATTCATTTGGCCAACACAAAAGAAAGAACAAGATGAGCTAGCATGGATCAAGGAGCAAGGAAGCAGGAAGTCAAGCCCTAGGAAGTGAAGGCCACAAGCTTCCACGAGCTGCAGCTACACCACAAGCCAAGGAAAGCGACCACCAAAGCCATCCCCTCAATCCATTCCTAAATCAAACCGACAACCAGCCGACAAAAGTAGCCCACAAACCCATTTTTCAGCATTTTCATCACCTTCTCGGGACCACACAGTGAACACAATATATCCATTAAGCACTTAACAACGCACCACAAGCATCCACCAGTAGCATCACCAACCATCACAAGCCATCACATAGAGTAGTAAGAAGGTAGAAAGGGGAGGAGGAGCTCAGCGCATGGAGGCCAGTTGGAGGCACATGAGGGCGGCCAACACCAGTAGTGAGAAGCCTGGGCACAGGGTCAGCACCGAGTTGAGCTTTGGGAGTCGGCCATGATCGGAGCCAAGGAAGCCTTGGGTAGCAACGCAGGGGACACAAGCTAAGGGCGGCGACGAAAGAAACCAAGCCAGGGCGGTGGTGCATGGGACTGGTGCTAGATGGCAGAGGCCAAAGGCATAAGAGGCGATAGCGCCAGCTGGAACCCAAGCAAGGGCCAATTGGATCAAGTGGAGGAGCATTTGGGGAAAAGTAAGAAGAATGAGTAGAGGAGGGAGATGGTAAGGCTTGAGGAAAAAGGGGATGGCCTGGGAAGGCTTCGGCCAAACAAAGGCAAGAAAAAAGGGAGTGAGAGACAGAAAGAAGGAGAAGGAGATAAAGCGCATGCGTAATAAAAAATTTCCTTGTGAATATTTAACCCTGAGCATTTTGGTGCGTGCTAAATTACTTAATAACTTTTTGCTAATCATGTTAAATTATAAAAAAACATCACTAACAAGTATTTAGGAGTATTAAAAATAAATTAAACACCATTAGTAGATTAAAATCTTGCACGTATAGATTAAATTAGTATATTGCTTTAGTGATGAATTGAAATGGATGATGTTTGTTCAGGGACAGGCCTAGAATCGGTGCTATCCACACATCACCCACAAGTTTAATCATGCAAGTGTGTGGTGGAATAGCGGATTGTGACAGATACTTGATACTTATTCATCTATGCTTTATTTACAGTGGTTTTACGAGATGATATCCATGATTATATGTTAATCATACCCTGATGAATGAATGCTAATATTGGAAGAATGTTGCATCATACATTGCACTCATATATAAGACATACCTCGGGTAGGCATCCCACGGGAGTAAGAAGATAAGACCTATTTCGGTAGACACTCCACAGGAGTGGAGTTTGAGACCCCTTATGAAAGAGAATGGGGCGCAAGTGGTTCATCAATGGGTAAACAGCACGCTATACCAGTATAAGCATGAAAGAAATATGAGACAATGATACAGTTACAGACGCATCGCATTACATTGTATGAAAGTAACAGAAGACAGTGATACAATTACAGAGATTATGATTTACAGTTCGCAGATATGGAAGTTACTAAATTATTGTGTTGACGCCACTGTTTTATTGTGTGTTTACTGAGTCTTCGGACTCACCCTTGTTTATTTGTTGATTTTTAGGTGAACTTTGGAGTCATCATGCAACGGGAAGGGGAGTTAGCACATCCACGTCACATGCAAATGCTAATGCGAATATCTTTTTCCTAGACAATCATTTTTGAATGTATTATATCTAGTTTAGTAAACTAGTCATTTCTGATTGAAGCTTAGCGCATGTTTCAGAGAGCGAAATGTTGAACATTAGATTGTTTATGCTATGGTGGATCTATTACTATTATGTTTATCATCGTTGTAGAATCAATTGTCTTTATTGCAGTTTGATCAATATTTATTGATTGCCTCTATCTGGCGTTGTATAAACAAGGGAGGTGTTGTAGAAATTTCTTAATAGCAACACCAATCTGAGTTGGTATGTATGTATTAGTAGCATTCCAGACTATGTGGTTGGACCAGGGTGTTACGGTGAGTCCTCCTACCTTGCATCTTTTGTGGTGCATGGCAAGGTAATTTCTGTGGGGCCTACACTTCAAATGTAATTACATCATAGAAGTATACTTATAATAAATTAGTCTATTGATTAGAGTAACTTCAAATTTAAGTACATCATAAAGTATACTGACGATAAAATTAGTCGATTGATCAGAGTAACTTCAAATTTAAGTACATCATACAAGTATATGTACGAAGCAATATAATTCTCATGGGACTTGCACTAAATTTATGGGTTCCGATCGAAGTTTTTCTACTCGACAGTATTATCGGATACTTTCAGTTAAAGTCTAAAAGCATGTATGATGGTGTGATGTCAGACGTCGACTATTTATAAGTCTTATCATGTAGAACACAAGAAGATGTGGAGAAGAGAGGAGAAAGATAAAGAATTAACCTGTCTCTTATATAATAATCGACTGTAATACGAGAACAAGACATATTGGACATAGATGACCTGTTTATAGAGATATATAAAGACAATTCATTGCATGAACTGTCTTTAGTGTTGTCTTTATATGATATGAATGGTATTACAGATAGTAGTTGTCTGTACATATGCTAAAACAGATGTTTGCTCTAAATAGAGGGCCACACTTCCTAGATAAAATTTGAAGCCTCATATGCATATTAAATTTCACATAAATCTCTTTTGTAATTCTAAATTTTCTATTATGGTTTTTGTAAGATCTCCTGCCCTCCAAATTAAAAGGTGTTCGTATTGCCTGCAACTGATGGCTTTTAACTTAAATTAAATAGTAGTGATTGAAAGAAGTATCTTTTAGAAGGAGAGTACAAGTGATGCGAAAAAGTGAGTGAGGGATGTATGATTGAGACGGAAGCCAGAAAAATAAGGTACATGATACGTCTAAGTTGGTGATCAGTTGGGCTTAAAAGCTCATGGCTTATGGCTGAAAACACTGTAGCTGACTGAAAAAAACACTGTAGCTGACAAAGGCTTATTTAGCATAATTAAATTTAAAAAAAATATAAAAATATAAAAAATATGTTAGCCCATTACGTATAATACAAATAAATACGCGAACAAAGAACCGGCAAAAAAGCTCAACAAAAAGCCAAAAGTTCAGAAAAAGACGAAATTTATGAATAGTGAAAAATAAGCTGGAAGCCAGAAGCTTAAGCCCAACCGATCACTGCCTAAAATCCCTCTTTTATCCTCAAAGCATGGTAAAAATAATAAAAAGTAAAAAAAGTAACTTTAAAAAATTATATATTATTTTCTCACTTCTTCAAACAAACACCCCTGCAGGTCAAATCACAACCAGGCATGGAGGGGCCACAGTGTGTGATCACAGAAACACTGGCCTTCGCCGCTCTCTGGAACCTGCACACTGCACACCTTGCCCAGTCATCACACACTCCCTACAACGCCTTTTGTTCCTCTCAACCATTCCCATCTCTTTCTTTAATCCTCCATTTGTCTCCAAGAAACTTAATTCGATCTGCGACACCGGCAGCTGAGCTCCCGGTCAATCCCCGCATTTCTTTAATCCCTTCTCCTTTGCACTTTAATCAATAATTAAGAACGCTTAATTATAGAGTTTGAGTGAAACCTTCGAGAAACAGAAGCTAGAGAGCCTCCGAAACCAAGAACTAAGACGGCACACTCAAAAGATGCACACAGATCCAAGATCTCCTCGGATTCTGTGTCCTGTGCGACAAACAAAGCTTCCCGTTTCCCACTACCTCAGGACTCAGGAGTGCTCCAGTTCTTGCTTACTCCAAAGGACAAGAAGTCTTTCTTGGTGCTATCTTTGTTTTTGGTGAGTTCTTTTGTGCGTGTGTTTGGAAAGGGAGGAGGAATAAGAAAGGGCTCTTCTCTGGGGGACAAAATCAGGTGATTTATATCTTCTCTTTTCTTGTTGGTTTGTTCCCTTTTCCTTTACTGTTGTTGCAATTGTGATGTTGCCGTTTGTTGCGTTCTTTTGGAGCCTTGTGATCTTTTCTGCTCGAGACTTTTTACCAACTGAGATTTCTTGCAAAGGGGTGACATTTTAACTGAGGAAAGGGAGATGAAGTGTTCTTGAAGCCTTCTTCGTCGATGTCCTGAAAACTTCTAGGTGTTTCTTTCTCTCTGCTCTTGTGCTGATGTTTGGCCGCTTCGCGTTTCTTGGGGCTTCATAGTTCTTTGTTCTTTTATCCATGGTGGTTTTGCTTCTGAGCTTTTACAAATTTTGCTTCTGGGCGAATGCAACTTCATCATGATTAGGCGGCGATTTAAATTGGAAATATTTTTCCTCGTGTTCTGAGAGGTGCCTGCTCATTCTTGTGATATTTGGGTTTTGTGGAGAATTTTGCAGTTTCCTTCTATGATTGGAGAACAGTTCACCTACGATAGGCATGCAAATTAGCTCACTTGCTTAAAGATTACTCTTTTAGTAGCAGCAATTTTTTTTAGAAACATATTAGTAGTAGTAAATCCGTTTTTCATCTTCACTTCTCAGTCTTGTACTTCCTGCTGCAAAAGATACCACCCTATCATTCGGCGTCAGTTTAAATCGTATTTATTTCTTTCATTTGGAAGAAGAAAACCGATTCTTTGATCCCAACCAATGCACACTGCACAGTTTGTTGCTTTCTGGAGCTGGATACCAATGACGGATTTAGGATTTTATGAATGGGTATTCGCTAATTACATTGTATTACATTTTTTTAATATATACTTATATTGGTTTATAAAAACTAAAGATAAAGGTCACATTTCTAAGTCTATTTAAAGTCAATAACACTAAAAAATTTAAAATAATAAACTAATACTAACACTTTATTTGGTGGCAGCACAATTACAACTTTTTAGAGTAAAACTATTACAACTTTAGTTGACAACATAAGTGTGCATTTTGTTTTTAAATAGATATTAACTTTAACCCACTTCTCTTTTCTTATTTTCTGTGTTAGCATATTAAATGATGTTTTTTCACACATATAGAAAAAGAAGTAGTATATATTTTTGTTTTTGACATATGTTGTCTCTATTTATGATTTACCTCTCTCTAAGAATAACAATTAATATGGGCACTTTGACGAACATATTGCTTCTGAAAAATAAAATATAAATATTTATAAACCAAAACCAACTCTTCCAAATGATGTATATTTTGGATTGAATGGATTATATAAATTCTTGTGACCACTAAATTTATGACAATTGACACCATCAAATTCCTTCGAATAAAGCATCTAAAATATCTAGATATTTACAGAAAACTATCTGGATTTAAGATCATGTTCATATGATATCTAGAACCCTTAATTATCCACATTTTTTATGTAGATAAATCATCCAATATTCCATCCAGTAATTTTAATCTACAAATTAATATATGGTACTAGAAGATAATAAATTTACCAGATAGCTGAATTACAAAATTCATAGCTTAAAATCTATGTATCTGATCAACATAAATAAATATTGTATAGAAAACTATTGAATTTCTCTATAATTATCTACAAGATGACATTTTTAAATTACTCTTATATAGGGGGTGTTTGGAACTGCTCCGCTCCCGATTTTGCAGCTCCGCTCCAGCTTTACGTTGCCAAACACCTCCAACTCCAAGAACTCCGCTCCAAGAAAAGGTGGAGTTGGGGGCCAACTCCATATTTTTTTCGGAGCATCTCAAGGGGTACTCCAGTTTTTGGAGTTTTGTACTCCCACATGGAGTTGTGGGGTAATTACCCACCTTGCCACTCATTAACCTAACCGGTTCACTTTTTCCGTTTTGTCTAATTGAGTTTTCGTAAAATCCACGAAATCTATATTAGGCCGTCTTCTATTCGCATCTTCGTGCAGAACAGAATCTTCGTGCATCTATATTAGGCCACGTAATTGAGTTTTTTTTTGTAGAAAAATATAAATCTGTCAGCCATCTTCGTGCAGTAAATTTCGAAGGAAGCACGTTCTAAACACATGCAAATCCAACTTATTGTGAATCTCTGAAGCTTCATTGCTTCCCATTTGGCGCATTAAGGATGGATTAACCAAAATTAAGTGCAATTTCTTATATTTTACATCGGATTTCACTTATATATGCTCCGCAGACATGAAAACATACAACAAACGTCAATCAGGGGTATAATAGACCATTTGTAGGGAAACAACCCATTCCTAAAGCTGGAGCTAAGCTGTATGCCAAACAGTACCACCTGCTCCACAAACTCCACAGTGGAGTTGGTGGAGCGGAGCTGCAAAATCGGGAGCGGAGCAGTCCCAAACACCCCCATAGTACCCAAAATTACAGGAGAACAATATAGCAGATTAGACGATATACTAGTCTTTTCCCTAACGAATACTTTTTACTTCCTCTCAACTCTAATCTCTAATTAAATTAACAAACATAGAGAAAAAAACGAAATTTATGAATAGTGAAAAATAAATCAGAAGCTAAAGTCGAAACGAGCGGGGCCTTAAATTTGTTCCGTTTCCGTAACTCAAAAATACATATTCATATTCACCTCGTATCCGATCCGATGGTGAGCATTATAGGTGGTGATCGGTTCGGCTGAAAAGCTCGTGGCTTATGGCTGAAAACACTGTAGCTGGCTGAAAAAGCACTGTAGCTGACAGAGGCTTATTTAGCATAATTAAATTTAAAAAAATTTAAAAATAAAAAATATGTTAGCCCATTACGTATAATACAAATAAACACGGGGAAAAAGAACCGGTAAAAAAGCTCAATAAAAAACCAAAAGTTCAAAAGAAGATAAAATTTATAAATAATGAAAAATAAACCAAAAGTCAGAAGCCGAAGCCGAAGCCGAGTTGATGAAGGCCTTAATATGTGCCCGTATTCGATCCTTCCTCGTCCCTTGTTCCTCCTCTCTCAAACCTCAAATCCACCCCGCCGGTTCCCCGAATCCACCCCGCCGCCTTCCAAGTACTAAGCCGGCAGCACCACACCTCCCCGCCGTTGGCCCTTGTATTTCCCGGCGACGCTCCGGCTTCAGCCGGCCCACTGCGTTGTATTTCCAGCCCATCCTCTACCTTGAACTCGTCTCCATATCTCGTCGCGACGGCGGTGGCGCCTATTGATTCGTCGTTTGTCTCAAATTCTCACGCCAACGCCATTTAACCCTCGAAGCGAAGGAATTCTTCTCTCCTAGGCGTCGTCGTCCTCCGCTCTGCCGGATTGATCTCTTCTTTCGCTGGTAAGGAGGCCCTACCTTGCTTGGATTGTTCTAAGAGTGAGCCTTGTCCTGAGGATCTTTTCTTTTCCGTGAGCAATCTCATCCAAATCTTCCTTTCTGGGATGGATAGTCCAGTCCATAGAGTTTGTGGTGGATTTGCTTGCTGCGTTGTGGATTATCAGTAGCAGTTTATTTTTCCATATTTTTGGGGGTTCAACTGAACCCCCATGTCCCACGTTAGGTCCGCCCCTGCTGGATACATTGCGCAAGTGCTTCGAACTGCTTGGATGCTCTGAACCACATTAATGTCCCAAATTTGTTTCATTATGTTGAAGATTCGGGGAAAATCAGAGAGAGTGATCCTTTAATATCATATATTTTGGGTGTACTCTACAAATGTGAATGCATTGCTTTCACTTCACATCATTAATGTCTTTCTCCGCTCAATTATCTCCCCAAGATACATTTTAAATTTCAGGAGTTTTATTTGGTAAAAGTACTGGCGTCTGTTCCTGTTGACTGATGGAAATAATTTGTCTTGTGTTGATATTTCAGCTTTCATCAAGAGCTTCTGAGAATTATCCCTGGATCATAACTAATAAGATGCTTGGGCGCAACAATATGTCGTCCAAGAGACTGAAGGACGTGGTGATGTTATTAACTCTCATGGTTTTCAGTGTTTCAGGTACTCTAGTTCATCATAACTTCTAGTACATGATTATGGTTTTAATCTACCTCAGAGCTTTCCATATGATTAGTAGTACTTCGTCGCATGAATGACACTGATTAGTAGTCCATTTTGATTTTCCCAAAGTGTGACAAGAGACTAGTCTAAGGATGACATTGAAAATTTGCTATTTTGAATTGAGAACATAGGAGCTAAATGATTTTTCTAATTATTTAATCTTTTTTAAAATTACTTTAAAGTTAATCTCTCGCGAACTTTATTTCTAATTCTGACACCTTTGGCCACACCACCACCCGTGGCATGGCCAAACCGTACTGTCATACCACATACTACGTTGTGACAAAGTATGCCATGCAAGCTCTCGTTCACCCGCCGTTTGTAAATTATGAATCGAGGTAATGGTTGAATTTAGTTCGGACTTGATTTATGGATTTGGAACCTTAGAATTTGGTGGTAAGATGGTAACAAAGGGACTTCCTTTTGAAATATCAAAAACAATTGAAGTTACGGCGATACATAACACTATGTACATGTAACATTTAACAATCCATAACATAAAAATAGATAATTTATCTGTGAACCAAATATAACACAATCATTTTAACTGAGAGTAAATACATATATGGACTGATAATCTTTTTGTGGATTGATAACCTTTGACACTTCAGCGTATATATCCATCATAAACACTGGCACGATATTTCTAGACCGTGTCCCAGAATCATAAACACCTGCACAATATTTCTAGACCGTGTCCCAGAATCATAAACACCTGCACAATATTTCTAGACCGTGTGTCCCAAAAGTGATACATACTGCATCCTAAAAAAAATGACTAATATATAGACTGTGTAGTACAACATAAAACACAAGGATGGACATATGCTAGATAGTACTGTTGATGAATGATGCATAGACATCCTACTAGAATGATAGGTAGTGCTCTTCATCACTTTGTGGTTGCAGACCATTTCGTGCCTACTTTCAGAACTTATTTTTTCATATTGTTGGATGACTTGTTCCGCGAAGAATTGAATGCGAAAATATGACGAGATGTGAAGTTGCGAATTAAAATAGACTTTGTAATAAAGTTGGGAATAACACGCTGTATAGGGTTTGGTTACGTGCATAAAAAATAATATCATGCAGGATGCAACAAACCGAATTACTCCTACGATACATATGCGCCCTTTTGGAATGGAAATTAATTTGACCTTCGGAGGGCTAGTTTGGAATGGTCTAACCTGCTGCATGGACTAGGGCTATTTTATCTTCCTTGCGAGCTCGGCGTTGAACTCCTCGCTGACCTCTTTGGCCTTGGCCGTCATTTCTCTTTTTTTCTCGTGCTCCCTCTCACGAGCCTCGCGCTCCCTACGCATGCACACCTCGAGATGAGCTTTCATCTGTCGACGTATACCCTTGTTTTGCTTGTTGTTGCGGCACTCCTCTTCCCGGATCTTGCATGTCCTTTTGACATTCAACCCCTCGTAGCCGAGAGTCTACTGTTCATGTGGGTGGATCTTTAGGTCGATCTACTTGCGGTAGCCACATAGCGGATCCGAGCACTACAGGTAGATAGGAGAGGTTGGTGCGCACTTTGAAAAGGAAATAGTAGGTGAACACATTGTAATTGGTTTTTACCGGTTGCTGATAGCTGCTTGTGTCCCAATGGTGGTCGGGATAGTCACAATAGTAGTTCGTGCAACCCCAGTAACATATGTCTAGGTTGAGCCGGTGCTTAGATTTGAAGAACTTGCATGGGTCTCTACACCAATAGAGAGGCGGCGTCTCCCTCTCGGGTGGGTATTGCGGCGAACGCTCGGTTGACTAAATTCGGAATAGAATAGCATGCTTTGCCCTCCATGCTTTCTTGTACTTCACGTGGTACTTACTGAACCCAAATATAACCTCAATGAGGGTGGTGACGGTCGCATCAGGATCAACAGCCACAACCCTGGTAATGCGCCTTGCAATGAAATTAGCGGTCGCCTATAGGTGCTCCCCCGACACTCGAGTAGTCCCACAAGAGTGAGGCTGCTTCATGTTCGCTATTTTCCATTGCTTGTCCCTAGTTTTGCGCCCCCATACCTTCCATCTGCAACCCCTTTTGTCCTTAGTTCGCATCGGAGTGTGTCACTACGAACGGACGATGGTGCTGCACTGAGTATTCTTGTACCCAAACTTTCATATCATCCATGCTTGAAAATAACATGTTCTTACGTATTAGGTCATTATCTGGGTCCGTAATGCCATTCCTGCTCTTCAACCCATTAGCACAAACGACTTTATCAATCATTCTAACATCATCGAATGCGTGCACCAACGAGACCTCACCCAAAACAATGCGAAGAAGCCGCCCTTCCTAAGAGGAGAAAAGCGGTGCGGAACCTCATTTTCGGTAGAGCTTCATCCTAGGTCGGACTCCACTTCATGAGTTGTTATATTTTAGAACACCAACTCAAGCTTGTTATTCATTATAGCGCCATTGAAATCAGTCAAGGGGTCACTAAGATGTTGCGGCGAAGGAACAGGCACATTTGACAGATCCACCAACAGGAGGGCATCGTTGTTAAGACTGACGCCAACGAACTCTTCGGAAGATTGCTCCTCTATTGGGGGCCTTGCGAAAGATGGAGAGCGGATTCTAGTTTGTTCGTGTTGCCATTCACCACATCCAAATTGTTTGGCAAATCCTCTACAACGATTGTCCTCTGCTCCACCCACTTCCAACGATCGAACCTGAGATGTGAGCACAAGATCCTTGTACGTGTCACAATCATTGTCGGACAAGATTGGTACTAAACAAGCGCACAGGGTACAGGACGCTGCCAGGAGGTCGACGTGGAGGGGTCTGGCGGTCAGGGAGGACGAGCCTTGTTGAAGCTGGCGGTAGTGACGATGGATTTGGGGGAGGAGAGACGAAGCTTCGGGAGGAAGAGAATGTGGGGAAAAATGGGAACTGGAGCGGTGGCCGCACTTAAGTCACCCCTTGTCATGCCAAGTCTCGTGGCGTAGCCAAAGGGGTCAGAATTGGAAATAAAGTTCGCGAGGGATTAACTTTAAAAAATTAATAAAAATGATTAAATAATGAAAAACCTTCGAGCTAAATATTTAGTTAGACATCTGTTTCTTGTATATAAATTTTCTTTACATAATAATTGTTCCTGCACTCTGTTGTAGGAGCATTTGTTGGTATCAATGTTGGCACCGACATGTCAAACCTGCCATCAGCATCAGACATAGTCTCTATCCTTAAAGCAAAGAAGATTCAACATGTTCGCTTGCTTGATTCAGATCATCAGATGTTAATTGCCCTTGCGAATACTGGAATAGAAGTGATGGTTGGGATTCCAAATGATCAGCTACTTCGGGTGGGGCAGTCACGTTCTACAGCTGCTGATTGGATTAACAAGAATGTTGCTGCCTACATTCCGGTGACTAACATCACATATATTGCTGTGGGTAATGAGGTTCTTACTGCCATTCCAAATGCAGCTCTTGTTCTTGTACCTGCGTTGCAATTCCTCCAGTCTGCACTGTTGGCTGCAAACCTCAATACCCAGGTGAAAGTTTCAAGTCCTCATTCAATAGATATGATCTCTAAGTCATTTCCTCCCTCTGCTGCCACTTTCAATTCGACATGGAGCTCAATAATGTTTCAGTATCTTCAATTTCTGAAGAATACAGGATCTTCCTTCATGCTGAACGCCCAACCTTATTATGGCTATGTCAAAGGGCAAGGCGTATTCCCCTTAGAGTATGCCCTGTTCCAATCACTCAATCCCAACAGTCAAATTGCAGATCCCAACACTAATTTGTTCTATACCAATATGTTTGATGCTATGGTTGATGCTACTTACAACTCAATACAAGCAATGAATTTCACTGGGATTCCTGTTATGGTCACAGCTTCTGGCTGGCCATGGCATGGTGGGCCAAACGAGCAGGCTGCTAATGTTGATAATGCTTTGGCTTACAATACAAACCTCATACGCCATGTACTGAATAATTCCGGTACTCCTAGTCAGCCAAATAATCAAGTAAGCACATACATCTTTGAGTTGTTCAATGAGGATCTTCGGACAGGACCTGTTTCAGAGAAAAATTGGGGCATTATGTTTCCCAATACAACCACGGTGTACTCCCTGACATTTGAAAACGTGGCCACAACTAATACAGATTCAGCAGCTTTGCGTGGGATGTATTGTGTGGCAAATTCAAGTGCACCCCCTAGTCTATTGAAGCAAAGCTTGGATTGGGCATGTGGCCCTGGCTCCGCAAACTGTAGTGCAATTCAACCTGGGCAGCCATGCTATAAATCAGATGACATTGTAGCTGTTGCTTCATATGCTTTCAACGATTATTACCATAGAACACAAGGAAGTGGTGGTACATGCAACTTTAATAGCACCGCAATGATAACGTCCACTGATCCAAGTAAGATCCATTCTTCTCTTGATTATCCATTTCCCTACAATTAGTGGGAAATTGAACTTTTGCACAATCATTAATTACCTGATGTAGGTTTCATTACTCCCGTATGGTTGGCACTTGGCACAATTTTTATGTGTCCTTGGTTTCAGCACTAAAAGTGACATTTCACTATTCCAGATTTAGTACTAACATGTTTGACGTTGTGCAACATTTAGCAGTCTTCACACATCCTCTGATCTGATGGTTAACTAAAAGTGACATTTCACAATACCAAAAGAAAGCTGTTTATATGATTATATCCTAAGGCAAATTTGATACAGGTTTTCAACTAACCATTAGCCACCATAGGTACTTTGATCTGTGTTTTTCATTGCACAAAAGCAACGCTATACTTCTATTTTATTATTCTCTAAGCCCTTTTTAATCTATCAGCACAAGATATTTGTATCGTAACACAAATTTCTCCTGAAGACCTCATGTATATTAGTCTGCTGGGTAACCAGCTCAATATGTTGCTGATTTGTTGCTAAGTTTCTCCCAGCAATGTACAGACAGAGAAACTTCTGTATAGAACATGGGAATAATTTGGCAACTTTGCTTAAGATATGTTTAACATATTCATCCCTACTCTCACATTTTAGAATCTACATGATTTCTATGGGGCCAAGGGCTTCTTGTCATTCGGCATGTACAGATCGTCCAAATAGAACTGAAAGCGGCAAGTAATTGCAAAAGAATTTGTTTGCCCATTCATGACTTGGCTTGCCTATTCTTCATATGACTCGGACACTATTGGACATAAATGGACACCTTGGACTTGAAAGCTGTAAATACAAGGAGAGGACACCTATATTAGAATACGAAGGACATGGTTGTTTTTTATGTATGTCCAATGAGGCCATGGTAAACCATATATAGGAATGTGAGAGCCAGTGAAACTATGATTCAGTGCTTAAGAGTTGCTACATCTAGTCATGCTAATGTAAGATAAAATCATATACCGTTAGTTGGTTAAATAATTACGATCATCTTGTAGTTACATTTTTTAATATAAGGTGCTGTCTTATTTATTTCATTCAAATAGATCAAGAGTATTTGCTGTTACATTTGATCGTGCTATTGCCACTTTGTTCTGTTACATGAGCCTAACACAAAATTTCTCCCGGATTTAAACTTGCAGGCCATGGTTCATGCATTTTTGCAGGAAGGTGAGTCCTTCGTTGATGTTTTTGTAATAACGGTTCTAACCATTTTGCTGCTCTGTACTGACAATGAGATGTGGTTCTGTTTGCAGCACCGGTTCCAATGGCAGCAGTGGTGGTGTGGCTTCTGGGCCTGTAAGCCCAGACAGCTCTGCTACACAATCTCAATCTTGCTGGTTGACTCACCTAGTCGCCGCACTGCTGCCCATTCTAGTTCTCCTGTAAAACATTGTAACCATGTTGCATTTTGGATGAGATGCCCGGAAATTATTGTGGATCTTGTCATTTGGTAGCGTAGGGAGCCATATTTGCCTTGCTGTGTTCAGGTAGATGAAATGTATCTCTCAAAATTTGTTGCCCTAGAAATGAATGAGCAAGATGCACCAATTTTGAATGTCAAGTTGGAAAACTCGATTGCGAAAGTTTACCATATAGCTTCAGTATTGAACTGTTATCCTAAATAAGCAAGGTGGCCTGCACATATGTGCGGGCATCATTGGCATTTTTCTTAGAACATATTTACTTATTTTAGTGGTACATGTGTAATGGATAATAAAAGAACCACATATGAAAAATAAAGGGTTGTAAATCACATAAAAGAATTCAAATATTAGAATTTTTTAACATTTTTAGTTTGATTTAATTTTTATGTTTGTAGAATTAGTTTCATTTGTGGTGTCAATCATTTATGAAAAATAAAGAATATAGATTATATCTTTGGAAGAAAATAGTTGTCAATCATTTATGGCTAATGTTGTTTGTAGTCAAGCCATCCTTCTCTTCTTTTTTAAAAGGCGTCTATTGTGGGGATGTCTAAACCCTTAGACTGTTGGGATTGCCTAATGGGTTTTAGAGTAAGTTTAATAATAAGGTGTTGTATATATAAATGAATGTACTAATATATTCTTACCTCTTGTAATTATTGAGTGATGGGATAGAAAATTTTCATCCTGTCCTATTCATATATATACAAAGCACTATGAGAGTATAAGAAAGGAAAAAGTCTCTCATTTTCCTAACTAGCTCTCTTTCTCTCTCACACACACACAGAGTGCTGCCCTCTAGCTCAAGCAATTTCACATCCTTTAAGGGAGGAAGAGTACCAAATACTCACTGTTGTGGCACACAACATCTTTATTGAATATTGATTTTTCAAATGTGTGTGTTTTTAATTCTTAATTCATTAGGGCATCTCTAATAGTAGAGACAATCATTGTATTCACCATCAATCAAATAATGTCCTATTAATGTTAGATGGTTTAGGTTATCTCTTGGAGTTATCTCCCTCCTACATAATAAAATTTTTATGTGGCTAGTTTTCAATAGTTGTTGTCACAATATTATGTCCTTAAATCATATACATATTTTTTTTTAATATGCACTATTTTAATATGGGCACTTGAGAACCTAAAATATTCACATAATACAACTTTGGTTTTCTTTCCTCTTATACCGTTTTGGTTGGACCAAGCCTCACTACTTGCTAGTTAATTGTACCTAATACCTATCGAATTGAAAAGTGACGAGTGGCATGTGGACCACATCTTTCATTGGGCTTTTATTTTCCCGAGTTATGGCTCGGCCACAATGGCGTGGATCCACGAAGCTCGTTTCATGCGACAACAACTAATGCTTGATACAATGGTGACCTCTAATGGCGACCTATAGATGAGAACCGGCACAGCGGCACTAGGATATGGCGTGACGGCGTCGTGCAACCTTTGCAGCGGGGCAGCAGAGATGCGCACAATAACGAATCGACGACTTGGAGACGACAACAACACTGCACCTTGCAAGTTCGTGTCTATGTACTGATCCCTCGAGTTTAATTCTATTTTTAACATCGTATGTCTTAATTTAATATAAGAGTTCCAAAGTTAAATTGCTAATTTACTTTTTTTATTGCAAACTAATTTGAATTGTACACCCTCCAGTCACAAATACATGTTCTTTTAGATATTGACACGGTTCTCAAAATATAACTTTGATTACTTGTATAACCCAACTTGTGGATTTCTTTTTAGTTTTAAAAACTAATTTCTATTTTATTTTAATTATTATTTTGAGTTTTAATTTTTTTAGGGATTTACTTTGGAATTTGAAAGGAAATCAAATTACTAATTTCCTTTTTATATTTTATCCTGATTTTTAGTTAACTTGGATTGTGAAGTCTTTCTTTTAATTTTGCTATTTTTATTTAATTATTATTCATAGTTATTTTGTTGAATTGGCATGTTTTTTTATTGTACTTGCCATGGATTTGTTCTTAGTTTTAGGCTAGAATTCGTATAAAAAAATCAATTTCTATGTTCTTTTAATTATTAATCCAAATTTTAGTTTTTAGAGATTTTACTTTGAAATTCGTATGAAAATCAAATTGCTATTTTTCTTTCATATTTTATTCCGAATTTTAGTCCATTTGGATTGTACTTTACAACAACTCTTTTTTTAATTTGCTAATTTTAATTTGGTTATTGTTCCGAATTTTAGTTATTTATGGATGTTACTTTGGATATTGTATAGAAATCAAATTGTATTTTTTTTCCTTCATTTTATTCCAAATTTCTCTTAATTTGGATTGTGTTAGGCATGGTCTCTTTCTTTTAATCTGAGCCGTTATAACTCAAGTTCACTAGATAGATGACTAAACCTTATTCTATGTGTATAAGTAGTATAGATATACATATATTCTTATATCTCTAAGTCAACTATCAAATCTAAACATTTAAAATTATGACCCATCAAATTCAGCTGTCAAATCTAAGCATTTAAAATTAGAACTCACAAATTAAGGACTAGACGTTCCACATTTTGGTAAGAATTTCTAGTTTATTAATCTTTTTCATAGCAACTCTAAAATGCCTGCTATCGACTTATAGTGTATAATATATTCATTAATTCAATCAAACAATATGCTGCTTGGAATAGTAATTGTTCAATATTTAGGCCCCATTTGGAACGCAGGAATTTTTCCTGTATCCTATGAGAATTAAATTGTTTCTTATGAAATTCATGCTTTCCAAATGGGCCCTCGGAGTTTTCATATGTATAGTTGACTTACATTCATCTTGATCTATAATACGGTCCTGTTCTTTTTGGTTTTTGGCTTCTCTGGAAGTCAAAAGTCAAACATAAAAATGGGACAGCCTTTTGAAGTGAATTCTTCAAATGGTTTCTCGAGCCCAAAACTGTTTGTGTCGTCCGTGTTGGTGTCTCCGTCGTCCGCTGCCATGTCGAAAAGCGCAGACAAAAGCCAATATATAATAGATTCATTAATTCAATCTGACAATATGTTGCTAGGAATCATAATTGTTCAATATTCAGTCCCATTTTGAATGCAGGAATTTTTCCTGTATCATATGGGAATTAAATTGTTTCATGTGAAATTCATGTGTTCTAAGTGGGCCCTTGGAGTTTTCATATGTATAGTTGACTTACAATCCTCTTGATTTGTAGCACGGTCCTATTTTTTTAGCATTTGGCTTTTTCAAAAGTTAAAAAGCTAAACATCAAAACAGAGCAACCTTTTGAAATAGATTCTTCAAACGGTTTGTAGAGCCAGTTCATAATAGATTCATTAATTCAATCAAACAATATGCTACTGGGAATCATAATTGTTCAATATTCAGTCCTATTTGGAATACGAGAATTTTGTATGTATCTTACAAGAGTTAAATTGTTTTACGTGAAATTCATGCGTTCCAAATGCGCTCTCAGAGTTTTCATATGTATAGTTGACTTACATTCATTTTGATCTATACTGTGTTTTTACTCTTTTTAGCTTTTAACTTCTTTGCCAAATGTTAAAATAGAATGATGTCTTAAAATAGATTCTTTAAATAGTTTTTAAAACTAAAATCGTGTATGTGTGTCAGTGTGTGGGCATCTCCATAACATACGATGAGCACTAGGCTTCTGAAGCGAGCGACATCTTGGGCAGGTGTTTCGCTCTTGTTGGACCGTCGCTCGCTACTCAGAAGGTTGCTGGGTCGCACCAGATTCCTGGGTCGTTACATGGGACGCAGCTCGCAGCCCGTCACCTGGAGCTGGTGGGATGGCGCGCTGCCTCATGCGGTCGGCCATGCCACACTCGATGGAAGACTGGTAGATCGATTTGACCGAAACGGCTCGCGCCTAGCCCGTATACGCAATCCCAAATCCCAAATCCGAGTTCCCATCACACTCCTCCTTCCTCCGCGGTCACAGCTCACAAAACAGTAGATATCTGGCGGCCGGCGGTGGGACTCTCAGCGGAGCGCAGGAGCCGGAGCGGCAGGCGACGGGCCAGCCGCGGCAAGGGGGGCAGGACCAGGCGTCCCGCGAGGTGCCGAGTGGGGGCAATCCAACTATCCAAGGCTCCGAGCAAGAAAATAATTGAAGAACCTTGCAAGAACCAAGGAGAAGGTAACGCAAGCAACTGAGGCGAACACTCAAGCAGTAAGCCCTAAGCCCCTAACGAAACCGGTGCTCTTTGTGGCTCAATTAGTGAATTGCATATTTAGTTGCCAAATTTCAGGAATGAGGAGTGTTTTGGTTGATAAGAGAAGTCTTTCGAGTGATGTAACTCATGGACTAATCCAAGTATTTTTTTTTATCGTGAAGAGTCTCTCGGATGGAACCGCCGGCTTTCGGCTTAGTGGTCGAGGCTCTTCTCCTCTCGCTTCGTCGTCAGCCTGAGCAGCACAACCTGACTCGGAAAATTAAATTCTTAGGTCTACTTCGTATACCATTTGTGATGTATGGCAAAATACTCCTCGATCTTTGCGATCTCATAGTTTTGCCTGTGATGATTCAGAATTTGTTTGCATGGACGAGTGGATTTCACCCGAATGTGTTTTGATGTGTCCTCAGCCTCCAGCCATGGATTCTTTGCGTACACTTCTTGCAATAATGACTAACGTACCAAGAACCCTCTGTTTTGTTGAGCCCAGCTCAGCCCAACTCATTCTTGGCCTTCTGGTTTCGGCTCTAGAAGAAAGCTAACGTGTTATGGGCTACTAAGCTAGTATAGCCCAACCCATTATTCATTCCATTCTGGGCCAGCAAAGGCCTAGATTGAGTGGGACAGGATTGGGCGGAATTTCGGCCTATCCATGTGGAAGTTGGACACATGGGTGGGCCGGGACCTCGTCCAAGCCCGGCTCATAATAATTGGGCCTGCAATAGATTTATTAAACCTCACCAAGAGTCTAAGACAGCAAGACGGCCCATGTACTTTCCTCCCTCGGTCACCGTCGCAGGCATGTCCTCCTCCTCCTTCCCCACCTCCCGCTTCCCTTTTGCCGCCGGTGGCGCCGGCGCCGGGGGCCCCGGCGGAGGGGGCGGCAGCGGGAGCAGCGTGCGGCCGTGGGGGTCCAGCGGCGGGACGTCGGTGTCGTCGTCGGGGAAGCGGATACAGAAGGAGTTACTGGACCTCAACGCCTCCGACTGCTCCGCCGGGCCCAAGGGAGACAACCTCTACCACTGGCTCTCCACCATCATCGGACCCGAAGGTATGAGACTTGATGCAGGACGTGGGGTGTAGAATAAACTAGTATCATAAGCACCTGCAGTTTGGTTTAACTTAGTGCTTGTCTTGTAGGGTCGCCGTATGAAGGAGGGATATTTTTCCTTGATATTGTTTTCCCACTTGATTATCCGTTCAAACCTCCCGCGGTAAGAGCTAAGAAATCACCTTTTTGTTTTGCTAGTATTTGCTTTTGTGCCATGTTGGTTGGTTGAGTTGAGTTGAAAGTTTTCTGGATCTTGCAAGCTTAAGTTCTCTAAAAGGAATAAGACATTCCGTTGTGGTAACTATGAATATACAAATACCGAAACAGTGTTTTATTTCTAATTCTGCTTGTTGTGCAATTGGAATCCAAAATTTTCTCATTAAGATCACTCTTCCTAGGTAATGGAATGAAAAACATGTAAACAGAGTATTACTAAACGATAAACTTTGGCATGCTTCAGTAAATGAGCAGGGAAATTTGTCAAAAGTCTATTATCCCCAATTTTCTACGGTCCGCTACCTTAATTTAGTAAAATTTCTTTAGCCTAGAAAGAGAAAATGCTGTCCATCAAGATTCATCTTGAAACGCCACACTTCAATGGACAATTTTGGGGAAACATGGAGGCATGTGTTTGAGGGCAAGCCAGCAAAGAGTGGAAGAATAAAATAACCTAGATGAAAAAAGGATCATGTAAAAGTGATTTTACTTTGTTGCTAATCGAAGTTACCTTTGTTTCTGAAGTGGCGTGCATGCGTCTTAAGTGTAATATGACATTTCATGTCTTTTCAATATGATCTTGATTATGTATTACGAAAACTTATCTGAAGTTTCTGTTTCACTGTTGGTATTAAGGAAACTGTGCAGAGTTGCTAAGATGTTGTTTTCCTAGGTGTTCACCTGACCTATGTTCTTGCATGCTTTTGGTTGAAACATTGTTGGAAAAAGATTTTACAAAGAAAGGTTTTGTCCATTGGAAGCCTTACTACTATGTGCTTGGACATCGCCTTTACCATGTGTTGACATATTGTTTGTATTTTGTGAATCTTGGCTTGGAGTGTAAGTCTATAAGAGAATCTGGTAAATAAGGAAAGCCTTCTAAATGCAGATTTTCCATCTATTTAGTGGTGTTGTTGATTTATCAGTATCCACCTGCTGGCCATAGCCTCACCAACACGTTGTGGAGGTGGCCAGCACTGCCACCGTTTTTGTCCAGCTACTACCTTTGATTGATGATGCCTTGATGGTAGGTTGGGCTATGAGGGATCAGAAACAGCCAACCTCCTTTTTCCAGATCTCAGCACTAGAACAATGCTAACACTAGTTTCACCTACCACAGCCCTGCAGTGTCCTACTTTTACCATGACCAGCGCATGGAAATATGCATACACCAAATGCAGGCCACCACAACAATCATACTAAAGCTACTAATGTGATATTTGAAATAATATAGCAATAGTATGTAAATTTTCTTAAGGTTCTCTGAAGAGATTATCACACAATTACACTGTAGCATATACACTATAGGGCACTGCCATTGTGATGTTACAAGCAATGATTATCATGACTTTATTTTTGACATTTTATTAGTTAAGAGTATTCTTAAGTTATTTCACTCTTCTAGCCGAATGTGTTAAATTTTCAATACACTGTTTGGATGGCACAAATTTAGTTTCACTACTGTAATTTTATTCAGTATTTTAGCACTAGGGGACCTTTAACTTGTGCTGACAGTTGTGCTGTCACTCTCCTAGGTGACTTTCAAAACAAGGATTTACCACTGCAATGTTGACTCCACTGGGAAAGTGAGTTTGGACATTTTGAAGGATGGCTGGAGTCCAGCTTTAACTATTTCAAAGGTGCTACTGGCCATCAAAGCCATCATCACAAACCCGGATCCATGTATGTTCCAACAATACCAGAATCATTTTCTGAACTACCTTCCGTAAAAAAAAACGTGGAATCCAGTTCAAATTAATTCTACTGTCCACATAGTTGTTGCTTCATTTCTACTCGAAAGCCTTACATTATTATGATATTTTGTCTGTGCAGACAACCCACTGGTGCAGAGCATTGCACGTTTATACCTGACTGATAGAACCAAACATGATGAAATAGCTGCTGAATGGACAATGAGGTTTGCAAGATAGGGAGTTCTGTCTGCAACTAAGCAAGATGACTTGACTCTGTAAATGAATAATCTTTTATGTGGCCCAAGATGTAGAATGTTGGCAAAGGACCAATACTTTGTTTAATCTGAGTTGTGACAAAGACGTACTTTATGTTCGAGCATTATTGTACTTTATGTTTTCCCAACTTATGAGCTAGTTTCTGAAATGCAGTTTATTGAAGCTGGACATCAGCTCCTATTTGAGGTGCCAATGTAATTTGTTCAAAGGACTCTTTTAGGTTACTATGAAAGGTCCAATGACCAAACACTGCTTTTAAATTGCAATTGTGTGTATTAATTCAATTATATATAGTCAAACTACGCAAAGTCATGTCAGTCAAATCTTTCACTTGAAACCAAATCTTGCTCTTAGGTTGTTGGGAATAGCTTCGATCATACAGGAATTTTCTTTATTTCTAAAACTTTGCGCCTCCTTAGCATTCCTTATACAGTCTGATTCATGACATATTGTCATCCAACAAAATACGATCGTGATGTACTAAAAGCTGGTTGCAGGATGGGACGATTTAATATGTTTGACGCAGAATATTGGATACTTGCCTACTGATACAAACTTCAATCTCGTTTCATGTAGGAATTAAAAGCTGCTAGGACAGGTACTGATCCTCGAAATGACCAAAACAGACTTCCATCTCTGAAATGGACATTTTACCAGTTCACCGATTCCCAGAACGGACTACACATCTCAACACAACAGGCGACCTATATTTCCTCCATCCCAGAGAAGGAGAGAGCAACTCTTTCTGGTGGTCTTTCTCCTCAGACCACAGACAATGGCCACCGAGTGTGATGTGAACAAATCTCGCCGCTTTGATCTTGGCATGTCGAGGCGAACACGAAGATCGACAAGCCTCGTCGCTTGTTATCAAGATCAGCATGTGCAGCCCTTGACACAACAGGTATGCCAAGATGCCAAGCTGAAGACTTTATTCCAATGTCAAGATACAGAGCTGCAGGCACTCCAGCAATGTGAGGATGCAGAGCAGCAGACACCATATCTATATGAAGATCAGGACCTGAAGATTCCAACACCATATCTATATGAAGATCAGGACCTGAAGATTCCACAGGCGCCACAGCAGTGCGAAGGTCTTGAGCAAAAGGCACCAAAGCAATACCAAGATGAGCAGGAGGAGAAACCACAGCGATATCGAGATGAAGAGCAGGAGAAGAAACCACAACAGTATCAAGATGAAGAGCAGAAGACAATAAAGCAATATCAAGCTGAGCAGCAGAAGACAGAACAGCAATACCAAGATGAGGAGGAGAAGACACCAGAGCAATACCAAGATGAGAAGCAGAAGACACCAGAGCAATACCAAGATGAGGAGCAGTATGCATCAGAAGAAGAGAATGCATCAGAGCAGTATCAGGCTCTGTCTGTGTCTACAACTACTCTAGCCACAGTTCCATCAGCAACATTTTATCAGCAAGCAGAACAAACTGCAAAGCAGTATCAGGATGAAGGGCAGAAGGCACAGCAGGAACACGAAGACACGGGGCAGAAGGCCCTGGAGCATTGTCAAAGTGTAAAGAAGCTGATCACGCCACCGGCTGTCGACGACGTGCCCCGGTTTTCCCTTCAGGAGCTGATACAGGAGAAGCAGCTTCTCATCGGAGAAGCAAAAACGACCGGCAAGTTCAGCTACGTGGAGAAGGAGAATGTCCTTGCTGATCATAAAGTCTCGGGAGCAGCGGCAGGCGGCGCGACCTTGGCTATGGTGATAAAGCGACCCGATGGAGGAAAGAAATCGATGGGAGTGATACGCCGGTGCGTCAAGGCCTTGAACCAGATGATCAAGACCAAGCATGGGTCCAAGAAGAACGTGCCTTTCTAAGGAAGCATATGGAGTATGTCAGGTCCTGAGTTTTTTAGTAGGTTCTGCACATCTCAGAATAATGCACAGTTATGCAAAAACCAAGTTTTGGGGATGATGCAAGATGTGCAAAATCTGCTAAGAAACTCCACAGCAAGGCGTACCGTCTACCTAGAACAATAAGCTGTGGAATTTAGTCGGAGATCATCAGTCGGTTGTTATCTGAGAAGTTGCTTTATGGCATTTGATCAAAATTATGTATTAGTTGTTTTATGGCATTTGATCAAAATTATGTATTTACTCAATGCTGCGCCGAGTAAAACATCAAACTATCTAGATCAGGCCCTGGATGTATCTTCTTCAAAATTACTGTATAGAAGTATGAACACAAAGGAATTGCTCAGTTCTACCGACGCTTTCTCCCAGGTCAGCAAGTGTTTTGGTGCACAGTCCCTTTCTTTCTTTTTGAGTCACATCCCCTTTCATTTTGGTGTATGATTAATGCTCAGAGTACAAGTTAGTGAGGAAAAAAAAGAGGAGAAAGAGTGCAAGCCAGTGAGATGCTCATGATTGAGGCTGCAACATGTGTGTGCATCACATAGTTCCTATCTTTTCATGATCTATCGCAATTTTTCATGTTGTCAACTTCTAGTTTTGCTAGAGCAGGTGCTCTTTTTCAAAGAACAGATTTATAGTACACTTGAGTGTGAGCTTCTGTTTGGTATGGAGTTTTGTAACACCGACAGACATGTAGGCCAAAAAAAAGCATGGAATCCAGAGGATCCGTCATTTTGGTAGTGTTATGAAATTTTGAAAAGAAATGTTGTACAGAGTCATCCTGTCAAAAGGATAAAAGTGGCTAAAAAAAACTTGGTGAAAATAATGACGCGTCTCTGTAAATGTGAAAATGTTGAAAATTTTATCTACAATCCATTGATGATAAATTTATATAAGAGTTGAAAGGTCACCCTGTCGAAAGGACGGAGTGTATGAAAATGAGGGGAATATTTGATCAACACAATTCATTAATGAGTTGCAACGTTTTTTTAAGCCTATTTAAAACTTTGCCTTTTATTTGCAATTTTACTGCTTTAAAATTGGCCCGCCAATGTTCAAGTATACTGATGCCTAATTTTATCTACAATTTTAAGCTGAACACAAGTTTGCCAAGGCTTGCAACTCATGTGCCCAAATGCTGAGTGTGTCGTCCAATAGCGTGGCTTGCCCTGACTACAGCCGAAGTCATCCCATATCTCATCCAATAGTATTTTTTCTTTGCAAATCTGGCATCTATGTATACGAAATTCTAAATCTAGCCTCCTCTGTAATTGTAGCAGTAGCAACAGACAATACATATCACCTACTACGTAGCTCTACCGCGGCAGAAAGTGCCCACTCGATTGGAGAGGAAGAAGCGCGGCAGATGGTAGGTGGCACCCAGCTGTCGAGCTAGTGGAGCTCAGCAGAAACCTATCGTACAATACCAGCTCGACAGGAAGTTGGTGTCGAGTCTACCCAACACGCTAGGCTAGTGGGTCCCACCGCCTACTGCACTTGTTTATTGCATGCCGAGTTGGGTCAAGATGTCGTGGTACCACTTTCTGTCATGATGGGATAGCGTGACAGATGATAGGTGTCATCTATCGCTACTATCGTCGTCTCGAAGAGGGCTGGATTTGCAATTTTAGGCGCATGGATGTTAGATTTGAAAAAGGAACTGTTACAGGGCCATTCTTGCCATGGATTCGCAGCCTGGAGCCCTCCACGTCAGCAGGGCCCAGGGATGGCAGAGCCAAAGGATTGGATTCCCCGTGCCGCGTGGCACGACGCGGCCGCGCTCGCAATCTCCTTTCGCGCGCTTAGATCCCTAAACTGCCGCGCACCACAGGCGCCGCCCCGTCATCGTCTCACTACACATACACGAAACGAACTCCATGACCACAACGTGTGCTTACAGCAATGGCGCTGGTGTCCGCGTCCTCCTCCTCCACCGCCGTCGCGGCGCTGCCCAGGAACGGGCTGGCCAGCGTCGCGCGGACGCCCTTCCTCGGCGGCCCCGGCAGGACGAGGCTGAGGGAGGCGGCTGCGCGGCCGTCGTTGGCCGTGCGCGCCGCGGCCCCCGACAGGCCCATCTGGTTCCCCGGTAGCGTCCCTCCGCCGTGGCTCGACGGCAGGTCAGTAGTACGTACTTGTCGGACGCATGCCTCGCCATGACAAAACATATCAGCTAGTAGTTTGTATGATGTGACCGCCCCGACAGTGTGCACATGGCATTGACCTTGATGCAGCCTTCCCGCCGACTTCGGCTTTGATCCCTTCGGTCTTGGTAAGCTCCGATCAGTGGATTTCATGGCTTGTACCAGCAGTAATTTTCTTTTCGGCCTTCGTATAATGAACCGCTCAATTTGATGGTTTTTTTTGCCTTTTTATAGTACTCTATAATGAGTATGTGTCATTCGTTCTTTTTTTATCCAATGCATCAGATTAGTTAGGATTTATTTATATTAATACCAATGGTGGGTCCACGATTGAATCACGCCCGGGTTAAATTTTAATCAAGTAACAATATAACATAGTAGAAGTCTAGAACTATATTATGATATAACAAAAAAAAACGTCACAAATGCATCATTGGTATGAAAAATTTTGCTTAATACTCAATACTTTAAGAGTTCAGGTCTGCAATACAAATCACAACAAATAAAGCATATCAAACCATAAAGAATGTAGCATAATAAAGATACATTGAACGCAAACCATAAAAAATTATATTATGATATAACAAAAAACATGTCACAAATACATAATTAATATGAAAATTTTGCTTAATGCTCCTCTTCATTAATTTTATAATTTGTATCTTTAAACCTTAATAGTTAGTTCCTAAATAGCAAATGTAAAACATTGAACATATATCATTCATCATTTCATCTGATCATTCCTACTAATTCAAAACATAAAAGATAATTCCTACTAATTACTAAATATCATGCAAAGTAGCAAACTATCGACGATAATAAATTCAAACATAAAAATAATTCCTACTTGGCATGAAAGATAATAGATGCAAAGTAGCGAACTATCAAACTATCAAAGTCACCTTAGCTCGGTGGCTCGGCCAGTCACCTAATCGGTAGTCGGCTTGAGGAAGAGGAAGGCGGAGAGGCCGACAGAGAGCCAAATCTTGGCATCAGGGATCTCATGTTGCTCCAAGACTTGGTGATGACAGCCAGCTCGGCTGGGGAGCACAGCCTCAGCGCCTCCAACTCAACCTTGCAGCCCTTCCCCAGTGCCTCATGATCACGAAGACGCGAGCATGGCCACGAGAAGGCGAGGGCCGAGTCCCTCAGGTCCACCTCTACCGCGCCATCATCGGCGTCAGGACTTGGGACGGCGACGTCGGCCATCGAGAGTGCAGACGAGGCGAGAGACCGTGGCATCCACCGGTGGACGCGTGGTGCGCCGGCGAGGGTGGTGTTCGGAGGACGTGCTGCGCGCGCAGGCTAGGGCTGCGGCCGCTGGTGGGGGCGTGGATCGGGGGTAGGTTGCGGATCAGTGCCTGGCTGCGGCTGGCTCTATGGCTTCTGATTTGGGGATTTTAGCTTTCTAGGGTTTCTTTGACTTGACTTGGTGGGATTGGACTGCCCGTGGCAGTCACTTGACTTCGTGGGCTGAGACATTCATAGATTCACTTGACTTGGTGGGTTGAGGTGGTGCGGCCTGAGGGGGCGCACGTTTGGGCTGCTAAGTTTCCAAGCCTCGGGCTGGGTCGACATAATATATAAATTATTGGCTAATGACAAAGAGGAGTACTACTAGTAGCATTTCTGGGCCTCGGGCTATAGCCTACCTAGCTTGAGGCCCAGTTGCGCCCCTGACTACTACTAGCTCTATAATTCCCATAGAGGTAAAATCGTCAAGAAAACACGTGGTGTAACAGTAAATTCCGCAATTTATGGCACCCAAAATGAATATGAGCCATCCATTCATTTTTATCCAGTGGATCATATTAGTTAGAATTTATTTACCTCTATAATTTAGATAGAGGTAAAATCGTCAAGAAAACACGTGGTGTAAAGTAAATTGCGCAATTTTGATGGGCTAAGTTGGTTCATTCGGATTGGGCCACGTAGAGAGACAGTGGCCCGTTAGTTAGCCCAACCCAATAGTATAAAATATCACGCCAATGGCTTGTACGTGTCAATTAAAAACAAGTGCGCTAGCTAGTACATCCAAAACCGATAGGGAAAATTTGTTCAGTAGCACTGAAAGCTCACCTCTTTCGGAAAATACCACTAAAAAAACGGGGTACCGGATATTGCCACCGAAAAATTCATTTTTCTTCGGGATTTACCATTCTGGACAAAAATACCCCTCTCCCTCCCCCTCCCTCACCTTCTCTCCTCTGCGCCGCCCCGTCCGCCTGCATCTCCCCCACCGCCGGCCTCCCCGCCTCCTCCTCCGCCCGCCGCTCGCCTCCCCGCCTCCTCCTCCGCCCGCCGCTCGCCTCCTCCCTCTCCGCGCGCCCCCTCCCCGCCGCCGTTGGCCTCCTCCTCACCCCCTCCTCCGACCGCCGCCTCCCCGCCTCCTCCTCCGCCCGCCGCTCGCCTCCCCGCCTCCTCCTCCGCCCCCACCTCCCTGCGCCTCCTCCTCCTCCTTTCCCCGCTCCCCCGCATTCGGCCGAAGAGGTGGCGCTGGCGGCGGCGGTTTTGCTGCGCGCGGAGAGGGAGGAGGCGGCGAGCGGCGGGCGGAGGAGGAGGCGGGGAGGCGGCGGTCGGAGGAGGGGGCGAGGAGGAGGCCAACGGCGGCGGGGAGGGGGCGCGCGGAGAGGGAGGAGGCGAGCGGCGGGCGGAGGAGGAGGCGGGGAGGCCGGCGGTGGGGGAGATGCAGGCGGACGGGGCGGCGCAGAGGAGAGAAGGTGAGGGAGGGAGAGGGGTATTTTTGTCCAGAATGGTAAATCCCGAAGAAAAATGAATTTTTCGGTGGCAATATCCGGTACCCCGTTTTTTTAGTGGTATTTTCCGAAAGAGGTGAGCTTTCAGTGCTACTGAACAAATTTTCCCAAACCGATAACCATCGACAACATTTCCTTGAATGTCTGCAAGCGATTTAGGGCAGGACTCAAATATCCTACCAATCTTCTGGCAAACATTTACATACTAGAAAACTTCAAAAATAAAGGTAGATTGAACTGAACAACCTTAATGAAACCCGTGTAACTGAACCCAACACCACATCACCAAGTGTGACAAGTTTAGCCCCTTAAAATGCAGAAGAAACTTTTCAGACTCCCTAACTTTTATAACGAAGAACTGAGCATATCATAGCCTCCTAAATCCTAATACAAATAGGAAAGAGAGTATCTACATATGCCATAGTCTAGAAAAGCAACATAAGCAAATAAGCACTATAGTCAGTAGCACTAGGAACCATCATTCTCTACGTAAGTAGCCACACACAGGTTGACTAAACTATTTCATTAGCTATTAATTTACTTCTGCAAACCATCATTTGGTTGTTAACACCACTGATGGTAGGGGATGTTAAGGTCTACAAAGAAGTTAGGACACATAATGCAAGTTTCTTCAAAAAAAATTTAGAATGTCCAACACAATCAAGAGAGCAGGAGATTAGATTCAGGCAATCACTGGTAAATGAAGCAAGTCGATGGCTGTACATGCCAAGGGCTTTTCTTTCACACTGCAAAGTCTCCAGCGAGAACCTCCTTTCCTATCAAAATTGCCTACATAGACATCACCCAAAACTTAAAATGACGCACTTCAGCTTGCACTATTGTAGTTATTCTGATGGTGGTGATGATTCATCTTGGATAGTCTAGAACTCCGGACAACACGGGCTTTTAGAATGAACCATTTGGACATTGGAATGTACATGCTTCGCAGGTTGTAAGTCTAGGTAAATAACTAGTGGCTTAGTCCACATAATCCAGTCAATCTCTGATGGTCACACGTCCATGGTTGACAACCTCCCGTTGAGATTAAATGCCACTTTTCTTAAGTAATCTAATTACTTCACCAGCATCATCGACATAGTACTTTGGCTTACTGGGCTTTTGACCAACTGAACTGAGCAAGCAAGACCTCTAAAACTGCAGGAAATGCAGAACTGGAGACCATGCTATTGATGCTTTCAAACATGTCCTCATCAGTTTGATCATTACCAATGCACATTAGAAAATCTGGTGCCTTTCCATTGTTGACCAATGTGTGAATTAGTTTGTCTACAATAAGCCCCTTGCTAACTTCCTGCACGAGTAACGTAATTTTCAGTTAGTACGGGCCTTAACATGAGTGAAATATAAAAGACAAACGGTAGTAGGATACCCAAATTGCATATACCTGTGGTTTGACTTTTACAATAAAATGACCCCATTTCACAACAATAGGTTCATTTGATAGCACTCTCTCCAGATGATCTAGTAATTCCTTTGCTTGGCAGGAACCAAAGTCGTGGTCTGCATGAAGATAGTGCCATGCTAGAGCACTTTCCTTTGGCTCTATGAAGGATCCATTAGTTGTCTCGGTATATACTTGTATGACAGGTTCAACAATGTGCTTCCATTCACGATCTGGGCTTGAATAGCTTGATGCCCAATCAACTGCTTTGTTCCATCTGAGAACAAACAAATTGTTCATCATACATCCTGAATACTATGGAAGTATACAAATATACAATGTTGTATGGAACATAAAAAACTTTTGATCGAAATACCTGATAAAATAGCCATGTTTAGCGTCTTCCTCTTCATCTCCTCTCTTCTACTCTGAGCTAGATCTTGATCTCGGTTCTTGGATGCTTCTTTGTGATCTAGATCTTGCTGAATGTGGTAGCAGGGAGATCTGGTGGTAGTAGAGGGGAGATGAATTGAAATTGATGGGGAGTGTGAGGTAAGGGAGGAGTGGGATGGAAAGCGAGGTGGCAACCGTACGTGCCGACGGAGGGAGGGAGGAGTGGTGGTGTCGGTGGCAGCTGCAGTACTTCACCGACACCACCACCCTCTTCATCATCAAGCTAATCCTCATCGACTGGGCCGAGGGCCGCCGGTGGGCCGACATCATCAAGCCCGGCTGCGTCAACACCGACCCCATCTTCCCCAACAACAAGCTCACTGGCACCGACGTCGTGTACATACACACACATTTCTCCATCGATCTCCATGCATGCATCAAGCAAACTTGTTCCAGGTCTCTATCTGATAGGCTAACTGATGTATTTGTGTGCTGAAAATGTAATGAGGTACCGTGGTGGGCTGTGGTTTGATCCGCTCGGTTGGGGCAGCGGCTCGCCGGAGTAGATCAAGGAGCTGCGTACCAAGGAGATCAACAACGGCCGCCTCGCCATGCTCGCCGTCATGGGCGCGTGGTTCCAGGCAGAGTATACCGGCACCGGCCCCATCGACAACCTCTTCGCCCACCTCGCCGACCCCGGCCACGCCAACATCTTCCAGGTATATACAATTAATACACAAGCATCTGAACTAAACAATGTACATTGTGTCAACCTTGATATGATTTGGATACTAATTAATTGGTGATTTTTTTTTGTGTGTGCGCGCTTGTATTTTAGGCCTTCACCCCCAAATGAGGTATAAGCCCGAGTTAGCGGTTCGAGGACTACGTGCTACCATGGGGAAGAAAGATTGTTGGTGATGCAGCTTACCTTTTTGGGGGGAGTAGATTATTGTGAACGATGATATGTAACTGTACTTGTACTACGGTGTAACCGATCGATGTAAAATAGGTTAATACTCTCTTAGAAGTCATGTTCCCTTCACTGAACCGAAGTCTTATTTGTGCCAGCCCTGTTCTTTTTAGTTTTAAAAATTATTTTTAGATTTTTCTATAGGACTTAACTTTTAAGCGAAATATTATTTTAAGATAGAGTCTATAAATTAATTGTAGTACACATTATAACAACTTTATTTATATCGGTCGAAACCGTACACAAGTTTCTGTTACTTAGTATCCTTTCTCACAAATAGACTAAAAATTATAAGTTATAGTTAAAAGCCATAAGCTGATACTAAAAAGAACATACCCGTAACTCGTGATGTTGATGACATCTAGCACGGATACAGACATAGTTTGCGACACCTTGAGGCCGGTTCTTGCTTCTTGCATAACAGAAGCTGAAATTAATCTCACCCCACTTAAAAACTTCACATTGCTAATTCTAATTGAATCCGGATGTGTCGGTGCCGTTTTTAATAAAAAAAACAACGTTTCATGACAATTAGTTTGAACTTTTGAAGAACTCCCAAACAAACACACTTGTCTCACAAAAATCAATCCAAACACCTCATGAAATCGAAAGCTTAGGCCTAATTGGAACGCAGGATATCACAATAAATTCACATAATTTGTGCACAAAATTATATGTTTCCTATTGAAAACCTGCAAAAATCCAGTGTTTCAAAGGGTAAAATGTATAAGCAGATCAAGCCGACCTTCATATATTTTAATTTCATTCATTGAACTTTACCTAACCTTTTTCACAATACCATCAAAACAAAGCTAAAATAGCACCTCACGAAAAAGAAAAGAACCAAGCCTAACAAGTAACAACAATAACCAAGGCCCCATCCTTAGAAAAAACAAAGGAGGCCCAAGAAAGCCAAGTTCATAGTTATCAATGAGACACAACTGTCTCCATACACAGGGACATGGCTGCATAAGACCTTACGTTATTTGTTCATGATCATCTAACAAACACTCATCTCTACATTCCCATTGCGACTTTTGAGAGTACGATTAACGTCTAAAATTGAAATCTCTACTCTTAAAAAGAGGAGTTCAAGGTGATGGTGAATTCTACATTTTGTTTCTTTTTTCACTGACATGTGGAGCCACTTACTACCCCTCTCTCTCCCACCCACATGCTTTCTTTACTCCTTATTAACAAGAACTCCCACCTTGAAACCCGTGCGCTGCTCCCCACCGATTCCCGTGCGCTGCCTCCCTCTCTCCTCTGCCACCGCGTCGACTTCGCCGGCGTGGCCGTCAGCCGGAGGGCGGTGGATGCAGCAAAATGGGCTGCCCCCGAGGTGGTGAAGCTCCGGGTGGGGCGGCAGCGACTGCGGCCGGCGGTGGTGGAGGCGACCGGGCGTAGAGGGGCCATGGGGGCGGCGACGGCCAAGGAAGGAGGGAACCCGATTAGCGTGAGCATGGGCAAGCGGAGGTCACAAGGAGCATACCGGAGCGGTCGGTGAAGCCGGGGAGTGGCCGAGGCGGGCTGGCGTCGGGTGCCAGGGGCGGCGGCGGGTGGCGCACATGGAGGGATCACTCCGGTGGGGGAGGGCTCCGGCCGTTGGTCGGGGGAGCTACGTGGGGGCTCGGCGATGCTCCCACTGCGGGGAATCGGGCCGAGGGGCACCGGGGACAAAACGACGGCGGGAATGGTGGCGGTGGCCCATTTGGAGGAGTACAGCCGTTGTGGCGGAATCCGGCGACCAAACTCCAATTAACCGGAGGGGAGGTGGAGGAGGTCCGGGGGCGCACCGTGACGCGGTTGATTTTGGTAGGGAGGCGCCGGAGAGGCCGGGGAAGAGGGGTGGCCGGAGCGGGCGCGGAGGCGGTGCGGCTGCGCTCTGCTCGAGGAAGGGAAGCACCGGGTTCTTATAGCTGGAGAGGCCGGGTGGTGGTTGCTGGGCATTGAAAGCGAGTACAGGGGAGGAGTAATGCGAGCGGTGGCGTGCGGCATTGGGTGGTCGCAGGCCGGCGCAGGCGGAGGCGAGGGCGCAGGCGGGTCGGTGTGGAGTAATGGCGGGGGAGGCGGTCCGGGCGGAGCGGGCGTGAACCGGGCGGGGCGGCGGCTCTGCATGGACCGGGCGGGGCAGCGGCTCGGAGCGGACCGGGCGGACGCTCGCGGCAGGGGAGGAAGAAGAAGCCACGACGCCGGGTGGACCGAAGGCCAGAGAGAGGAGAAAAGAAAATGGCCGGGAAAAATAAAAAGAGATAGGCTGGGCCAGGTGGAATTTGGGTTTTTTTTTCTGAAATTGGATTCGTAATTAGGTTTTTCCTTTTCTTTCTAGATTTGAAGCTTGGTTCAGATTCTTGGGATTCGACCATTTAATTTTTAAGGTTGGCGAGTTTTAGAGAAATAAATATTAAATTTCAGAATTTGAATTTCCAGATATACAACTTGGATGGAATAGAGTCTGTATTAATTTTTAATTTTCACTCCTGGCTTGAGTTTCAATCTGGGTTCTGGATTGCAAGGTTTGGATTTTTATTACTCAGGCTTTTGGCAAGAAAGCAAATTCGAGAAATTCTAATTACGCCAAAACCTTGAGATACACTGGAAAAAAATAAAAAGTTTTACCATTAGAAGCCTCCCCTCCCTCTGCCGCTGCACCGCCCTTGCCTCCTCCCCTCCCTCCTCCGCCGCCGCGCCGCCCTCGCCTCCTCCCCTCCCTCCGCCCTCACCACCTCCGCCCCCCGTGCTGCCGCCACTCCTCCGCGCCCCCACCCTCCTCGCCAGCCCGCGATCCCGCCCTCACCCCCTCCGCCCCCCGCGCCGCCGCCATTCCTCCGCCACCCCCGCGCCGCCGCATCCTCCTCCCCGAACCGCCTCCTCCCCAGCCCGCGCCGCCGCCTCCTCCTCCCCCCTGCACCTCCTCCCCTACTCCCCCCAACCCACCGCGCCGCCGCCTCCCCCTCTCTGTCCCCCGCACCACTGCCTCCTATTCCCCCACCCCTCGCCGCCGCATCCTCCTCCCCTCCTCCTCCTTTTAAGGAGTAGAGAGAGGAAGGGGGCGGAGGAAGGAGGAGGCGCGGCTGCGATGGTGATGTGCCGCCACGCCGACTGCGCTTCTCGTGGCACCACGCCGATCGCGCTGTCGCCAAGCACGCCACCCACGTCCTCGCCGAACTCACCGAGGATGTTGTCAACGTGATCGTAGAGGGTAGAGCCGTGCCGGCGTTAGTGTGCCACCTGAAGGAGCCCCTTGCCGTGGCGACGGCGAGGAGGAGTAGCAGCTGCGGCCGTTCGAGCATGAGGTCGAGAAGGGCGCTGCCTTCGCTCTCGGCCTCCTAGCTGTAAAGGTTACTTCGATTAATTTCCCAGGAAGCTGTGGCATTTACGACCACTATGGGCGTAGTCAAAGGTCCCAGGAAGCTTTACGACCGTGTTGGTTGTGGTCGAAGGCCACCAGGACAGTTTACGACCACTTTGGCTGTGGTTGGAGTCCATCAGGAAGGGGTACGACCACATTGGGCATGATTGGAGAACATCAGAAGGGTTTACGACCACTCTGGTCATGGTCAAAGGTCCCAGGAAGTTTTACGACCAAGTTGTCGCTGGTCGAAAGTCAACAGGGCATTTACGAGTGGTCAGAAGTCGAACGCATCTCTTTGATCGTGGTCGAAAGTTCCCAGATGAATCTACGACCACGTTATCCATTACCGGCAGCGAAACACGATCGTGGTCGGTAGTCGACTGACGAGCCATGACCACGTTGGGAAGTCGGTGGCCTACGATCATGTTATCGAGAGCTGAGGTCGAAAGTCGATGCTTCGACCGCTGCGGTCGGTAGTCGGCGCTCAAGCTTGCGACCACGTTGTAGCGAGCTTCGGCGCTCGGGCATGCGACCACGAGGGTGTCAACAGTAGCCGCTAAGACCACGTTGGCCGTGGTCAGAAGTCGGCTGGGCCATTTACGACCACATTGTCCTTGGTCAAAATCTAGTAGGTGCGTTTTTGAGTCGTCGGAAGGCTTTACGACCACGTGGGTCGTGGTCAGAAACTGTGCGCACTGTTTTACGACCATGTTGTGGCATTTACGATCACTTTGGGCATAGTCAAAGGTCCCAGGAATCTTTATGACCGCGTTGGTTGTGGTCGAAGGACACCAGGACAGTTTACTACCACTTTGGCTGTGGTCGGAGTCCATCAGGAAGGGGTACGACCACATTGGGCATGATTGGAGAACATCAGAAGGGTTTACGACCACTCTGGTCATGGTCAAAGGTCCCTGGAAGTTTTATGACCAAGTTGTCACTGGTCGAAAGTCAACAGGGCATTTACGAGTGGTTAGAAGTCGAACGCATCTCTTTGATCGTGGTCGGAAGTTCCCAGATGAATCTACGACCACGTTATCCATTACCGGCAGCGAAACACGATCGTGGTCAGTAGTCGACTGACGGGCCACGACCATGTTGGGAAGTCGGTGGCCTACGACCACGTTATCGAGAGCTGAGGTCGAAAGTCGATGCTTCGACCGCTGCGATCGGTAGTCGGCGCTCAAGCTTGCGACCACATTGTAGCGAGCTTCGGCGCTCGGGCATGCGTCCACGAGGGTGTCAGCAATAGCCGTTATGACCACGTTGGTCGTGGTCAGAAGTCAGCTGGGCCATTTACGACCACGTTGTACTTGGTCGAAATCTGGTAGGTGCGTTTTCGAGTGGTCAGAACGCTTTACGACCACGTGGGTCGTGGTCAGAAGCCGTGCGCACTGTTTTACGACCACGTTGTGGTGTTTACGACCACTTTGGGCGTAGTCAAAGATTCCAGGAAGCTTTACGACCGCGTTGGTTGTGGTCGAAGGCCACCAGGACAGTTTACGACCACTTTGGCTGTGATCGGAGTCCATCAGGAAGGGGTACGACCACATTGGGCGTGATTGGAGAACATCAGAAGGGTTTACAACCACTCTGGTCATGGTCAAAGGTCCCAGGAAGTTTTACGACCAAGTTGTCGCTGGTCGAAAGTCAACAGGGCATTTACGAGTGGTCAGAAGTCGAACACATCTCTTTGATCGTGGTCGGAAGTTCCCAGATGAATCTACAACCACGTTATCCATTACCGGCAGCGAAACACGATCGTGGTCGGTAGTCGGCTAACAGGCCATGACCACCTTGGGAAGTCGGTGGCCTACGACCACGTTATCGAGAGCTGCGGTCGAAAGTCGATGCTTCACCGCTGCGGTTGGTAGTCAGCTCAGCTTGCGACCACGTTGTAGCGAGCTTCGGCGCTCGGGCTTGCAACCACGAGGGTAGTCGGCAGACTTCGACTACGACCATGTTAGGAAGTCGGCGGACTCTAACCACGTGGTAAAGCGGTCGGTAATCAGCAGTCGAATTTACGACCATGTTGAGGAGTCGGCGCCTTACGACCACGTTATCACTCAGAAGCGGTTGTAACTCTTGTAAACCGGTCGTATGGCCTCCCGGAGCAGTACTAACATCTGGGAATCGGTCGAATAGACCACTGGGGTGGTCGTATGGACTATGGTAGTGGTCGTAGGTCTTGTGCATGTCATGTTCTACCTTTTTGACCGGTGGTGACAGATGTAAGATGTGAAGCGGTTTCCTGTAAAAGCACTGTAATCCTATTGGCTGTCGGCTGTAACGGGTTGTCGCATGTGTGCGGTGTGTAAAACCCGGTGTTAGGAGGGGGTTTACGGGTTAGCCGCAGTGTGGACTAATGGATGGATCCATTAGGGTTAGTCTCAGGTGTGAGGCTATAAAAGGGAGAGGGGAGCCACTCACCTCAAGCACGGTAACCAGCGCCGCAGGGCGAGGCTGGTAGGGGATGATGGCCGCGTGCACTCTGCCCGACGGGACGCCATGGTCGTCCGTGCACTGTTCCGATGGGACAGATCGGCCATCGGTAGAGAAGAGCGGCCGCGCACGCACGTACGGCGAGGGAGTAGCGGCGGCTGGTACTGTTCGGAGCGGCGCCTCGACTGCTCCGCGTGTGCACCTCTCCCAAACAGCCTGCGCGCCAGTAAAAGCCCCGTTGCTGAGCCCCCGCACACCTAGCCCCTCTACACTCAATCACTGCCAATGGGGTCCGGGAGGACCAGGGTCCATCACCCAGGGTCTTGCATCGGTGCGTTGTGGCGCTGGAGGATGGGGCGCGTGCTTCACCTCGCGACGTGCACAGCGCTCCAGGCCCAGTCACGGAGAGGCACACGCCCCCCGCACCTGCTCCCCGCCGCTGCACGCGGGACCGCGCACTAGCAGGACCCACCGGTCAACGAGCTGGAAGGCCTCTACGCTGCCACGAGCGCAAGCTGCCGTGTGACCGCGAGACGGTGCTCGCCACGTGTCGCCGCGCGAAGATCTCTGCAGGTGCGTGAAGCGCTCTCGCGCGAGCAGACTGGAGTGGGTTTTGATAACCCTGATTTCTTTTGCTCCCTATTATTTTGCAATTAGATTTTTTAAATGTTACGATTATGTTTTAATCCGTAGCAACGCACGGGCATCCAACTAGTAATTGCTTATTTACAACACATATCATCGAGATCACACGTACTTCAATGCTTCACAATTCACATGTATATATATCTGTGTATGAAAAATGGAAGGGAAAACAAGGAAAGGGATGGGGGAAACCTCGTTACAATTCACTTTCATTCCATGGCTCTCCAAGGATCAAAGGGGGAAAAATAATCATCAACACAGGGTGCCTATGCAATATATTCACATTCCAAAAAAAGTACATGGACCTAATTGGAAGTTTGACCACCTAACTAGAGGTGGCCAAACGAGTCGTGCTAGTTGGGTCGACCCAAAGCACGGTGCTATTGGCTTGATATAAGCACATCATAGCCCACCACCTAAACATGCCATATTGCCCTAGGTTGATAATCCGTGCGGGTCAAGACCTCGGCCCAGTGGTCCGGCTTGACGTGGCAAGAATAGCACTAGGCCTGACACGGCATAGCCCAAATGTGATCCAACTTGATATGATCCATTTAATTTTTAATATTTATATAATTTTATTTGTAGTTCTTAATTTTATATAGTTCATTTTATAAATATGAATAAATTTTATTTTTATTCAAATGTATATATTTTTTCTATGATTTTTTACATTTTTTTAAAAATTGCATATCAAATGGCTAACTATGCATAAGCCGATCCGATAGGCTCATGGTGTCGAGCTATGTCGGACCCGACATGAGCAAACATGGCATGTGAGGCTATTAAGCTATACTTGAGTCGGGGTCCCCGAGTCTGTTCTTTAATGGCTTCTAAAAATGGCTTTTGGCTCTTGCTACAGTATCTAACTTTTAAATAGAGTATTTTCTTAAGATGAGGTCTACAAGTTAATTGTAGTATACGTTAAAAGATCAACATCTGTATCAACTAAAATCGCAAGCGAGTATTTCTCTCCATAATCTTTACCGTAAACAGCTAAAATTTAAAATTTTCAACCAAAAACTATAAGTCATAATTATATCAAACAGATCATTAGTATGATCATAACCGATATAATAACCTATCTAAATAACAGACCAAATGGTCACATGTCTAAATGGACTGTGCCCAGATGCCCGTATGGTGCCACCCCTATGGCCGCCTCTGCGCTCACCTTCCCCTGCAAGAATGGTTCGCGAGCCCAGGAAAGTTACAAAGTAGACCAAAAACAAAGGAAGGGGTCAAAAAAAAAAAAACAAAGGAAGGAGGCATCCAAAAGCCAAACAAAATCGAATCGAGAAAAAAAGAGGAGCACGCGCCGCCGCCGTCGCCACCACCGCACCATGGCCGCCTCCACTCGCCGCGCGTCGCAGCTGCTGGGGTCCGCCGCCTCCCGCCTCCTCCACGCGCGGGGTTTCGCAGCGGCCGCCGCGGCGGCGCCCTCGCCGGCGGTGTTCATCGACAAGAGCACCCGCGTGATCTGCCAGGGCATCACCGGCAAGAATGGCACCTTCCACACCGAGCAGGCCATCGAGTACGGCACCAACATGGTACTTCCCTGCAGCCCAACCCCGCCGCCTCCCTGTCTGGTGTCTTCTTCGATCCGCGCATTCCGACCTCTCTAGCGCGCGATTCTAGGGTTTAAGGGGGCCGAAGCTGTGCGATCCCGTCATGCGCGTGGATGTGTGGTTTCCGATCTCCATTTTCTCGGGTTTTAGGGTGTTTATGGTTGGATTCGAAACGGGACGAACGGCGTGAGCCGCATACGCGTAACTGGGGGTGTTGGGAGGTGAAATGTGCTACGATAGTTCCCTACTTATGTGGTTGAGGGCCTGAAATTCTAGGTGAAATGGCTAAAAACTAGGATTCCTTGTCATTTACTGACATAAATCTAAGTGGTGATGCTGTGTTTTATGTTGCCTAGTAAATTGTGGCACTAGTGGTGTTCTTCACTGTGCAATCTAGTGAGCCAGCACTGCACGTCAGTATGTATCATGACTCACTGGAAAAGAAATCCTTGAAGTAACCAGTTTTCATGGATTCCTCGATATTTTGTAAATCTAGGCACTGGTTGATCTAAAAATAGCGTGGAAAACCATCTCCATCATGACGCTTTGAGACTTTTTTAAAGCTGCTCTTGTAAAATCCAACCGAAATAAATGTTATGTATTTAGATGTCACATTCTTCAATAAGTGGGATGGAGACACCGAGATAGGTTTTGCTTGTGATCTGTTTGTTGTGTAAATCAGGCAGTGTTCTCTGCACAAGAAAAGTACTGGAATATTTGAAGAAGGAACTCAATACGTAGAATCCTGGAATTACCTAAAGCATCCTGACAGCCTTCATGGACCTGATGTGGTGCTTGGCAGGTTGCAAGTTCTAATTTCACTACTATGTTCTTGACTAGCAGTTCACAGGATTAATGGTGAAATGGGCCCAATTTGATTATTTTCACATGGTACAATACTAGTTGGATTATGAATGTAACTCGAAAGAGGACCCTGCTGCACAGACTGTTTCATAAAAAAAATTGGCCTTTTTTTATGGCGGTTTCAGCAATGCTTCACTAAGATACTATAGTTTTGACTTATAGAAAAAAGTTGTTTTAACGGATTAGCTTGTCCGTGTTATGCTGTTTATTTTCTTTTTACCCCTTTTAATTGAAGTACTTGCCATTGCAACAGGTAGGTGGAGTTACTCCTAAGAAAGGTGGAACTGAGCACCTAGGCCTTCCAGTGTTCAACTCCGTAGCAGAAGCTAAGGCGGAGACAAAGGCAAATGCATCTGTCATATATGTTCCACCATCATTTGCTGCTGCTGCAATAATGGAGGCAATGGACGCCGAGCTTGACCTTGTTGTCTGTATTACTGAAGGGATACCTCAGCATGACATGGTAATTTTTAACAATTTCAGTACCTCATTAGTCACTTTATTGCTCTGTATTTCTGAGCATGATAATTTTCTCATATGTTTTCTCTTCATCAATAACTCTACACTTAAGCTAGAAAATCTTAGCAAAAAAATAGAAAAATACAATGTGTGATCCATGTCATTTATTCAGATGGATATATAGCCATAGACTGGTAGGCATACATGGAGCGGCATGAGGTGATTTTGGTAAATAATATTAATAAATAGGAGTTCCAAACTGTCATGAATTATAGCATGAACCACTGAGCAGTTCACTTGCTGTTATTCCTTTAACTATCTTTTTTCTGTGCGTAGTGTTAATAACTCATGCGGTCATGCCATACCATAATTAGGTATTTGTCTTTCCCACATTTTAGATATTTCCTTTCAGGTTTATTTTGATGTATTTCCTAGTTTGTTGAGGGAACTTAATGAGGCTATCATCATACAATTTCCTTTGCAAATATCAGGTGAAAGTGAAGGCTGCTCTGAACAGGCAATCGAAAACTCGATTGATTGGACCTAACTGCCCTGGTATCATTAAGCCTGGTGAATGTAAAATTGGAATCATGCCAGGTTATATCCACAAGCCTGGTCGTGTTGGGATAGTATCTCGTTCTGGTACCTTGACATATGAAGCGGTATGCCCTTTATTATAGGGATGCTTTCAATCTGGGAAGGGAATACACTTGCCTAAGGTGTATTTCTTTCTTCATTGACAGGTATTTCAAACAACAGCTGTAGGCTTGGGGCAGTCAACTTGTGTAGGCATTGGTGGTGACCCCTTCAACGGCACTAATTTTGTTGATTGTCTTGAAAAGTTTGTTGATGATCCTCAGACAGAAGGTATACTTTATTACTTTGTGACCGAGGCTCCACAATCTTAAGCGAAAGCATATATTTTTCTCTTTTCATCTACTTCTGAGATATCCAAATGTCCCTTAATTTGGTATGTTTTGCACTACCACTGGTCTCAATTAGATCGGCATGATTGGTTTTACCTTTTTATTATAATCGCTTTTGGGTTGCCATGAATTTGTAGGACAAATAAGTAAACCTTGATCTTTACTATAGCTTAAGTTATCTACCCCTGTATATGCCAACTGGAGGACTTTTCATGAATTATTTGCTCTGATTCGGTTGAATCTAACAAGAGAAGAAAATTAATCATGTAGTAAGAATGGAGCTCCCTGCTTTTTACATTTCTCTTTATCTTATCCTTGTACCCTTCTGTGTGTCGTTAATTCCTTATATTGTTAGTTAAGGCACACAAATACATTTGCTAAATTCTTCAATACTGCTGTATGCATTTTAGTTATTATTCCCATCAATCAATACTGCACTATCCTTGTAAGTATTGTTCTCATTGATAAATACTGTTCTGTGCCTTTTAGGTATTGTTCTCATTGGAGAAATTGGAGGTACTGCCGAGGAGGATGCTGCAGCCTTCATCCAGGTGAGGGTTTGTTGGCCTGTTGGGATTGGCATTGGTTTGTATAACCTTTTTCTGTATTACATGTCCTATTTCTGTAGTGACTTTGCATGTTGCAACACCCCCTGTCTCACGAACGAGTGGAGTATCATTCAATTTCAGTCATGAACATGGCAGTCAAAATTATGATCTATCTATTTCTCTAATAGGCTTCATGACTTCTTACATTACTTATTGCAGTTCAAGCATGATGGCAATTAAAAAGCCGCACTCTTTGATTTTGAAGTATTTATACCTTATAGGACCCTCAATATTCAATAATATGTCCATGCATCTTTCCCAAAAGATTTATGATATGTCTCAATTGTCAATGCATGCTTCTTTGTTACCTAGGAAGCTGCAAAGTCATCTAATGTTGTGGTTCTCTTTTTTCTACATACTAAAATAGTTGTAGTATCCATGTGCGTGCTGTAGTTCACCATGATTTCACAAAAATAGGCTTAAAATGTTGTTAAGTCAACAATTTTTTTGGTAATCTTCCGAAAAAAATACCTTTTTTTGGGGTGGGGGGGGGGGGGGGGGTCGAAGACACCATGGAGCCAATACATGTTCTAGATATATTGCCTAAAGGCCCTTTTGGTCTAGCTTTTAGGTAGACCATTTTTTTTATTAAATATAATTTAGCATATTAGATAAACTATATATATTGTTTTGAGTAGCTTGTGAACACTTTCAAACTTATAAACCCCATAAGCCACCCTCCCCTGACTTCAGCTTCTGAGTGGAAAGGGGGCTTAATTTCATAAGGCCTAAGGGAAACCCAGAAATAGTCTAGTTGTATGGGCCTAGCTTAAGCTTATGTGACCCACAATTCTAAGCTTTAAATATTCCACAGTCCCCAAACAAAGCTGTTTTTGATACCCATTTTGGCTAGATAGGTCATGTGATCATGACTCTCTGGCACTATCGAAACATTATTTACAAGAATTCAGTTTCAATAAGAGTCTAAGTGGGCCGCCACACAATTGTCATGGTCTCATGGTAGCTGCAGTGAACTTGGTTAGTTTTTCATGTGACATGGAATGTCTTAAGGCTGTACCTGGTCAGGTTGAGGTAAACAAAATATTTTGATGAATTATTTATGTTGTGAAATGACAAATGATCGTCAATCACTGCAAATATGTGATGAAAAGTAACAATTATTATGAACTAATTTAAGTTGACGTGCAAATATTTCAGGAAAGTAAAACGCAAAAGCCTGTTGTTGCATTCATAGCTGGACTCACTGCACCCCCAGGCCGTCGCATGGGTCATGCTGGAGGTATCAACTTAATAAGAAGTTTGTTATTTGTTTTTTCTTTGTAATTCATGCTTTACTACGTAGTACATATTTTTTCTCCACTCAGTTGTAGTCTTTGGAAGTATGTAGTTGAAACAATGCTCCTGGCAGTCTTAATGTTGCCAGACTATTATTCATGAGTTCTGGGTGATTTTCTGTTACTCTGCATGACAATGGTAGCTCATGAAAAATGTTTCATAGAGATGTAATTAAATTTGCAAATATCTATAGATAAAAGGTTAATACTTCACAGATTTTAGTATGGAAGTTTCACCAGGGTGAATGTGGTATTGATTCACTCACTAATATCTGTTGGGTTTGTATTTCATTCTTCCTATCAATATGGACATTTGCACAATTTAATTGGGTAAGTCGCAAAGCAGTGATGTTGGACCTATAGTTGCATTGGATCCTATTGGCACCTTTGCCATCTATTGTATCTTGGCCTCATGGGTCAAGGTTTATGATTGACTTTGTTCCTTTACTATAACATGGTAATTATGTATGGATTTTTTTTGCGTTCCGCAAGTATCGCTGACAGGTATACGAAATAGAGAGGATTGCTTATATGCCACTTAATAACATTTCATGAAATTCATGGTGACAACATGGTTAGCTTTCTTGAATTTGTTGCTGCATTTGTCATTATAACTATCAGAACAACTGTAGTACCACGCCATTACTTTATAATGGCAAAGCATATGAATCTCAATCTTGCAGGAAAAATGTGCGCTGTTATACATTTATTTGATCGTTTTGAATCAAGTTCAACTGCTACATGTACTAATCTACTATCAGTTTTCCTCTTATGTTGCAGCTATTGTGTCAGGGGGGAAGGGCACCGCCCAAGACAAAATCAAGGCACTCAGAGAGGCTGGGGTTACTGTTGTTGAGTCACCAGCGAAGATTGGCTCGACTATGTTCGAAATTTTCAAGCAGCGTGGAATGTTAGATTAGAGAGAAGAAATGGTACAGTAGAAAAAACATTGGGAAACTTCTTTTTGGTGCTCGTGGGTTAATAGCGAGCAATTCGTAGAGCCGTGTCGCTGGCCGCGAAATTAAACTACTCAGGCTTCCTTGTCCTTTTCCTCTCTGCCTTCAGTGTGAAGATGGCCTTTCAATAAGACAAATCCTCGAGTCATGGACATGCTATTTTGCTTGGAATTGATGCGGATACCAAAGATGTTTCAGGTTTTCTTGTTCTTAACGACGAAATTATCAATCCTCGCTATCTGTTTTGAATTTTTTAAATGATCAATTTATTATTCGGAATTACAAAAATATACATGCGATTTAAATCTTTGCATTTTGACTGTATGTCGTCTAACGGTTAGGTGACTTGAACTAGTCGTCCAACTGTTGGGTAACACGTAGCCAAGTCGCTCGATAGTTCGGCGACTTGGCGTTGTCGCCCAACAGTTGGGCGATTACTCTGCTGGTTGTCCAATCGTTGCGCGATAAAGTCAAGTCGTCTAACCGTTGGTCAACTAATCCGTCCTTTTTTCTTTGACCTGACACCCTCATAGCTTTTCTTATTTCTCTCGCAAGAAGAACGAGAGGAGCTTGAGAGAAGCGAAAAAAGAGGAGGCGAAGCAGAGAAGCTCGGGAGAGAGAGAGAGAGAGATGCTGAGATGGGGAGAAGTAGAGGAGCTCAGGAGAGAGTGAAGGAGGCAAAAGAAACTCGGGAGAGGGAGTGAAGGAGATGAAAGGAGCTCGAGAGAAGGAGAGGAGCTCGTGAGGTTAGAGAGGAGACATAGGAAACTCGTTGATAAGAATAAAAGGTCTTCGCGTGAAGGTAATAGCCTCATTCATTCTTATTCTCATTCGAATGTAGGCAACGTGTAGTTATGTATTTGTTTAGCATGTAGTTAGTAAATGTATTGACAAATGGTAATATTTGCAGTGAAAAATCAGTTATGTCTGAACCCACAACATTAAAAATGTATTATAGTGTTGGTACCATTCGTAAAGGTTCATACGGTGTTGACCTAAGCAGTTTCTCGCAAGTTTGTATGGTACTCATAGACGCGAAGAATGCTCGAATCCGATATGTCCTAGACTGGCTCACATGCAGCTTCTCCTTAGACCCCGAGGTATGTAGTGTCATCTTATATGGGCTTTGGAGTCGGTCTACCACAGACATTCGGTGGGAGTTAAGGAGACTAACGCACACGCTTGCATGGACGGACTTTGTGCAAGGCTGCAAATGACGTGGTTATGAGTGCATGCTACTCGTGCAACCATGTCCGAAGGGAGACACAGGAGGTCCGGTTGGTGGGAGCAGCTCGAGCGCACAATGCGTGGTTCACGAAGGGGACGCAGTGGGCGATGTTGCGGAGGCAGAACTAGAATATCTCACACCGCACGCTCAGCCCACTCGACAGGTGGATGCAGATGTTGTTAAGGAAGATCATGAATATTGCACTACACAAGTTGAGCCCACTGGACAGACGGACGCAGGGGAGTATGTCAACAGCATTATGCGTCAGATAGAGATTGATGACTAGATGGCCTGGGCTAAGGAGGAAGCTTTAGAAGAGGATGACGATGACTCTTCCGATAAGGACGAAGGTTCTATACCGCAGACATGAAATACAGTGGATGTTGAGCGTTTTTCTGTACACAACGAGCATGAATCACTGTGGGAGTACCATACTACGGAGGTTCAGCTTCATGCAATGTTTGCTGACAAGGGATCACTGCAAGATGCTATTAATCGGCGGGGATGGTATTGTGGTGCTCCAAGGAGGCTCCAGTTGGATGGAATTGGCTCAGCGTGGCTCTAATCGGCGGCTACCCCTTTCGGCTGGCGTTAGAGAAGATGAAGTCACCGGCAAGCCAGGGGCGCGTGGAGGTCGATTCCTTGGGATGGGAGGATGAGTGAAGGATGGCGACGCTACCTGCGGGTGAGCCGAGTTTTATAGGTGACGGAATGGGCTAGCGACATGGGCGTAGTGGGTGACTGCAGGGCCTGGGCGACGTGACGGCCGACGTAGGGTTTGGGACGGACGTGTGTTGACGCCAGAACAGGGAGAGGTTGGGAGCGCGCGAGCTAAGGCGGGGACGTGACGGGAGCAGGCGCACGCACACTGTGGCTGACAAAGGCGGCGCGCTCGGAGGGAATAGCGACGCGACAGGGCGGCGAGACGAGTCAAGGCGACGCGACGGGGCGATGGAACGGGTTACGGCGGTTAGGGAGTTGGTCGTAGCGGCAGAGGCGCCCATTGTGGCTGACCTGGCGCGGCGGTCGGGGCGATGGTCAAAGGAAGCGGCCGGGATGTGACACCGCACCTGTGGTGACGCGGGGGTAGAGCTACGGCTGACTGCAGCAGTACAGGCGCGGAGGCACGCTGGTGACCGGCGGTCCGAGCGAGGCGCAGCGGGGAGGTGGGCTGCCGCTGCAGCCTGGCGAGGAGGAGCTTCGGTCGTGCCAAGGGGTCATCTCCCTGCAATGACGCTCCCGAAGCAGCAACCCTATCCCGAACTTTCCAACTGAGCTTTCACTGCAATACCCACCTGAAAGGGAGACGCTAACCCTCTGTTGGTGCAGAGACCTATGCAAGTTCTCCAAGTCTAAGCAGCGGCTCAGCCTAGGCATGAGTTACTGGGTTGTGTGAACTACTCCTGTGACTATCCTGATCACCATTGGGATACGAGCAGCTATTATTTCTCTTTGAAAGTACGCACTAGCAACCTCTCTCGTCTACCTGTAGTCCCCGAAACTGCTATGTGGCTACCACAAGTGGATTGACATAGAAATCCACCCACATGACCAGTGGACTCTCGACTACGAGGAGTAGGATGCCAAAAGGGCTTACGAGATCCAGGAGGAGTGCCACAATAACGAGCAAACCATGCGCATACATCAAGAAACGAACGCTCATCTCGATGTGTGCATGTGCAGGGAGTGCCAGAAAAAGAGGGAAATGACGGTCAAAGCCAAAGAGGCCGCCGAGGAGTTCAACACTGAGCTTGCAAGGAAAGAAAAATAGCCCCGGTCCACGCAGTAGGTCGGGTTGTTCTGAATTAGTCCCCCGAATGTCGAATTTATTTCCATTCCAAAAAGGCACATGTGTCATTGGAGTACTTTGGTTTGTCGTATCGTGCATGATGTTGTTTCTTATGCACATAACCAAACCCTGTGCGCCGTGTTATTCCCAGTTTTATTATGAGGTCTATTTTAATTCGCAAAATCAAATCTCGTCGTCTTTTCGCATTCAATTCTTTGCATAGCAACACATCCAACGACATGAAAAAACGAGTTATGCAAGTACGCACAAAATGTCTACGCATCTTTCATCAACGATACTGTCTAGCAGTGGCGAATTCACCGTGGGTGCTTGTGGGTGCTCGAGCACCCCCTCCTCCTACGGTGGAAGAAGACCCGGCCAGCGGTCGCCCGGACACTGCTATTGCCCGCTTGAACACTTGAACGTTCAGGTTGAAGAACTGCCCGGACACGGTTGAAGAACTCGGTCGCCCAGGTTGAAGAAAGCATGAGGCGGCTGGCGGAGGGGGAGCCAGGGAGGGGGAGGCGGTCGGCGCGTCGGAGGGGGAGCCGGGGAGGGGGAGGCGGCCGGCGGCGGTCGGTCGACGACTCGAGAGACGAAGAGTCGAAGAGGACGAGGCGCTGTGCGGCTGTGGTGACTGGTGAGGACGGAGAGGACGAGGCGAGTGGTGACTGTGGTCTGTGGACCGGTAGACGTGGTGAGCACTGTGGAGGCGAGTTTATGTCCTGGGTGATTTGCGCTGCGCAGGAGCCAGCGACTCCGTCCGTGACGCGTGACTTCGTCTCCGTGGGACCATCCGGGCACCGGCGACCGTGAATCCGTGATACTGATCTGGGAATGGGAGTGCATCTGTGAATGTGAATCCTATTTTATTGCTATTGATATTTTTAATATTGTATCACTATATTTAATATTTTTTATCTACATATCGGTACTCACATATTTATAAATATTTGGGCACATTATCCATTAGCAAGGTACTAAATTTATTGTATCGTACATTTTTAATTTGTTCTCTTCCTATTTATGTATGAATTTGATATTCCAATAGTAAAAGACTAGTAGATATAGTTTTGATATATTTATATTGTACTATAGTCTTAATAGTAGAGCTCCCCCTCTATTCTCATCCTGGATTCGCCACTGCTATCTAGCATATATCCATCCTTGTGCTCGGAGGGTGGGGCCTCCCAAAAAGATTATCAGTCCATATATGTATTTTTGTTAAAAGGAGGTTATTATTGCCAAAAATAAAATTATAGGTATAATTTCGTATTTTTGAATAAAAATTTTATTATTTTAAAATTTCATGAATTATCTATTGCATCGCAATATCACTTACCTTTGTACTTACGATCGTTGCTACCTTAATCGTCCTCACAAAATTTTTCATAAAATTTATTGTACTACAACAACATACGATGATCACAAAATGTTATTGCGAGTCTACAAATTTTGTACTATGCACAATCTATGAAAATTACAAATGAATCAACTGACATTGTCTACCCAATTGTTTTTTAAAAAATACTTACATATAAGACTTGCTAAATGTTACATACATACAACAATTGTCATTTAACCCCCTCACAATTATTTTCATCGGATTAATAAATAATTACATATATTTTAATAATTGTCTAACGGTTGGGTGACTAGAGGATTATCGTCCAACCGTCGGGCAACATGTGCAAAAATCGCTCCATGGTCGGGCGACATGGTAAAGTCGCTGAATCGTTGGGCGATTTTGACCACATGTTGTCCAACGGTTGGGCGACTAGCCTAAGGCCCTACTCATTTCAGTTTCAGCTTCTGGCTTATTTTCCACTATTCATAAATTTCGTCTTTCTCTGAACTTTTGGCTTTTTTGAGCTTTTTTGTCGGTTCTTTTTTCCCATATTCGTTTGCGTTGTCCGTAATGAGCTAACATATTTTTTCTGTTTTTAATTTTTTTTAAATTTAATTACGCTAAATAAGTCACCTTCAGGCACAGTAAAATTTCAGCCGCTACAGTGCAATTTTAACCATAAGCCACAACTTTTCAGCCCAACTGAGCGGAGCCAGTACTGTTGAATGACATATAGTCAAAAGTGCAAAAATTTAAATCGCAGGCATATTTTTGTAATTCCGAATAATAAATTGATTATTTTTTAAACAATTTATCTGTTTTCATGTCTCCACTTTGATATGAATATTATGTGTATATTTATGAGACCTAAAGGGTATTATATATAGGGACTACAAAAAACAATACAAAAGAATATACTATATACAAATAAAGAAATCAAGAAAACAAAGAAACCTTATCCTATTCTAACACACTCTACACTACTGTTTTCCTTGTCGAGCCTGTGTGATAGGTGTATGCGCACCTGTTGGGGTGTGGTGGCAAGAACAGTCTTGCACTATGCGACTGGAATCGGTAGAAGCATGTTAAGGTCCCGTTTCAAACAATTTTTGTTAAGTTTGGTCAATATTACGATTGTATCGTACGATTCTACTAAAGATAGATAATATGGATTGCAATATGGATCGAAATCAGATAGTATCGCAGGAGGATCGTGATTCAACTCATAGAATTATTAGGATCAGATAGAATCACGGTGAGATCATGATCTTGATAACAAAATATATTAATATATAAAATTTGATATTACATATTGCTAATTTAAGTTGCATTAGTTTAATTTGCTTTATTTTTGTTGTTTATATGTTGTTCTAAGGTAAAAAGTATTATCTTTGATTTGACATATTGCATTTTTAGATTATTAGTTTATTAAAAAATAATTAAATAAGTTTAAAAAATTAATCTTAATTCAATATAATATAAATAAGTGTATTCAAATTACAAAATTAAATTCAAAAATTTTGCTATAGACTTGCATATTTAGAAATATAATTCAACTTTTATATAAAATATATACAATTTTAAAATTTGATAGAATCGTGATTCTACGATGCGCTTTCGTTAGATGAAAAACGTTCCTATTTGGGATCACAATTCTGACAACCTTGGTTTCGATTTCTGACTTCTCTAGGAGCAAAAAAAACAGTTTAAAACATATTGGTCTCTTAACGTGGTTTCCTTTTCTTTTTTTTTTTCCTTTTTCATATGCGTTGTAAGAGATATAACGGTGTTTGTTAGGGCCGTTTGTTTTGTCTTTTGTTGATGATTTTTAGTTGTGGCTTACTGTTTTTGACTGAAAATAAATAGTAGTGGTTAAAAGAAGTGATTTTTAGGAAGAAAGGATGAGTGATAAAAAGTGAGAGATACATACGCGTGACGAGCGAAAGGAATAGGAGTGCGTGATGTACCTATGACCACTGTTTTATCTCCGAAGTAAGAGTTCGTATTGGTCTTTGATTTTTCTAAGTAAAAGACAGAAACAGAAACCAATACTAACAGAGCTTTTTTTTTATATTTTTTATTTTTTTAATTAAATACCTCAGAAAAATTAACAACCACTACGATACCATTTCAGCGAAAAACCATCGCAAAAAGCTAAATTGAAAGGGACCCAAATTAACGTTGCCTGCTGTTGATTCTCTCCTGAGTCCTGGCTGCCTAACAGAACTTGCTATGCTACTTTCAGAAAAGCAGCGAAAAATTGTTCCGTACTACTCACTGCAGCAATGCACATCCAGTTTATCTATTCTCAAGATTCTTCTGTTCTGGTGGAAGATCACATTAGCAGTTTTTGTTATAAAAGAAGGAGATTTTTTTTATGAGGGGGAGATTTTTTTTGGAGGGAATAAGAGAGAATTTATAGCCATTGGATCTCTAATCCAATGGTCATAAATCTGGATGATAGTTAGAGAGAAAACATCCGGATGATATTTATCAACACCCATAAAAGAATACATGACCGAAGTCATAGACAAGTTTTGAACCCCGCATAAAAGTATGTTCCTGCAGTCGTTGGATCTCCGTGTGAGTGAATTGCATCAAAATACAATACCGGATACCGCAGAATGTGCTTTGCAAGACCTGTAAATCAATACCGTGTGATTAATGCATGAGAATAGAAGGGTCTTTTTTTCTTTTTCCTTTTTTTTGTTTCCTTCAAGACAATGTACCTAGATACTACAAGCCCAGATGTTGTACAGCTAATGGTGTCTCTTTTGACGCTACATACAACTCATGGTACAATTTGAGTTGATTTGATTCCATCTAACAACAAAACTATCTTCTAGAGAACTTTGACAAGAGATAGACAACGAAGAAGCAAAATAGAGCAAAAAGGACAACATGGACAACATGATTGGAGCCCTGCTGGATGATGCTCTTGTTCATCCGTCGCATGTTATTCTTCACTCCAGCCTGAGCTTTTATAAGGGTCATTTGCTGTCCATGCACAGAAGAAAACAAAATCAGAGCATAACTAGGATAAAGATGGCTAAAAACACAAGGAAATTATTTGATGCATAGTGGTCCTTAAAAAGTAGCTCAGGTATACATAATATCTAGAGAGTTCAAACAACAAATCAAAATTTTAAGAACTCACTGCAAAGCAACGAATTCAATAATTAACAGTTTACTACTGCTGATCAAAGGGCCTTCAAGGTCATACACAATAAATGACTTCATTGAACATATGAAACTCTTGAAAGATGGTAGGACTGAACAGCATATGAAGAAGGGATAAAATGTTTGTCAACTATCAAGGACAACCATGACCAAACCAAGAGGTTAATAAAAAATATATATAGCAATTGCCAGAGTAAAACATGACATGGAAATAAGAAGGTAACAATACCAATTGGCTGAGAAAATCATTCTGGAACTTGGCTTCAGTGTTTATCTCTTGGGCGACCTGGAAAAGCAATTGAGATCGTATAAAAAAACAAGCTTCTGAAAATGTGAACAAAAACCAGCATCAACAGCTTATAGACAACAAATAACACAAACGAATCATCGAAACTTGAAGTCGTTTCTCATCAAATGGCAAACCATGGGCCCAAGGCCTAGTCGGTCTATTATTAGGAATAAGAGATTGGTTTTTTTTTGAGTTAGAGATTAGTTTCCTTATGTTAGAGATATAATTAGAGATATGATATTGTTAGAGATATGATTGAGATTAGATTCGATCTGTTAGGGGGAGCCCGTCTATATAAAGAGGGCTACCGCATGCTATTGGAATTAAGCAGAGCAACGTTTGGTTGCCGGCTTCCCTACGGAATCCCCTGTTCTGGTCCGCCGTTTGATCTAGCCATAACAATTTGGTATCAGAGCCGTCGATCCCTTCCCACGACTTCTGCTACCATGGCTTCTGCGACTAGTTCTATTGCCGAGTCGTTGGCCACGATAAAGGCTAACGCCATCAAGATGGCCAGCACGAACAAAGAGACGTCGGACATCTTCTTCAACATACATGCCATCCTTGAGAGGTTGGAGAATTGGAGGAAGATGCAACAAGAAACAGTGCAGGAGAGCACAACAGATGGTGGGGAGAAAATCACAGAAAAGGAGCAGGAAGCATCGCCATCTCCACCGACGGCGACTCCTCCACCGCGCCCCCGCTGCAGCCACAGTCGCCGCCGTCGGCCAACGCCGCCGACCCCTGCCATCGGGACCAGTTCCCGCCGCCTCGCGCTGCCACTGCGCCGTCGCCACCCTGTGCTCCGCGTCGCCGCAGTTCTCCACGGCCGCCATCTCCCACGCCGCCAACTCCAAGCTCCACTGCACCTCGCTGCCCGACAGCCAGCGCATGTCATACCCCTCCGCCGACGTCCCCTACAACGCCATCGCCGCTGGCACCGACTTCCTCTGCGGCCTCATGGCCTCCGAGGGTGGCCACGCCGCCATGCGCTGATGGTCCTTCTCCGAGGAGGCCGCCACCATCCGCTCCCGCCCCGTCGGTAGCCGCCTCTACTGGGGCCGCTCCCTCCGCGCGATGGCCGCCGGCGGCCCCCACGTCTGCGGCCTCTCCGACTTCCACGACCCCACCTGCGGGGAGTGGCCGCAGCTCTCCCTTTTCTGCATCGCCCTCGGCGAGAACTTCCTCTGCGGCGTCCCCGCCGGCAACGACTCCGCCATACGCTGCTTCGGTGGTATGACGGCGCCCGCAATGTCGCCCACCGGGGCGGCCTTCAAGGCGGTCGCGGCAGGGCGCCAGCGCGCGTGCGCGGTGGACGCAGATGGCGGGTTCGTGTGCTTGGGCGACCGGCTGTTCTGGTCCGTCGTCGCCCGTGTCGTAGCCGCCGTTGCCGGTTCCGCCTCCGCCCAGATCCGCCACCGCCGACGCCGGCTGCCACCCGAGCCCCTGCGCCTGGGAGCCTACGCCAGATCCGTGCAGGCCGCCGCCCCCATCACCCTGGTCGCCTCTGCCCGCGCGCCGCCGCAGCCAGACTCGGCCGTTGCCAGATCCGCCGGGCCGCGCCGCAGGCCGTCGCTCCGCCTGCCGATCCGCCTCCGCTCCAGTTCGGGACGGCCCCGACATGGGCTTCTCCGCGCCGCCTTCGCTCTGCTGCCGAGACGTCGACGTCGCCGTCGGGGCCACGTCCTCCGTTGTGGACCGCTCGGAGCCGCCGCCGCTGCGAGACCTGCCGGAGTCGCCGTCCCGGTCGCCATCGTCACCCGGATCCCGGCTCGGGCCACCTCCGGCCGCGCAGCAGCCGCTCCTCCCGCCGGCCGCGCCGTCTCCGCCTCCGCCCGAGCCGCCGCTGCAGCCGCTCCGCCTTCGCCCGCTTCCGCCGCTCGGTCGCCATCCTCCGCCCGAAGCCGCGCCGCCGTAGCCGCCCGTGCCGACGCATCCGCGCGAGCCGCCGGCCGGGGCTCTTCCGCCCGTATCGCAGACGCCGCCGCCCGGGCCGTCTCTCCGTATCCGCCCGAGTCACCGCCGAGCCGCCGCCGCCGTGGATCTCCCGGATCCGCCGCCGCCGCTGCTCCTTTAGCTGCCGCTCCTCTGCTTCAATCCTCCACGCGGAGGAACTCTTTAATAAAAACCAGGAGCAGTGAAAGAAAAAAAAAACAAAACAAAACAAAAAAAAACTTTCCTTGCAGACGTAAAAAAAAAACTTCCAAAATTTTTTATTATTATTTTGCAGGCATCATTTAGCCTTGTTCCGCTTGGATTTGGTTGGTCGTTTCCATCCGCTGCAGCACCCCGCCACCGTTCGTCTTCTACATCAGCGTCGAAGGTCTTTCATTGGCCGCCATCTAGCAGCTCGAGGACGAGCTGCATGTCCGGGAGGGGTGTAATGTCATAGAGATGGGCCCAAGGCCTAGTCGGTCTATTATTAGGAATAAGAGATTGGTTTCTATTTGAGTTAGAGATTAGTTTCCTTATGTTAGAGATATAATTAGAGATATGATATTGTTAGAGATATGATTGAGATTAGATTCGATCTGTTAGGGGGAGCCCGTCTATATAAAGAGGGCTACCGCATGCTATTGGAATTAAGCAGAGCAACGTTTGGTTGCCGGCTTCCCTACGGAATCCCCTGTTCTGGTCCGCCGTTTGATCTAGCCATAACACATTACTTGTTGAAACTAGAAACATCTGATATAAAATGGTACAACCTAGATACAGTATCATTGAAATTTTTGTAACATTGATTTTACAAGAAGACAAAATAACAATAATGCTGCTAATCAGTCATGACTAATCCATAAGATTGTGCAGAGGCATAAAACCAGAAAGTCAATGGAGTCAATTCCAGATGAAGCTTCAATGGGATCACTCCATGCTCTTAACAGCATATCTAAGGAAGTATAAATCAATGTCTATCTATATGAAGGTTCAACGGGGTCACTGCATGCTCGTAGCAGCAAATCTGAGGAAGTATAAATCAACAAGTATCTGTCAAGAAGCTAATCATATATGGTAATAATGGGTCAGGGGAGTGATGAGCAAGCAAAGGAATCTGACAAGAAAGATGGAATGCTGCAATGGAAGCTATGGCAGATACGAAGGAAATGCCTCGAGGAACTGAGCGACTATTGAGAAAAATATCCAAAGCAGAGCATATGACCTCAATTTACACCAGGTTATACATTGCATTTCCATTCACCCCAAATCCATTAACATCACATCAGTTTTGAAACTTTCGCCACGAAATTGAAGAACAATACAGGGGACCAGTTTGTCACTATATTAAAAAGCACTAGCTACATATGGTGTTGATGTTAGCAACCCAAATCAAACAAGCAGTCTCTTATTTACCTACGATGATTCTGATTTAAGTGACATCTACTACCAATTCTTCTTAGTTTAAAGACAATAAAAACAACTTAAACAAACTCACAAGCTCCCCACCACCAAGAACTAAATCAGCGATCAAATTACCAGTCAAAAACAAATTGAGAACCACGAAATATATATTGGAACATATTCTCAAAAAAAAATCTTGGAACGCCACCCATAACATCTACAACGCCTGTTTAATGTACACACAATCCATAGGTTTCCAACTTGCAAATTGAGGCAACAAGACCATGACTGAACATACATAACAGAAATCAAGAACCAGACAGAAACAAGGAGAGAGGGAAATGGAAATCTTACGCCTTTCAATAGGCGAACCCTTGAGTGCAGCCCATCGATCTCCTCGTCAAGATCTCCGTGCATCGGATCGATCCGCAGCTGGATCTCGTCCGAGCTCGACGCGTTCCTGCAATCCCGTAAGAACCCCCAACAAATTTATCACGGACTCGGATCCAATTTTGCGGGACAAATCGACGGATTCGGGCAGCAGCGAGCAAGAATTGGACCAAAAAAAACCTCGGGGCTCGGATGGGGTTTACCTGGATCGAAGCGGCCTGGAGCCGTATATCGGGTTCGCCATCACGGGGTACGAGGGCAGATGGCGTTCGGCTCGTCCGCGAGTGACTTGATTCGGACGTTGTTCGAATTGACGAGGGATCTTGGGACGGCGGCACACGGAGAGGCGGGGATGGGGTGGCGCACGCTGCGACGCAGCGCAACGGCAACGGCGGGTGGAGACCGGAGAGGAGGGTGGGAGGGATCACGTGACGTCGCGGGGGAACGGGAGAGGACGGGAAGGGAAGGGAAGGGAAGAGAAGAGGCTAGGAAAGGAAAAGATTGAAAAATGACTCTGACATGCGGCTCCAGTTGTCAGTGACTGTTGTGTTTCCCTGTTGACTTTCGTCGAAAGTTAATAACGTGTGATCTTGAGGAGTTCTATTATAAGGGGCTGTCTGGATGGATGATTCAGTTGTCAGGGACCGTTGTGTTTTCCTATTGACTTTTGTCGAAGGCTGACAGCGTGTGACCACGAAGATTTCTATCTAAAATTATAAGGAGCTTATACTTTGACTCTACTCGCCGTCAGAGAATCGACGAGGAGAAAGAGGAGAAATGGAGGGGAGTGGGAGGCGATACAAGTGGGACTCGACCGGCTTAAATAAGCGGTGAGGTGGTGGGGCACTGTGCAACAGTAATGTCGAAGTATTTAGCCCCCTAAAAATAATTTTGATAATTAACAACGACCATGCTTAAGAAACTAATATGTTTGTTTAAATAATTGAAAGATTTAGTTTTGGATTTGGAGGATATCATGAAGACGAACATAGAAAGTATGCAAACATGAGTATGGTTTAACTTTGGCTCAAGACAAATATATAAAATATGCTAAGGACATCTTTCTAGATTTTACCAGCTTTAGCATATGTTGATTTAAGAATGGATTGATAGGCTAGATGTCGTACTATTAAGAGGGGTTTATAGCTAGTAGCTTGACGATGATCCCATGCCACATTGCTCAATCTTAGTACATGCATGCATTTGAAATTGCTTTGTTGCCCTCTTTGCTCTGTTTTTTTTCCTGAAACTAGTATGACCGCTATTGAAACAACGGTAGTACCGCTATATCGGTACTACTGTGACTTACATGCCAGTATGTTTTTTTAGAGAGCCGACAGTTTGGAATTCTTTAGGCACGATACTACCGTACTTGTTCTCTAGTAGTACCGATGTGGTATGATCGCATATCATGTCCAGTACTACTGCACCTGTGGTATGACCACATTTGCATTTGCAGTAGCTATTTTTCAGAGAGATATATTTTGGGAGATTTTCTTTCCTATGAAAAATGGTACTACCGCAGCATAAATGCAGCACTACCACTTGGGGCAGTATGACTGGGCATGCAAGTGCGGTATGACCGATTTTTGTTTTAGTGTAGTTAATGAGCAGTAAGTAGTTGTTGAATAATGGATGTAGTACTACTGGCCAATACATAGCGGTACTACCGCTCATCTTGATTTTTGGTGATTTTATCCCTAACGGTTACCTTAGTTAGTGAAGGCTATAAATACTTCCCCACATACATAAGAGCACTCTCTTGGGCCTCTATTGAATACACTCAAGCCCTTGCATCCCTCTCTTCAAATTTAAAGTATTTAGTTCACCATTTGAGGTTGTTGAGAGCATTCACGCGTATTGCATCAATTGTTTTAGATTTGTGGCACTTGAAGACCTTCAAGCAAGCATCATCAATTTATTACTCTTGGTGGTTGCCACCACCTAAACAACTTGTAGGAGTTGTATCCAGTGACCGTTTCAAGAAGCTTGTGAAGAGGTCTGATGTGGTTGTAAAAGTTGAAGCTCACATCTTGGAGTGGGAAATAGCTACCTCTAGTGAATTGAGGAAAGATTCATTTGCACACGAAGCCAACTTGATTTGTTCAAGTTCCCTCAACGTGGATTAGGCGAAACCGATAAGTCTTCGATACTACGAAAAATATCTAAGTTCTTTACGTGGTTTATTCTCTTGCTCCTTGCTTAGCGCATTTACATTTGTAATGATTAATTGCTTACTTGAATATTTAGAATTGTATCTTGCTTAGACCTAGCTTGTCAGAGCACATAGTGAGATTTTGATTGTTTAGGCCTTGAATTATACAAAAACAAATTTTAGTTTATATTTACTCAAATACCAGGTTTTAGCTAAAAGATTTTAAAAACCTCCTATTCACCCACTCGAGTTGATTATCCTTGAGCCCATAAGTGGTATCATAGCTTAGTTTCTCTTGTTAAGCTTTACCGTCTAGAGACAAAGGATGGCTAGTGAGAGAAGGAAAGGCGCATCTTTTTGATGGCTGTAATTATGCTTATTGAAAAATTTGTATGACAACTTATTTAAATGCCATGAGTTTGAGTATATGGAGAGTTGTTAGTGAAGGGTTCGTTACGGCTCTTGATCCTACACATCGCGTGGATCAAGAGGAGCAAAACTCTCACTTCAATGCTCAAGTGATGAACGCTCTCTTTGAAGCTTTGAATGCAGATGAGTTCAATTAGGTGAGAAATTTTGAAGCAGCTCATAAAATTTGGACCACACTCTCAAAACTTCATGAGGGCACATCTGTAGTCAAAGATGCCAAATTGCATAGACTCTGGATTAAATACGAGATGTATTCAAGGTTAAACAACATAATGAATGAACTCAAGAGCTTATGTTCTACACTACTAGATCTTGATGTTGTTCGAAAAATGCTTAGGCCTTGCCAAATAAATATGAAGCATTCCTGACCTTGTTTTCTCAACTCATACGAGTTGCTAAGAATTATTCCAACTAGTCTCTTAGGCAATCTTATTACAAATGAGTTGTACAAGAAATATAAGGAGTAACTTTTAGAGCAATCATTCTCCAAGAATAAGATTACCACTTTCAAGGTAAAACGGAATCAAGCGATAAAGCAGGTGATGTTGAAGACAACTCCGAAGAGGAGATAGCTCTCCTTGTAAGGAAAATGAGAAGATTCATGAAAAAAAAATGCTCAAAATGAAGTGCCAACAATGACAAGAGCAAAAAGGGGCAATCCTTAAGCAACAAAGACTAAACAACATTTGTTGCTATGAGTATGATGAAAAAGAGCACATTACTTCTCAATGCCCTACTAAGAGGGATGAAAAGATTAAGTCATCTAAGAAGAAGGAATACAATGATGAATTGGTCATAGCTGGAGTGAATCAGTCATAGCTACCGTGAACCGGTCGATAGTCGTAGGTCGACAGTCGTATGCTACAGTACCTAGTCCGTACTCATAAGTTATAGTACCCGGTCGATGCTCAGAAGACATACGTGGTCGAAGACCAGTAGTATCGGCTTTGTGTGAGCGGTACTATCAGAGATGCAGTCGAAGCACCGTGGTCGAGTGTAAGGTCGAGGAGGCCGACTAGAGGGGGGTAAATAGGCGGTCTAAAAATTTTCTTCAAGTTAATATTAACAATTAAAGACCTTTTCTATTTGCCTAAACCAAGTATACAATGCGGAAGCTAGATTCAAGTTGGTTTAGCTCAAATAACGCCTAGAACAAATAAATTCGCCTAAGTGCACCAACACTTCTATCCTAGGTCAAGGTTTGCAATCCTAGGTTGACAAGCAATCAATTTAATTCTATGAATGTAAATTGCTTGAATGTAAAAAGAGAACAAGAAAGCAAACCACAAATGACACGTTCTCTTTTTACCGTGGTGTTCGGAGACTTGCCGGTCTCCCCTAATCCACGTTGAGGTTAGCCCAAACGAATTGGACCGGCTCCACGAATTAAGCCTTCCACCTCAAATCCACTAGTGGTAACTCTTCCCCGCTCCGGGTAGGTGAGCTTCAACCTTCACACACGCCGGGCCTTCTCACAAGCTTCTTTGAGAAGATCACCGGACACGACGCCTCCCACGCCGTCTAGGAGTCGGCAAACTCCAAGAGTAAAAAGCCAAGTCCCTCACTTGACTCTCACCACGTGCAACGAATGCACAAGCTCAATCCGGACACAAAGTTCTCCTCTAGATGCAACACATGCACTCTAGATCACCTCTCCTCTCTCACAAAGTGCAACACATGCACAATTGAGTGGAGAGCCTCACACTAGCTCAAAAGAGTGAAATGGAGTCCCTAGTACCTTATCACAACCGGACACAAGGGAGTATTTATAACCTACACCTCAAAACTAGCCGTTGGAGTCAAAAACAGGATTCTGCTGTACTACCGCCGTTATAGGTGCGGTACTACCGCTCCCCATCATAACGGCTAGAAAAATAGCGTTAGTCAGCCATTTACGGTACTACCACAGTTATAAAATGCGGTACTACCGTTCTGCGGTAGTACCGGGAAGTTGGCGCGGTACTTCCGCTTCAGCACAGACAGCACTCAGAAAAACGGTCATAACTTTTGACTCCGATGTCGGAATTGAGTGATCTTGGACTCTATGGAAAGCTTATTCAAAGGGCTACACAACCCATCTATTTGCATGATCTCAAACATATTAGATCAATGCAGAAATCAAAAGAGATCCAAAAGAGTCACTCTCATGGTCTATGTCCAAAGGGAATAGCACTAAACGATTTTAGACCATGCCAAGGGATAATACATGATCTCCAACTTTTGCAAAACACATTTGCAAACTTAGATCATGTCACAAGGAGTAGGTACATGGACTTCAACCTTTTGCAAAACACATTTGCAAAGTATAGTCACATGTTACAAGGATTTGCCACATGGGCTTCAACCATTTGCAAAACACATTCGCAAATGCAAGCATCATGCCAAGATGAGCTAGAGCAAGTGAGGTTGAGCTATCAACACATGATGAGACTCAAACTACTAGACATAACCACTCTTAATAGTACGGCAACCTATACTAGCAATCCGGTCTTTCAACCAAACACCAAGACCGGTAAAAGACTAGGAACACATCCTTAGCCCTAGCTAGTCATACCTTTGCCTTGGGTCATCATCTCGATATGCATCAACTCATGATGCATCCTTCTCATCAACTCCATCAACACATGATGGTCTTCCTTGACTTGATCAACACATGATCATGCATCAACTCACGACACATGTTCTTCTTCTTTGATAGCATTCAACTCATGAAGCTAACTTCTTCTTGATCTTGACTTGATGATCTTCAACCCATGAAGTCATCCCAAGTCATCCTCATTTGTGGAACCTAACCTATTCATCCAACTCATGAAAAATGTTAGTCCACAAAACAATTGTCATCAATTACCAAAACTCACATTAACTCATAATGGATGGACTAGATTCTCAATCTTTCCCTTTTGGTAATTGGTGACAATCTCAACAAATAATGAGATAATAAATTGAATATGAAATCATTTTAATTCAAAGTGCGGTACTACCGCCGTTGTAACTTCCGGTACTACCGTTCTGCGGTAGTTCCGCAAAGTCGGCGCGGTAGTTCCGCTTGACCCAGAACCAAACTTGGCGCTTTCTGGAAAAAAGTTCCGCTCTACCTCCGGAGCTTCCGGGCTCCGGAAGTACCGCTTCGAACAGCGGAACTACCGCACCCAGCGGTAGTTCCGGCGTTGAAACCGCCGGTACTTCCGATCCCGCGAAGACTTGGGTACATCCGGAGGGTGCTCTCTGGAAAAAAGGCTCCGCTCGCTATCCGGAGCTTCCGATCTCCGGTAGTACCGATTCTGGGTGCGGAACTTCCGCTCTGCAGTAGTTCCGACGTTGAAATCTGCGGTACTACCGCTCTTCCAGACAGAGCACAATTTTGGTTTTAAAATAGATTTTCAATGAATGCATGCTCCTAGTTTGATCCCAACGTATGTATAAAAGAAAACATGGATCAATACTAGTGAAACTCCAAAACATAGAGAGAGAGAGTTCCCCCTAAATGTGTGCATACAAATCTATATGAAGAAAAAACATATGCACATATTCATTTGAACTATTTGAGGAGTTCAATCTATATTTTGGATCTAAGGAATGCATTAGCATATGGGAAAGTTATTTTGAATGCATACCTCTTTGATTTCACCTTTCCATCCAAATGAGACTAAACATAAATAAACTTAAACAAGCATATTAGTCTCATATATACATTTGTCATTATCACCAAAACATTATAAAAATATTTGTCATTTATATCAAAATCTCATAATGGCATTTGTCATTAACACCAAAACCAACTTAAACGGAGCTTGATCTTTCATCGAGCAACTGTGGTCGAGACGTAGTGGTCATAAGTCGATGCTGGGCATCCGAGTAACTATTGTGTCAATGAGTTGAGCAAGTATTATGGGTAGTGCGCTCCAAGTAACGGTTGAGTCAATGAGTTGAGCGGGTCTTACGGATAGTGCGTGGTGTGCACTAAGTAGTGGGTGAGAGGCCTGCATGTGTGGCCCAGTTGTATCTATTTAAGCCATGCAATCTATAGAGTAATTTGAGAAAACTGAGTGAATATCAGAGGAAGGAAAAAAAGGTGTAACGCCCTAGGGTCCAAATCGGCTCAGACCTAACCACATTCTGGATAGGCCACGCACACGTAGCAACCCGCTTGCACTTTCGTCCTCGCTTCGCGCAAAACGGTTAACCGGAGGTGCTACCATTGGAACTCCTAGGCTTATATGTAAGTGCTTCTCAAGGTAAGCTAGCAAGGTGGGACTAACCCAGAAATTCATGTGCACACACACATGGGCCAACATGGGCCGGGGTGTCAAATACACCCCCCCTCAAAGGACCCGACGTCCTCGTCGGACAAACATACCCACACTGAGGCAAATGATAAGGATCTCCTCTCTTGGCACATGTGCATGCGTTCAGTGCCAGCACATATGTCATGCCGTGTGTCCACTCCGGACCCACACGCGTCATGTGCCATATGCCCGCGCCCCTGACCCGCATGCGCCCATGTAACCGCGAAAGTCGGCTCTGATACCATTTGTAACGCTCTAGGGTCCAAATCGGCTCAGACCTAACCACATTCTGGATAGGCCACGCACACGTAGCAACCCGCTTGCACTTTCGTTCTCGCTTCGCGCAAAACGGTTAACCGGGGGTGCTACCATTGGAACTCCTAGGCTTATATGTAAGTGCTTCTCAAGGTAAGCTAGCAAGGTGGGACTAACCCAGAAATTCATGTGCACACACACATGGGCCAACATGGGTCGGGGTGTCACAAAAGGTGTGTATTGTCACAAAAGAAGTCTCTCCTATCTTTACTCATTCTCTACTTGTGTACGTTTCTTCCCTGGGCTAGGCTAACAGCACCTCCAGCTACTTTTGGCTACACCAGCCATCTCGGCCCTAGCCTCCTCCAGCCCGTCACCCTGGTGCTCTCCTCCTCCATTGGCTTGCTCCCGACTTGCCCTCGGGTTGCTCCCGGCTGGCCTCGGCACCGCCGCACTGCCTCAGCCCAGTTCGGCTACCACCAGCCACCCGAGCACCTCCCTAGCTGGCCATACCTCAGCACTCGCTGATTGCTCGATGCCATGTTGTTGGCCATGTGTGCCTATGCATGGCACCTCACCGAGCTGCCTGCGTTGCTCGGCCGTACGTCATCGTTGGCACACCGAGTTGCGCCAATTCCAAGCCATCGCTGTGACTTGCCCTGGCTGCCTCCTCTAACTATTGCTCCCTCCGGCCACCTCGCATGCTCCGGTCACACCTTGCACCTCCTCCTACTTCTGCCAGCTTGCTACTCAGCTTGGTTGGCTCACCACCAATTCACCTCCAACCTGTGCCGACCGTCGCTTGCGCTGAACCACACCTCAGCCACCCTTGGGGCTAGCTCCAGCTCTGCATGGCTTGGCCCTACTGCCGTGTTGTTGGCTTCACCTTATCGAGCCACCCGACTGCTCGCCTCACGCTGGCACCGGCGCCGTTGGTGTAAGATCGAGGAGGCCGACTAGAGGGGGGTGAATAGGCGGTTTAAAAGTTCTCTACAAATTAATACTAATCAATACAAGACCTTTTCTATTTGCTTAAACCAAGGAAACAATGCGGAAGCAAAATTCAAGTTAGTTTAGTACAATAGCGCCTAAGCCAAGCAAATTCGCCTAAGTGCGCCAACAATGCTATCTTAGGTCAAGGTTTGCAATCCTAGGTTTACAAGCAATCAAATTGAGTCTATGAATGTAAATTGCTTGAATATAAATTAAGTACAAGGAAACAAACCACAATCGACACAACGATGTTTTACCGTGGTGTTCGGAGACTTGCCGGTCTCCCCTAATCCACGTTGATGTAAGCCCGAACAAATAGGACCGGCTCCATGAATTAAGCCGAAACACCTCGTATCCACTAGTGGTAGCTCTTTCCCGCTCCGGGTAGGTGAGCTCCGACCTTCACAAATTCGCCGGGTCTTCTCACAACCTTCTTGAAAAGATCACCGCGCACGACGCCTCCAACGCCGTCTAGGAGTCGGCAAACTCCAAGAGTAACAAGCCAAGTCTCTCACTTGACTCTCACCACGTGCAACGAATGCACAAGCTCAACTTGGACACAAAGTCCTCCTCTAGATGCAACACATGCACTCTAGAACACCTCTCCTCTCTCACAAAGTGCAACACATGCACAATTGAGTGGAGAGCCTCACTCTAGCTCAAGACAACAGAAATGGATCAAGCAACAACCTCTCCAACTGGCCACAGGGGGGTATTTATACCCCACACAAGAAAACTAGCCGTTGGAGCCAAACCCCTGAAAAATCAGGAAAATCAGAACTACCGCAGTATAAATTACGGTACTTCCGATTTCCTCGCCAACGGTCAGAAAACTAGCCGTTTCTCAGCGAAATCGGAACTACCGCAGTACAAATTGCGGTACTTCCGATTTTTCCGAGGCCAAGTCATTCAAAAAGTCGTTCTCTGAAAAAACGTTCCGCCCGAAAATCGGAACTACCGGAAAATCAGAACTACCGGAAAAATCGGAACTACCGCAGTACAAATTGCGGTACTTCCGCAAAAATCGGAACTACAACAGTACAAATTGCGGTACTTCCGTTTCCAGTTTTTCAGCACAGGCGACACTCGGTAAAACGGCCATAACTTTTGACTCCGATGTCGGAATTGAGTGATCTTGGACTCTATGGAAAGCTTATTCAGAGGGCTACACAACTCATCTATTTGCATGATCTCAAACATATTAGATCAATGCGGAAATCACAAGATATCCAAAGAGTCCCTACCACCGTCTAATTATCAAAGGAAAAAGCAACAAACAATCTTAGACTATGCCAAGGGATAATACATGATCTCCAACTTTTGCAAAATATATTTGCAAACTTAGATCATGCTACAAGGATTAGATACATGGACTTCAACCTTTTGCAAAACACATTTGCAAAGTATAGTCACATGTTACAAGGATTATATGCATGAGCCTCAACTATTTGCAAAACACATTCGCAAATAATGGCATCATGTCAAGATGAGCTAGAGCAAGTGAGGTTTGAGCTATCAACACATGATGAGACTCAAACTACTAGACATGACCCCTCTTAATAGTACGGCAACCTACAATAGCAATCCGGTCTTCCAACCAAACACCAAGACCGGTAAAAGACTAGGAACACATCCTTAGCCCTAGCTAGCCATACCTTTGCCTTGGGTCATTTCCTCGATATGCATCAACTCATGATGCATTCTTTTCATCACCTCCATCAACACATAATGACCTTCACTTGTCTTGATGATCAACACATGATCATCTCCACTTGAATCATGCATCAACTCATGACGCATCTTCTTCTCGATGGCTTTCAATACATGAATCCATCTTCTTCTCAATCTTGACTTGACGATCTTCAACACATGAAGTCATCCCAAGTCATCTTTATTTGTGGAATATAACCTATTCATCCAACTCATAGAAAATGTTAGTCCACAAAATAATTGTCATCAATTACCAAACTTCACCATTAACACATAATGCAGGGACTAGATTCAACAATATTCCTTTTTGGTAATTCATGACAATCTCAACAAATAATGAGATATAAAAATTGATTTGCAAGTATACTACTTGTACACAACAATTGTATACTCTAAGATAAGCTTTAGACAAAGCTTACTTATCCGGTTGTCATTAATCATTCAACCATTAACACATAATGGAGAGGTTAAATGACAACCCTATTGCACATGAGTATATATATACTACATAAGCTATATATACTCAAGAATGTAATTCAAAGTAAAGGTCCCAAATATGCATATTGAAAGAAGCATGGATCAATAATTATGAAACTCCAAAATATATAGAGAGCTCCCCCTAAATGTGTGCATACAAGTGTATATAGTGAAGACATATGCACATATTCATTTTAGACTAATTGAGGAGTTCAATATATATTTTGGATCTAAGAAATGCATTTGTAAATGAGAAAGCGATTTCGAATGCATACCTCTTTGATTTCACCTTTTCATCCAAATGAGACTAACCAAAGATAAACTCAAATAAATATATAGTCTCATAAATTCATTTATCATTTTCACCAAAACATTATAAAGTATATGTCATTAATATCATAATGTCATAATGGCATTTGTCATTAACACCAAAACCAAGTTAAATGGAGCTTGATCTTTCAGTTGGCTCCGCCTTGCCGCTCTCCTCCAGTTGCACCACGACCATGAGCATGCATGCATGGCTCCTTGTCGAGCCGCCTCACTGCCCTTTGTGCCAGCTCTAGCCAACTTCCACAACTCACGGTGCCACGCAGTACAATGCTACTGCTACTTATCTCCCCTCCCATGAACTCATCCAAATGGCCTTGCACGCGTGAACTAATGGTAGAAATGGAATGCTCGGATGATGGGGAATGCGATGGTATACCATGCATCATGTGATTTGAAATTTTTGGTGGTGATTGGAAGGAGAGATGGTATAACATGCACCAAGTCGTGTATAACAAGATGCAATATATAATTGCGCAGAGCTTAACAAAGGATTGTTGAGTGGTTACTTTGCGAAAAGCAATAATTTAGATCAAATATAATAAATAGATTGAAAACACACTTTGGAAATGAGCGATAAATAAATAATGAAATCAAGAAATTGAATAAACTACAAGTGAACTAACCATTCACTTCCTAACAAACCCAAAATTTTATGAAAAATCTAAGCCTCGTGTGAAATTACCAAGCATTGTTCATAACTAGGGATATAGATATTTGAATATTTTTATACTCTGCAGAGGTTGCACAACTTTATCCACAAGAGATAATTAACTTATCATGCAAATACACGCTTCCTTAGGCGTGCGAATAAGTGATCATTACAAGGCATTTACAATGCTCAGTCTTAACCCAATTCTATCCGCTAAGTTTTTACTGTCGAGTCGGCTAACCACCTAGTCGAAAAGTCCCCTCTCGCACCATGTGAAAATGTCTAACCCACACATATATTCATCTCAATGGCGAAATCAAATTTGAAACATCACAAATTAATTAGTTAGGTCTATCCCATACTAGACTTATGGTCAACATATGATAAAAACGAAAATTAAACAATCAGATTTTGAACATCAAAGACCAGAAAAATCAAAAATGGAATCTATGTGAAAGAACCACGATAGAAAATCACCGGTCAGATATATCTCTAACCTCTCCTAATGCAATGTGAGATGGGGCCTGATAATATCATACCTACTCCTATATAGAAGAAAATACTGACTCAATACTCCAAAAAAGGCAATTTTCTATAACACATGAAATAATATTTGCATTTTAAACCAACATTTGTTACATAAAGAAGAAAACGATTCACCTGTATGAACAAGAAGCACTCCGAATCTGAAACATCGACCACACAAGAACTTACATCCATCTTAATGCCAACAACATCTCTGCGTCTTGCTCCAACAGAATATATAGAAATAGCATATACACGTTGCTGACCCTCAACATTACCAAACCTAGATCAAAATTAGTGATGTGGCCAAGAGTGTGAATACTATATTGATTTGTGCTTCACCTATGTAATCTGAAGTTACAAGGCTTAGTAGCTCTGAATTGCACAAGGAGAAAGAAGCAATCGGTTATGGGAGAAAGAAGAATATCCTAGTTCGTGCAAATGCTTATGTGATTCCTCCTTTGCGTAATGCAAAAAATCCAACAATGCATGGAATTAGAGGTGTGGATGGTAAAGAAAGAAAGCTAGTTTGGGTAAAAAGGAAGACACAAGATCAATCAAATTCTCGTGATTGCAGTTCTGTCCATAATGTTCATGAAAATTGCAATGCCAATTTTGAGATTTCTAATGCACACAAAATATATATTTGGAAAGATAATGAAGTCTACTTTCCAACGAATCAAACGGCGCATGAATTGGAGCTTTCTACACAAAGTTATGGCAACTTCATTGATTGCTGTACGGGCCGTCCGGAGAGACGCGCGAGACTTGCCAAACATAGAGAGTCCGAGTATTGCAATACAAGTAAGGGTAAAATCCGACCATACCATGGCTTTCCAAAGGATGAGAAGGACTCCTTTTCTGGTTCCAAACGGATTTGGAAGCCCCTTGAACAAGAAAAGGAAACCTATAAAGATTTGAATTCAATTCGGATTCGGTTCAGGTCAGAAAGGAAGTCCAACATTAAAACGCCCATAACTTTCACAAACGGAGTCCGATTTGGGCGTTCTTGGACTCGTTGGAAAGCTATTTCGAAGCTCCATACAATGGATGATGTTCTAGCCACGAAATCCTCATGGTCACGTCACAAATTGAGAGAGAATTCAGAGGTAGCAGTTTAGGTATTTTCCTTTTTAGTTCGTATTGGAGTTTGTTTCAGCCTTAGGCCAGGTTGTACGTGAGTTTTAGTCAAGGCCGTGCATTGTGCACCAATATAAGGCCAGGACCTTAGCCCCATTGTAACTTACGCTATGATATGATAAGTTTTTATGCTTGTAAAATAAAGGAGAAAATCGCCATGATGGTTGTTGGCAGCCAGATTGCGTGATTGCAAGATTTTCTTGTTTGGAGTTTGCTGAGTTGGTGCAAAGCAAGAATAGGAGATTCTTGAGATTGCCCATCGAATCTACAAGGTTCATCTATTCTAATTTGTGTCTTCTTGCTGAATTCACGGTTTGGGGAGTTCGGTGGATTGCTTCTAGTGTGCGCCTTGCATACTAGTGCAAATTGCCCTTATCAAGATTGTTGGCTACGTAAAGACAAGGAGAAGGAACCTCGCTGAACGTACTGGGAAAGATTGGGCCATCCCTACGCATCAAATAATCCTTAGTTGGTCCGTATTAATTAGGCCCTTCATTATATCCTAACATCATAAGAGTTCGGATAGCTTATGTACATATTGAATATGTTATAGAAGAAGCTAGCAAGTAGGCTGCTCAATAGGTAGTATATGTCATACCTCTGTTTGCTACAAGTTCGAGGTCCACTCATTCCAATTCCTGGCAATTCTTCCCCATGAAAAATTCCCTCTGTACAAAAAGAAACCAAAAGAAACCAGCGAATTCCTTGGTGGCACTGTAATAGCCAAAGTAGTTGTTCATCGCCTTCAATTCCCACAGGACTTACCCAGCACACTCCCACCAGTCATTTTCCTTGAGAAAAAAGAACTAATAAACCAAACACATAGAATTGCATATCATTGCAATTCCCCTTCCAATACTAAATTGCACAACACCAACTACATGTCAATGCAGTTCCCCTTTCCCTTGGCCTGTTCAACTACTCGATAAAATGTATCAAGGTGAGAAAAAAGAATTCATGTAATGTCAGGAACATACTAGAATCAAAGACCAACACCATGCATGAACCAACAACTCCCGTTGTCCCACAATCGCATACCATGAATGGGGGCTTCAGCTCCTGAATGACACAGTCCCCTAGCCACCCAATCCGAGCAGCCGCCTCTAGATCCAGCTGGAATTTTTGTGCGCGTTGGTTGTCGTGTTGCGGTGTGAGTGTAGAGAGGTGGACAAGGGGAAGGGATCTGGGGCAGGCGAGTGTTCCGCCGACGGCAACATCTAGGAGGAGTAGGAGATGATCGGTGCTGGGTTGAATTGGGAGGGGATGGGTAGGGGTGCAAATGGGTTGGGTTAATCCGGTACCGAATCCGATCGGTACCAGATTTGGGAAGGGAATTTGGTATCCGGTCGGATTCGGATTCGGATAATTCATATCGGTTTCGGATTCGGGAGAGTTGTTATCTGACTGAATAGTATCGGTATTTGGATACCGGATAATTATCCGGTCGGTACCAGATCCGGGAAGGGAATTTGGTATCCGGTCGGATTCGGATTCGGATAATTCATATCGGATTCGAATTCAGATTCGGGAGAGTTGTTATCCGACCGAATAGTATCGGTATTCGGATACCGAATAATTATCCGGTCAGATATCTAGTAAGAGTTAAGAATGCACCTTTTATTTTGCTAATATTTGTTTTTTTGTCATGTTGGTTGGTTGAGGTGTGCAGTGTATAGAAAGTTTTCCTGGATCGTGCAAGCTTAAGTTCTCTAAAAGGAATATGACATTCAATTGTGGGAACTATAAATATACAAATACTAAAATAGTATTTTATTTCTAATTCTGCTGCTTGTGCAATTGGAATCCTAAATTTGCTCATTAAGATCACTCTTCCTAGGTAATGGAATGAAAATCATGTAATCAGAGTATTATTAAACGATGAACTTTGGCATGCTTTAGTAAATGAATAGGTAAATTTCTCAAAAGTCTATTATCCCCAATTGTCTACGTCTCTACCTTAATTTAGTAAAATTTCTTTAACCTAGAAAAAAGAAAATGTTGTCCGTCAAGAATTAAGATTCATCTTGAAATGCCACACCTCAATGGGCAATTTTGGGGGAAACGCCACACCATCTTCGGCTGATAAATTATAATCACTATTATGTACTTATGTCTAACAGTTTAAGGCTTGAAGTGATGGTGGTATGGTTTAGCATATGTTCCTTTCCGTATGCACGTACTATCCGTCTACATTATCTGTTTTCGATCCGAAACCGTCAAGTATCCGTTCCGGTGGCACCGTATTCGAAATTCCGAATATTCCGAATTCATATTCGTATCTGGTTTTACCGTATCCGACCCCAAATCCGAGAAAAAAATATGGGTTAGGATACGGTATGAGCAATATCCGTCCGAATCCAACCCGATTGCACCCCTAGGGATGGGGGCAGCTTATGGCGGTGCTGAGTAGAGGTCGGTTTTCCTGAGGGAAAGGCAAGGACAAGGGAAGGTGAATTGACATGTGGCCAAATCCACCGCAATGCTGCCCAACTTAGTTGTGGAAACCAAGGAGCCGTGGCTTGACTCATAGGAGACGACGATGGCAGGCCGGCTGCGACCGAAGCATGGCCAAGAGACAAGAGATGGATGAACCTTGATCCCACTATAGTGGAGGTAGCACAATAAGGACAAGGGAGATGTGGGGGTGGCTCATGGCGGGGTGAGGACGAAGGAGATGAATGGCCGCATAGCAAGATGGGCACCTAAACCCTAGATCGTTAGAGCCATGACTTGCGAGTGGCTAAGGTCGGGGTGACGAGGTGAGGAGCTGGGGGTGCGGCGGGGGTGTTCACAACATTCAATGTATAGCGCGGGGGTGTTTTTGCAAAACACAGTTAAGCGGCTATTGGCAAACTCGCCTTCATCTCTGTCATTTGAGACAAATCCAATGGCTCATATTGACGAGAATAGTAGATGGTAGATGAACTACTGCTACCAATTTTCTTAAACTTTTAAGTAGTAGAAAAATGAAGCTGAAACACCACCATGTAGGATCTTTTATCTCGTATGTCTATCTATCTTTGAGCTAGAGAAATATACATATGAAACCATTCTCATGGACAACGACAATATTTTACTGGCGAGTCATTGACAAACAAGACATAGTGAAATTGTACGCTACCTATTCACATGAGCCACTCATTTTTTTTTCGATTAACATGACCCAGCCCATCGGTAGCTGTTTGGACTAGAAAATCAAAATCGCTCCCAGCTGGCACGGAGTATTCACGCCGTTGTCGTTGCCTCGGTATTTTAGCCATCCCCCACCGCACACGCCACAAGCGAGCTGACGTGCGGCGCCACCAAACCAATTCCGAAGCGATATCGCACCGTCTAAGCGGGCTCCCCGGCTCCCCCCACCGGCGCATTTCGTCCCCTCATACTATTCGCCGGTCTCCTCCGTGTCTTCTTCTCGCCTCTCCGTTGCTTCTCCGCCTCTCCCACTCCACCTGCCGTCCACGCGACCGTCACCGTCGCCTTCGCCTTCCCTTACCCTCCTCTCCGCTCCTTCCCAAGATAGTTGCCGCGGCGACTTCCTTTCTCGAGCGAATTCTGACTCCAGACCGCAAGGGCGGCGATCCTCGCCGCGGCTGGAGGTGAGCCCGTGCATTCTATGTTTGATCTGTTCCAATATTGTTGCCTGTTGAATTGGAATTTGGATGATGGGTAAAGATTGCCGCAACCTTTGGTTGATCGCCACGGGGTTGGGGCTGTCTTTCATCGAGGGACTGACCCATGTGATTCGTGATGGGCTTTCATGTCTTGACATATAATATTTTTAGTGTGCAGTAGTCTCTGTGCAGTTTGGTTTAGTCTGTAGGGAGTTTCAGTGTACCTGGGGCTCCGTAAAATTTGATCGTTTGGTAAAATTTTAATGCATTTTAGCTACTGTTTGAATGTTAGTTGCAAAAGTTTGAGCAGGGTGTGCGTGTGTGTGAAGGTGCGCATGTGGGAATCTTCGTTTGGAAGAAAATGTAGAGAGGAAAGGGAGGGGGGAGATCAGATGATGGCTCATAAAGTTAGTGGAAATGCGAATATTTCTTTTCATGGGTAGTTCCATTTCATCTTTGGAATTGGAGCACTTACGTAGTTGATGATGCCCGCAGGGCCCTATCAATTTGTCTTCGGTTTGGGTGATTGTTTTGGGAGACGAGTTGGGCTTTATGCAACTGTTGGTTGCCTGAAACCTTTGCACAGAACTGCTGAAATGATACATGAAAGCTCACTGTCAGGCGACGCCATACTTGCAAACAAATGGTCGGCTATGGCTTGTTCTTTTTGGCTGAGGCTTATGCCTTTTGACTACAGCTTGTGTTTTTTGGGCTGTTCGTACGAGAGATTACAGAGTAACAGAAACTCACATGCGGTTTTTGCTGATATAAATGAAGTCGGTATAGTATGTACTACAATTAACTAGTAGACCCTATCTTGAAAAGACACTCCGTTTAAAAGCTAATTACTGTAGAAAAGTCAAAAGCAAAAGCCAAAAACTGAAAAAGAACAAGGCAATATTGGCTTTGGGGATTTAATGATTTATACCATAATTCTGTCCACTCTATGAAAGATGATGATTAATTATCAATTTTTGTGGAGAGATTTACTTGATGTTGTTACTCCACAACAAAGAAATCAGAAAAAGGAACCCTCAATTTGTCTCATGAGACCTCTTGTATCATTGCATTAGCAGGAAATTTGATGCATCTCATCTATGGTGAGACTAATCAAACATGAACCCTTTTCTGGAGTTTAGCAAATACGGAAGACATCCCAATTGTCATTGTAAGATGGCTGATGTCTTGTATTTATTGCAGAACAACAGTATATTCAAAGTAAAATCAGTTGAACAGTCAGAAATGAAACTTGAATCCCATGATCATTTGATATGGATTGAAGCTTTTCACTAAGTACCTCAGAATCTGTTATGTTGCCTGTCCGGTTAGTTTAGGCATCACATACAAAATTCACAATTAGCTGGTCATATAACTACATCTTTGTCAATATACTTCTGATAAGACTGAAATTTCGGTTGTAAGCTGAGCAGTTTATTTCTCGAGCCTCAAGAATAGCATGCAAACATTTTTCACTTTTCATGAAACTTACGAGTAGCAAGTTTGCAGTACAATTCTGTTTCTTGGAAGCCCGGAGTGATACTGTGTTAACTACATACTGAATTTAACACGTTTGCCTTTGTGGTGTAGGTGATACTTTTATAGTCTTGCTAACATCAAATTAATGGTAAATATGATGGATAATGAGCCATCAAGTGATGCACAGCTGGATGAGCCATTAGGGAGAGTGCCAATACTTTCCTATGGTTCTGGGCATATGCTAAATGACATTACATCATCTTGTTGGTTTACCTATTTGCTGGTATTCTTGACAGATATAGGGCTTAGTCCAAGGTATGTGCTTTTGGGGGGCAAGATTTATTTTTTTCCATTCTTACTGTACTATTATGTTCTGTTCTTTTACATATTGCTAAATCATATTGAAAGAAGGCATCCCTGCACTCTTTTTAGCTGTAGTCTAGCTCTTTATCCATTCTACTCAATGAGGAATTTTGCAATTGCATTGGAGATAAGCTCATATTTAACTTCAAGATGTCTTAAATGTGACGCAATAAGTATTTCACTGTAACATACTGCACAATTTTTTTGAACGTAATTATATACCTGGTTATCTATTTTTCATTGGTCCTTTTCGTTATTAGTTCTAGTGTGCTGTTTGAAAATTGTCCACCGACAGCTTCACCAAGGTCCAAGATACTAATGAGGCAATAACAGAAATGTTAGTAACTTTGTATCATATTAGGAAAGTTTAATTAATTTTCTGTTCAAAGACATGCCATAGAGTCTGCCTAAAATATTGAATTGTTGGACCATAATATCATTTTTATTCATATTTTGATAAATATCCTGCAAGAGATGTTGAAAGCTTGAAACAATTACTTGTTGCTTCAGGATTCTTTTAGACATTTCACTTTTTTTATTCACCTTTGCAGCGATGCTGCTGTTGTCATGCTTTCTGGTCAATTGGCGGATGGTTTCACAACAATCTTTGCTGGAGAATTGGTACAAGCCAAGATAGAACATGATTAATTATTATAGAAGTGCTATAAAATTGTGATATAATATCATTGTAATTGCTTCTCTTCTCTTTAGGCATCAACTGCTAGGTTTATCTGCATTTACTGCGTGTTCTGAACTAGATACATCAATGTATCATTTTTGTTCCAGATCGATCGTTTTGGGCACTTCAAATTGTGGCATGCGGGAGGATCTATTTTAGTAGCAATTTCCTTCTCATCTGTTTTTGGTAGCTGTTTGCCTTGCAAACTTACCGGGACCATTTCATCGACTCTGGAGACTATTGGATACAGCACATTTGCTGCTATTTTTAATGTTGGTTGGGCAGTTACTCAAGTCGCTCACATGTAATGCTCCCTTCTTTTGTTACTTATCTTTATGCCTTTTATTTTGATTTCAGCATTTCACTTGCATAATTTTTTTATATGTTTTCCAAGGTCAATGGTGAACTGCATGACATCAAACCCAACAAGTCGGGTTGCACTAGTAAGCTGTCGTAATGCCTTCACAATGGTTAGAACACCTTACTCTGACCTTCATTATACTCTGTCCAGATACCAAAATAACAGCATCTGATGTACTCAATTTTCATGCTTTGCTAGGTCGCAAATCTTTGCCTGTATTGCATTGCTTTGTTGATATTTAGTCTACTGCAGTCAGTAAGCGTCATAGTTCAGGTACTCTACTGTGTTAAGTAATATATTACTATTTACCTGACCTTTTGGATTTATCACTATTTACCTGACCTTTTAGATTTTATCTTACATTTTTCAAATCCTTTGGTCAGTATCGGTGGATTGCTTATGTGTCCATTTCCGTTGGATCTTGTTTTGTTGCTGTGTTCTTGATTGGAACAAAAGAACCAGGGTAAGATGAAAACCTTCTTAGCACTTATGGGTCTTATAGTTTTAATGTCATGTTCTTTGGATAGAGTTCTTAACTTTCACTAGGTATTTCCTCTCATTTTTTGGCAGTTTTTGAATAAATTTTAATTCTTCAGGTTGAATCAACATTGTCAGAATAAGAGCCTTTCCAGAATAGCATGGGCCCACTGGTTCAAGAAAGTACTGTACTACCAAGTTGCTCTAGTGTACATGCTCACTAGACTGGTGACCAATGTTTCACAGGTGTCTAGTAATGTTTCACTATGTGATTATGAGACCCAAATCACCTTTTATTTGATAAATTCTAAAGGCGTTTCTATTTCTTTATTTGTTGCCATATATTATACTTGTTCCATTTTCAGGCCTATGCATATTCTGTGCTGAATGCCATGTTTGGCAAAGGGACATTCTTATTTCTTACTGATTACAAGTAATTGTACTCTAGAGTAAATTGTCCTGTCAATTGTATGCCATGGCAGGGTGAAGCTTTGCAAAATGCCTTGCACCTACTTCCAATTTCACACAATGATTATTAAACAGCAAAATTTGTAGATGTTTTCGGATGAAATTTTGATCAATTCATTCTTACATCTGGTGTTAGGTATTACATATATCTCAAATAATTTTTTTGGTTAGTTCTCGGTTGTGCTGTAAATATTTTATGATAACATTTTGTTCAACTTTTGTAAGATAATGATAAAATGCACGAATTTCAGGAGATACTAAAGATAGCAAATTATCATTATATATATTAGTATTACAACCATGTATAATTGAATCTCAAATATGTCAAATGACAATTTTTGTTTGGTCATGTGTGCAGTGTTTGTGTATATTGACTTGCATCAGCATTAATTTTATTTTCACCAGATTTTGACTATAGGCTTTTCCCCTTATGCTTTGTACTTCAACTAGAGAAAGAGCATCTATAATGTTTCTATGTTTGGTCAGGCACTTCTTGCTTTCTACGTGATAAATGATTTGGAAATGCATCAATCCTCCAAAGCACTGGTAAGGTTTTCTTTTCCCTTTTTGCTTTTGAAATAGCATTTTGAGATTTATTTTTGTCTCTTGCATTTAGTTTGTCCCGATGTTGATTACTTGCTTATGTCCTTCGGGATGTTGAATTCATGTGATGCATATACTATTGTACGAAATTTAAATGCCCAAATAAATAAAATTGATCATCAATGATGTAGGAGGTGCCAAAAGTTTGAATAGCCTAACCCCTAAATAACTGAAGGTGGCCTTTGCCGGAACTAAGCTAGCTTTGCATGAACTACACCATACTTGGTGGTCAAACTAGGAACCCCGATGGTTCATAGTCAAGATAATCTGAATGCTGAAAGTGATGCTAGTTCGTGACATTTCCTTGCATTAAGACCCATGGTCCATTTCATACTTCCGATCACTTTACACCCTGGGGGCTCCCAGGAATTTGCTATAGAATCATGGAGTTGAAATTTAATTCCATAAGTTGAGTTGTTTGGCTTCCATTGGAATTGGAATAACAATTCTGCGGCCAATTCCAAGGCTGTGGAATACAGCTAGAAACAATTATGTACCCTTCACCGTCAATCGCGTGGAATCGAAGAGGGTACATTCTTTTCTACTGTGACTTATGGCCTTATTGTGAACGCTTGTGTGAACAAACCAAATGTCGATAAGCCAATAAACCGTTTCAAAAAAGCTGTCTTGATAAGCCGCTTCGACAAAGCGACGAAGAAATTGTAACGTTTGTTTGTTCAGGAGAAGCCATAAGCTGAAAAAAACAGGGCCAACAAAGCGCTTCCCCTTTCATGCCCCCACGCTCGACTCCTCGTGCCGCTCCCCCCTCCGCTGCTCGACTCCAGTAACTTGCCACCCCGCTGCCTCCCCTCCCCCACTTCGCTGTCATGTCAGGACCCAGGAATGAACTCCAAATCCCGACTAGAAATTGAAACTAAATTATAGGAATTCGAAGACAAGAACAAGTAATTGTGGTAGATAAATGGGGAAACTAGCTAGCATAGAAATAACTAGGGTTTTGAGAGATAGTTCCCCATTACATATGGCACCTGCTTATATGAGTACGCAGCTGGGCAGCCTATTCAAAGCTTCGGCGACAAAGCAAGGACATTACAGCCCTGAAATCTACTTAATATTAAACAGTGATTACTACTTCTCTTATGGGCCACACAATGCAGATTGAAGAGGTATGAGCTCTCCTCCACCGTTGATCCTTCATAACTAAACTCGTTGCGTTCCCAGCCATCAAATCTTTATAACCGAAAGGGTATCATGACATCTCACCCGTACATGTAAGATCAAGCTTCTACTCAAATTCAGATTTGGGAATTCGGATTTTTCAGACCTTTGCCTCCCCCTCAAGATCTTTGTCTCTAAGGATGAAAACTTGGAAACACCTTGGAAATGAAATCAGCATCTTCCTAGGTAGCAGATTTTGTAGGAAGGTTCTCCCATTTGACCAACCATTGTACCACAGGCTCGTTGTTCCTCGGTGCTACTCTTTGTTCCAACACTGTTTTGGGTTCAGTCAATATATTGCCATCAGGATCAATAAGAGGTAGTCCAGGACTTGGCACTGCTCTTGTAACACCCCGCCCACTCTCTGGACCAAGATGCTACCACTTCTGCATACTCTTACCATTTCATCAACACTAAAGGAATTTAAGCCAACATTAAATTTATTTATACTGCTGCGTTCAGATACAACATAGCATTTTTAACGATTACTCTAGTCTAGTAAAAGCTAAGGTACACTGACACAAGGTGATACAAAGAGTGCTGCTGGTTCGTGCCGAGTAATCATGTGCTAGTCCCGCCCGTACACGACATCTTCAACGGTCGCCTAAAAACATCAACAAAGCAAGGGTGAGTCCACCGACTCAGCAAGTACAAAGCAAAACAGCAAATAACAGGTTCGTTCATTAGTCCATAATCATTCCAATCTCATTAACCACTTTTCCATTTAACCACTTTACGTTCCGATGAACTATTCATCATGCATATGCACCTTTCTCTTATCTCTTTAGGTTCTCATCCACCGATCATTATGCATATGCCCATGCACATGCTCATGCACTTCTTTCTTAACTCTTTAGCCTATACCGGTATAGCAGAGTGTGCACCCGTCGATGCTCACCTAGGCCCGCCCTGTTTCATGCGGGGATCACAAGCCCGTCCTGTTTCATACAGGGACCACAGTAGCCCGTAACTCTCATACGGGGACCCAACTCCACTTCCGTGGAGCGTCCACTCAACGTGGACCAACTCTCTCCCTTTTCATGACAAGCATGCAATGCAAGTTCATTTATGCATATCAACATGGCATGTCTCAACGTTCATCATTCATCTTTTCTCAATTTGCACCCGGAAAAAATAAACTTACCCCAACATGGTAAGCAATGCGTCGTCCGGAAATAGTAAACTTACCCCAACACGGTAAGCAGTGCATCATCATTCAATTTAACCGAAATCACTACCCGAATTCACCGCTTTACAATGCACTTGCCTGGTTAGCCTCGGGGATGACGCGTGGACGGCTCCGACCCGGGACCTCCACCTGCGTACATGTCAACCCGACTCAACGGCAAAACAAAAATCCAGAGCTTAAACGGAGAACAACAACTCTAAGCGCAAATCCCGATCTCTGGTGTAAACGCCCGAGTTTTGAGGGACCTGTCGCGCAGGTACCGAACCCATTTCTTTTTTTTCTCTTTTCTTTTTCTCATCTTTTCTTTTCTTTCTTCTCTTTTTCTCTCTCTTTCTTCCTTTTCTTCCTTTTCTTTCTTCCCCTTTTCTTTCTTTCCTTCTCTCTTTCCTTCTCTTACCCGGCCTCCCTATCTCCCATTTTTCTCTTGGCCGAATGGCCTTACCCCTCTAAGCCCCTCTAAGCCACTCCCTCTCTCCTCAATCTCACCGGTCGAACGGGCCTCTCCAGGCGACACGGCGACACTCGGGCGCGCCAGCCCCTCCTCGCCACTGGCTCCTCCTCGACGCCGGCTCCTCCCCACTCTCTCCCCCATCCCCATTCGGCCGAAATGGCCTCTCCTCCTGCCGGCCTCGCCTGGGGCGGCGCGGCGCAGGGCCGGCTCGGCGTCGCCGGCCCCCAACTCACCGCCGGCCTCCGCCTCCGTTTCCTCCTCTCCCCGTCCCCTCTCTCACGCGCAGCCGACCGGTGGTGTGGGGTGCGCACGGCCATCCCCCTCCTCGCCGCCGGCCATCGGGCCGCCGCCGGTCTCCCATCCTCCATGGCTTCCCCCTTTACTCCCTCCCTCTCTTGCGCATGGGAACCCCCCCATTCATGCGCTACTCCGAGCGGCGCGCGGTCGAGCCTAGCTTGCCAGCCCTCGGGCTCACCGCCGGCCGGCCCCCTACAGCACCACCCCATGGCGCACTAGCCCCAGGCCGCCGGCCCCTACGAGAGCGCAGGTGCGGTGCCGGTGCCCTTCGGTGCGGCCTCCTTCCAGTTTATGCCCCCTTCCCCCAAGTTGGCTTCTTGCATGTGTTGCTACGACGACGAAACTCGGATGGAAGGTGAGACTTACCCGATTGCCTAGCTAGAAAAAGAGTTGGCGTAGGTGAGGTTGAGGTTCAGGTGGCTCCTCTTGCCGTCACGGTCGGCCACTCCCTTGCTCCTCCTCCTTCGGCTCTTATTCGGCGGCTTACTCTTGGTTGGGGAAGGAGGTGGTGGGATATAGCTTGGTTTCTCGGTTGGGGAAAAGAATGGTGGAATGAGGCATTGGTCTCACGGTTGGGGAAAGAAAAATGGCTTTGCTTGACTTGAGCTAGCAGATAAAAGCATGGTTGGGGCTGCCTTGCACATGTGAAATGACCGGCATGCCCTCCCATTCTTCCCTCGTACAATTGACTGCCCAAGGGCATTTTGGTCCAAGGGGTTTTTGGGGTTTCTACTGCAGCGGTAAGTCGGTAAAAGGTGAGAATAGAATTTTTCGCCGGATGATGAACATTCGAAACACGAGACGGTGCCGACTGTCCCTGGGCGGTCCGGGAACCTCTGAGAGCGCTAATTATATGGCTCTCTAGACGGTGCCGACTACCCCGGGGCGGTCTGGGAACCTCTGCGAGCGATACATATTCGGCACTCTAAACGCCGATGGGTCTGACGGCAAAACTACCCTCTTTTATTTACTCTTCGTAAATTTGGGGTATTACAGCTCTCGGGCCAAGATGCCTTTTAAGTTGACTTACATGGAATACAGGATGCATCCTTGAGGTAGCATGTGTTGCTATGTGAAGTTGTATTATTCCCATGGGCCAAGAGCCCAACATATAACATGTACATTTGCACATAAGACCCTGGACTATATACATATAATACCCCCTCAAACTTATGGTAGATCAACAACACTAAGTTTGGAGAGGTGTGTACAAAGTGGCCAGGGTCGTGATCACTGGCAGAGAAACCGGTTGCAGTGACAACAGAGGAGAAGCGTGCGAATCAAGTACGAGGAGCTTGTTTCAACCCATAGAGAGAGTGACGATGGCGACAAACCACATCGTCAGGGACAGAATACCCAGGGGGCGGCTGCATGTAGACCTCTTCACTGTAGCCACCTTTTGAGGGTCAGTAGCTACACCTTCTTTGTTGATGTTGTGTCCCAAATATTCTACCTTCTGTTGTCTAAAGACACACTTGCTCTCTTTAGAAAATAGTGTGTTCTCCCTCAAAATGGTCAGCACACTCTTCAAATGTTCCTTGTGTTCCTCCAGGGAAGTGCTTTAAATGAGTATGTCACTGTCACGCCTGGGCGTCAGATTGTATGAATGTGCTGCAGGATGCCGTGAGCTGGTTGCAGACGGAGACGCCGTGCTGAGGATTTGGGAAACCTAGGGTTTCCCGGCTAGGTCTGAAGTCGCGGGCGGATGGATCTGGAAGAGGGCCGATCGGCCAGAAGAACGGGAGGCAGAGATTGAGGAAGAATAGATTGGGGTCTGAGGTAATACTTCATACTTGCTTTATTAGAATAGCTCTGCCCCTTTATATATAGAGGAGAGTACTTCGGCTAAGCCGTGATTACACAAGGACTCCTAATCAGAACTGGACTCTTATTCTTAACCGATTGCTATGCCCAATTCTACTCATAACCGAATACAACTCTAACTTGACAATGATTGATCCGCAATCCCTGCTGAAGGCTGCACGGCAGTCGATCTTCTCCCGTAGACTTGGCCGAACCTTCCAGTCCTGACATTTCTCCCCTCCTCGAAAAGCAGCTCGTCCTCGAGCTTGAATTGTGGGTATTGACGGCGAAACATCTCAAGGGGTTCCCAGGTAGCTTCCGATGCTGGGAGGCCCTCCCAATGCACGAGGATCTCCTGAATACCGTTACTCCAGCGAGTCTTGATCACATGGTGTGGTGTTGGAGCAATGCGACCATGTTGAAGGCTGGGTAAAGCTGGTGGGTGCTCTGGTGGATCACCAACATATGGTTTGAGCACACTGACATGAAACACGTCATGTATCCGGGCTTTGGCCGGCAATTGGAGGCGATATGCCACATCCCCCACGCGTTCCAAAATTTGATAAGGGCCATAATAGCGAGGAGCTAGTTTGCGGTTACGGCTGTCGGCGATGGAGAGCGCATGGCGATGTTGAAGACGGAGCCAAACCCAGTTTCCAACATCAAACGAAAGCTCGCGATGCTTGGCGTCATAGGCTCTTTTGTGATGCTGCTGTGCGAGAAGAAGACGGTCCTTAATATCAGTAAGCAATTGATCCCTCTCAAGGAGAAGCTGATCCACAGCTTGCAAAGATGTCGACAGTGGTGCATGCGGAAGCAGAGTTGGAGGGTCGCGGCCATATACAACTTTAAAGGGTGTCTCCTTCAAGGAAGTCTGAAAAGATGTGTTGTACCAGTATTCCGCCCATGGTAAACAACGCACCCACTGTCGTGGTCGATCTCCCGTGAGGCAGCGGAGATACATTGCAATGATCTTGTTGGTGACTTCGGTTTGGCCATCAGATTGTGGATGAAAGGCGGAGCTCAAGTGTAGCTTGGTGCCTGTGAGACGGAAGAGCTCCGACCAAAAGGCGCTAGTGAACACTGGATCGCGATCACTAACAATCGAGCAAGGCACCCCATGCAGGCGGACCACTTCCTCAAAAAATACTCTGGCCACGGAGGGAGCAGTGTAGGGATGGGCTAATGGAATGAAGTGTGCGTATTTGGAAAAGCGATCAATCACTGTGAGGATCACCGATTTGCCATTGACGCGAGGTAATCCTTCCACAAAGTCCATAGCGATGTCATCCCAAATCCGTGTAGGGACTTTTAATGGTTGCAAGAGGCCAGCCGGGTGAAGATGTATCGATTTGTTGCGTTGGCAGATTTGGCAAGAGCGGACAAAGTCTTCAACCAACTTGCGATCACCGGGAATGTGGAAGTCTCCACGTAGACGATGCAACGTCTTTTGTACGCCTTCATGTCCTATCGCGTGTGCTGCCTGTAGGATTGATGGTAATAGTGGGGATGATGGCAGGACATGTACCCGATGATTGTGTAAGATGAGACCATCAGCAAGTTGCCATGGGGCACCCAGAGTTCCATCTGCAATCTGCGACTGCAGTGTGATCAGCTCTGGTGCAGTCTCGGTTTCCAAACGTAGATCTCGGAAGAGATTAAAATCTGGGCCAGAGAGTACACAAACGGACTCGTCTTCTGCCGCACACCGGGATAATGCGTCTGCCACAACATTTAGCCGGCCTGGTTTGAACTCCACATGAAAATCGTATCCAAAAAGCTTGCTGACCCATCGGTGTTGCAGGATGGTAGAAAGGCGCTGGTCTAGCAAAAACTTGAGGCTATAATGGTCTGTCTTCACCCCGAACCGGCGCCCCCAGAGGTAAGGACGCCAATGCCGGACTGCCATTACGAGACCCATTAATTCTCGCTCGTAAGCTGCCAAATGGGTGTGACGAGCAACTAATACCTTGTTGTAGAACGCGACTGGTCCCTGCCCTTGGTGTAGGACAGCCCCGACCCCGGTTCCTGATGCGTCGCATTCCACGACGAATTCTAGGTCGAAGTTCGGAAGTTGCAGTACAGGGGCCTTTGTAAGGGCGTCCTTGAGGGTGTGAAAAGCATCTGCGGCCTCCTTTGTCCAAGCGAAAGCATCTTTCTTCAGTAGGCGGGTGAGAGGCTCCGCAATACCGCCGAATCCTTGAATAAATTTGCGGTAATAGCCTGCCAGCCCGAGGAACTCGCGAAGGGCTCGTACAGAACTGGGAGTTGGCCAGTCGCGGACTGCTTGTACCTTGGTGTCGTCCATGGCGACTCCCTGAGCTGAAATGACATGTCCCAAATAAGCCACGGTCGGTTCGCCGAAAAAACACTTGGAGCGTTTGAGGAATAGCTGATGATGCTGTAGGAGCTTGAGGACGGCTCGAACATGACGCAAATGTTCCACCCAAGAGGGGCTGTAGATAAGGATATCATCAAAGAATACCAAAACGAAACGGCGTAAGAAGGGCCGCAGAATGCCGTTCATGAGTGCTTGAAATGTGGCCGGTGCATTTGTCAAACCGAAGGGCATGACCAGGAATTCGAAGAGCCCTTCATGGGTCCGGAAGGCCGTTTTCTCAATATCGGATGGGTGCATCCGTACTTGGTGGTATCCCGACCGTAGGTCCAATTTGGTGAAGAACTTGGCGCCTCGTAATTCATCCAGAAGTTCATCTACGACTGGTATTGGAAACTTGTCTTTGATAGTCATGTTGTTGAGATTCCGATAGTCGACGCAGAAGCGCCAAGTGCCGTCGTGCTTTTTGACGAGTAATACGGGCGATGAATACGCCGATGTGCTTGGACGTATAATTCCTCGTTGTAACATGTCCCCACATTGCCGTTCCAGCTCGTCTTTGAGGAGTTGAGGGTAGCGGTATGGACGGACGGATATCGGCGAAGTCCCTGGCAAGAGATGTATGTGGTGGTCATGTGCCCGTGGCGGCGGTAATCCTTGGGGAGTGTCGAATAAACCGGCAAACTCCTGCAGTAGCACATCCATCAAGTTTGGCTCGGAGATAGTGTATGCTCGCTGCAAATGTGGTGTAGTACGGGCCCCCTGCCAATGCACCTTGCGAGTGTCTCTCCAGAATGTCATGCTGAGAGTGTCAAAATTCCAAAGGATTGGGCCGAGCGTACGTAACCATTGGACCCCGAGTACCACGTCGAATCCGTCCAGTGGAAGGGAGTAACAGTCAACTGTGAAGGCTTCGTCATGGATTTGTATCCCCAAATTGTGACAGAATCCACTGCTGTTGATTTTGTCTCCGTTTGCCACTCGTACCCGCAAGCCGTGGCGTGGCTGGACGGGTATTTTGGCGCTCCGAGCTGCTGCTGGGGTGATGAAATTGTTAGTCGAGCCCGAATCCAACAGAGCAAGCAATGTTACCCCACCGATGTGGACCTGGAGTTGCATTGTCTGCCCCGCGTGGGGAGAAATTCCAGTTGCAGCGTAGAGCGAGATACTGGGTTCTTCCTCTTCTGGTGAGTATTCTTCGACGGTCTCATCATCGGAGTTTTCGCTGGGTGCGATGAGGAGGAAAAGTCGCTTGCAGCGATGCCCTGGTGTGAACTTTTCATCGCAGTTGAAGCATAATCCACCCGCGCGGCGCTGGTCCATCTCTTCTGGTGAGAGCACGCGGCGTTGCATTGTCCGTCGTGGGCGACCAATGGCCTGGCCGGCTCCTGCAGTACTGCTGATCAGTGGAGCTGGGAGGGCGGGCGGGGTAATTCTGTTGGGCAGTGCTGACCGTGTTGTCGCTGCTGGTGCCGCTGCCGTTGGTAGAGTCGGTGTGGTCGTTGGCTTTTTGAGTGACACTACCGTGTCCTGCCCCGTGACCTGTGCCCTGCGCTCATAAGCCCGGGCTAGAGCCATTGCCATCTGAAGACCCGCCGGGTTCTGCAGTTCCACGTCCGTGCGGATGGGTTCGCGCAGTCCGGATGTGAAGAGCTGAACTTGTTGTCGTGGCTGCAGATAATCCGTCTGGCACAGAATCGCCAGGAATTGCTGTTGGTAGTCTTCCACCGTGCTAGTCTGTGTCAGTTCTCGGAGCTCGCCGAGTGGGTTGTGCCGGATTGATGGTCCAAAGCGCAGATTAATGTACTCCTTGAAGTGTGGCCAATCAGGTTCTCCCTCATCTCTTTCTAGTTGAAAATACCATTGTTGCGCCGGTCCGATCAGATGGTAAGATGAAAGCCAAACCTTCTCGTTCGCAGGTGTCTTCTGCCCACGAAAGAACTGCTCGCAGCGTTGCAGCCAGCTGAGTGGATCCCCTTGTCCGTCGTATGAAGGGAATTCCAATCTATGGAATCGAGGAGGCTTCTCAGGTGTCGCCCCTGCCCCGTTCCCGTATTGGAGTGCTGCCGAAACTTGACCGGCAGGAAGTGGTAGCAATCCATCCCCTGCAGGTCGTTTCTCCAGCGCTGTAAGCCGGTTACTGTGATCATCCCCTCTGATCTGCTGTTGTTTTAGGAGTTCCTTCACTTCTTCCATTTGCTTGGTCAGGTTTGCCGTCATCTCTGCTACCTGGTCATATGTTGCGAATTTTTCGTCAGCCATGAGCTCTGATACCAAGTTGTCACGCCTGGGCCTCAGATTGTATGAATGTGCTGCAGGATGCCGTGAGCTGGTTGCAGACGGAGACACTGTGCTGAGGATTTGGGAAACCTAGGGTTTCCCGGCTAGGTCTGAAGTCGCGGGCGGATGGATCTGGAAGAGGGCCGATCGGCCAGAAGAACGGGAGGCAGAGATTGAGGAAGAATAGATTGGGGTCTGAGGTAATACTTCATACTTGCTTTATTAGAATAGCTCTGCCCCTTTATATATAGAGGAGAGTACTTCGGCTAAGCCGTGATTACACAAGGACTCCTAATCAGAACTGGACTCTTATTCTTAACTGACTGCCATGCTCAATTCTACTCATAACCGAATACAACTCTAACCTGACAATGATTGATCCGCAATCCCTGCTGAAGGCTGCACGGCAGTCGATCTTCTCCCGTAGACTTGGCCGAACCTTCCAGTCCTGACAGTCACCAAAGAAGACCAATACAAATTTCCTCAAATAACCAGCTAAGATCTTGTTCATTAGTGCCTGAAATGTGGCTAGTGCATTTGTGAGGCCAAATGGCGTGACCAGGAATTCAAAATGTCCTACATGAGTGCTGAATGCCGTTTTGCTAATGTTTTAACGCTCATCCTTATCTGGTGGTAATCGGACCTTAAGTCAATCTTTGAGAAGTATTTGGCCCCGTGTAGCTTATCAAGTAAGTCCTCAATTACTGGTATTGGATACTTATTCTTAACAGTATTTGCATTCAACTGTCGATAATCTATGCACATCCTCCAAGTGTCATCCTTCTTTTTGACAAGTATTGTATGGGATGAGTAGGGGCTCATACTATTCCTGATAGTTTTTGACTTCACCAGTTGATCAATCAGGCCTTCCATAGCATCCTTTTGGTGATGAGGAAGCCTATAAGGTCTGATGTTCACTGGTTTTGCTCCAGAAATTAATGGAATCATGGTTCAAAATCCCGGCGGTTACCGGCCGGTAACCGCCGGTTACCGGTTTTACCGGTGGAGACCGGTAAACCAAAAACCGGCCGGTATGAATTTTTGATTTTTCGAATTTGGCCGGGTTTTTTTCCGGTTACCGGCCGGTTTTTCCGGTTACCGGTTTCAAAATATCTCAAAATTCAAATTTTGATTTTCAAATTGTGACCGGTTTTTCCGGTAACCGCCCGGTTACCGTTACTGGCCGCCGACCGGGATTTCTTCCGGTTCCGGTTTTTGGAACCTTGAATGGAATAGTGTGATCTTGTTCTCTTGTTGGTGGCGGTTCTTGAGGTTCCTCAAAGACATCAGGAAACTGATTGAAAATGCCCTGTATCTCATCTGATGCCTTTTCAGTGGCTACATTCAGATTTGCTGCTGGTTGGAATACACTACTGCCCCTACCACTCCTTTATCAAGCAGTTTCTGCTGTTTTTGTAGCACTGTCCTTTCTCCTTCCTTGCAAATAGAAAACTTACAAGTCATCAAGTTCAAGCTCACTGGACTGTGCATATATATCCAGTCACTTCCCAAGATAATATCATATCCTTTCAAGCCCAATAATCAGAAATCAAAATTGAAACTTGCTCCTTATACTGTATAAGTACATTTTGGACTTAATGCTTCACTCAAAATAACTCCCCATTATCTACTGCTACTTTTACTGGCTCATGATTCACTATCTTGCATTTGGCCTTGAATGCTAGGGCTGGGGTAATAAAGGTTGTGGTAATCTCACTGTCCACTAGAGCTACAACCATCACATTCCCAATCTTGACATTCAAGGTGAAAGTTGAAGCTTCAGTACTTGTACCTGAGATAGCATGCATTGACACTTGTAATTCTATCTTGTCTTCTTCGTTATGCTCAGGGCTAGAGGGTGGAGTGTTGAATGCAATGTCGTTTTGCTCTTCTTCTTCCTTATCCTCAATAATGATGATGTGCACACTCTTCTTAAAGTTACATACCTTGCCATGCCCAGGAGTCCAAGGTTTTTGGCATTTAAAGCATTTCCCATTGTTCCGTTTATCAGCACCAATTCTAGCACTAGTAGTATTGTCCTCCTTTTTGTTAACTGAAGCATTACTTTTAGATTGGTTACTACCCTGATATCCTCCTCCTTTTGATTGTGGGGCTTGTGACCAAGTAACTGTCCTCTTATACGGCGGAATATTTTCATAATTTTTAGCATGGGTGTAAGCATCCACCAATGTTCTCAGTTCCAAAGATTTCAATGGAACTTTGATATAATCCTTTAATCCATATACAAAGAAGTCCAAGAAGTATCCTTCCCTCAGGTTTTGGTTGTTTGTCTTCACTAATGACATCACCTCTTCAAACTTATCAATGTAAGCATTGACAATCCCAGTTTGTTGTAGCCCTCTGAAGGTATGAGCAATGTCATATCTATTTTCTGCTGCAAATCTTTTACAAATCATACTACAAAATTTCTAGGTAATCTCCACTAAATTTAGGGAATTCCAATTTAGTTTTGCTGAAGGCTTGTTGGTAGGGGTTGCTCTCTCTACTCTGGTTATGCTGCCATGGGGGTTGAATTCCAAACTGCATTTCAGGGGGTCTGGACCAACCCTGTCCCCAACCTGGCTCTGGCCTCATTGGATTGTAGCCATAATATGGATAATGATAGGGTGCAAACCCATATGAGGGTACATGTGTAGTGGTGGTAGCACTATAGTGGGGTGTAAAGGCACGTGTGTAGTGGTAGCAGTGACATATTGAGGTCCAAATGAACTCCCCAAATAAATGGAACAACCACAAGGCCTAGTGATATAATAAGTATCATGGGAGTTAGAGGTGGAATTGAACCTGAATGAGGCAGTTGAGGTCCTCCATTCTGATTTGATAGTATACTTGGAAAATTGGTTATGTCCACAAGGCAGTATGTTGATTCTCTCCTGGTACTGTCGGTGGCCTATTCATACATACACCATAGTTTAGGGGTGCAAAAGAATGTCCACTACTAAGTGTTCCTGCCATTTGTTCAGCCAAGCTGTTCCTGCCATTTGTTTAGCCAAGCTCACAGATTCTCCCACATCCACCCCTATATGACTATCAACTCCTTGTGCAGTGGGGATTGGTTGATCATCATGCCTAGATTTGGCCATCATCTTTCCCATCAACGTTTCCATTTGCTTCTGCGTCTGAGTGGTGTTCTCTTGCATCTGAGTTTGCAACTACTTCATACTCTCCCCCATCAAAACACTCTACTGGCTCATCTCTACCGTTGTCTCCTTAATTAGCTCTACTTCCCCGGCCAAGTGCGATTCTACTCCATCACCCGCACCAGATCTTCCTCCTCTCGTCATCTTGAAGATTCTTGCGCCTCCTTTAGTAGATCTGGAATTTTACAGAGAGAGATCAAGATCCTCTCAAACCCTTTCTACTAGTTCACCATTCCCTTACTCTCACAAATCTACGCTTCATGAGCTGGATTCGGGATTTCACAGAGGAAACTATGCTCCTCCATCCCTTTCCACTCACGAACCACACGGATCTGGGAGATTTTCCAAGGATTCATTCACTCTAATACCAAATTGTCAGGACCCGGGAATGAACTCCGAATCTTGACTGGAAATTGAAACTAAATTGCAGGAACCAAGAAGAGGAGACTATCGACCATCTCCTTGTCCATTGTGTGTTCGCAAGAGAATTTTGGTTCAATTTGTTCAGACAGGTCGGTCTTCAGATCTTGTCCCCTCAGCCTACAGAGTTATCCTTCCATGCTTGGTGGGAGAAAGCTAGCAGCAGCACCGTTGATGGGTTGATGAGGCAAGGAATTAATTCGCTCATTATACTCGGAGCTTGGACTATTTGGAACCATCGCAATGGGTGTGTTTTTGATGGAGCAGCTCCAAACTTAGCTGGTGCTTTGATCATAGCCGGCGAGGAGCGCCGCTTATGGTCTTTGGCAGGGGCTCGAGGGCTATCATTCTTGACTGCCCTCCTCCCCAGTAGTTAGTGTCTAGCTCAGTAGTGGTCGCCTTGTGTGATTTTGTCATGGGCGCGTTTGTAATCCTCGAATCTGTTGGGGCGTGAGTGCGTGTGTGTGTGTGGTGTTTGTGGTGTTGTTTGGGCTCTTGCCCTTTTTTCTCTTCTTAATTTAATGAGGCGCAGCTCTCCTGCGTTTTCGAGAAGAAAAAAAAAGACAAGAACAAGTAATTGCGATAAATAAATGAGGAAAGTAGATAGCATAGAAAGAACTAGGGTTTTCAGAGATAGTTCTTCATTACATATGGCTTCTGCTTATATGAGTACGCAGCTGGCCAGCCTGTTTAGAGCTTCAGCGACAAAGCAAGGACATTACAGCCCCGAAATCTACTTAATACTAAATAGTGATTACTACTTCTCTTATGGGCCACACGATGCAGATTGAAGAGGTATGAGCTCTCCTCCACCGTTGATCCTCCATAATTTAACTCGTTGCGTTCCTAGCCCTAAGATCCTCATAACCGAAAGGGTATCATGACATCTCACCCGTCCATGTAAGATCAAGCTTCTACTGAACTTCACAAATAGGTATTCGGATTTTTCAGACCTGACATTTCGCCCCTCCCCTCCGCCTGTCCCCTCCCTCGCCCGCCTTTGCTCTACAAAGTTGGTGGCATCCAACAAAGTGCTTCGCCTTGTTGTTGAGAGATTTCTCCGCCCACGCCGACGGAGAAGACAACGGCCAGCGGCGACGGCCCCCATGGAATCAGGTTTGCTGGCAATGGGTTCAAGGGTAGCAGCAGCCGCCTCTTTGGCGGCAGTTGGTTTGGATCTGTGCCATCCTTGATTGCTCGATTAGGCTGTGTACAGATCCACGAATGTCCTTGATTGCTCGATTTAGAAGTGTGAAACACAGATTGGAAGTTCATGTGTTTATTTGCTCGATTTAGATGTGTGAATTGAAGATTGGAAGTTCTTTCGTTTATTTTTCTTTCTTTGTTCTGGAGAGAATTTTCAATTCCAATGGACACCCAAACACAAAAAATAGAATTTCAATCGGCTTGAATCAAATTCAAATTCTATTGGAATTGGATTTGTAATCCAATTGAATGAATCAAATTCAATCCTATGGAGCCAAACACGGTGTTAGAGAATTCCGTGCTCCATTTTATGGATTTTCCTTGAACTAATTATTGCTCATTCTATTTTTCAGGTACCTGCCATTATCTATGTCTGCAGCTTGATAGTATCTGTCATATTACAGGTCAGACTATGTTCTTAATGTTTAATTTGTCTATTTTCTTACTCAAGTTAATGTAATTGTAAATTGTTTATAGGAGACTAGATGGTCAAGTTGGCGTCTAAAAATTTACTTTTCGGCTGGAGCAATGCTTTGGATATTGTCTGGTGTTGGAATTGTTGTTCTGCCAAGCAGAATGCACAACTTCATGTATGCCCTGTCAATCACAATAGGAGCTGCCAATGCACTTATGACAGTAAGTTCTTAGCTTTGATTCACACTTGTATTTTAAAGAGTTGATTTAGTATAATACTTCTATGCAGCTGTCAATACAGCTGTATGACATGTCTGCATTTGATAAATGCTTTACTGCGAACATTTTATAGCTCTGTTGATTTAAATACTGTGTTATCTTATAGCCTTGTGATCATAGTTGTCCACATTTGCATATGTTATGCATAATGTTGTTATGGCCTGGGAGTCCACTTTCATCATTCTCTTTCTTTTTGGTGTTTCCCTTGTCACAGGTAACAAGTATCAGCATGGAAGGTGTTTTAGTAGGAGAAGATCTAAATGGTTGTGCTTTTGTGTATGGCTCATTAAGTTTTGTTGACAAAGTTTCATGTGGACTAGCTTTGTATATTCTTGAGTCCTATCAAGGTAATGCCTGTTACTAATACCTTGGCACTGATGCATCATAATAATAAATTTTGAGGTGGTACTCTCCTAGTACAAAATTTGAGTGTTCGAAATTTTGCATGGCAGGAAGTACCAAGATTAGAGCGAACCAAGGATTGGTATTGGGCTATTCAGTTACAAGACTTGGTTTGGGGTTTGTTCCAGCTGCCTGTTCATTGCTTTCAGCGGTAATAGCTTATACTATGGATCTTCCTGACACTCGGCGAAGACCTTTAGTGGAGCCTCTTCTTGCATAACTCTGCTGGTAGCACTTCCACTGCAAACCTTTGATCATCAGTTGTACACTTGTTCTATGACCAATGAATCCACTGCTGGAGCTACTAACAACCTTATAGGACACAGGAGAGGAACTCAGAGACCTGGTCAATTCATTTTGGCTCCAAATGGTCTGAATAAGTTATATACGAGTGGATGACATACAGAGAAGGTACTCAGCAATGCGTTGAGTATGGATCAAAAGTAGCATAGGTGTAGAATCCTGCTATTGATCATACTGAACTGTGTAATTTAATCTCCAATACTTTGTAATTGTAAATGTAGCCTAGCCACATTGTTCAGAAGAATACATAGCTTGCAGGATTATTCATTCTACATTGTTCAGAAGCATACATAGCTTGTATGTTTATTCATTCTGAAACCTAAATGCAATTGAACAGCCACTTCGGCATATTTACTTCCTGGCAGTTTTGGAACTTTTTAATTTCATCGTAAACGGTCTTGGGCTTAGATATGGTCACGATTCAAATGAAACATTTTGTATTGGTGTTAACGGCTGAAACAGACTTGCCTACTATCATGTACTATTCCAGATATTCGGTGGACACATATCTGGACGATTGGTTTCATCTCTGATACGAAGGTAGAAGGCTAACTGAAAACTGTGCGTTTGCATGTGTGATGTCTTCAACTGGTGGATCTCAATACAATCGAGGCAAGTCGAGATTTAAGAAAAGACAAAGGCTAGTGCATGCCGTTTCATTCTGATTTCTGGATAATGGACTGTGAAAGTGTGAACGACGCGAAGTTGAAATGGAAAATGGCAGAAATATTCGCCCAACAAGGCATGTAGCAACATGCAGTGGTAGTATACATTACCGAAAGAAACACTGTTCAACCTATCTAGGATCACCCTGTTGCTTCAGGAGTTTAGATTCATGCATCATCCATGCTGCTTTTTTGGGGCCTTGTTGCGTGAATTTTTTTTCTCAAAATTCTTACACTTTTTTTTGAGGTACCTACTTGTTATAATATGCTAATCCTAGCCTCCCTAGCCAGTCCATACCAAAGTGATACAGTTCCAAAATCTAATTTTGTTTCACAGCCAAGATTGTCCATGCACTTCATTGTTGCTTCCTTCAACAATTCATCCAACTGAGAATCATTTTTGTACTATTCAGAAGGTTGGGCATCCAAAGTGCTTCACGAAAGCTACATTTAGCTTCCATTCGCCCGGCTCCATGTTAAGGCTTTCTATCTCTGATGACAATCTAAACATAGTACTAATGTACTTACAAGTTACAACGCAACATGGGTTGCAAGTTTTTATAATATATTACTCTTACGTGTAGAATGCAAGATGATTGTCGCATTGCATTTCAGCTTTTGGTATATGCAAATGCACATCTTGTTCAGATCTTACCTGCAATGTATTCGTGGCCTAGTACTTGAAAATCGTGTCCCTGAAGCTATCTAATTATCTTTGCCTACCAATCTTCCTATCAGACTCCTAATCTTACAAGTTCTCACATACGATTCTAGCAATGTCGCAGAAGTTTCCACCGCAAATCCAACTTTCCTCTTTATTGGCTAGGCCGACCAGGGTGACATTCGTGTTGTGTGGCTAAACGCTACAGTTCGAGATCCATGAACCAAATGTTACGTGGATTTATTTGCGGATTTTTCATAATTTGATTACATTGCTTCTTGAATTGCTATGCCAACCAATTACACTTTGCGCAAAAAAAAAAGAGTGTCTAAACATCACCCGGATGTTTTTTTTCCTAATTATCATCCAAATTTATAATCTTTGGATTAGATATCAAGATGTTTCTTGTTTTTAAAGGGGGAAGATTTTTTTTCATGAGGGGGGGAGGGAGAATTTATGGTCATTAGATCTCTAATCTAATAGTCCTAAATCTGGATAATAGTTAGAAAGAAAATATCCGAATCCGAATGATATTTAACAAAAATCCAAAAAATAATCCAGTTACCATGTATTCAACGTAAATCTTCTGTCCTGGCTAATCGGATGTGCGGTGTGTATATTAGCTAGATTGGGTCCATTTACCAATCTACCATTACCTAACGGCACTACACCATTTTGTTTTGGATGTTGATAAATATCACCTCGGATGTTTTCTTTCTAACTATTATCCAAATTTGTGACCATTAGATTAGAAATCCGATGGCCATAAATTCTCCCCTCCCCCTCATGAGATGCATGTCACTGCATTAAGGAGATTAAACAGAAACTTTTCAGGTACAAAACACCAATCTGTCAACACTACTGTAGTGTGACAGGTTGGCTAAACCCGAGCTCGACCTCTATAAAAGCCATTACCACACATGCATCTATAGAAGCCTTCACCACAAGCTCACACAGACATCAACAATGGCGTCCACGATCTCCAGCCCCTTGCACTACTTACTGCTGTTTCTCCTCCTTGCGCAGTTCACGCACGCAGCCATCATTCCAAAGCTCAAGAACCGCATTGAGCACAAGCCTCAGCCTTCGAACACCTACATCGTCCATGTCAACCACCTCTCCAAGCCATCCCAGTTCACCAACCTCGAGAACTGGTACGCTTCCATGGTGGCCACCCACTCCCCCCGTGCCACCAACCCCAGCCGCATCCTTTACACCTACGACACAGTCATGCACGGCTTCGCCATTCACCTCACCGGCGACGAGGCCCTGCGCATGTCGAGCGCCCCCGGCGTGGTCGGCGTGTACGTCGACAGGCTGTTCTATCCCCAGACCACGAGGTCGCCGGGCTTCCTCGGTCTCGACTCGAGCCTCGGCACCTGGCCAGAAGCGGAGTTCGGCGACGGCATCATCATAGGCTTCCTCGACACCGGCATCTGGCCGGAGAGCGCGAGCTTCAACGACAGCGGGCTCGGCCCCGTCCGGCAGAGCTGGAGGGGCGAGTGCGTCGACAGCGAGGGGTTCAACGCCAGCTTGTGCAACAACAAGCTGGTTGGCGCCAAGTCGTTCATCACCGATGAAAGCAATGGTTCCCGCTCTCCGAGGGACAGCGATGGGCACGGCACTCACGTGGCGTCGACTGCCGCCGGCTCGGAGGTCCCCGAAACCGACCTATTCACGTTCTCGCGGGGGACCGCGAGGGGCTTGGCGCCCAAGGCGAGGATCGCCATGTACAAGGTGTGCAAACCGTTCGGCTGCCCTGACTCGGCCATCGTGGCAGCAGTCGACGCCGCGGTGAAAGACGGCGTGGACATCATTTCCATGTCCCTTGGAGGAATGCCAGAAGCTTTCGACAACGACTCCCTCGCCATCGCCACGTTTGGTGCCGAGCGCAAAGGAGTCTTCGTCGTCCTCGCGGGCGGCAACGACGGCCCGCAAGCATACAGCGTGACCAACGTGGCGCCTTGGATGACCACAGTGGGCGCCGCCACCGTGGACCGGTTGTTCCCGGCGAACCTCACGCTCGGGAACGGGGTAGTGCTCACCGGGCAGTCTCTTTATACCATGAAGGCCAACGGCACCAGCATGATCCGGCTAGTGTACATCTCCTCCTGCGACATAGTATTGCTGGATGGCCTGGAGCCCGACGATATCATGGGCAAGATCGTGGTGTGCACGGGCCTAGCAGGAGCCGAGCATAGCGTTCTGGTCCAGAATGTTGGTGGAGCCGGGCTAGTAGCCGTGGACAGTCGAGAACAGTTCTTGGACGGAGTCTCGGCCGAAGCCTTCACCCTTCCGGCTCTCACCCTCAGTTCCACCGCCGGCGAGAAGCTCAAGGAATACATGGCGTCGGTGCCTTACCCGGTGGCGTCGTTCAGCTTCGCCTGTGAGACGGTCACCGGCGAGAACCGGGCGCCGGTGGTGCCCGGCTTCTCGTCGCGGGGCCCCAACCCGATCGTCCGTGAGATCCTCAAGCCCGACGTCGTCGCGCCGGGAGTGAACATTCTTGCGGCCTGGTCTCGCGATGCCTCTCTGTCCGATCCCGAGCTCGACGCGAGGAGAGCCGACTACAACATCATCTCTGGGACATCCATGGCGTGCCCGCACGTTGCCGGCATCGCCGCGCTGATCAAGAAGAAGCACGGTAACTGGACGTCGGCCATGATACGGTCGGCGCTGATGACGACCGCCGGGACGCTCGATAACCGCGACCGTGACATCCTCGACAACGGTGCCATTCACGGTCACAACGTCACGAGCGCGACGCCACTGGTGATGGGGGCCGGGCTCGTCCGTCCGCAGCTCGTGCTGGACCCGGGCTTGGTGTACGACACCGGTGCTCAGGACTACGTCGACTTCCTGTGCACCCTCAACTACACAGTGGAGCAGCTGCGCAAGTTCGTGCCCGATCTTGTCAAATGCGCGAGGACGCTCCCCGGCGGCCCTGCCGGCCTCAACTACCCGTCGTTCGTCGTGGTTTTCAACAACAGCACTTCCGTCCGCACATTGACACGGACGGTGACTTGGGTGTCCGTGAAACCCGAGACGTACAACGTGACTGTCGTGGCGCCGGACGGGGTGAAGGTGACCGTCACGCCGACGATCCTGGAGTTCAAGGAGCCGAACGAGAAGAGAAGCTACACGGTCGAGTTCAGGAGCCAAGCGGGAGGAAACGCGAAGGCGGGGTGGGACTTCGGGCACATCACTTGGGAGAATAGGAAGCATCAAGTCAGGAGCCCTGTGGCCTTCATGTGGAAGAACTGATGCCGTGTGGTAGAATAAGACAGGATCTGAATTACTGAACTGATGCTGTGTAGTAGAATAAGATATGATCTGAATTACTGAACTGATGCCATGTTTGGTGTGTTCGTCTGTCATGGAAGAATAGGCATACATTGTTGTGAGAGTTATCAATGATGACAATTAGATTCTGTTTAACTACAGTGTACATTCTTGGGTGCAAATGACACTGATGTTGCAAAAGGCTTAGGATTTACCCGAAATACTGAACTGCAGGTGCTACTTTCACGATGTCGCCAAAAAGATGCAGTGATAAGAGTTGCCCCATTGCACAATACAGCACAGTGAGGATGAAGAGCCTACTTGGCTGGACCTAAGCCTTGCACTTGTGTGCCAAGAACATGCACAAATTGCAAGCAGCTAATGCTAAGCAAATTTAACGAAACCTTGGGCTTAAGACAAGTCACAACAACAAACCTCTAATTTGGTTTCTTCAACTTAACATCCTCCGGCCAAGCCTACATGTTGAGTTGTTGACCACCAAGATCCCCAATTTTTCTCAACCTAACAGGATTTCAGTTCTTGATCCTAACATTTAAACTAAGTTTTCGAATCGAAAGCTCTATGAATCATTTGAAAGTTTTCGAACCAAAGTTTTTCTGATCATTTGAAAGTTTTTTTGGAACCATTTTGAACGTGCATCTTGATGAAGATCCAAAGATAAAAAAAAAGAGTATTCTCATACCAACAAAACAACCGAGTACTCCTTAACAATTTCCCAAATAAATAGTGAAGTATCTTAAGAATAACAAGGAACGACCACGGTGGATATATCTCTACTATAATTGACCAATTGAAATTACACTCAGTCCACCCAAGAATACGTCCCCCGCTGAGAGCACCAACCTTCGTGCACCCACAAAAATGCACCCAGCAAATTGTCTGCATTAAAATCAAGGGCTAAAAAAACTCTCCCTGGCTTCAACCCAATCGTGCAGCCTGGATGGAACGTAGGCTTCAACGCGAGGCTTCAACACGAGGCGCCCGCCCGCGATTCAACACTGTCCGCCCGGGGATCGCGGCTTCTACTTTCTCTTCCTACGATCAATCATCGAGAAAAAAAAGGAAACAATTTCGTCGCTCCATCGATCGCCCGTCGCTTCCTGCCTCCGGCCGCCGTGCCTCTCTCCTCCGGCCCTCTTGCTGTGCTCCCGCCCTCCGTGCCGAGAGCAGCCGCGCCCGTGCACTCTGTGCCCGCACGTCGCTCCCTGCCGCCGCCCGCCGTGCCTCTCTCCGGCGGCGGCCCCGTGCCTCTGCCCCGGCCCTCCGTGCCGAGAGCACAGGCGACCGTGCACTCTGTACCCGCGCACTGATCCAGCTATATGCCATGACGTGCGTGCTCTGTGCTCGCCTCCGCCGGAATTTCCTCCATCCGCCGGTAACAGCAGGCGCTTTCCTCTCGCCGACGGCGACGGCACCGTTCAGCAGACCCGGTAGAAGCAGCAGGCGCCGCTAACGACGGCGACCCGGCCTGGTACGATTCGTTTCTTCCCTTTTCTTTTTCAGTTCTTGGGCGATTCTTGCTTCTCAAATTTAATAATTATTAATCTTTATCTGTTGTGCTTCCTGAGTGCCATCAGAAAGACAATGATCGTATTAGTTTCGATTTAATGAGATTTGTGTAGAATTTACACCATTGCTTGCTTCCTGTAGTACTTCTGAAAATGTCAGGTTTCAGACCAGCAACCGCTCTGCTGGAACAAGATTCAGAACAAGTACTATGCATGTCAATTATTCAGGCAAATGCCCCCACCAAATGCCCCTATAATTTTTAAGTTCTCATGAACTGGGTGTTCGGTGTGTAGAAGTAGGATAATACACTAGGGTGATTTCATTCCTCCAGATCATCTTGTGTGTAAATCAGTGCCTTGCGCACCTGCTGCATATACACTAGGGTTAAGGAAATATCTATTGCCATTCTGTGATCATGGGGAAGTACTTTTGCCGATAAACAATTTCTGCAACTTGGAATGTGTCAGTTAGAATTGGTTGAAAATATAGCTGTTCCTGCTAATCCAAATGGTCAAACTCACATGGATAATGACCTAATGATGAAAGGCACTGACAAATATACTTTGAAGTCCTCTAGCAGGGCAAAAGTTTTGGTAATTTCGTGCCACCTTATTCTGAAGCAAGTTGTCATTTGATTGCTGTGAACCGTTTACTTCTTCTCTATTCAATGAAATTGGCACCTGTTTCAGCTCGTTCATTTTTTTCATGTGAACCGTTTGCCTAGCCATTAGACTGCTTATTACATGGTTCTTGATGCTGGTACCTGTCTGCTTGTCTGCTTGCCGGCTGATTGCTGCTGGGCGCCTCCTGCTGAATGCTACTACTGCTAAACCGGCTTTGGTTGCATGCTACTGTGCTGCATGCTACTCTTGGATGGCTTGCTGCTGAATGCTACTACTAGATGGCCGGCTGCTGCTGGCCTGCTGCATTAACATCTAGATATAGAGATAATCAATGATAAATTGTTATTTGTCGACTTATGTGATCAGTTCCTAATAGTGTTGTCTGAACGTGCAGTAGTTCATATTTGAATAGTCCTCATGATTTAATGCATGATTCCTGTGCTTCGTGATTTCATGCATGAGATCTATTGTGTAATCGTCCCCTGCTTGGTCATTTGATGCCCGTTAAACGCCTGTTGCCTCGTGCATAGTACAATCTTGATACAAATTTCATGAACATTGACACACTGTCACAGCGAGAAGCAATTGATAGTTAATAATTTATTGCCACGCCATATTTTAATCAAGGTCAGAGCCCCTGTTGTTTCATTACAAAACACTACCACTACAAGTTTATTTCAATTCTTATAGTAGAGATTATAAATTGTTCAACAGCTCATGTTATCATATTAGCCTTGCTAAGTAAATACTCATCCCTTAGTGCTATTCTAATGGGAATCCCTTCGTACTAGATATTTCAATTCAATGAAAATATTAATTGTCAATACATGTACGTAAAAATGTCTACGCCGAGAAATACACGCGAAGCACAACGCGATATGTCTACGCCGAGAGATACACGCGAAGCGCTAAGCGATATCACCAACGTCATAGGTATGCTTACAATATTTTCGTATGCAGCACTTTTGAATTTTTTTTAGTATTTATTGGAAGGAACACCTGTAGTAATAGAGTTTTATCCCATTTTAGATGAGGCCTCGCGGAGGAGGGAGGAAAGGAACATGCAGCAGCGCAAACGTCGAGCTGACATGTCCATCGAACAAAGGGACGAGATTAATCGGAAACAACGTGAGTACCGAGAACGGAAGAAGGCTGCAACCCAAAATAGTAGCACTTCCGTTGCTTTGCCTGACACGGTGCTGTTAACTTCAGCACCCACGGGTACTTAATCTTTTTGTTCGATGGACACTTATTACTCCATTAACCCGTATGATTTATCCCTAAACATGCTCAACCATTTTGTGCAACCCAATCATAGGAATTGACGAAAATGCCGACCCACATGATGAAAACACGCCAATTATATTGGACAATGACAATATGCAAACAGATGCAGATGGGAAGCATACCCATGTTGGCGTTGGCACATCGACCATAAGAGACAGTGCACTATCTGTGGCCTACAGCGAGGATGACCCAGGTATAATTCGAGTTTATTGTGTAAAAGTAACATTCTTTTAATGTCTACACAAACCATCTCTACTATAATGACATAAACATGTGCCTCTGTCCCCAGAAACGAGACCTGCAGACAGTGCTGATGCTACAAGGGAACAAAGGAATGCACAACAACGAAAACGAAGAGCTGAGATGACCGATCAGCAAAGGGAGGAGATTAATAGAAAACAACATGAATACCGAGTACGGAGGAAGGCTGCAATGCAAAATATTACCACCACCTCTGTTGTGTCTCAAACAGTGCCGGCATCTTCTCCCGCAGGTGAGTAATATCTTCAACTTATGCATTTCCTCAACCATCTGATATACCATGAACTGCCGTCCATATGTGAAGGTGCGAGTTTTGGAACTGGATTATCAACTGTATTGGAAAATGATGAGTCAGCAGATCCCACAGAGTGGCTACACAGAAATGATAATTATGTTCCACGACCTAGAGGCCCACATACGGTCCTTTCAGGTCCATTGCCTACTTCCGGCGAGTCAGGTGAGCACAACCTCATGCTATTTTTTATAAAAAAAATAAGGCATTTAGATATATGCTACTGTACTTATTACAAATATATTTGCAGAAATTCATTTACCTGAGCGGCGCCGCAACCATGTAGATGTCCAAACCAATGAAGATGAATTCGACCGTGAACTATTCGAACCAACGCATGATGGTTGGGCCGGTGATGAAGATGCCATGGACGGCGGCCATGGATTGCACAACGAAAACTTATACGATGATGATGGAGACATTCAGCGGCATGCGCAAGGTACTACGACGACATCTATACGTCATATTACAAATCCAACTTCAATAAATAAGTCTTTCCATAGAGCATATTTATATATAAAATTGATTACTACAATGTCTCGTACACAGGTCATGATTATGAGTCGTATCGCGTGCTTCCAGATGGTCCAGCTGCAAATAGTATGACAGATGATGATCCATATGACTTCATCTACCAAAACCTACCACAACGACATAAATTGAGAAATGTCCCTGACTGCAGTTACTGTGGTGCGATGAGGTTTCAGTATGAGACACCCGGGTTTTGTTGTAGAAAAGGAAAAGTACAAATACATATACCAGAGGTTCCTGCAGAGTTGAAAAGATTATTCACAAGTCAAGTGCATGATGATGCAAAATATTTTAGGAAACATATACGTTATATCAACTCGCATTTTGCCTTTGCAAGTCTAGGGGTTACCATTGACCGCAGATATAACAGTCCAGTAGGGACTGGTATTTATACATTTCGAGTTCATGGTGGGTTGTACCACCGTCTGGACCACCTGGTGCCAGGTGGCGACGACGCTCGGCATCTGCAGCTCTACTTTTATGATACAGAAGATGAGGCCTTATCACATAGAGTCAAAAGGTCCCCTGATCTTGATATCAACCTCATCCGAAATATCCTTGCAATTTTGCAGGATAACCCATATGTTCATACTTTTAGGAGAAATGGTGCTTTTCCAAACTTGGATGACTACCGGATTGAACTCAATACAAATATCACACCTGACCAGAGAAGGTACAATGCCCCAACAGCATCCCAAGTTGCTGCTATTTGGATAGAAGGGAACGATCCACAGAGATGTTTTGATAGGAGTGTGGTTGTATATGGAAAGACCGATCGTCGTCCGCAGTATATCCGAGCATACCATGGTTGTTATGACCCATTAGCTTATCCTATATATAACCCACGAGGGGAAACGGGATGGAACAAGTTTATGCCGTACAGTGGGGGTCCAATCACTCCACCATCTGCAACCCCGGCTTCTACTAATAATGTTAATTACATGGATGATGGGACTACTCGTGGTTATCAAGGTATTATCTCCTATATTATTTTCTGCTATAATACTGGTACTATTGAATCGCTGCTATAATACTATATTATAACATGATCTATTATTTTATCTATCTTGCAGCTGATAATAATAACGAAAATCTGGCGGAAGAAGGCGACAATGACGTACAAGAAGGTGATGTGCTAAGTGGAGTTGCAGAGGCAGCACAATCCACAAGATATGTAACTGCACGAGAATACTACTGCTTCAAGTTGCAAGTTAGACGGGGACTTTTTAATATTTTATTATTTGGAGGACGTCTTTTTCAGCAGTGGGCTGTGGATATGTATATAAAGATTGAGTCTATGAGGCTAGATTGGTACTCTAATCCCGATAACCAAAAACTAATACGGGCAGAGCTATACCAGGTAACCACTCATATTATTTTATTTATTTATTATTTTGTTTATGAACTTTGCAACCTTGTTACTGCCTTTCGCTAAAATTATATGTGCTTAAATATATTATAGGGACTGGTTGATGTTATCTCTGCTGGAGAGACGCAGGGTTCTAGGGTTGGCAAGAGAATTGTGCTGCCAAGATCATTCCCAGGATGCGATCGAGACATGCAACAAAGGTTCCTTAATGCTATGGCTATTGTGCAGCATTTTGGCAAGCCTGATTACTTCATCACCATGACATGCAACCCCTACTGGGAAGAGATAACAAGCAATCTCGAACCGGGGCAGGAACCACAAGATAGGCCAGAATTGGTTGCAAGAGTGTACAGGGCAAAGTTGCGGGATCTAAAAGATCTTTTGATCAAGAGAAAGTATTTTGGTGATGTTGCAGCATACGTCCATGTTACCGAGTTCCAGAAAAGGGGGCTGCCACATGAGCATTTCCTGCTGATCATGAAGTCAGGGAGTAAGTTGACAACCCCGGATGCATATGATCGAGTTATTTCAGCGGAGATACCAGACAAGGACAAATATCCAGAGTTACATGATCTGGTTATCAGCCATATGTTACATGGACCATGTGGCGTGCTAAACAAAAACTGCGCGTGCATGGTGGATGGGGAGTGCCGCTTTCAGTACCCTCGACAGTTCTGTGAGGCAACCCAACAAGGAAAGGACTCCTATCCAACCTACAGGAGAAGGGATGATGGATGTCGAGTCAGGATTAGGAGAGCAGAATTAGATAACAGGTGGGTGGTTCCCTACAACCCTGGTCTGCTCTTTAGATATAACTGTCACATAAATGTTGAAGCATGCTCAAGCATTAAAGCAGTGAAGTATCTATTTAAGTACGTATATAAAGGCCACGACCAAGCATCATTCTCGGTAAATGCAGACCAAAATGATAGAGATGATGGTGTCATCAATGAGATACAACAGTATAGGAGTGCTAGGTACATATCTCCACCGGAAGCTGTGCACAGGATATTCGGATTCCCAATGTTTGGAGTTTATCCGGCAGTATTGCAGCTCCAGCTACATTTGCCTGATATGCAGTCCGTGACATACAATGATAATGAAAACCTGGAGGATGTTGTGAGTCGCCCAGGTTCTAATAGGACCACACTGACAGAGTATTTCAATAAAAATCGTGAAGAAAGGGCAGCAAGAAAAATATTGTATAGAGAATTTCCAGAACACTACCGTTGGATCACAGGGAGAAAAGTATGGCAAGGAAGGAAACAAGCGTCAGGACAGATAGGGCGGATTGTCTATGCTAACCCTGCTGAAGGGGAGAGATACTTCCTAAGAGTTCTACTGAATCATGTGAGAGGTGCAACATCATTTGAGGATTTAAGAACATTGGCTGGTGTAACATACTCTACTTTTAGGGAAGCATGTGAGAAAATAGGGCTTATCGAGACGGACAGATCAATCGACGACTGCTTGACTGAGGCCACCACTTTCCAGATGCCGTGTGCCTTGCGAAGGTTGTTTGCTACCATTCTTGTATTCTGCGAGGCCACTAACATACGTGGACTATGGGATAAGCATAAGGACGCTCTAGGTGAAGACTTTAGCCGGGACAACACCAACACGTCGACAGTGGAGCAAATGGTGCTCAGAGACATACGGGATATGCTTCACTCGATGGGTAAAGATATCAGGGATTATGGTCTGCCACCTATTTGCGATATGAGTCCAAGCTCCATTGACATGATGAAAGAGGTTAGAGAGGAACATAATGTCTCTGTAGACCAAGAACACTTAGATATTTTTGATTCTCTTAACAAGGAGCAGAGAGAAGGGTTTGATGAAATCGTTCAGCATGCCTTTTCCAACAAGAGCCAAGTTTTTTTTTGTGGATGGTCCGGGAGGCACGGGCAAGACGTTCCTATACAAGGCGCTCCTTGCTAGAGTTCGGTCCAAAGGATTAATAGCCATCGCAACAGCCACATCTGGTATAGCAGCATCAATATTGCCCGGAGGACGCACTGCACACTCCAGGTTTAAAATTCCAATTAAAATTGGGGACAACAGCATGTGCAGCTTTACAAAGCAAAGTGGCACTGCAGAGTTGCTTCGTAGGGCGTCTTTGATTATTTGGGATGAAGTTGCCATGACCAAGCGTCAGTGCGTTGAGACACTTGATAGGTCCCTACAGGATATTATGGAATGTGCTTTGCCATTTGGAGGAAAGGTCATGGTATTTGGTGGAGACTTCAGACAGGTCCTTCCTGTGGTGACACGTGGGACAAGAGCACAGGTAACTGATGCTACTTTGCAAAGATCCTATTTGTGGGATAAAATAAGGAAGATAAGATTGTCACGAAATATGAGAGCACAGTCAGACCCATGGTTTTCTGAGTACCTACTACGAATTGGAAATGGAACTGAGGAAACGATTGGAGATGATTATGTTCGACTCCCTGATGACATTGTGATTGGATATACTGACACGGACGTGGCAGTCAACAAACTCATTCAAGATGTTTTCCCGACACTTGAAGAACATGCAACATCAGCCACCTATATGAGCTCGCGTGCCATTCTATCCACCAAAAATGAACATGTTGATAGGCTAAATGCAATGATGATTGAGAGGTTTCCAGGCGAGGAAAAGGTTTACCACAGCTTTGACACTGTTGTTGATGATACTCAGAATCACTTCCCTATTGATTTTTTGAACTCAATAACTCCAAATGGCCTCCCCCCGCACGAGCTAAAGCTAAAAATCAATTGTCCTGTGATTCTTCTCCGCAATCTTGATCCAAACAATGGCTTGTGCAATGGCACAAGGCTTATGGTCAGAGCATTGCAAGACAATGCAATTGATGCTGAGATCGTTGGTGGACAACATGTACGGAAGAGAGTTTTTATACCAAGGCTGCCATTGTCTCCCTCGGATGATATTTCTCTTCCTTTCAAGTTCAAGAGAAAACAATTCCCAGTGCGATTAAGTTTTGCCATGACAATAAATAAATCGCAGGGACAAACCATCCCTAACGTTGGGATCTACCTTCCAGAACTCGTGTTCTCGCATGGACAGCTTTATGTTGGTTTATCAAGGGGGGTGTCAAGATCAACAACAAGAATTTTGGCAAAACCAAAAGAGGACTTGGATCCTACAGGGAAGAGCACCAAGAATATAGTTTACAAAGACGTCCTAAATTGGTGATTGACGGTGTGTATACTCAAACCATTTTATCAGTCCTCATGTGAATATATATTGTTGGGCGTGTGCTTGATATTTTTATTTCTGGGCACCTTGGTAAACCATTTTATTTTTGCGGATTACTACTTATGATTTCTCGTTTGCATTAATACTCTTGCAGGTGCTGATGTACTGAGGATAAATGACATTTGGTGGACAGTGTTGATGTAAACGAGGATAAATGTCATTCACATAGTATAATATTTAGCAAGGTGCTGATGAGAGGATAGTTTTTACTGATCCAGAAGAGAAAATGCTACTATGGCAAGCATGTTGACAATGTTGTCTGTTTCAGATTGAGTCTTACCCTAGGTTGCGTGTGTTGACACATTAACTCTCTTGGTTGCGTTTGTTGCCAGCTTTCGTTTGTGCAAGTATGCACCATTTCAGTTCTTTTGGCTTCAGACCTGGAATTTCAGTCCTAGATTGGATCTCTGTACATCAGGTTTAAAAACTGCATACTGTACACACGACTAACTCTACATTTGATAGTGATGAGTTAGTTCAATAAGTATCTTCTCGGATGAATTTTGGTTTGTTCTGTAATAGATGGTGCGAAGTAAATAATTCACTTCCAGCCCTTGGTTGTTCCCTGTGCCTACGCCCTGGTTTTCTTGCTGATGATCGGCTGCAGCTACCTGCTTGCCTGCGGATGGCCGTCTGCTGCTGCTACTGGCCTGCTGATGGCGTGTACGGGCTAATAGCCGGCTGGTGCCCTTCTGCTGCTGCTACTGGCCTGCTGATGGCGTGTACGTGCTGATAGCCGGCTGGTGCTACAGGTTCTATTGCCATATTTTGGAGACAGGAACTATACTTTATTCATATTTGACATGGGTAACAAAACTGTGTACATTATGGATCCGCATTCTCCAAATCTATGGTACATGGGTGTTGATCCAAGCATGCCATATACAACTACATTAGATATAATTTTCAATCATTTCAATCTCGCCATGACATTGGCCAATCCTGCATGGAACGAGAATATTTATCTCTGGCGTCGTGAATTAAAAAAACGAATCCAGAAACTCATAAATTAGTAGGGTAGATATGCCAGACAAGACTTTATTATGCCTTGTTATGCATGAGTGTTCTCCGGATAACATACATGGTTATATACAATTGCGGGTTACTTAAACTATCGAAAAATATTGTTGTTTGGTTATTTTCATGTGAATCCCGGAATAAAACCGTTGCGTTAGCACGGACACTATACAATTGTGTAAAAGTTGAACTATGCAAAAAGAAATATTAGCTGTTCTCATATGCAACCCTAAGATTAAACCGTGGCGTTAGCACGGGCATTATACTAGTCTTTCTAATTATGCTTGTGAAAATTAGAAAATCTTGATTGGAGTAATCAAATGATGGAGCACACTGTCCATATTGGTCCTTGGTGCAGAGATCAAAACAGAATGTTTACACTTTCTTGGAGCCATCTACGTGTCACCGTGTGCCGGACTTTGCCGCCCTACTGAAGCGAGAATTGTTTAGACAAGAAAGAATGTTCAATGTTGCTTCCACCAGTAATCCATCAACTGAGAATAACTTTGTCTCATCACAAGAATGCGCATCCACCTGATCAAATTTGTATGAAAGCCACATTTGGCAACTACGTGCCTGCTGCATCTTACATGGCTTGCTTATCGCCAAGGACAATCTAAGTTCAGTGTTACACAGCTGTACAAAAAAAACAGGGTGTGTTGCAGTGATTTGTTTTCGCACACAAGCCAACCAGCACGGCCTATCAAAAACATGGGTATTGATAGACGTCATCCGGATGTTTTCTACCTGCCAAAACCAGCCATTGGTTTTGTGATCGGACGGCCGTAAACGTGTTTAACCACTCACTATTGTAGTGGACTAGTGGTATTACAACCGCAGCACTAGAGCTAGCCCACGTTCATCACCTGACTGACAGAGCTAGCCTTAAGCTGTATAAATACCCATGCATCCCTTGCAAAGCATTTCGTCCCAAGCGAAACCTCTCTACTACATGAACAATGGCGTCCATGATCTCGAGTTCCTTGCATTGCTTAACTTTGGTTCTTGTGCTTGCACAGCTCGCTCACTCGTTCACTGTCCCAACACCCAACAGGGACCTTGAGCACAAGCCTCAGACTTTGAACGCATACATCGTCTATGCCGATCACCTCTCCATGCCGTCCCACTTCGCCACCCTCAAGCACTGGTACAACTCCATGGTGGCCTCCATCTCACCGCAGGATACCAAGTCGAGCCGCATCTTATATACCTACGACACCGTGATGCACGGCTTCGCCGCCGAGCTCACTGACGACGAGGCCCGGCGCTTGTCCAACACTCCGGGCGTGGCCGGCGTGTACGAAGACAGGGTGGTGCATCTGCAGACCACGAGGTCCCCGGGATACCTCGGCCTCAACCCGGACTCCGGCATCTGGCCGGACACGGACTTCGGCGACGGTGTCATTATCGGCATCATCGACAGCGGCATATGGCCAGAGAGCGCAAGCTTCAACGAAAGCGGGCTCGGCCCCGTCCGGCCGACCTGGAAGGGCACGTGCGTCGGCGGCGAGCGGTTCAACGCCAGTTTGTGCAACAACAAGTTAGTTGGCGCGAAGGTCTTCACGCTCAGCGCGGAAGCGCGGCAGCAGGACATCGGTCTCCTCTCTCCGAGGGACAACCATGGGCACGGCACGCACGTGGCGTCGACGGCCGCCGGCTCGGCGGTCCCCGACGCCAGCTTCTTCATGTTCTCGCGGGGGACCGCCAGGGGCGTGGCGCCCAAGGCGAAGATGGCTATGTACAAGGCATGCAGCTCGAGGGGCTGCCATACCGTGGACATCGTCGCGGCGGTTGATGCCGCGGTGAAAGACGGCGTCGACATCATATCCATGTCCCTCGGAGGTGACGAGTTCGACTTCTACGCCAACCCTATCGCAATCGCCTTGTTTGGTGCCATGCGCAATGGCATCTTCATCGCCTGCGCAGCAGGCAACGAGGGCCCTGGAGAATCCACTCTGAGCAACGTCGCCCCGTGGATAACGACGGTCGGCGCTGCCAACGTGGACCGGCTGTTCCCGGTCAGCGTCACGCTGGGTAGTGGCGAGGTCCTCGCCGGGCAGTCCCTCTACGCCATGACGGCCAACCAAACCGGCTTGACCCCGCTATTGCCCAGCGACTGCGTCGACCTAGGGCCGGACGAGATCATGGGCAAGGTCGTCGTGTGCATTAATGCACTGGTATCCGATGGCATGGCTGTACAGAGGGGTGGCGGCTCCGGCCTAGTTTCACTCAACCTTGCGGACTGGCTTCTGGACGGACTCCCACTCTTCCCCTTCACCCTTCCTGCTGTCAGCCTCAGCTACATCGAAGCAGAGAAGCTCATGGCGTACATCCGCTCGGTGCCGTACCCGGTGGTGTCGTTCCGCTTCACCTGCGACACGGTCATCGGCAAGAACCGTGCGCCGATGGTGGTGTCATTCTCGTCGCGGGGGCCCAACCACGTCGTCCCTGAGATCCTCAAGCCAGACGTCATCGCGCCGGGCTTGAACATTCTTGCTGCCTGGCCCAACGAGACGGTTCTGGCAGACGCCGACGACGACCCGAGGAGATCAAGCTTCAACATAGTTTCTGGCACCTCCATATCGTGCCCGCACGTCGCCGGCCTAGCGGCTCTTCTCAAGCACAAGCACCACGACTGGACGCCAGCCATGATACGCTCGGCGCTCATGACGACCGCGGGGACGCTCGACAACAGCGGCCGGGCCATCATGGACAATGGCGCCAACGGCACGAGCGCGACGCCACTGGCTGCCGGGGCCGGGCACGTCCAGCCGCAGCTGGCGCTTGACCCGGGCTTGGTCTACGACGCCGTCGAGCAGGACTACGTCGACTTCCTATGCACCCTGAACTACACCGCCGAACAGATTCGAGTGTTCGTGCCGGGTTTTGTCAACTGCACGAGGACGCTCCCCGGCGGGCCCGGCGACCTCAACTACCCGTCGTTCGTGGTGATCTTCAACAGCAACAACGACGTCCGCGTGCTGTCGCGGACGGTGACGAACGTGTCGGAGCAGCCCGAGGCGTACAACGTGAAGGTTGTGGCGCCGAACAGGGTGGATGTGACCGTCACGCCGGCGAGCCTGGGATTCAGCAAGCAGGATGAGAAGAAGAGCTACAAGGTCGTGTTCCGAAGCAAATCGGACGGTGGACACGGCACGGCACAGATGGAGTTCGGGCACATCGTGTGGGAGAGCGAGGCGCATCGAGTCAGGAGCCCCGTTGTGTTCATCTGGAAGAACTGATGCCAGATAAGATAGGCTTGAGCAAAGATGACTTATCACAGAACTGAGAATTCTTCGTTGATGTTCTTTACATGTGTCCGGCGAAGGCACACAAGTACTTGGTATCCATGCACTTTGTGGTGGTAAAATCATTATTATTATAAAATAATGAGTTGATGATCATAAGTTTATTCTCCTCCAACCATCTTATTTATTTGACTTCTCACTACCCTCTACTTTCCAACAGATAATTATTTATACATCTAATAAATTTCGTTGCAACGCACAAATACATGGCAATACTTTCAGCATTACAGAGTTGAGCACCTCAACAAAGGCCACGCTTTACAATCGAAAAATGATCCTGCAGTACGGTCGTACCGGTGTGAATCTCGGAGGTAAGTCACATTATGATGTTGCAGTAGCACAATGTACAGAACGAGTGCGAGTAGTATTCGGCATTAAGCCCGTTGCAACGGAGACCGGAGCCCCGGGGACCGCCCCCACGGTGGAGCACTCGCGCGCGGCCGTGCCACCGTGCATGAGAAATCGAGTAGTGATAGCAAAGCGACCGTGCGCAGCGCAGCGTGTAGCTGCGCTGTGGTGGCCAAGGCGGCAGCCTGCCGCGGTGCCGCCTCGACCTTTCGAGGGCGTGTTTCTCACTTCCGGTTGCTTGTGTTGGGCCGCGGACGTGCTAGGCCGACCGTCCTGAGATGCGGTTGGGACGAACCGTGGGCCCTGCAGCCGCACTGGGCTGTTGGGCCGTTTGACGGAGCCCAGTCAAAATGCGAGACTGCGACCAGCCGACCACGCCTGGGCGAGTCAATCCTCGTGGTCTAATCCCAGTTCAACGAACATTTTTATTCTCCACAGACTAATGCTCTGTTCGTATTAATTTCTAATTTTAGATTTTATTTTAAAAAATTTAAAAATTAATATAAACATATGGCTTCTCAAAGCGGTTCCTCCACTCCTCTCGCTACCATCTTGCTACAGGGATAAAACAGTGATCATAAGTGCTCACGGCACGCGTACACATCTCTTTATTACTTTTTCCACCACTTATTTCTCCTTTTAAAATCCATTTCTTTCTAACATTACTATTTATTTTTAGTAAAAACTATAAACTATAACAAAAAAAATCGTCATCTCAAGCCAACACGAACAGCATTCACCGGCAGCAACCGGTGAAACAACGGAACTGGGCAACGAGACTTGAGAGGTCCGTTGACTACATGCCCTTACCCCCAGACATTCCTCTTTTTGCATTTTATTCGACTTATCTCGTGCGATACATAGACCAACTAGCTACTTAGAATCTTCAACTCTCCAAACAGGTCCATAGTTGCATACGAATGCTTTTCGTTTCTTTCTATGCTCGTTACAAATTCCAATCAAGGCTGTACCAGTTCGAGTATACGGTAAATCAACTCGTTTAACGAATAATTTTTACAAAACCTTTTTCAAAAATCTCGGCCGTGAACCAATCCAGCATATATAGTTCTGCATTACTGTTGCACGCAAACATGCATTTATAATTTTATACAGCAGTCTTCAACGAATGAAAGAAAACAGAATCAAGAACAATAATTTTCACCACAAATAGATTAACTTGAACCCAATCAGTTTTCGGTGTGTTCAAGCCAGAGCCACAGCTAGACAGGTGCCCATTTCTGGACAGGGTTGGTGTGGTGGACCGTTGCGTTCAACAAACCCACAATTTTTATTGCAATCAGCCAAGAATGATCAAATTCACAAAGTTCTTCCAGAGAAATCCCCAGACAGAAAGAAAGACGAAAATGCAACGAGCCTGGTCTCGTTTCTTAGCTGAAAATTGCACGACTGCTTTTTCCTGCAGTGGATAACGATAGCAACGTTAAACAGACGTTTCCATTTGAGGAGCAAGGTCGTTTGCATATTTATGTTTTTTTTTTAAAAAAAAAGATATGCCATGTTCTTGAGAGATACCACAAGGGTGAGCTGTCATATATATATATATATAACAGGGGCACCTAGGTGTCTGGACACCTAGTCTCCCTACCTTTGGATTGCTTTTAGATGCGTGCTAGTGTGATTGAGACTTTCCATCCATGATTAAGACTTTCCTTCCATGATTGATTTAGCATGCCTAATATATTACATACCATACATACCATTGCTCTAGCACGTATCTAAAAGCAATCTAACGGCAGGGAGTCTAGGTGTCTGGGCACCTAGGTGTCCCATTTCAGCGTCCTATATATATATGTATGTATGTATGTATGTATGTATGTATGTATGTATATGTATGTATGTATATGTATGTATGTATGTATGTATGTATGTGTGTGTGTGTATATATATATATATATATATATATATATATATATATATATATATATATATATGTGTGTGTGTGTGTGTGTATGTATATATATATATATATATATATATATATATATATATATATATATATATATATATATATATATATATATATATATATATATATGTATGTATATGCAGGTATGCACCAGTAACAGTAAGAAAGAAAAAGGATCGTTCAAGCAAATATACATTCTGCAGTGGAGCGCAACTGTGCAGGCTTCAATTACACAGATGTCGCCAATAGGTTTCAGGTTTACTAAAACAACAGTATGAGATAGACACCCCCAAAAATATTTTGACACCCCCTAAAACAACAGTAGGAGACGTCAGTGGCTCAGTGCTTACCACAGGTAAGCTTAAGGAACGGCTCATTCTGGATGCATGTATCCTTGTACGAATGAATGTTCCAACATCTGTCTATCTCACGTGCACGCCAGGGCTTCCCCTCTCCTGGCCTGCAAGATACAAACAGAGAGGAAGACGAAAGATGGTAAATCTGAAGAAGCAGTTACATTACCTTGTAGTACTCGCCAACGCATTTCAAGAACGCGCGTAAAGAACCCGAAGAACCATGGAGGCGTATATTCATTCAGGGATAGTGAGTTCAGGCGAGATGACACCTGCTTCAAACGGATCAACGCAGTGCAAGAACTGCGAATCAATCCGTCGATGCCAGTGTCATCTCTCCTGAAAATAGGACCCAAACCCACAAGAACAGCTAGCTCGTCCCTCCTCCCTTGACTGCACATACATTTGCATATCTGCCTATATATTTGGCGCTTCTTGCTCTCTGAAGATACAACTATGTATTCCTCTGCCTGCGTCTCTGCACAATGCGCATGTACATGTCTATGTATTGGCTGAGGAAGAGAAATTTAACTATTTGCCACTCTTAAGAATGCCACCTATTCAAATGCCATCTTCTCTATTGTAATCATGTTTTTGCCACTCTTAAGATGTGGTTCACTAATTAATTGCCACTTTTGAGCCCACGAGGCGCCAAATCACTGCCATGTCAGCATCCTGCTGGACACTTAGACGCGAAATGACGATTTTGCCCCTTACTCGTATGCCTATGTTTTTGTCGGTTTTGCCTGCGGGAGCAAACCCTAAACACATTTCTTTGTGTATCTGGATCTGGTGGTAGCGGCGGTTGGCCCGCCCCGCCGCCCCTCGCACCGGCGTCCCCGCTCCCCCCTCGCACCGGCGTCCCCGCTCCCCCCCGCTCCCGTGCCTGCACCTCCGTCACCGCGCCCGCGCCTGCGTCTCCATCCCCGCGCCCGCACCTGCACCTCCGTCCCCGCGCCTGCGTCTCCGTCCCCGCGCCCGCATGTGTGAGAGTACAGTACTATCCTTCTCCCCGTTCACTCTTTTTTTTTGTGGGTATGTGTGAGAGTAGCCGTGGATGCCCGCATTGGTTGATTTCTGTGCGGAATCGACTGGATTGGGGATTGGATTTTGATTGTGTATCATGGTTTTAGGGTTTAGGATTTCCATTACAAACCAATGGCACGTAGATTGTAGAAAGTCACACGAATATTTTTAGAGCTCCAGTAGGGGTTTGTTGATACTCATGTTTCTTGATCCCTAAAAGGTCACACGATTTTGCATTGAAAGGCAGGTGATTCCTGTTAAGATTTGATCAGGGCAAATGCAATTGTTGATTTTTATTCTTTTCGTTAGGATTTATAGGAAGAAGTAGATATTTTGGTCAGTGTATGTATGCAGAAGAAATATTGAATCAACTGTCTTATGTTTGTGAATATTGTGCCCTTTATTCATTTAGATGCAGTACGCGATGATGCCCTTTATTCATTTTGATGCAGTAGATATTTCTAAAAGATTCAAGTAACAATGGATTCGGATGATTGCCCTCCTTGGTAAGTTTTGCACCATTGGTTTATTATTTGGAGTTAGATTGAATTCTAACTCCAATTTTTTTTCCATGTTGATGATCATGCCAGGCTTGATCCTAGCGCCGCGTTTAGATTAATTGTTAGTGTTGGTAAATATATTGCGAAACTCGACTATGGTTGCTTGGATATGGAGCAGCAACAGTTCAAATGGTGGGTTGATGCTTCTGGTGGCTACAATCTGGATAAATTTCTGCATGATCTTGCAAGCAGAGTTATTCAGGGGCCTAGCCAAGAAATTTCAGTGTGGGGAGTGGACCAAGATAATAGTGCTGAGTTCAAAGTATCAACTAATGCTGATTTGGAGGAGATGATTAATGGGAGGTTGCACAATCAGTGCCTTAACCTGTATGTGGAGGTAATTGATAAGGTTGAGGGGAATAGTTCAAAAGATAGCAATATCACAACTTTAAGATGCCAATCTAGTACATGTGGTGGCTCAAATGAAGAGAGTGGTGATAGTAGACAAGAAGAGTACAATGAAATTAATGTGGATTGGAGCTTGTTGAATATCGAAACTGAAGATGGTGATGGGGCTTCTTTGTTGGATGAGGACAAGGTTTATGTGGCAATGGGTCTAAGAGAAGAAGATGAAAGGGCAGAAGCTATAGCTAAAGGTCCACCTGATGTTCCAGTTATTCCTGTTGATGTTCAAAAGGATATTGATGAAGCTTGTATGGTTGTACATGATGATGGCCCACATGAGTCGACTAGGACATGGGATGTGGAAGATCCTGACATGGATGTTGGAACCATATATCCTAGCATGGATGACTTTAGAATGGCAGTGAAACAACATGCTATTGTCAATGAGTTTGAGCTTGGGATAGAGAAGTCCGATAGATGTAGATTTAGGGTGTATTGTTCTGTAGATGGGTGTCCATAGAAAATTCGTGCTAGGACTCAGGTTGATAAGAGTGTCAGGGTACTAACACCTTTCTTTTTTACATTACATGCAAATAATATCGTCCATATTGTGTGCTGCTACTAACTATGCCTATGTTTTCACCTACAGGTACAAATAAACACAAATAACCACACTTGTGCATCTACTAGTAGAGTTTGTGGAAGGATGGCTTCTCGAGCTTGGGTTGCAGAAAGAGTTGTACCTTCTTTGAAGAAAAAGCCTAGCATTGGTGCTAAGGAACTTCAACAAGAATTGCAAGATAAGTATGAAATCACCATACCATACATGACAGTGTGGTATGGCAGGCAAAGAGCTGCACAGAAATTATTTGGCATGTGGGATGACAGTTTTGATTGGCTCTATAGATTCAAAGCAGAGGTGGAACTTAGATCTCCTGGGAGTGTAGTTGAAATAGACACAATCGTTGTTGGAGATAATATTCATTTTAGTAGATTCTTTTGTGCATTCAACCCATGCATAGATGGATTCTTAGAGGGGTGTAGACCATATATCAGTATTGATTCCACTGCACTCAATGGACAATGGAATGGGCATTTACCTTCTGCAAATGCATTAGATGGTCATAATTGGATGTTTCCTTTAGCATTTGGTCTATTTGATTCAGAGACTAAAGAAAACTGGACATGGTTTATGGAAAAGCTTAGTCAAGCATTAGGACCTATCCCTGCATTAGCTATATGCACAGATGCTTGTAAGAGACTAGAAACCGTAGTGAAAAATGTCTTTCCATGGGCTGAGCAGAGAGAGTGCTTTAGGCACCTCATGGAGAACATGAAGAAAAAGTATCATGGACCTGTTTATGGAAACATGTGGTCTGCAGCTAGAGCTTACAAAGTTGATAGATTTTGGTTTTACCTCAATAAGGTGTTAGAGGCTAGTCCTGATGTGGCTGATTGGCTTAGCAAGTACCACAACTTGCTATGGTCTAGGTGCAAATTTTCATGTGAGATCAAATGTGATTACATCACTAACAACTTGGCAGAGTCTTGGAATAACTGGATCAAGGACTACAAGGACTTGCCTGTGGATGTTCTTGCTGATGCAATAAGGGAAAAAACCTTGCTGTTATTTAAGAAGAGGAGAAGAATAGCACAAAGACTCCCTGGAGTAATACTTCCAGTGGTGGTGCACCAGCTTAATGCAGCATCAAAAGGATTAGGGCACTTAAAAGTAGTAAAGGGAGGGGATGAATCAGCTGAGGTGACAGAACTTTACAAAAATGTGGAGGTCATTAGACATGTTGTTTACCTTGATAGGAAAGAATGCACTTGCTTAGAGTGGCAAATGACCGGGAAGCCATGTGCACATGCTTTAGCAATGATCACAACACAAAGGAAACCACAAATGGAAAAGTATGTTGACATGACTTATTCTGTGCAGAAATTACAAAGAGCATATGCAGGTGTCATCTATCACATCACAGACAAGAACCAGTGGCCACAAGTTGACAAGGGATTCAAACTACTGCATCCATTGTGCAAAAAGAGAGGAGTTGGTAGGCAGAGGAAGAATAGAATACCGTCTTGCCTTGAGAAGGGAAAAGGCAAGCTGAAAAGACAGGTCAAATGCAAAAAATGTGGGGCATTAGGACACAGACAAGCAAGTGCAAAGTGTAGCTTAAATGGCACTAAAAAGAGGTACAATATTATCCAATAATGCTTTCCATCCTCATTCTTCTATTGCTTTGTATTTATATTGCATTTTCAGGAAAAGAACAAAAAATCCAAATCTGATGTGGGAAGGAAGAAGACAAAGAATGATGGAGAGGCTGGACAAAGTACACCATCTAACATGTTATCTACTAGTCCTGGGCCTATCACTAGAAGGTAACCTTTTGAGCCCACAAATTGAACTTGTACATTATTTGAAACATACATTAATTAATTAATGTTGTTGCTATCAGGAGGTTGGCAATGGAGACTTGGTTAGCTTCATCACAGCCTATGCCCTCCAATACTCCTTCCATAGAGCCTGCTTGTTCACAACCACCTTCTACATCATCTTTGCAGCCCACAACCACCAAGTTCACAACTCCCAGGAAGAAAGTTGGAGCTAGGAAGAAGTTGACTCCCAAGAAGAAAACCGACTGAAGCAGAATTTTATGCTTTTGCTATCTAATTTGTGGCCTGACACTCTAATGGTGGTTGCTATGTATTTTGTGGCTTGAGATTTCAAAAAGGGTTTATATTTGCTATGTATTTTGTAGCCTGAGACTTTTAAAAAGGCTTATATTTGCTATCTATTTTGTGGCCTGAGACTTTAAAATTGGCTGAGTAGATTTGGAGTGTAATTATAGCTTATGTATTTTGTGGCCTGAAACTTTGAATTGGCAGAAAACTGTAATGACGCACTGTTGCATAAGAAGTGTATGTGTGCTGATATTATGTGCAAGATTGTTTGTTCTTCTGGATAAAGAATCTGACCTGCTTTGATTGGGGCACTTGTTTTGTGTGCATGTGCCGTGCTTTGATCTGTCCATGGAAGAATATAAGTCAAACAAATATGACTTTACCTTTGCTCTATTTTTGTTTGTTCATGCTCTCTAGTGTTTGTGAAATTTCTTTTGGTTGTTCAAATTGTTATACTTTGTGGTGATTGTAATGGACAGGCAGAACCAAGTCAGACTTATGCAAAAGGCTTGTCAACAGTGGACAAGGTGATGACTCCAATCAATTTGCTGCACCAAAAACATTCTGTCAAGTTGAATCTAGCTTAGTCTTGAAATACAGCCATACACCTCGTCCAATTATTTCAGTATTTCCAGACAGCTGACTCTGTAATCCAGCTCCAGCTCAGTCTTGAAATATGGGAAAATTAGAGCAAGTGTAAAGTCATTACTGCACCGAAAACCGCAGTGAAATCTAGCCAGGGGTAAAATGGTCATCTCCTTTTTAGATTCCAAGTTGGACGGTGACATGGCTAAAAAATGGCAAGCAATTAGGAAACTTTCTCTCCCTAATGGCAAAAACATGATTACAATAGAGAAGATGGCATTTGGATAGGTGGCATTCTTAAGAGTGACAAATAGTTAAATTTCCCGCTGAGGAATGGGGACTTGGGGAGTGACACTGTGACAGCCATTTCTACCGAGATGGATGACGTGCATTCACACCAGGTGGCAAGTGATGTCCAGACTGACCAGACATGATGAGGCATGCAATGATCTGACAAGCTTTGACCCGGAGAACAACTCGTGCATTCACTTGCAATTTTGGACATCCTCGCTGCCACACTCGAAAGGAGTAGGTCAACGGCGTCATTAAGCGAGAACACGATGTACACACAACTGACAGGCAGTAAGTAGACCGTCTACCTAGGGGCACTAGTACCAGTGCCATGTAAGATCAGATTGTGAGTTCAATACCAGCAGTGTGAGATCATATGAAGGTCATCCTATCATTATGATAAGTAATTGATTTTTAGTAAAGAGAGTTTACGGAGTTTGAGTTTGGTTTTTAAGAGTTTGCAATTTTTCAGTTGCTTTGTGTTGCCAGCGGTCTGACTGATCTAGGGCTGGCGGTCAAACTGGCTGTGGGAGGCGACGGTCAGACCGGCTTTTGATTGGTGATCTGATCAGCTGAGAAGTTGTTTGAATATGCGTTTGTTCGAGCCAAGTTGTCTGAGTACGGGCACAATATGAGGGACATTGCTTGCGTGCATATGGGTTTATTGTTTGGTCTTACGTTTAAGATCAGTAATCTTGTTGTACATTTTGCATGGTGCATTGTATGGATTAATTGTGTCATTGATGAATTGATAACTTTGTGTATTGTGCAGTGCTATGTGACGGTTTGCTTGTTTGTGTTGATTGTAGGACTTCGAAGCTAGGTCATAGTTAGGTGTAGATGGACTAGGACTAGGCATAGAGTGGTGCCAAGGTCCAGAACGGTCAGAGAGACGCCAAAGATAACCAAGGCTTACGGGGTGGTTATAAACCGAGACGATGAGGAATCGGAGCGGGAGCTACCGGTGGTGGACATGATAGACAACGACAAGGTGGACGGGGACTAGGCTCAGGGAGGAGCTGAGATCCTGTGTGGTCAAGGAAGCCAGGTGATGTCATGCTCAACGAGAAGCATGTGGTGAGCTAAGTGACTTGGGTCATGTTTTTATATGTATGAGTAAATTTTTGCCACGCTAGCTTAGTTTGCAAGCTTGAACTAAAATTCACAAGTGATATCAATTATTGCAATTAGATCTTTTAAATTTGCTAAGTTGGATCTTTTGACTAGTTTGCTCTATAGTGATTCTTTTATGATATATGCCATGTCAAAAATGTTGAATCTAAAATCTGAATTGAGCTTTAGATTGAGCTATGCTAGTTCTTTATTGAATTATGCGTTAGTATTAGCTCTTTGTTCTTGAACTAAGTCAAGAAAATATAAAATGATCTCTTTTTGTGTGAAAAATTGATCTTACCAATTCTTTCTCATGAGATAGTTTGTCATTGCACTAGGCATGAATTCAGTGGGAGTTTTGGATGACCAAGACCACTCTTTAAGCTTCTTGCTTGGGATGGTCGTGGTAAGGTTTGAGATCTAGCACATGGCTAATAAAATAAATTGTGAAAAATGGTTAAAGTTTAGGAGGCAATTGTGGATAGCTCATAGTTCAGGACTTGATTTACTAACATAAGACCAAAATCTGTTTTATAAGTGTTAAATGTGATAATTATGCTTAATTCTAAGTGCTTGAACAAAGTGATTCAATATTGAACTTGTAGCATTCTAATTGATTCATTTTGAGATTCTTGGTTCTGTTTAGCCTTCTTGACATGGCTTATCTCATACTTGGATACCTTTAGATAAATTTATCAATTTTGAAGCCTTGCGTATCTTGAAATTAATTTAAATGCTTTAAATCGTGCTATCTTGGCTAAATTGATTATATATTCGTCATTATGATCTAGATAGATTTGTATTAATTTTATGGCTTCAAGTGGTATTTTTTAACTTGAACCTCACTTTGAATAATTTTCAAAGTTCTTTAGATTTTGCATTTCATACATACATGCATGCTCCCTCTCATGCAAAATAGTGTTATGCATTTTGGGGGGGGGGCTTTAGCCCTTGATGTCTATATTGCCAAAAGGGGGAGAATGATTAAGAAAAAGGCATTAAGGGGTGAAAAATTGCAAAAAGGAGGAGAGTATATATTTTTAGTGATATAAGTGGTATTATTTGCAAAAATTGCTAATTGAAACATTAAAAAAAAAGCCAAAATGAGATATATGAGTGAGGGGAGCTTTATTACATATCATTTGCCCTCTTTTGCATTTTTGGTTATTCCTTTTGTTATGACAATGGTCATAGTGAGCAATTATTTTTTCTTTGGACCATGAGTAAGATTTAGCTTTTGTGAGGTTTTACATGTGATTTAGAGCATTTGTAGAAAACTTGTTCTTTATTGGTGTTGCTCTATTCCACACTTTGTCAACATGGTTATGATTTCTTCTTTCTCTTCCAAATAGACCATATATGGCTTTTGCAACCTTTTGCTTTTCTCTTAAAACAAACTCAATTTCTTGCCTTTTTGGTGTTTGTCTATATACTCATCAAGGGGGGATTGTGAGACCACGTGGAGGTCACCCCATAGTGGTGATGAGTAATTAACTTTTAGTAAATAGAGTCTGCGGAGTTTGAATTTGGTTTTTAAGAGTTTGCAATTTTTCAGTTGCTTTGTGTTTCTAGCGGTTGACTGGCCTAGGGCTAGCGGTCAAACTGGCTGTGGGAGGCAGTGGCCAGACCAGCTTTTAGTTGGCGATCTGATCAGCCGAGAAGTTGTTTGAACGTGTGTTTGTTTGAGCTAAGTTGTCTGAGTATGTGCACGATATGGATGTCGTTACTTGTGTGCACAAGGGTTTATCGATTGGTCCTAGGTTTAGGATCAATATTTTAGTTGTATACATTTTTGCATGGTGCATTGTATGGATTAATTGTGTGAATTGATGACTTTGTATATTGTGTTGTGTTACGTGACGATTTGCTTGCTTGTATTGGTTGTAGGACTTCAGGGCTAGGTCATAGTCAGGCGTAGGAGGACCAGGACTAGGCATAGGGTGGTGCTAAGGTCCAGAACGGTCAGGAAGTTGCCAAAGATGATCAAGGCTTGCGGGGCGGTTACAAGCCGGGATGACGAGGAACCGGAGTAGGAGCTACCGGTGGTGGACATGATGGGTAACGACAAGGTGGACCGATACTAGGCTTAGGAAGGAGCTGAGTTTCTGTACAGATAAGGAAGCTAGGTGCTATCATGCACAAGGAAAAGTATGTGCTGCACCAAGTGACTTAGGTCATTTACAAGCGAAGACGATTTGGTGGAATCTGGATATGTGGGAGGCTTGGCGGCAAGTCATTGGGGCCATGTGGAAGATGGCAAAGCATGGCTGATGCTTCGTGGTAAACAAAGTGGGAAGCTTCGTGGAAAACGGTAGAGGAGCATTTTGGTAAATTGCCAAATACAGGAAAAGAAGCGGTGTGTGTGAAACCGCGGTATTGGCCTAAGTGGTTTGGTTCTTGTATGTGTTGAAAATATGAACAGGATCAAGAGTTGATTCACTAATGGATTAATGGATGTAAGCTGTTTTGAAAAGAGTGTGTGAGAGAGTAAAACCCGGTGTTAGGTGGGGTTAATAGGTTATCCCCGGTTTGGCCTAATGGGTGGTCCATTAGGTTTTAGTTTGGGTTGTGAGGCTATATAAGGGGAGGAGAGACAAGAGCTAGGGTTTGAGAATGTTGGCTAAGCCTTTTAGTGGCTAGCTCTTCCTCTCTCTCGCATGTGAGATTAGGGTTCCTTGGGTTGGAGCCTTGCGTGTGTGTGCTTTAAGCTTAGAGCTCTGCTATCCTGAGAGATTGACTGTAAAACATACATCTCCAAGTAAGTAATATATCAATCTTTGATAGGCTCCATGGATCCATCATATTTTGATTGATTTGCTATTGATTTGGTTTTTATTTCTTCTCTTCCCTTTTCTTGATCTTGTTGTGCCAACAATCTGTAAGAGATGGAGACAACATTTAGGAATCTATCTCTACCCATCCAGGCATTTTCATAGCATGTTTATCAAGAAAATCCGATTTTACTTGATTTGGCCTCAAAGTGTGATTTCTTGATCTGAGTATTTTTTGACATGATTTATTTCGTGTTCTTGCTTCCTGGAACATATGAAAATATATCTAGATCCATCTTAGTCATTGTGCACCCACGAGCAAGTTGTATTCACCGATTTTGATTTTGGCTCAATTTTGGTGCACCTTTCCTTTAAATTGAAAAGGTCTCAACTTTGGTCATGATTTTTATGATCGTTTCTTGGAATATGTTCTTGATAACCTAGAGAAGGCCCCTGCAAAATTTCATACCATTTGGATCTACAGATCAAAAGTTTCATCGACTTTTTGATTTGAAATCGGACTGAAAACATATTCATTTCTAAAATTACTGTAGCAATGGTCTTGTCGGGGTTACTGTAGCTTGCCTGATTTTACTGTTCATAGTGGTTAGACCGCTAAACCGGAAGTCAGACCGTCAAAGAGAGGTCAGACCGCTACGGGTTGTTAAAATGTGTTTTGCTCGATTTTGATTGGATCTTTTTCTTGTAATTATTTGTCTCTGATTTTCATATATTCTATAGCTACTAGAGTAAAGAGTTTTATTCTCAGTCAAAGAAAAAGTTTGAAAACCCTTAAAATTAATTTAGACTCTTATTCATCCTGCTCTAGTTGCCATACTTAGTCCTACGAGCAGACGCTAGTGTTTCATGATGTGTGCGTGTGCCAACAGCACAGCAGAAAGCTGTATGTGTTCCGAAGCAAATCGGACGGTGGACATGCACCGCACAAATGGAGTTCGGGCACATCGTATGGGTGAACGAGTTGCATCGAGTCAGGTGCCCGTTGTGTTCATCTGGAAGAGCTGATGCCATACGAGACATAGGCTCGAATAAAGATGACTTATCACAAAACTAAGGATTGTTCGTTGACGTTCTTTTACATCTTGGGTCCATCAAAGGCCATACACTCGTACTAAAGTATTTATTCACCTGTCCAAGTTGATCGTGAAGTTAAGTCTTTTGCCTTTTGGGATTGAAAAATGATGCTGCAGTACTGGTATTCATTCACCTGTCCTCAAGTTGAGCGTGAAGTCAAGGCTTTCGGGATTTAAAAATGATGCTGCAGTAGTGGTGCAGAACTGTACCGACTACAATAACTAACTTTTAAACAGAGTATCTTTTCAAGATAAGGTCTACTAGTTAATTATAGTATATATTGTACCGACTTCATTTATATTGGTAAAAATTGTACGTGAGTTTTAGTTACTCTGTAATCTCTCACACGAACAACAAACCACAAGTCGTAGCTAAAAAATCACTTATTTCAATTATTACTATTTATTTTTAGCTAAAAAATCATCCGTCATAACCAATACGAACACCCTCCAGTTCACCCTAGTCCGAATTGTCTTTGGAGACTCGGCCCTTGCCCCTCGGTGAACGCTCGTGGCTGTGCCACCGTGCACGAGAGGTGAGAGCAAAAGCCCGTGCGTAGCACCGGTGCACCGCTGCGTTGTGGGCTTCGTGGTGCCCGTGCCCGCGCGCGCCGCGGTGCCTCCTGCCCTGGCCGCCTCGGCAGACGGCAAAATTTCCACTTCCGCTTGCTTGCGATGGGCCTCGGCCGCGCGCGCTCGGCCAGCCGGTCTGAGAAGATGCGGCCTGGGTTGGATCGTGTGGGCTGTTCAGCCGCGCCTGCACGGGGCGGTTTGCGGGCACTCGTTCCCCAAAGAAATGATTCGAATTGAGCCGTCTCATCTTTTTTTCTTTCGAGGAACATTGGGTTAGGTTACCTGTCCATGCCTGGGTCGTGTCAAACTGTACTAGTTCGAGTTCCAAAAAGAGAAAAACCTTGGTACGAGTACATTCTTTCATTCGTGTATCGTGGTCGCGGTCACGTAAAACTAAGCCTTCGGTTCCTTTGGACGACAATATGGCCCCTACTAAAATACTGTATCTTTTAGCTTTTAGGCTTTGATTGATTGCGTGAGAGATTAACGACCACTTATATTGAGAAGCTACTTTATTCAAATCGACTTCTTCAGTGACTCTTATAAAATATTTATAGAAATCACAGTGAGAAATCATTCTATTTAAAAGTTATTTTCTAAAAATTGAAAGACAGAAATTATTTGAAACATTACCATAATATGATAAGCATATAATACATGTATCTCCAGTCTCCATAAGTGTCTATGGGTGGTTCAGAAAATCTTAATATAACTAAGAGGTTAAGGAATCCCCCCATCTCTGAGAGAGGTTCAGCACCACTGTTGCACGCAACATGCATTTCTACAGCACTTTACACAGAATGGAAGGACAAAAAGGAATAAAACCAACCAGTTCCGGTTGGTACAAGCTAGAAAACCTATTTTAAGACAGGGTAGGTACCCGGTTACATTCAACAAACAAACAACTTTCTTTCGATCAGTAAAAGGGTGATCATATTCAGAAAGCTCTCCCTGCAGAAGAATGCTCGAGACAGAAAGTGATTAGAAAAGCAGCCAGATTGGCGCTGTTTCATAGCTAAGAACTGCATGACTGCTTTTTCAAAAAGATAGCAATATTAAACTGTCACTTCCATTAAAGCAAAGTCGTATGCATGTTCTTGGGAGATGCGAAGTACCATAAGAGCGAGCTAAACCCTGTGCAGGTATGCAACAGTAACGGAAAGAGGAAATGATCGACCAAACAAAAATACATTCTGTAGTGGAGTGTAAATTAAATTAAACCCAAGCTTCAAGTACACAGCTGTTGAAATATAGATTTCATTTTTGTTTAGAAACAGTTGGAGATATTTCAGTGTGTACACAGCCATTAAGCCTAAAGGACGACTCATTGTGGAAAGGATGCATGGCTAACCTTTGTGTACGAATGATTGCTCCAGCATCCGTCTGTTTCACACGTCATGCCAGAACAATACATCTCTTCACCTGCAAGATAAACATAGAGGAGAACGAAAGGACAAGTGAAGAGGCAATTTGCATTACCTTGTTTATTCTTGTAAAGCACGCGCCAACGCGAACCAAGAACAAGAACGTGTGCAGAACCAGAAGACTCGTCGAGGTATCAGGTATGCACTCAATATTAAGGGATAGTGAGTCCTATGTTCAGGCGAGATGACAGCCACTTCAAACGGATGCACATGGTCTGAATCAATCCATTTGATGTCGGTGTCATCTCTCCTGAACACAGGTCCCAAACCCACAAGAACAGCACGCCGGCCCCTAGCTGCTGATCTCATCTATGAACTGCATATCTTCTTCTATGTGCTTCTTGCTCTCTGCACATACACTAATTAAGGTACTTGTGTGTGTGTGTCCCTGCACAATGCGCAGACACTATGTTTATCAGTCTATATATAGGCCGGGGAGTGACAGCCGTGTCCACAGCAATGGATGATGCATTCACACCGGGTAGCAAGTGACGTAGTCCGGCCATGACAGGGCTCGCGATGATCTGGCAAGCTTTGACCGGCGAAAGCTCGTGCATTCACTTGGTTATTTGGACAGCCTCGCTTCCACATTGGAAAGCTGTAGGTCAACGGCGTCATTAGGCGAGATTACAGATCCGTACCTCAAGCAGGTGCAGGCTGCTCAACTGCACAGGGCAAATTAGGGGCCCCTAAATTTTAAGTGATCCTTAATTACTAGTATTAGTCATTAGCCAATCTGGGTGAGAGTGAGTTAGGGAAGTCTCTTATTCTTCCTTCCTGGAAATATGAAGCTTTACTCCAAGTACTGATCGATAGTGATAATGATCCAAAAATGAATAGTGAAGCTAACTCTTCAGCGAATAATGAACTTGAGGATTTTGAATTTTTTTTAGTAGCAATAGTCATTCGGTATGAAATACTATCTACAGTAAATTTGGTTAGCTAGAACTTACAATAAAATGATATGCTTATTGATGTTGCTATGGAAAAAGTGCAGGGGCTACTGATTTCCTTTTTCAATGGGTATAGAGACACTGGTTTTTTTAATGCACTGGAAATAGCAAAAGAGATCACACTTGAGATGAATATTGATCCAACATTCCGTAGAAAGCGTGAAATTTGAAGAAAGAAACATTTCGATGAGAACCCAGATGATGAGTCGATTGCTTCACAATTTGCATAGGAGTCATTTAAGGTTCATTAGTTTATGCCTATTGTTGATGAAGCTATCGCTTCATTTACAAGGAAATTTGAGCAATATCGAGGATATCAAAATATTGTTGGTTTCTTGTTCGCTTCCTATATATTGCAGTATAAATTCTCAGAGAAAATTATATTAAGGTTATAATATTCAATGGATTTTTTCGTAATTGGATTTTTAGGTACAGGGCCTAATTTCTGATCTAGCACAGGGTCCCTAATTTCTCGGGGTACGGCCCTGAGCGAGAACATGGCGCCCTAATAGTAGTGCCAAGTTAGACCAGATTGCGAGTTCAATAACGTTGTTCAGACTAGTGGTGTTTCATGTTTGTGTGTGCGCCAACAGCACAGCAGAAGCTGTCTCATGGACCATTTTTTTTTTAGATTCCTCTTTGATTGCTTCTTAGATTGAGTTTGTTGTGAATTGTGATCGTTCTGTGTCCAGTTCATTGCATAGAGCAAGGCTTCTAGTTATGACAAATCAGAGGTCCATGGTCAACGATGCTGTGCCTCTCAAATCTCAATCAGATGAAAATGCTTTTGTTTCATCTCATAATCTTTGTGTTCCCCAAGAAAACCTGACATGATGGCTTGAACAGGTAAAAGTAAAACGACACCGAAGTACTGTTCTTTAATAGGCATATTAAGTTTGATCAACCTCGTCCTTCACACGGTCAAATGGTGCAGAGACTCAGTCCAGCGCCATTCTAGTGTTCTACGCCTTGGTCTTTCTGGTTGGATCATGCTGCGTTAGGATTAATGAAGAACGAAGAACGAAGAACGAAGAATAATTGTTCTCTTAGGGCATCTCCAACAGTGACTTATGAGCTAGCTCTAAGCATATTATTTCATATTTTAATAGAAAAGAGAGAAAAGCTATATCTTGATCAAGAGCTAGTCTCATACACACATTCTAAGATTATGTGAGAGTGTCATGTGAGGCTATTTATGTTATGAGCTATGTGCTAAAAGTTAGTACTATTGAAGAAGTTGTCTTAGAGCTAGTAACTAGCTCATACTGTTGGAGATGCTCTAACCATCAAGAATAATGTTGTTCCTCGTGCACCATGACTCGACTGACTTTTCAAGCTCTCCTTTTGCTTTAATTCTTCTTTTATATCTTTTCTTTCTCCTGCTTCTTACTAGCTTTTGCATGCTTGTTCTGTTGGACTATTTTTTTATAGGATGTCAATAATACCACCTGTAGTTCATGTTCAATGAACTTGACCAACCACAAAGACTGAGTATTGTACTGAAAAATATTGAAGTATGATCTGCTGCAGATCGTTTGTACATGTAATATAGTCAATAGATTGTTTTGAAGGACATAAATGTATGATGCGGTTGTTGGAATATCAGGATTTCACATACATGTATGTGATCTTCAGGAAGTATTATATGTGGTTTTCTTTGGTTCGGTCCGCCTCATATTCAGTAGTGTTTCCTGACTCATTCAACAGTGGATATCAGTCTGGACATAGGATGCCCGGATACATTGATACCGACATAGATACGCGATACACTGGTACCGTGATACGCTGTTCCCCCAAAAACACCGATATGACGATACGTGTATGTATATAATAATAATAATAATAATAATAATAATAATAATAATAATAATAATAATAATAATAATAATATGAGATATGGTATGTCACATACAAATAGACATAAAAAGAGACACAACACACAAAGAAAATGAAGAAGTAAATACCGGCTTAGGATATCTAGTCTACTGCTACCCTAAGTGTCTCCACAATTATGCACTTCTATTCCTGCTAGCCATAGCCATATATCTTGCCTCCTAGCCGCTGCTGCCTTCACCAGCTCCTGGCTGCCGCTAGCTACCTGGCTAGGAGTATACCATACCACCACAGTCGAGAGGGGAGAAGAGGACTAGTGGGAGGACTCATTGTGCGTGAAGACCGGGGGCGCCACATGCCACCGTTTACAGGGGAGAGGACGGTTGGTGTGGGAGCCTGGGAAAGGAGAAATTATATTGTACAAAGCCGACGTAGAACACAGTAAAAAAATAATTTTTTTATTGATTTGCTACAGTGCAAAATAGTAAAAAATAATTTTTTACTTCTTGCATGCCACGTGTCGACGTCCGGTTGGCTCGTGGCACAATCGGCTTTGTATCACAGGGGCATAATAGAATTTTTCCTGGGAAAGAGAGGAGCAGGAGTGGTGGTGTGGGGGCAAGATGGGAGCGAGAAGGGGCTACGAGATGGGAATAAACATTCTAGGTTCTTCTTTTGAGTTGATAGAGGTGTTATGGTTAAGAGGTATCGAGGAAGTATCATGCAAATATCGAAGAAGTATCATGAATTATTTTATTTTAAAAAAAGAAATTCACCAATACGAGTAGACTGTATCTATATCCGATATGGCATCCGATATTGATATGCCAGTTTTCTGAGGTATCGGTGTAATGTAGGTCTGGACTGGTGGTTGGGCGCATGCACAGGTTTGAAACTTAGAATTTAGGAGGCACATATAGCTAGATGCCTAGATGTATACCAATTATACCAATTCCTCTCAGGGGCAGTGCTCGGCATGCATTGGCACACCTAAACAATTAAAAACATGCAGAAAGTATATAGCCATTAGGGCTAAATTGTTTGTTCCATTAAACCTTGGTGATGATTATTGTGCAAGACTTTAGACTTGTGTAAAGCGTAAACCTCCATCGAAAATTTTCTTGCTCCGTCACTGATTTCTCTCGAAAGCAGGAGGAAAGATTGCTAGATGCATGCACATCATTGGTGATGATAAAGATCACCATGTAATTGGAATATGTTAGTGTTCCCGAAAAAAATAAATTGGAATATGTGATGTCATGAAGCAAATGTCAGCATTTAACTTTGACCTGTCTCCTTTGTTAGGTCTACACCATTACCAACAATAATAGAGCCTTGGTTAAATTCTTTAGTGCCCTGGATCAGTTACTTTTAGAGGGTAAAATGCTCTGAAACTGTTACATATTCAGAGAACAAAATATGAATTATGTCACTGTCATATTCTGTATGTTAACATGCTGTAATACGCGGGGTTTCCACATAACTGGAACTCCACATGACGACATCTCGATCAAAAACAAAATTTTATAAGAGGAGGATAAAAAGATTGTAAAGTTATCCAAGAAGGGGCACTTGCATCATTTGCGTATGCATGCACTAAATGATCTAGAAGTTCATGCACCTCAGGCAATTTACCTTTTTGTCCATGTTGCTATCAAAAGAGTAAAAGACTAATGCATACATGCATCCTGATCCTTTTCACGCTGTGAGAAAACGTGCAAACAAGACTTGGTTTTCAGAATAGCAGAAGACAGATGATCAGCTTGCTCCTTTCTCTAGTTCTTCCATACCATGCATGCTGCATATATACAGTTCAGAGAGAACTTCTTTGGAGCTGTTCATCGATAGATGTATAGATTCCCATGCTTTTGTGAAGAATTCCTAGTTTTCCACTCTTTTGACTAGGACTAGGATGAACATTACTGTAAAATCTTTTTCTTGTGGCTCCTTTTTTTTCTTTCTTTTGACTGGGTTCAGAGACTTTGAATTGTCTTCTTTTTTGAGGCAGCTGTAAACCTTGTTGCCTAGATATCCCTGTCACTACAATAAAATCCGAACGTGAACATTTTATCCACTACAATGTACTGCTTTTAGACTGGTCAGTTATACAGCCATAAAACGGAAAAGTCTACTTTTCAACCTTAACTCTGTCATTGGTTCATTTTTCAACCCTAAATTATAAAACCATTCAAATTGAAACCTCGAACTACCAAAATCATCCACTTTACCCCCTCAACCCAAACCAGACCGGTTTTGTCAGACGTAGCACCGACGTGTCCATTCTCGACTGACATGGTATCCAAGTAGAGCTGACGTGGCACCCTTCTTCTTCCTCCTCTCTACCTCTCTATCTATCTCTTCCTATACTTTCTTTGTTCAAATCAGATATGCTCCACTTGTTGGCCAACGGTAGTGGGCCTCGAAGGCCACCCTTCTCCTCCTCCATCCCTTCGTCGTGCTTTTGTGTAAAACATCGCCCCCACGCATAGCTTCAACTTGCGCTCCTCTCATCCATCTCGCTACTGTGTCTCACCGAGAAATCGGGAGCTTCTTCACCCCATATAAATTGCACTGTGTTACCCTCCCCACTCTCCCCCACCTCCTTCTTTCTTTGTGCACAAAGAGTGAGATTAAACTTGAGCTCGGCCTTCTTCTTCAATGCCGGGTGCCGCGTTCGCCAAGCTTGCACAGGTGCTCTGATAAGCATCGACCTCGGCACTTGTGCCCATCTTCTTCGCCTTGGATTCCTTTGTCTCCTCGTCAGCTCATCCTTCTTTTCCTCCCACACGGTCGCTGGAACACCATCTTCTTAGTATCTGATGATGCGTCACCCAACACCACTGCATCCCATCCTCTATGTTCCATCAAACTCGGTAAGATCTCCCAAAACTATTCACGTCACATAGTGTTCTAGGCGTTCCTCTTTGTTCCCCTCAATCAATTTTGTGTTTACTTCATAGGAGCTCGCTACCGCCGCCTTCTTCCCTAATTCTAGCTGAGCCTACCACCACCGATGCCATTCTTCCTCAGGTGAACTCTAAGCTAATTCCTTTCTCCTCAACCACCACCTAGCTTTCCCCCAACCTCTAATTTTGGCTCTCCCCTTTCAGGGCAGCGCTGCCACGATGAGTTCCAGCCACTGCCGTGGGTCACCGTCGCCAGGTTGCCTCAGTGCTTCCCCGACCTCAACATCCACACCGACAAGCTCCTATCTCTCCATACATGCCTATGTGCCTCTCTGTTTTGCCTTTCTGTATCACTGGTTGATGCCTCTCTCCTCCCCGACTCTGTCACCACACATCACCATGTGCCCCCGGCGCGAGCACAAGCCAATGCGCTTCCAACCACACCACCACCTCCCCTAGATCTCCCTCCCTTCTAGCAACCCATTTTTAAGGTTGCCTCCACCCTGGCCGTCGCCCTACTGCCACTACCAAGGCACTAGAATTGTCGCCGCATACCTCCCTTGTCTCGCCTCGGTTATGCCTCCCCCTTCTTTACTTGTGTCTATGTCTGTGTGTATGACAACTGGGGCCTATTTACATGATATTGCAATTGAGTTAATTAGGTGAAGAAAAGCGCCACATCATCTCTACCTAGATGCCATGTTAATGGAAAATGGGCACGTCAGTGCCATGTCAGACAAAATCGGTCTGGTTTGGGTCAAGGGGGTAAAGTGGACGGTTTTGATAGTTTGAGGTTCTAATTTGGATGGTTTTATAGTTCAGAATTGAAAAATGAATCGAAGACAAAGCTCGAAGGTTGCAAAGTGGACTTTTCCCAGCCATAAATTATGTTTTATAGATGCAAAATAGCTAGTCTGAAATGGATTTATAACCTATAGAGAAGATCAAGGGACAAGAACAGTGACACTTGAAGATCTTATCATGATCTGCGCAAATCCTTCCAAAGAGCATTTTAATCAGGAAAGAATCTTGTACAGGTGTAACAAATCCTTGTGTGGATTCGCCAAATCTGTATCAAAAGCGAACTGATCAGTGCACAGTGCACACCTATCATGATGATACTTTCATGTAGCACAAGCAATGCAAGAAAAAATAGAATAGGTTTGGTTGGATATATTCTTTAATTTGTGCGTTGCTTGCAGAGGTCCGGTAATTCTGTGTCTCTCTCATTCGTGTGTCATGCATCTTTCGTCTGAACTCTCATTTAACATCATGAAAAATATTCTGCCTGTCCAGTTTCACATGCTGAACCACTATCTATCAGTATCAACCTAGTACAGAATTTCTAGATTTATTTTTCAGTGTATTCCTTCTAATCTATTAGCACAAAAAACAGTGCAACTAGTTTCAAGTGTACGTACATACTAAGATACACTTGAAGTATCGTTCTGAATTTCTTATGCAAAGCAATGTGAACCACGGAGTCAATCCAAAGTTTGGCCAAGACTTGTATGCTGACAGTAGTAGGAACACATCAGAAGACTAACATGTGGTCCATGGCACTTGGGAAACATTTTTCATGTGTGGTAAAAGTTTCACTGGGTTCAAACTTCAGAGTGGTCATATGCTCCATCTACGCCGGACAAGTGGCACCAATCCAATCCCTTCACCCTTCGCTGGGATCTCTTCCAGAAGAACTCGTGCTCAAGTCAATCGAATGGGCCTATCCATGTCCCTCTCATAACTCTTTTCACCTTGTGCTTAACTGGCGCAAATTGGAAGCTTCTGCAGACTGCAGGTCTACCGGTCAAGGGAGTGTTCTGCTGCAGCAACTCAAAGCCTGAAACTGGTCCATTTCAATATGAGGTAGCAAGGTGACCGTGGACTAACCGGAGTCCAGAATTGCCACATGCCAATGGTATGGATTGAATTGGACTGATTTCTCAACTGAATCAAATCTTGATTGATATTTGGTTGTAGCTTTGAGCTCAAAAAAAGAAAACGTTAGGGCATCATATTTTCTAGATCAATCGACAGTACAACCTACTTTCATAACTAAAATAACCTAAAACATTATTTGCAGTTCTTTTTAGGAGAAATTTTGCCTCTGAGCTTAGCTGAGCCGAGCATTGTGTGTAGTGCATGGAAGCTCTCTGTCCCATGTCCCAACTCCCAGCCTGCCTAATCTCGAGCAAATGGGCCCGATCCCGGACAGTAGGCCGTCCCGAACCTTCCTGCAGATGAGCAGAAGCGTGGGACGGGCCGTCACGGCGAATCTAACGGAAGTGGGCCTCGTCTCGGGCAACCGCCCGGCCCGCTCGGCCCGCTCTCCCGTGCCCCGTGGCCGTGTAATCTACAGCGCGGCGGCAGCGGCAGAGATGGCCGCGCGATGAGACACGGCGGCACGAGGTGGGGATGATTAAAAATGCCGTGTCCTCGCTGATGGTGCGCCTCCACCTGCCCTGCGCTGCCCCCGCTCCCACCTACCGCGCCCTCCCCCCTCTCCCTCTCCCGCGGCTGCGAGCCTCCGCGTCGGCCTCGGTCCCCCTCGCCGGCGGCGGTGGCGGCTCCGCCATGTCGACGACGACGGTGCAGACGGTCGCCGACCAGAAGCGCGCGCTGCGCTCCGACGTGCGCAGGGCGCTCAAGGCCCTCTCCCCCGACCAGCGCGCCAGCGAAGGTGACCCCCCCCCTCGCCCCCGTATTTGGTTCCGGTCCCTGATGTAATCGTTGAGGCGTTGGCCACCAGCTGCTCGTTGATTTGCCGATTAGAACTGCTCTTTCCTTGTGCTGCACTTGGCTAGCTTTTTCGCGGGCAGAATGAACGTGTATTGGTATCGCGTAATAGAAAAGAGTGATGAAATTCTGTGCAGTGCAACTTTGCGAGAGATTATCCATAACATTCCAGTTTCTCGAGACTAGTTAATTAGGGCGTGTGCCCTGGGGATGTCCCAACCTGATGAAAAGTGTTAAGATAAGCAAATCAAAGGTTCTGGTTTGCATTGAAGTGCTTAGAAAAACAAGGATTAGTGTACTGCCTTTGCTTCTGTTACCGGAACAAAGTGGATTTTCGTTTTGTTAACTTGTTCTAGCGATCCAGTCTCTAGAGACCTTAAGCAAAATGAGGATGAGTGTAGTCTTTATGCTTCCATTGATGGAACAAAGATGGTTTTCTTTCTGTTGAAGTATTTACTTGTAGTTTCATATTTTTCCAGACCTGGCTATTCAAGGCACTATTTTGAACTCTTCTTGGTTCAAAGCAAGCAAAACATTATGTGCTTATATAAGTTGTGCGCAATTGCGAGAAGTTGATACATCAAAAATATTAGCGGAAGTACTATCTCCCAATTCTGGTGAGTCCTATATGCAGATACGCTCCTTGGTGTTTCTTTTCGCTAACAATTTGGTTATATTTAAGGACATGATGGACAAGCAAAGGTTCTTTATGTTCCTCGAGTGGAAGATAAGAATCGCAATATGAGGATGCTCAAAATCACTACCATGGATGATTTAGTTAAAAATTCAATGAACATTCTGGAACCATCACCATTGGATGCTAACAGGAATGCTCGTGAAGATGGTATGAATTTTATTTCCATGTTACCATGAAACTTTTCCCCATTTTATATATTTAATCTATTGCTTCAATAGGGTAGTTACCTTGGTGTGTATGCATTACCACTGATCCACTTTTGATCCTTACAGTGTTGTCAGCCTCTTCCCCTGTTGATCTTTTTCTGTTGCCTGGTAAGTATTTTCTCCTTCGTTACATTCATGCTTCATCATTAAAGCACTCAATTGGATAATATCTGTTATCCATGCAGGACAGGCTTTTGATAGAACGGGCCGAAGACTAGGGCGCGGTGGAGGGTAGGGACTAAACATTATTCTATCATTTGAGTCAATTCAATAATGGCCTGTATTGATGATTTGATGTTGCCAATGTACTTCGTGTAATTTTTACAAATGGTCAATTATGAAGTGGTTCAATTGCTAACTTCCAGTGCTAGTTAAAAACTGTTTCATGTAGTCCTCTATCAACCCAATAAAATATTGATTTACTGAGTGCCAATAACTGCATTTTATTCCACAGGCACGTCTTCCAAGATTCAGTTCAATGATGTTGAAATTTAGTGCCTTTTGGTTTTTGTTATCGGAGGAACCAGTTGTTAGAACAACAGTTACCACATAGAAAAGTAAATTTATCTTTTAAATGCAGAAACTCCTGGATTGGTTGATCCACAAGCATAAAAGCTCTTGGTCCAGGAAAGAAATCAAAAGCTTGTCATAACAGCTGCAGATCATCTAAGAAATCTAAAAGCTTGTAGCCCAGCCTGTAGATTTAGAACCATGGCGCATCAATGCGAATCTTGTGGAATCTGGACGGAGCTGGACTGGATATATGGTCTTAATTTCTCCCTTTTATTTGAAAGTAAAAGTATATGTGCAAACCTCACTTAGCATCAATTATTCAATTGCTGTTAGTTAAAAAAATAATTGCACATTCTCCATGCAGCTACGAACTTTTCTTTCTTTGTAGATTCTCTAGCCCTGTACAACTCCGTGATGTGTATTTGTTTTCTGTGTTGGGGAGATAGTATCTCTACATATTGGTTTTGAGCTTTGTTTATACCTCCTTTGGTTTGATACGATCTGCTAAATAGTCCACAATTGTGTGAATGCTTGAGTAATTTAAATATGCATAAAAAGAAGCACATGAACCTCAAATATGTACAGTACTATAATGACATGCTATTATGAGTAGTTATTTATACTAGTCACTTAGTTTTGTTTGGTTGAAACTTGAAAGATTATTTTCCCTTGATCTATTCTAAACTATACGTTTGCATGCTTGTTCGATTTAAAAGGTACTATGACACATTCTTGATGAAATATCAAGAACTTGCTAAAGAGAAAGGGTGGAGTCAGCCTCTTCTAGGTATGATGTGCATATTTTCAAAGTTTAGTTGTTTATATTTGTGTCCATAATTTCTTGTCACACAACTTTACAGAATGTTATGACATTTTAATTTCTTATATTTGTGTATACTTTGGTCCCTCTGCTTTGCCATTGCCCTCGTTTTGGTCCCTCTACTTCAAAAACAGGACCAATGTGAACTGTTTCAGAGTAGACTTTTTTAAGTAGATGAACCAAAATGAGCCCATGGATGGAGGTGCCATTACCAAAACTGTCATTTGGCAATTATGTTTTGCTAGTTCCTCTTGGTAACATGCCATTTGTATTTTTCCACATTACAATCATGGTTATTTTGTTTGGCCCAAACAGTATTGAACCAAATTTCAAAATTGGATCCCAATATCAATATAGCATCTACTGTTAGCTAATTCAGATCCCATCAATGACTTTTAATCATCTACCAAACCTTATTGTTTTATAAGGGGCTTTCCTCATGTACTTAATTTGAATGGCTTTTCGTTGTTCAATTGGTATTGTGGACTGGCAAATCATTTTGTTGATCTGTTGGAGCTCATTTTTGTAGGGTTTACAAATTACAATCAAGGTTCTCTGCTTGAACTATGAGACTTCTTAGATGAAACTCTAGTTCCACTGTAGAATGTAGAATTTAGTAGCCATGTTTCTGGTCTAGAATGGGTTTCTGCCTTTTTTGTCGAAAATTCAAAATGCCCATAGAAATGGTTTATGAAAAACTTATGTATTCAACTTTTTGCTGTAATTAGCTCACCTTAGCTTTACTTCCTCTCTTCCCCCCTCTTTGCCTTCCAAGGCTGCCTCTCTGTTGAACATTTGCTACTTTATAGTAATTCCTAACCGTGTGTAAACTTCTTTAAAGTAATATAAAAAAAGAAAAAAAAGAGGCACTGAGGCAGCACAAATCAATGAGATATCAGTGTATCTGCAATGGAGTGATCGTTACGGGAGCTAATGAGGTGTAGGAAGTTAGAGTGATCTTGCATATGGGATTAGTTATGTTCTCCTGTTAAGAACTGCAATACAATCTATCATGATGTGTCGTGCAGAATATAATGCGCATAAACAGTACTCGCGGCTAGTGTAGCAGCAACGAGGAACCTTCCTTGGCCAGCACAATTAAGGATTATATTAGGTTTTCTTAGCTACCAAGTTTTGTTAGGATATAATCTTATGTATTAGGAAGGGTATCCTTATTAATAGAAAATACTAGATTGAGTTGTTAGGGGCTCAACCTCTATAAAAGAGGAGCTGCATGCTACCATTTGAATCAAGCAATGAAGAAGAATTAATCCAATCTCTCTCCAATGGTTATTCTCCCTTATCTATAGTCTCATCTCTCCTCAAAGAAGTTGTTGCCGCCCGGCCATCCTCCCGGTAGTGTTTACACCGTAATGATCTAAAGATCATTACATGATGCAACCTCATTTTGCTTTCTTGAGCTATTTCAATTCCTATCATTAATAAGAGTGAGATTCTTGATCCAACTCCACAGCATGCTTAGGTCCTATTTGTTTATGCTTTTCCTTTGGTTTAAAAGCAAAAAAGCCGAAGCCTAAACAAATAGGATGCATTTTTTAACCAAGCTTTTGAAAAGCCATAAGCCATTTGACAACTATAAACCAAAAGCCAAGAAAGAGGTGCTTATTTTGGCTTTTGTGGGTTGGGAATAGGCCTTGCCACTCAACTTCGTGGAAATTACCCATGAATGCCATTGTTTATGTAATCCCAATCTTTTTCTTTTTCTCCGCATTTTTCTCCTTCCACCTAACTAAACTGCACGACTCGCCTCTAGGGCTTGGCCAGCGTTGTCCTCGCGCGCCAACGCCGATGGTACCGTCCTCGAGCCCGACGTCGGTGGCCCTGTCCTCCCCACTCCTTAGGCACTTCTCTGTGGCCTTGTCCGTCTCGTTCAGATCTCCGCCGCGACCCATTCGAATCTCCACCATCGCCATTGGACCCCCTCCATGATCTCCACCTCCGTTCAGCCAGCCACTCCCCCTTCTTCACATCTGACCAACATCGCACTCCATCCCGCCGGCCTCCTCTCGTTCGCCACCCCTGGTGGATATGCTTTCCTCCTTTCAGATTTGAAAGAGGGGAGGCTGGGCAGCTGCGACAGATCAGCTCTAGATCCTGACGGTGAGAATGATGGAGTCCAAATGGCAGCGACAACCCGCCAGTGAGGTTGATGGTGGCTCGGTGGCAGTGGAGACACCATGGTGGCTATCGGTGAAGACGTGGATTTTTTACATTTTTCTTTCTTTTTCTGAATTGAAATGTGATCACCAAGTTTATGGTCATGAATTGAATTACCTCTGATTGTTGTGTGTTCTACTCAGGGATGAAAAAACCGGAACCGGGACAAATCCCGGCCGCCGGGCGGTACCGGTTACCGGCCGGTTACCGCCCGGTAACCGGTAAAACCGGATTTGCAACCGGTCAAATTTCATCAAATGCATTTTTTTTGCGGGGCGGGAGCGGACCGGTAACCGGTCCGGTTACCGGGCGGGAACCGGTTTTACCGGTGAAAAAACCGGTAAAACCGGTGGAATGAGGAGGGTTGGGCTAAATATTTGGATCCAATTTCTCAACCCTAAATTGAAGTATTTTGTTGCCCTAAATTGGAGCTCCACTACATCAAACTAATCCATTGTAAAAAAGCTCCATCAAACTACATGAAACTACCCCAAAAGCTTCACTTTTGTTGCCCTAAATTGAAATATTTTGTTGTAACTATGAGACCAAAAGTAATTGAGATGTTTCGACATATAACAAAACCTTGTAAATTGCCATATCTCCTCTTCTCCTCTACCATTTTGCTGCAACTACTTGACTTCTCTCTCGCGTGCTACAGCTAGTCCCTTCTCCCCAGGATGCTGATTTCTTCTCCCAATCTAATGTGCCAACTGTTGCTGCCCTTTCTTTAGTGCTAAAGTGCTGCAAAACACTCTCAAAGACAAGTATCCAATGCCCTTTCCAGCACAATGGACCCAACATGTTTGCCAACACCACTACTAACTGCCTATCACAATAATTCACCCTTTTTTTACTTCCAACAATAGCTAATCAACCTAATATATCAAAAACAATACCCAAACTAATATACCCACTGCATTAGCAAGTCAAAAATTCAAATCTTCAATTCAAAAATTTCCGGCCGGTATTTTAAATCCCGGTTGCGACCGGTATATCCGGTTACCGGCGGTTACCGGCCGGTAACCGCCGGTTTTTTCAACCCTGGTTCTACTAGCTATTATTATGATTCGACTTATTTTTCTTTAAGTGATTCATTCCGTTGTTGGTCAAATCTCATGAGGCCATGACGAACTTTAGAATTATTGGATCGTAATGGAATTTATTTCGAACATTAGAATAAGGGTATTTTAGACATTTCAATAATAAGCCATCGCTCAAAAGCCAAAAAAAGCTAAAATGCCAAACAACCTGAGTTGGCTTAAAAGGGGACTGATTTTAAGATCTTTAAGCTAAAAAGTTGGCTTTAAGCTATGAGCCAAAAAGCCTAAGCCTAAACAAATAGGGTTTTAGTAGAAAGCATCAATTTTCTTGGTCCAACTTCTGGTTTCAAGATTATGCATGCAAATGGGAGCCTTATTGGACATGTAGGGAGGGAGTGATGACGGGTAGGGACAATTGGATGCCAGAGGGTCCTTTCTCAGGGAAGATGTCTATATTGATTTTGTTGCTTGGTGGATTCTTTTATTGTTTCATCCTTGTTGGTGTCAAACAAAAAAGTTTCCCATTTCTCCTTACCCTTTGTTTGATCTACCCATGATGTAATCATTGCTTAGTGCACAACTTTCTGGATTATGTTACTCACTATAATCTATGATGCCTACTCATACACTCTTAGATCATATCTCAAGAGAGATCTAGTCACCACCAAGTTTGTTTACATTGATGACTCCTACAGTGGCGGATGCCACCCTACCAACAATGCACTCCCTTCAGGATTGTATCGACCTATACCTGTCACAGCTGTGGCTTGTCAAGCCAAGTACGTAGATTGGATCACAATTTAGAGCAAGATTTGTTGCCAAGAAAGTATGTCCTGCTGTTTCAGGCCAAAAAAATAGCTTGCAGCAAAGAGAATGGCATAACGCCTTTGTCCAAAAAAAATAGCTTGCAGCAAAGAGAATGGCATAACGCCTTTGTCCATATTTGAACCGCAATTTTGGTCACATAGCAAATGGGGAGTCAACAAGTTGACTGGAAGTTGCATTCTGATTCTAATTGGGCAAAAGCTTTTATTACAATTTCATTTACTTCTACATGCCCATGAAATGTGCACCACAATGAAAACACTTCTGTCGTTCTGCATTTCATAGTTATATTTAATGACGAGATCTGATCTGCCATTCTCTTTGCTAAATGATTTAAACTAATTGTTTGTTTGCCTATTTTGAAGTTGCACTTTCATACTCGGTTCAAATTTTGGAGGAAGGCATCATCCCAGTCAATTCAACAGATGTTCCCGTTGATGCTCTGGTCACATCCTCTGGCGTTATTCCAATCAGTCCTGCAGCATTTGAGAGGATGTAATGAAACTGATTGGTTTTCTGTATGTTTTGACAACATACGACTCTTTCCTGAACTCTGCTTGCACGGCTGAAACTCACCAGAGTAGGGAATTTGTCTGTTTCTTGTGAATTTATGTTGTATCGTTTCTTTTTTCGATCGAGTGAATTCAGAGAGTGCATCCGTATTCTGAATGTGAGCTAATCTTACATTTGTAATGTAACGACGCCTTTGATCAAACAGTCAGTAAGTTCAATATAATAAATAATAGTCAGAGACGTGCTGCGAATCTTATAATTGTGTTGTCATTTCAGATATCTTGACATTTTGCATCTTCAGAAGTAGCCTGTCTAAAAAGCTTCATGAACTAGAGCAGTTCGACTGAAGTTTGACTGCATGGATTCAAGAAAGTCAAGTAAAAAATAACGTAGCTAGTATTTCCATATTACGTTCTAATATCCTAACAACATATTATGATCAATTGTTATTTTCCAAATCAAGACAAACTATACTTCCAATAGATGCACTTTGGCTAATTTCTTTTGTTAACATTACCACTGTTTATCATTAAAAATAAGGTATTTACCAACAAGATTTCATTATGATTTAATATGTTTAAAGTACCTAAAAAGCCAAAATAATATGTTAGTACTTTCGATTAGAGAAAAAAGAGGGGTATGAAAAGAAACAAAGAAATTTAATAGGAATGTAAATGCAAAACAGAGGGTTAGGAAAGAAACTAAAATTGCATGAATTACCTTTCGAATGGAATGTGTGGGGAAAAAAACATTAAAATTGTGGTACGAGCTTCAGAATCAGGACACTAAGGGCAGTCCCAATGGCAATTAATGACCAGTTTCTATCTTCCTTAAATGACCTGCCACGTAGGCAAAACGATGACATGTCAACTCAATTAATGAAGAAAGAGAAGAAAAAGAGTAGAAACCGTTTCTTCTCAGGGAAACCACCTCTACTCTTGAATCGATGCACGAAGAAACTGCAATTTTACCATTGGGAAGAAACTGGTGGTTTCCATGCGCGCTCGCACCGCTCCCAACATGCCTGCTCACGCGGTTTCCACTGGGAAGAAACTGCAATTTTACCATTGGGAAGAAACTGGTGGTTTCCACTATTTATTGTACGAAGAAACTCCCATTGTGTGAGTCAGTTTCTATATTTAGATTTTTGCTGATGTGGCTATCTTAGATCTCGCACATGGTTTCTAACATAGGGACTGCCCTAAATCAGAGAAGACCGACAGCGGAGACAGCCACCAATGCACCGAAGCCGCCGAAGACCGGACATCACGCTCTCCCGGCTGCGAGGGCGCATGGCGGCAGCGCGGCGTCTCACGGGCGACAACGTGTCGACTCTCAAAGCAGCGCGTGGCGGTCCATGAAGGTCGGCGGCGGCGGCAGTTGGTCGCGAGACTCAAAATTGGAACGTGAGGAGGCAAGGGCGAAATGAAATGGGAAGCAGAGAAAGTATATGGTGGACCCTAAATGTTAGTTTTTCTGTACAAAATAAATAAAGAGCATATTCTTTTTAGTTTTGTCTTATGTTTTTTTTTGCTGCGGTTTATTACTTTTAGGCTATTCGTGAAAGAGAATACGTAGTAATAAAAACTCGCGAGTGGTTTTGGCCGATATAAATGAAGTCGGTACAATATATATTACAATCAATTTATGTACCTCGTTTTAAAAAACACTCTATTTGAAAGCTAGTTACATAGAAAAATAAAAAAAGTTTTTAGAAACCGAAAACAAGAGGCCCAAAAGATAGATAAGTTTATAAGGAATTTTTAAAATAATTATTTTTAATTCTAAATTACAGTATTATACTTGCTTTATTTTTTTACAGTTTTGAATATATGTCGCTCCACGGTTAGGCGACTTGGACTAGTTGTCCAACCGTTGGATAACATGTGGCCAAGTCGCATAACCGTTGCGCGATTAAACCCTGTTGCCCAACCGTTGGGTGACAAGATCCCTAGTCGCACAATGGTTAGGTGACTTGACCCCTAGTTGCTCAACGGTTGAACGATTTCAAAAAATAATATAATTATTTTATTAATCCGATAAAAATAATTGTGGGGTAAATGACAATTGTTGTAGGTGATACATTTAGCAAATCTTGTTTGTAAGTTGTTTGTTTTTTGAAGTAAAAGGGTATACAATGTCGGTTGATCCGTTTGTGATTTTCGTAGATTGTGAATAGTACAAAATCTGTTAGACTGTAATAACATTTTGTGATCATCGTATGTTGTTGTAGTGCGATAAATTTTCTAAAATTTTTTGTGAGGATGATTGAGGTAGCAACGATTAGTAAGTAGAAAGGTAAGTAATATTAGGATGCAATAAGGAATTCGTACACGAAGGAAGACAAAGAAAAATACGTACACAACGAAAATTATACACAAATTAGGAGGAAAACCCACAGCTTGCCACCAGTTACACCACCCGCAGCACCTCCTTTGTTGTTGCCACATATGACCCCTCATCGGTGCCTGCCCGTACGACCTCGCTTGGCCTTCCCCAAAGAGGGGTGTCGACGCCCTGACAGTGTGAGGTGGTCAGGAGCCCTGTTGACCCGTGCTCCCAACGCCTCGGGGGTGGACTGCACCTGTGGCTATGTGGGAACTGGCGCGCTGCTGGGCTGCGACCTAGTAAGGACCTTTGCTGGGTCGTCTGCTAGGTAGTCGCTCGTGTCCACTACGAGATCCTTGGGGGGGGGGTAGTGAACTCTTGCCCGGTGTGTCGTACCTGTAGGACAGGTATTGTTTATTCGTGTAATATATCGACATGAAAAAACCTTAAGAGATGAAACATACCTTATGCATGGGCCATGGCATGCAGCCAACTGTCGTACCCACCGGGCCAGCCCTGGCTGAACAACGTGTGTTGCCCTGCCGATGGCAAGTAGGGGTCCACGGACGACAACGGTGGTGGTGTGTAGGTATGTGCCCATGCTGACCCTCCGGCCTGGCCCGACGGCAGTAGTGGCGGTGACCGGGGGTAGTCATGTAGCCCTCCAAAGCCTTCTACCTAAGCTGCAGGACGTGGCGGCCTTGGTGTGCGCGTCGACGTGACCACCTTCGGGGGTGTCCTGCATGACGAGAGGGCAAGGGCACACCTCGCTCTCTTATAGACCTGATGGACAACGTGCAGCAGCTTGTCAAGCATCACCTCCAAACCGTGGGCAACCCTGTCCATGATCAACTCGGTGTCTCCCACGATCTTGGCGGTGATGTCCGTCTGCAAGAAGTACATAAAGGCGTCAAAATAGTAATTGTTGTAACCGTACTCTGAAATTTTTGGACACAAGAGTACGTACAACGAGGGTGAAGTTCCATGCTAAGTGCACGAGGTACGCGTCAGTAAGTGATGGTATGTGAGTAAGGGGAGGGTCAACGGCATGCGCTAGCCTGGTGCGTTTCTGTGGAGCGTACTAGTGTAGGTACTCATTGTACGTGTTGGGGTCATACACGGTGCTCTCCTGCATGAAGTCCTGGAGTGCTGCCGCTCACTCCGCCACCCACGGCGCCATCTTCGTGGCCCAACTCATCCCACTACCACCTCTCCTATTATGCATGCGGAATGTACAACTGCAATAAGAAGGCATTGTAACATAACTGAGAAAAATATAGGAGATGTGTTGTGTGTAACTCACGTGTGGGTCGAGTCAGGCACCCGACGCCCTATGGGGATAGGAACAAACTGGCACATCACCCTGTGCACCAGGTAGTCCTCGATGAACACACCGAAGACAAGCTTTTTTTTGCATGAGTCAGTACGCCCGGTCACGCAAGCACAGTGACGAGAACCCGGTAGGGGCGCGGTTTGCCATCTCCTGACCAGAGTACAGCTCCCAGTGCACGTTGTCAGTGGTGAGGCAGTCGAGGTGCTCGACCAAGTTGTTGTACGCACGAGTGACCTGCTGGTGTGCAAACTGTGCCTACGAGCCAGAACCGTGGTTACAAAGGATGACGCATAATACATGTATAGCAAAGATTCAGGAGAGTACGTACACATTTACGGCACCAAAGGGACCCTTCAGTAGGCTGGTCTGAGGAGGAAGCGTTTGAATGACCATAGCAGTAGCAGGAGAGGCAACCTTTGAGGACAGGGGTTGTCCTCATCCTGCAGCAAGAGTCGCACTTGCCGTGATACGTCAAGGCAAGTAGGGCTGATCCTAGCTGTAGTGCACCTTGTCTCCATCGGCGATGGCCCTTGCATACCGCACAAGGCAGGCATTGACGGAGTCACCGTGGCTACTGGTAAACAATACCCAGCCGAATAGCTGTAGCAAGTATGTCTCGAGGTGCTGCAACACCTGGTACTCATTGGCGTCTGGGTCCATCCGCTCGACCTGTGCACAAACGAAAAAATAGTAAGCTCATCATATGTCAAAGATTTTGCATCGCTAAAAAGAGAAAATAGAAAACATATGTACCCCAAACTGTGACAGCCAGTGCATGGGGGCCATGCTTTTGTCATGCTCTGAAGATGTAGTACGCTGCTACGGCCTCAACCTCAGCTGGAAGAACCCCATCAAACCTGTCCAGGAGGTCATCGCGCCAGTTGGCAGACGCATCCGCTGGGGAGACAGAATCTCCCGCGATAGGCAGGCTGAGCAATATCGTGATGTCCTGTAGAGTGGGGGCCATCTCCCCAAATGAGAGGTGCAAGGTGTGCATCTCAGGCAGCCACTAGTCCAGTAGAGCTGTCAGCAACAACCGGTCGAACGGGAACCATCGTGACTGCTCCGGGCTAGCCTAGACCTCCCCGACCTCCTCGACTAGATCGCCATCCTTGTCGGTGGCCTCCACCATCCGTGTGAGAGGTAGAAGACCAGCATCGCTTAGCCTGCAAAGCACGAAGAAGTAAGTAGTACCAACACAAGGTAGGCATCGCCAGAGTCACCTTGGCGGCTAGTAAATAGTACCAAATCGAATAGCCACAGCAAGTGCACCTCAAGGTGCTGTGACACCTGGTACTTATTGGCATCCGAGTACATCCGCTCAACCTATGCACAAACAAAAAAATTGTAAGCTCGTCATATGTCAAAGATAGTGTATCATTAAACAGGGAAAATAGATAGCGTATGTACTCAGAATTGTGAAAGCTAGCACATGGGGAGGCCATGCTTCTGTCGCGCTGCAAAGATGTAGTACGCTGTCATAGCCTCGACCGGAAGAACTCCGTCAAACCTGCCCACCAGGTCATCATGCCAGTTGGCAGCACATCCGCCAGGGAGACATCCTCTCCTGCGATAGGTAGGGCGAGGAGCATCATGACATCCTGCAGAGTGGGGGTCATCTCCTTAAATGGGAGGTGGAAGGTGCGCCTTAGGCTGCCACCGGTCCAACAAAGCTGTCAGCAACGCCCGATCGAACGGGAACCATCATGACATTTTCGGGCTGGCTTGGACCTCCCCGGCCTCCTCGATTGGAGCATCGTCCTCGTTAGTGGGCTCTACCATCCGAGTGAGAGGTAGAAGGCCTGCAAAGCACGAAGAAGTAAGTACATAGCGTAAATATCGTAAAAAGAGCCACACTTTGTAAACAAAGCTGTCTCTCTAGCGTGGGTCTAGTCTCCAATCCATCGGGGTGTCCACGTGCAGACCACCCCTAACTAGGTCTCCTCGTCCCCTCCCTCACGATGCAGGACACGACGGCTCGTGTGGTGTTGCGCATCGACGTGCGGGTCCAGCAGGCTGAAAGGCCAGTCCGAACTACCAAGGTCGCGAGCTATATCTACAAATCAATTTAAAGTTAGCAATTACGACACAATTATTGGTTCAATTATGAATAGCGTAGCTCTGGGAATTCTTCAAATCATACCTAGCCAATTTCATGTATGCTATTATGCTAATTTAATTTCTTGTTGGTGCACACACATTTTTCTACCTATCTAAATAATTTTAGGTCTCAGTGTCATTGGACTAAATTCTTCCCTCTTTCTACCTATTCTTTTTTAGTAATTAGTACACACGTGATAATTTACTTACAAATATAATAGAAAGTAAATCTTAAATAATAATTAAATTAATTATACTAAGGCGTCCCTCTGTGATGTTTGAATTTTATTTTCATCATTTGCAGATTTTTATGACTCAAATGCTATTTAAATCGCCACATACAATTTTAACCGCTAAGCGTAATCTTAAATCGTCGCGTACTATTTTAAATCGACGAGTGCTATTCTAATTGTCACCAATAGTTTTAAATCTTTTGATAGCTATTAATTATTCTAAACATTAATAAAACTTATTACATGGTTTCTATAATTTATAAGCGACTAAAAAAATTAACTGGGTCTTCAAATGCACAATAGAGCGATCTAAGCGACAATATAATTATTAACAACTAAATTGACGTTACTTTCTAAACTACAAATTTAACAATTTCGGTTGCTATTCTACCATGTTTGAAAAATAAATATATAAAAAATACAGAAAACTTACCGTCGTTGATGCACAGATCCCCTTCCTCTCCTCTCCTCCTCCTCTCTCTTCCCTCCTCTCCTCTCTTCTTTTTTTCCTCCTCTCCTTCTCCCCTCCTCTCTTTTCTCTTCTCCCTTCTCACCTTCCTCTCTCTCTCGGCTGGCCAAAATAGCCAAAATGAGCATAGTGCCAAGTGTCAGCCACGCATTCGAGGGGATATACCCCTAGTCGCTCAACCGTTGGGTGACTAGTGGTCTTGTCACCCAACAGTTGGGAGACTAGTCCAATCGCCCTATCGTAGAGCGACATATGGTCAAAACTACAAAAAAAAGCAGGTATAATACTATGATTCCAAATTAAAAATTGATTATTAAAAAAAATCAGTTTATAAGCACCTCAAAACATATTTTGGTCATTACGCTATAGAATCAATGTCGATTTTATGTGTGGCCAACATGTCCTAAATGTCATATAAGCTATATAAAAATTACAAACTTAAATTTTATCTTTTAATGCTAATAGTTTAAAAAAGCTAGCCACCACCCTGCTAGCTTATTGATAAAGCAACATGTATCCTTAGAAACAGGGGCGGAGCCACCGGGTGGGCTTCGTCAAGCTTCAGCCCACCCTTTGGCCCACCCCAAACACCCCCTCCCCGAAGCTGGGCCAGCCCAGGTAGGGCACCGCATCACTCTATCTGATGACGCAGAGAGACCATCCATGGACACACACGCACGGGAGAGACGAAAGGGGCTACACACACACACCTCAGCAGCTGGCACCTGGTGGTGTTGGCGCCTGGTGCCTGGCAGAGAGCAGATCTGGAAGAGCAATGTTGGCGGCTCGTGCCCGGTGGAGAGCAGATCTGGGATCGAGACTCGGGAGGGCGATGGCCAGCGGTCGCATCATGGCTTCGCTAGGGAGTGGGGGAGCCGAACTGAAGGAGGCTCAGCCACTGGGGCGACGGCTTGTTGGAAAATCTTGTTGTTGTGTGTAGTCGGTGTGTTCGAGTTGTGTGTAAAGTACTCGGTAAGTTCAAGTATTGTGTTATCATTGTTGAGTACTCATGTATTGAGTACTGTGTAATTGTGTCAAGTGCTTGGTGTATTCGAGTACCCAATAGTCATGTGTCAAGTACAGTAGTTAAAGACTCGGAGTCAGAGAGCAGTTGGAGACCGGTCGTAGTCATAAATCGAACTGTGCAGTGATCGTAGTCGTGAGTCGATGCAGTCGGTACTCGGAGGAGTACTGTAACAGTCGGTACCAAAAGTACTGTAGCAGTAGTCGTAGCTACAGTGGTCATAGTACAGTGATCGTAGCACAGTAGTCATAGCTACAGTGGTTGTAGCTACAATGTTGCCGTAGAAGTCGTAGTCTTGAGTCGAGTTGCATTATGGTTGATGGTTGGTACTCATATGCTACAATATCCCGATCGTGCTTGAAGACCGGCAGTAACATCTGTGTGAGTGGTACTACCGGAGATGCTGGTCGACAAACTGTGGGTGGTGAAACGGTCGATAAAGCCATGGTCGAAGATGTGGTCGACAAGCCATAGTTGGTGAAGCGGTCAAAGACACCGTAGTCAAAGGCACTGTGGTCAAAACATCCGTGGTCGTGAGGCATGGTCGAGGCACTGTGGTCAGCAAGACAAGGTCAAAGAAGGACTCGAGGGAGAACCTGAAGAAGGTCAAGTCTGTGTGTAGTCATAGACCGAACCAAGTAGTAGTTAGTTTGCACGTAATCGGTTATGTTCACTAAGCTGTGTGAGGTGGATGATGGAACGAGTTGTTCGGGTAGTGCGAGTCGTGGAGATCGTGCTAGAAGACTCGAGCAGTTTGTTAGTCTGTGTACATGTAATCTGTGAGTATAAATAGAAGAGAAAATGGAAAAGCTGTGAGCGGATTGATGCAGCGAAAACTCTTGTGTGTCTTAAGTTGAGCAGAGGTGTTCGCGTGTGTTTTCGATCACTGTGTATGTACGTCAGGTTTCGTCTCTGGGCCAACACGGCTGAGGCACCAAGGGCCCGAGGCCAAGTAGACCCCGGCCAACCGACGTAGCCAGTGTTGGTTTCAAGCCAAGGATCGTTGCACACTCAATGAAAAAAAACAAAAGATCACTCAAGAATGCACTCGCTCAGGAGGTGGACAAAACAGAACACAAGATTAGTTTCTCTGGACGCAACGCTCTGTTGTTTTCTGAATATTGCAGGATAGGGCACAGTACAAGAAAATGAACACACACGCGAGAAGATGATCGGAGTAAGAACTCAGAGTTTTTTCTGTTGGCCGCAACTGCATAGCCAAACTCTTCTTACTTTTCTGTTCTTCTCGGAATAAAGCAATGATTACACAGCTCAAATAGCTAACGCGCAGCCGAGAACAACTACCATGATCCGCTTTCTATGCCACGCCTCCATAAGACTCGGCCACTAACGAAACCATACATGCAGCTAGTGGAACCATTCGTGCAGCTCTATGACTTGGTAAACAAACATATGCATAGCTAGCTACCTGCACTACTACATGAAACTAAATCCATGAGATACCGATTGGAATACAAAAATACTAATGACAAGATTATTTTCCAACAATCACCCCCCTAATCTTGTCATGTGTTATTTGAGCACCTCCTTAATCTTATTGCTTAGAGCAGCGCTGGTTCTTCGTCGGCATCCGCCTCGATGAGATATGCCTTCGCTTTCTCCCTCTTGTTGGGCTTCTGGCATTCTGAAGCAAAGTGTCCATAATCGTTACAATTAAAACACCTTACTTTCGTCTTGTCAACTCGTCGGTATCGACGTCCACCACCGCCACCAAAACCACCTGAGGAGCCTTCACCTTCACGCTTCGACGATCGGGCCTCCCACTCTGCGCGCGTCAGGAGCAAGTGCTCCTCGTCGTCGTCGTTGTTGCCGTAGCGACGTTCTCCCTCTTCCTGCGTCTTCAAGCGGCCGATTAGCTCTTCGATCGACATATTCTTTATGTCACCGAATTGCTCAATCGTGGTGACGACGGGAGAGAACTTCTTAGGCACTGCACGAAGAAACTTCCGCACGATGTAGGACTCCTCCATCTTTTCGCCTAGACCTCGAATCTTGCTGACGATTGTCGTCAACCTCATCGCGAAGTCATCGATCTGTTCGGTGTCCCTCATGCGCAAGTTCTCAAACTCGCTTTTGAGGTTTTGTACACGCGCCTCCTTGACGCGATCGGCACCGAGATGCATCACCTTCAGGGTGTTCCAGGCCTCCTTTGCGGTCTCCTTCTCAGCTAGGAGCAGCAGCACGTCTTCCGGCACCGCGAGGAAGATTGCCGCGAGCGCCATTTGATCTTGCCGCTCGTTCACCTCTTCATCCACGATTGCGTTCCACACGCCCTGAGCGCGCATGAACACCTTCATCTTCACGGCCCATGTTGTGTAGTTGCTCCTCGTGAGCATGGGATACGGGAGGGAGATACTGCCCTCGCGCGCCGACGCCTTCGGCACGCTCCCATCGCCGGTCTTCTGAACGCCCCCATCGGCGGTGACGTTTCTCGGCGGGCTCGAAGATGACATGGATGAAGGTGTACACAAACACAAGCTCTGATACCAAATGTTGGTTTCAAGCCAAGGATCGTTGCACACTCAATGAAAAAAAACAAAAGATCACTCAAGAATGCACTCGCTCAGGAGGTGGACAAAACAGAACACAAGATTAGTTTCTCTGGACGCAACGCTCTGTTGTTTTCTGAATATTGCAGGATAGGGCACAGTACAAGAAAATGAACACACACGCGAGAAGATGATCGGAGTAAGAACTCAGAGTTTTTTCTGTTGGCCGCAACTGCATAGCCAAACTCTTCTTACTTTTCTGTTCTTCTCGGAATAAAGCAATGATTACACAGCTCAAATAGCTAACGCGCAGCCGAGAACAACTACCATGATCCGCTTTCTATGCCACGCCTCCATAAGACTCGGCCACTAACGAAACCATACATGCAGCTAGTGGAACCATTCGTGCAGCTCTATGACTTGGTAAACAAACATATGCATAGCTAGCTACCTGCACTACTACATGAAACTAAATCCATGAGATACCGATTGGAATACAAAAATACTAATGACAAGATTATTTTCCAACAATCACCCCCCCTAATCTTGTCATGTGTTATTTGAGCACCTCCTTAATCTTATTGCTTAGAGCAGCGCTGGTTCTTCGTCGGCATCCGCCTCGATGAGATATGCCTTCGCTTTCTCCCTCTTGTTGGGCTTCTGGCATTCTGAAGCAAAGTGTCCATAATCGTTACAATTAAAACACCTTACTTTCGTCTTGTCAACTCGTCGGTATCGACGTCCACCACCGCCACCAAAACCACCTGAGGAGCCTTCACCTTCACGCTTCGACGATCGGGCCTCCCACTCTGCGCGCGTCAGGAGCAAGTGCTCCTCGTCGTCGTCGTTGTTGCCGTAGCGACGTTCTCCCTCTTCCTGCGTCTTCAAGCGGCCGATTAGCTCTTCGATCGACATATTCTTTATGTCACCGAATTGCTCAATCGTGGTGACGACGGGAGAGAACTTCTTAGGCACTGCACGAAGAAACTTCCGCACGATGTAGGACTCCTCCATCTTTTCGCCTAGACCTCGAATCTTGCTGACGATTGTCGTCAACCTCATCGCGAAGTCATCGATCTGTTCGGTGTCCCTCATGCGCAAGTTCTCAAACTCGCTTTTGAGGTTTTGTACACGCGCCTCCTTGACGCGATCGGCACCGAGATGCATCACCTTCAGGGTGTTCCAGGCCTCCTTTGCGGTCTCCTTCTCAGCTAGGAGCAGCAGCACGTCTTCCGGCACCGCGAGGAAGATTGCCGCGAGCGCCATTTGATCTTGCCGCTCGTTCACCTCTTCATCCACGATTGCGTTCCACACGCCCTGAGCGCGCATGAACACCTTCATCTTCACGGCCCATGTTGTGTAGTTGCTCCTCGTGAGCATGGGATACGGGAGGGAGATACTGCCCTCGCGCGCCGACGCCTTCGGCACGCTCCCATCGCCG